>CM076958.1:12633500-13289500 GCA_039566865.1 Aurelia coerulea | reverse complement strand
CTTAATTTACCGCCGCAGGTTCATCTACCGCCGAAGGAGATCCATTTACCGACGCAGATTCATCTACCGCAGGCGCTTAATTTACCGCCGCAGGTTTATCTACCGCCGAAGGAGATCCATTTACCGACGCAGATTCATCTACCGCCGCAGATTCATCTACCGCAGACGCTTAATTTACCGCCGCAGGTTTATCTACCGCCGCAGGTTCATCTACCGCCGAAGGAGATCCATTTACCGCCGCAGATTCATCTACCGCCGCAGATTCATCTTCCGCCGAAGAAGATCCATCTACCGCCGCAGATTCATTTACCGCCGAAGAAGATCTATCTTTTTCCGTAGGCGTTTTGGCCGTTGAAGTTTGTAGACAATTTGACGTATCGCTGCATCTAAACTTGTTCACTTGATGAAGATGGACCATAGTATGATTAGACTTTAACTTTAACTTCTGTTTAAGAAAGTTGATTTTCTTTTAGATAAGTACATATATGGCCATCTAATTTTCGTCTATTTCTAGCCTGATACTCATCTCATTCTTTTTAACAGGGTGAAGCTAGTGGGTGTGGGGTGTATCAGCCTATCAGCCCCCCCCCCATCCCATTATTGTTCAAAAATTACAGAATTTTGGAGTCAAAATATCATCCACTGATTGGAAAAATCAAATTGGAAAAACTACGCAACCAATAATTCATAAAATTTGAAATCCTTCGTGATTTTGATGTTTCATCTCTTGAAAGTTGTTAAAAATAATTTAAAAAAGAACGATGCTGCTTCAACATAGGGCTCAAATCTTTAAAAAAGTCGGTGTAAAATTCTATTGCAGTTTTCTTTGAAATAAATGGCTTGGGAGGAGGGTTTTTGCTGTAAATCTGCCGTGGCAAATTATTGATATCTTGATTAGTTTCAATGTGACGGCATTTATTAAATATGAGGCTATGACGTCATCAAATTTCTAAATCCTAAACTAGAAAAGCTACAGATTACTGCTTGCCAACATATTGTAGACCTTCATAAACTGTGGTTTCTTTGAAGGTTATGTTTCCTCTGTTAGTTTAGGATTTATTTACTATTGTTTAAACTTTTTAAAAATTGTCCATGAATTTTTTCAAAAAGAATGAAATTGCCGCCATTTTGAAAATAATCAAGATTTCAAAAAATTTCCACAGCAGATTTACAGCAAAGTACCATAAGTTCCTTTCAGGCCATGCAATTCAAAGAAAACTGCAAAAGAATTTTACACCGAACTTTTTAAAGATTGGAATAAATTTGAGCCCTATGCTTGCTGCTCCGTTCTGATTTGATTTGAGTTGATTTTTTAATATTAGTGATTTCCTAGGGGCAAATCACTCCTAAAATCTCATACACCTTCGAAAAAAATCTTCATAAATCCCCAAGATCTCGATAAATTTAGAAAATCTTAAAATCTCCACGAAATCTTAGAAATCCCAAAGAAAATACTAAAATCTTCGAAAAGATCATAAGATCCAAGAAATTTTCCCCAATCAAAGATATAAAGTCGCAAAAAATCTTTCGACAAGTAAATTTTTTGTTGTAAGCCCTACGTTACCCCTTGTTTATGTGCAAATAAATGGGTTCTTGGTTTACCATTCTAAAATGCAGATAAATTGAACGAATTGCTGCAGTTTCTCCAAATTTCATTGCTTCAAGTCAGAAAGTCAAATTTCCACCATCAGTGGACCCACGGGGGGAATGGAGGGGCACAACCCCTATTCTTCCAAAAGATAGTTCCTGATATTCCACGAACGGAGGCACTGTGATCCAGATTTCCGTTTTAGTGTAATTAATGCTAGACAATGAAAATATCAGAATTGTGCAAAACTGACTTTTCTACTGTTAACTGTAGCTTGGGGTATATCAAAACATAAATTCGAATCGGACAATTTAGTGCTGAAAAATATTATTTCAAGTTAGGCGTACAAAGTGTACTTCAGGCCTCTTTCTGAGCAAAGTAAGGGCACAAAATAGCACTAACTTTCAAATTCAAATTTCTTAGCTTGCACTCACTCGATTTTCATGATCTTTGTTTTTTATGTCAGGTTAAACATTGCAGAATATGTAGCGAAAAGATTGATTGAAAATTTTATCTTGGGATATGCAAATTTTGAGAATTCATAATGGTAACCAAATGTTAAAAAAACTAAAACTGATCACGAAACGCTTCTGCAACATTAAAAACAAAAAATCGATGTTTCAGAATTCTTGTAAAGCCTATTGCAGAATCAAGTTTAACTATTGGAAACACTTTTGCAAAAGGACTTTTTTTTCTTTTTTTTTTATATAATCAATTAAAATGTGCAAACTCAACAAGTACATCTACTGTGCCTATCATGACGGGAATAGACACTAGGTCATCGGAGTTCCCACCGTGAAAGGCACTTACAATTCAAAAATTACAATATACTGAAAGAAAGAACAACAAACTAAAAGAAAAAGTTAATGTCTGTCTCACATTTGAGGTCAGGCAATGACATCAAACAATTCATAATTTGGGAGAAAATAGATGCAAGGCAGTTAACAGAGGGCCCCACGCGCGGACAAACAGCCGCCGCTCCTCGCCACATATGCCACCCCCACCGCGATAACACATGAAACTAAAGATCAGCAGCCGCCCATGGAAAGCAAAAGGACTAAGTAGACTAACCTCTCAAATATTTTGGCAAATTTTTACGAAGATCAGTTTTTCACCTTTTCAGGGTTAAAATTTAAATTTTCAGAGGGAGAACATTGCTAAACATGCAATTTTCGTACGTCATTTTGCCAAACTTCCTCTGACAATAACTAAAAACGCTTCTGATTGGGACTGTAGTCCCCCTCTAGCCCTCCCCTCGCGCCACTCCTGTTAGTTCCATTCTCTCTCGAGAGAGTCGTTCTTAAATATGAAGTCAGATTTGAAAAATTCAAACCGCAAGGTGATGAGTAGAAAAGAAGTCCCATAGGGATATGGTTGGTATGTCTGTAATCGAATTCATAGTTTTTACAGTATGATACTTTTTAACTCACCCGGTATTAGCCATCACATATAAAATGAATCCATATGCGTTAGAAATAAAGACTGCATACTCCAGTGATACGCACTAAAATGTGCTGAAAAAGAGTTTAGAAGATGTGTTAACGCAATTCCAGCGTGTTTTTAGCAAAAAGCGAGTGTGCAATGGTAAATAGGCTTGTCTATCAATAGAACAAAGAAAAAACTCTAACACAGCATTGTTTCTTTGGCTATCCATCGTATACTCATTACATAAGTCTCAGCATCGCTCATTGATTGAATTGGATGGTATCGCTCAGAAAGTAAAATATCAGATTAGAAATGTTGAACGAATTCAAGGAATCACGTCGTAAGTCTATATCCATCGTTCACAGCGCGTGTGTGACATCGATTTAAATGGGATATTTTAGATTGTTTTGTTCTTTGCTCTATTCTTGAAAGAAGAGAGAAGCCCAAAGCAAGATGTGAGGTTTCCTTGTAACAAAGGCCTACAGGCTATCATGATTATAGAATGTTTGCGTTTGCTTGTTAATTTCTGTCAGACAGGTGAAGTATCAAGTTGATATTCAATAGAAAACAATGAGCAGTCTCGCTTCATTGATTTCCATTCATAACTAACGCTTACCTATTGACCCACAACTGAAATAAAGTTTATTTGCGTGCAAACAAATTTGTTACTAACAATAGGTGCGTTTTTAAAAGTGCAAAGTTAAAATTAAAGATTTCCAAGTATGTGGAAATCAGCAATTGCAAGAATGTTGGTTATTCTTTTGGCTGTGTTGGTATTTCAAGCTGGTAAGTAATTATTTAAAAATTGTATATTGCGTTTGGTCGCTAGTCTGAGGTGTTTGTTTGGAGAGATAAACAAACAAACTTTTCAAAAGTAAGCTAAAGCTAAGGCTATGCAGACAATTACTATGAAGCTAAATTTCTGCAAAAGTCAACGAAATGTATATTTTCGAGAAAACTCTGACCTGTGATGTTTATCGTTCCCTGACCACCATTCAGTTTCTAGAAGGAGTTGGGCATTGGCTTTATATCAGGGTTTTTATTATAATAAAAACCTGTGCTGAAAGATGAGCTTTCATAGATCTAAAAATAGCTTATTGTATTTAATGATCCAGTGCGTGGCCAAAGAATGCAAAACCAAGAAAGTGGTGTGTATAGGTTTTCTGTGTCCCAATTATAGACCGCACCATTGACCTCGGGTCATTCGCTTTAATCTTGGGCACAATTCCTACATAAAACTAGTTATTACAACAGTCAGCGAGTGCTGCCGATTAGTATTTGTACCAAATGCGACTGTAGCGAGGTCAATCTTATAGAAATCAATTGAATGATTATCGCTAAGGAAACGGGTACTATGTTTGAATTTACAGTTGGGTAATGGTTCAAAAGGTAAATGATTTAGAATATTCAGTTACTCTCCTGACCTCCGCCAGTTTCTAGTTCCTGAGTCCAAGGCTCTTGGTTCCGTAGTTCTGTAGTCCATTGTTCCGTGGCCCGTAATATTGAGTTCTGCATTGTCAGAAATAAACCTTTGTCGTTCATTGACGTATTTTACTAGTTAAGTAGGTAGGAAGAACTCATTTTGGAGAACTTTGTTGTTATGTTGTTTGTTGGATAAATGCTTACAAACCGCGAGCCCACGAACCGCAGCCCGTCTACTACATAGTCTGACGGCAGACAGGCAGGCTAATTTCGCTCGCTGATTGTAGAAGAATAGTAAGGCTGCCTTCGGCAGCAATAAACCTTTTCGTAGAGTTGATTTGTTTTTCATGAAATAGAATGTCCATAATTTGCCGTGATTCATCGAAGACCACTAAACATTGTTTTTAGAGCCCAGAGAATTACAAAATACAAGCTAACAAGAATGAGCATTATCCGTTGCCTGAATAAGACAAAAATGTTGCAAAAAATACTTTATGTACCGGGTGTCCCAAAATGATGTATTATTGTTTGATTGCTTACATGTCCATAACCAATGAACCGATGTTCAAACAATTTGTTTATTTGATTGCCTAAAAGCTAAAATGTATTTCAAGATGTTGATTGTGGTTTTACCAGTTTTCGAAAATCGGGTTCATCTGTTATGAGTGATAATACATCATTTTGGGACACCCGGTATGTAAATTGATCTGACTTTAAAATTAATTTACGTGAGCTTTGTAGCAGTTCAAAAGGAAAGGCTGAAAGTTGAAAGGAAAGAAACATAGGAAATGATCCTTTGGTCCGAATTCATGTCTGATCCCGTATGTTCGGTTTCTCATGGGCTGTTACTTATGAAAAATGAATTTACATCACATCGTGTATGGAAAATCTTTTTATAAAACTGTCAGAATCAGCAATAGACCTTTTAGCTATTATACAAAAGAGCCTGGATCGAGCGTTATTTTTATACGAGAGGCTCGATAGAGTGGAGTTAAGAGCTTCTATCACTATTGTGCAAATTCGAAAATTCTACAAAGTGCACTTTGTAGAATTTTCGAATAAACACAATATTCATAGAAGCTCTAACGCCACTCTATCGAACCTCGTGTATAAAAATAACGCTCGATCCAGGCTCTTTTGTAGAATAGCTAAAAGGTCTATTGTAAATGTGATGTCCGTTTGAAATCGCGTGAAATCTAAAATGCCATGATTTCACAGAACTTATGAACCGAAGACAACAACAGTGGTGATTTCGTGGAGCCTTGGCACGGAATAGCTTGACGGTCGGTAGTTCAAACCTTGTTTGGAGCATTTGATGCCTCGCATGATCTGCAATTAATATCCTTTGGTAACATAGCAATTTTCAAGATCGATAGTTTTAGATTTGATGTCCAATTCGACATTGCATTTCGGCATATTGCAGCTTATGACTGCATGACGAAAACCTGCATTGCAGCTGTTCACAAAAGCCTGCCGCTCATTGCAGTTTTTATGGCACCTTCGTGACACTAATTGTTAGACCTTTGTTCAGAGCTAAAGTAATTTTGGCCAGCCAAAAATTATCTTTATTCTTCCTTTACCAAACAAAAACAAACCCAAAAACAGCCGTATAGCAACTTAGGCTTTTCTAAGCTTATAAATTCTGCCAATATGAGATGTGACATAAATGCAACGTTGATCAGACGTTTGCAATTGCATTTGAATGTTGACAGTGCTTTTTTCATTTTCAACATTTAGTCAACGCAGGTGCAACGTTGTGAGTCAATGTATCGACGTTTTGTGTCCACTGGTGCTATATTCGAGATCACCTGTACTAATTTTTCATTTTGATTGTTTTTCAGATTTACTTCATGCCAAGAAAGCCCGCAAGGTCCATGTTGGGAGCATCATACGAAAACATGAAGTCATATCTCCTCATAATCAACGTAGTAACCAGATACCGTCAAGGAGGCAACCTGATTTTGGAGAACTGCTGACGTCATTTAAGGTTGTCCAGCAACCAGCCAATCAAATGGCACAACAAAATCAGAATGCAGAAGAAAACAAAAACGTGAATGCTGTTAATGATATGACGCCAGCAAACAATGCAAATGGTTTAGGCCAACAACAGCGTTTCAATGATGGCAAAAAAGATGACAAATCAGGAAAAGATGACGACAAAAACCGATTCAATAACAAATTGAACGGTCAGCAGAAATTTGAAGATGGCAAAAATGAGGACAAGTCAGGAAAAGATGATGACAAGAAGGGAGGCAAAAATGTGTACAACCAACCTCAATTCGAAGATGGCAAAAATGAGGACAAATCAGGAAAAGATGATGACAAGAAGGGAGGCAAAAATGTGTACAACCAACCTCAATTCGAAGATGGCAAAAATGAGGACAAGTCAGGAAAAGATGATGACAAAAAGGGAGGCAAAAGTGTGTACAGCCAACCTAAATTCGAAGATGGCAAAAATGAGGACAAGTCAGGAAAAGATGATGACAAAAACAGATTCAATAACAGATTGAATGGTCAGCAGAAATTTGAAGATGGCAAAAATGAGGACAAATCAGGAAAAGATGACGACAAGAAGGGAGGCAAAAATGTGTACAACCAACCTAAATTCGAAGATGGCAAAAATGAGGACAAATCAGGAAAAGATGATGACAAGAAGGGAGGCAAAACTGTATACAATCAACCTCAATTCGAAGATGGCAAAAATGAGGACAAGTCAGGGAAAGATGATGACAAGAAGGGAGGCAAAAATGTGTACAACCAACCTCAATTTGAAGATGGCAAAAATGAAGATAAGTCAGGAAAAGATGATGACAAAAATAGATTCAATAATGGATTGAACAGTCAGCAGAAATTTGAAGATGGCAAAAATGAGGACAAGTCGGGAAAAGACGATGACAAAAAGGGAGGCAAAAATGTGTACAACCAACCTAAATTCGAAGATGGCAAAAATGAGGACAAATCAGGAAAAGATGATGACAAAAATAGATTCAATAACAGATTCAATGGTCAGCAGAAATTCGAAGATGGCAAAAATGAGGACAAATCAGGAAAAGATGATGACAAAAAGGGAGGCAAAAGTGTGTACAACCAACCTCAATTCGAAGATGGCAAAAAGGATGACAAATCAGGAAAAGATGATGACAAAAACAGATTCAATAACAGATTCAATGGTCAGCAGAAATTCGAAGATGGCAAAAATGAGGACAAATCAGGAAAAGATGATGACAAGAAGGGAGGCAAAAATGCGTACAACCAACCTAAATTCGAAGATGGCAAAAAGGATGACAAATCAGGAAAAGATGATGACAAAAACAGATTCAATAACAGATTGAATGGTCAGCAAAAATTTGAAGATGGCAAAAATGAGGACAAATCAGGAAAAGATGACGACAAGAAGGGAGGCAAAAATGTGTACAACCAACCTAAATTCGAAGATGGCAAAAAGGATGACAAATCTGGAAAAGATGATGACAAGGACAGATTTAATGGCCAACAAAAATTCGAAGATGGCAAAAATGAAGACAAATCAGGAAAAGATGACGACAAGATGGGAGGCAAAAATGTGTACAACCAACCTAAATTCGAAGATGGCAAAAAAGATGACAAATCAGGAAAAGAGGATGACAAGAAGGGAGGCAAAAATGGGTACAACCAACCTCAATTCGAAGATGGCAAAAAAGATGACAAATCAGGAAAAGAGGATGACAAGAAGGGAGGCAAAAATGGGTACAACCAACCTCAATTCGAAGATAGCAAAAATGAGGACAAATCAGGAAAAGATGATGACAAGAAGGGAGGCAAAAATGAGTACAACCAACCAAAATTTGAAGATGGCAAAAAAGATGACAAATCTGGAAAAGATGATGACAAGAACAGATTCAACGGTCAGCAGAAATTCGAAGATGGCAAAAATGAGGACAAATCAGGAAAAGATGATGACAAAAAGGGAGGCAAAAATGGGTACAACCAACCAAAATTTGAAGATGGCAAAAAAGATGACAAATCTGGAAAAGATGATGACAAGAACAGATTCAACGGTCAGCAGAAATTCGAAGATGGCAAAAATGAGGACAAATCAGGAAAAGATGATGACAAGAAGGGAGCCAAGAATGTGTACAACCAACCTCAATTTGAAGATGGCAAAAATGAAGATAAGTCAGGAAAAGATGATGACAAAAATAGATTCAATAACGGATTGAACAGTCAGCAGAAATTTGAAGATGGCAAAAATGAGGACAAATCAGGAAAAGATGATGACAAAAAGGGAGGCAAAAATGTGTACAATCAACCAAAATTTGAAGATGGCAAAAAGGAGGAAAAGTCAGGAAAAGATGATGACAAGAAGGGAGGCAAAAATGTGTACAACCAACCTCAATTTGAAGATGGCAAAAATGAGGACAAATCAGGAAAAGATGATGACAAAAAGGAAGGCAAAAATGTGTACAACCAACCTCAATTCGAAGATGGCAAAAATGAAGACAAATCAGGAAAAGATGATGACAAGAAGGGAGGCAAAACTGTGTACAACCAACCTCATTTTGAAGATGGCAAAAATGGAGATAAGTCAGGAAAAGATGATGACAAAAATAGATTCAATAATGGATTGAACAGTCAGCAGAAATTTGAAGATGGCAAAAATGAGGACAAGTCGGGAAAAGACGATGACAAAAAGGGAGGCAAAAATGTGTACAACCAACCTAAATTTGAAGATGGCAAAAAAGATGACAAATCTGGAAAAGATGATGACAAGAACAGATTTAATGGCCAACAAAAGTTCGAAGATGGCAAAAATGAAGACAAATCAGGAAAGGACGATGAAAAAAATAGATTTAATGGTCAACAGCAATTTGGAGATGGCAAAAAAGACGACAAATCCGGAAAAGATGACGAGAAGAAGAAAGGCAAAAATGGCTGGCACAGCCAAAAGCAGTTTGGTGGAGACAAAGGAAAAGAAGGAGGCAAAGACAAAGGAAAAGCAAATAGCCAGGCCAATAACCAACAAGTATCATACAATGGAGAGAATGAATTCAGCGTTGCGCAGAGCACGTACGAAGGAGCAACACCAGGAGGTCCTCAATCCCAACAGATCAACAACAAACCTGTAGACGAATTGAAGAGAGATTCTACAGATCCTAAAAATGTGATTGGAGCATTAGGAGATGAACGAATAAGGAAATTTGGAAGTCTGAAGAAAAGGGTGTTTGTCAGTAAGAAGAAATCTCAGAAAGTTGCGAAAGCTTCAAGAGTCAATGCAAGCAAGAGACATCTTTCAAAAGCCGTAAATAAAGTCCATCGCAGAAAGAAACTTGAGAAGGTCATATAGATTTTTGTCTAAAGCGCCTCAGCAGAGAACCACTCCATTCATTTTTGAGTTTCCCAAAGATATATGGTATCAATTTCAAAGGAAAATCGTGATGCATAAGTAATCAAGGAAATGTCGCTGTCATCCTGCAACGAATATTTATTCTCTAGATATCAGAAATATGATATTTATTTCAATAACACTTGCAGAAAGACATTTATTTGTAAGACTGTCAAATCTGACACTAAAAACGTGAAATAATTTATGTAAATAACGAGACTCAAGAGATAAAAAATATATTTTGATATATTTTTGTATTTTGTATATTTTGCCTTTTTTACTTTGAGCTCATAAGAAATGCAAATATGATGATGAAATAGAATGTCTTCGTTTGAGGTGCAGTCTATGTGAGGGACCTGTCATAAAGTATTCCGGGGGGCGGAGGATATTGGTCTGGGCCACCAAAAATGTTCAGCTCTTCATAATGGGCCATAGAAAATATTTGCAGCTTTTAAATGGGCCACAAAACTGCTTTGAACAAATCTAACCAAAAGTTTTAAATATCTTTATGCTACCAGCACGCTCAAAAATAAAAATAGATTTTGGGCCACGAAAAATATTTGCTTCACCACAATGGGCCATGGGATTTTCTACCTATGTTTGTAAGGACCATGACATTTTTTTTGGAAAACTCACAATCAGTGGCGTCGTGGCCGGGGGGGCCAGGGGGGCCATGGCCCCCCCTGTGGAAATGTTGTCGGAAAATTCGTCAGTTTTTCATCCTTGTCGGAAAAATCGAAAAAAATCGAATTAATCCATTTTCCTCACATAGCTACTTTATGGCAATCCAAATGTGTACATGAAATATCACTTTTTCGATCGCAAAACGTAGTTTTTGATGAAAAAGTAGGTTTTTCGGCAAAAAACTAGGTCCCTCGTTCGTTTTTCTGCAAAAATTCCTTTTTCAATCGAAAGAAGTGTGTTTTCTGTTGGAAAAATAGACACATAGGCGCAAAAAGTTTCGGACGAATAAATTTCAGAAAATGCTTTCGGTCAAAACATTCTTGGACTTTTCCCCCGAAAATTTGGTCGTTTTACAAACATTTTAGTGACTAAAAACGACAAATTTACAATTTATTTTGCACGTTTCATACTTAAAAAATGTCATGCATTTATGGTGTGTGCACCAAGCTTTCAATGAGTTGCTCGTCAGAATTTGCACAGGTGAATATTGTTGAGGAAGGTGGAAATGATTACTAAGATGGGATTACTTTTAGTTTCTGTGATTGGATGATTATAGAAATGAAGATTAATATCAAGCTATCACGTTGTTATCTAAAATTTGAAAACGATCTATTTTTCAGTGCTTTTGAGTTCCTTTTTTTCGAAATTTCCCATCAAAAACAAATAGTAGATTCTTCAAAATAGGGGCGTTTTGCAACGATCTAAAGGGCGTGGTCACAGAAAATTTTCCCGGGGGCAAGCCCCCAGACCCCCAGTTTTCCTCCCTCCTTGCGCATCTAGCTTCAGCCTCACCTCCAACACCAATCAAGTCTCGACAACAGCCTCACCTCCAACAAGAATCGCCTCTTAACAGGACTGCTGCGTCCCTTTGAACTGGGTATGTGATTGGCTCGATGTACGCAATCTAATAAAATATGACAGGCTAATTACTACATACAAAATTAACAATGGACTCTGCCCAGAGAACCTCAAAAATAAATTCACTCCTAGGTCGAATATTTCGAGATATAACACAAGAAAAATTGATGATTTCGAAATTCCTCGGCTTCGTCTTGAATACTGCAAAAAGTCTTTTGGATACCAGGGAGCAAGTACCTGGAACGAGATCCCGAAGCATATACGAGACTCTGCAACATTGAGCTCCTTTAAAGTAAGATTAAGGGAGTTCTTGAGGTAGAGCGACGCAAACACAACCCCTTGGAAGAGCAGCTTTATTTTTTTGTTTAGATTAATATTCATATTTACTTTGAAGTGCTGATAGGGTATTGTGTCTAAATAAGAATAAAATGAAAAAAATGAAATGAACAATTCTTTGCTATCATGGAAATTTTATGTGACAAAATTTCTGAGACATTTTGCCACTTTTTATACATTATATTCCTGCTTAATTTTTGTCGGAAAAATGTCTCTTTGTCGGAAAATTCTGACCCTTGGCCCCCCTAAAATCATGCTCCCACGACGCCACTGACTCACATATCCTCCGTCCCCGGTAGTAGATACTTTATGACAGGTCCCTAACAAAAATTTAACTACCGGATGAGTCAATAAAAGCAATCCCCGTTTGTCAAAAAACTGCTCCCTGAATACCAAAGCAATCGTATCATTCCTTTCTGTAACTATTTTTGAAGGAGGCCTCTTTTGAAAAACCTGCAAAAAATGAATGAAAATGGCGAACAAAATTTCTCTTGTTCTCCTTCTTAACGATAATGACACTTACATATTCATGTATCTTGCCCTCTTGGGAGAATGGAATCCCTTGAATAAGTTATACTGGGAGCAAGACTTCTTCATCCTCCCAAGAGGATAGCAGGTGCTAAATAAAGCGCGTTCAAGTTCGTCATTGCTTGAAGGTAGACAGAATGAATGGGGGGAAATTTGCTCGTGATTTAAGCATGTTTTTTAGGTTTCTCGCAGGGACTTTCTCGAGAAAATCTCTTGTAGATTCCAGGGGCGGGCAAGTACTGTGAAATAATTTACCCCATGTTTGTCCAGAGGAATTGGAAAAAATAACCGGTGCTTTTATCAAATAGTACGACTTTCGTACAGAAAACAACCAGTTTTTGGGACAAAGGTGAAATTTGAATATCATTCTTCCTATTCCATCAGTTTGTCACAAAAATAAAGTTACCCAACCTCCTATCTTACCAAAATTCTGAAGTTTACCTGTAAGCTGGTACTACCTTTGTCCGCCAAATTTAGACAGAAAAGACTAGTATTTCAAATTTTTCACATAAGCGGTTCTACCTTTGTCCACCAAATTTACGGAAAAAAGACCAGAAATTACAATTTCTCACTAAAGCGGTTCTACCTCTGTCCGGCAAATTTCCGAAAAAAAGGCCAGAATTTCAAATTTTTCACCGAAGCGGTCTTACCATTGTCCGGCAACCGGTTTTGGGACACTTGTACTTTCATTGCTATAATTACTACTTGCTTTGGAAAACAGTAGTAGGTCGAAACTACCGGCTTTGGGGACAAACATCGTCAGTGATACCAGTGATACAAAATGTTAAAAAATGTCCTTCAAACTGAAGAAAAATAACAGCGGAAATTTGCCTTCAAAAAAGACCAGCTTTTGGGACAAAGGTGGTGCAAAATTTTTCGTGAACTACCGGTTTTCGGACAATCGGACAAAGGTAGGACCATCCTTCCCAGTGTGACATGCCCGCCCTTGAGATTCTGAACGGAATGACCAATTTCAACCAGCTAAATTTCAAGATATGTTTGAACAAGTCCATTGTTAAATGGTGTATTTGCCAATATCATTAGCTTAATATCCATGGGGCAATAGACTGTCAAACGGGAGTTATTTTTTATTGACTCACCCAGTATGCTATAGGAATGACCATCTACATATTACAAACAGACAAGGTCTGATCTGCTTTTTTTCATAGGGAAGAAAATAACTGAGTTTTTTTCTTCTCCATAATTGATTATAAAAAAAATTGAGGAATTATCCATTGGCTATTTTCCCTGTGGGGCTTTCCCCTCATTTTTCGGAAGTTTAAAGGGTGTAGTCATGAAAAAATTTCCCTGAAAATCACTCCAAGTTCCGAGCTGGCTCTCGACCGCCCTGTTTACCTGGCTGAAATTGGTCACTTCGTTCAGAATCGACGAGGGGTTTTCTCGAGAGAGTCTGTGTGTAGCTGTGTGCAGCGATAATTCTCCGTATGTGCGGAGGAGCAAATAGGCGCCAAAATTCAATAGGGCCTAAATGAACCGGTTGTTTTCTCAAGATGGATGCAGATGAAACTGTTCTCCGCCCACTGCCGAATAACCATGAACCATGGCTGAAAAATGCGGAACAAAAGTTGACAAAAGCTATAGAAGTGCTGCATGACCTCTACTCTGAAATCTTTCAAGGTAAGCATACAAAACAAACAATTAATGTTCTTTTCACTGAGAGCAGACACATACATGCATGCATTCATCTCATAATTTTGTTCTCATTGACCAACCACATACACCAATAAAGAAACAGTGATTATCAACGAAAGCAGGACGCAGCAAAAAATAGACTGTTGATTTTGGTCACAACGTCTGGGGCTTCCTTCTTTCATGGTAACACTGTGTATGATTGTAAACCCTTTACTTTACTTTGCCAGGACTGAAAAGTTTCAATGGACTAAACAATACTAAACGCTCACAATAATGCAGCTCAGCTTACTTTGGGCTTGGCTTTGCAGGCAAGTCTGGGCAAGTCACTGACATTCGCACTGTATTTATGTGTTCTGGTCTGGGGTGTGATGGAAAGTTTGTCGTAGCAAGATAACTACATCTGTTTAGGCCTGAGTGATATAGGAACTGAGCGGAACTGAGGGACTCGACCGACTGAAGGATTGAGTTGGTGAAATAGAAATGTCGAGCATAAATGTTCTGAGAATTTGCTGAGGATTTCATTAAACTGAAAGAAATAGGTTCGCCGCCATTTATAAAGTTCTCATAGAATTTCTTTCTTCAAACTTGAACTAGCAAAAGAGACATGCTTACGCAAGCACAGTGCGAACGTCTGGATCCGCCCCTGCACTTCTTCAGCACTTTTCCCTCCCAGACTGATAAGTTTGCAAAGTGCTCACGGAAGATGCGCACCTGGCTATTGTTTTAACAAGAATGGGTCTATTGTTCTTCCTTTCTTATCCATGAAATTGTGCGGGGAAGATCTTCCGCGCCCATGACATAAATAACAGTCTGGCTTCCCCCTCCTTCCCCAAGTAAGTGGCCAAGATTTTGTTTTGTTTGTCATCTTATTTTACATCGATTTCTTTTTAAATCTAGCTTACTATATATAAGTATATAAGTATACTAATCTAAATCAATGATAACGAAATATAATACCAATAATTACATAAATATTTTCTACTATTTCATAATCTATAATTTTCTAAAATTTGAATGAAAGTTGGCAAGCATTGCATTTGAAGTTTGGTCCATCCCATTGTTTTATCAAATGTTTAAAAAAATTTAAATTGTCGGTGGATTTAATTTTGTTTGGCAATGCATTCCAGATTTGACGTCCTAATGATCAAAGGCTATTTCAACCAAAGGTGACTTCATTTGGTCTATAATGCTAGGTCCGGCAATGGTTTATGATAAAGAAGTAATCTGCTGCCTGACTGGAATACAATATCCTAATCAGGAAGAAATAGTAACTGCATCAGCAGAAAGTTAGCCTTCATTCGTTTCATATTTCTTTTTGAGGGTTGCCTTTCACCTTTAGCAGAGCTGATTTTCAAGGGGCCAAAAAGTGAAATTAGTAAAGCTGAAAAGTATGGTTGTCAAGAATTTAGCTGCGGTCCATTGGAATTTCAAGAGAAACAAAATTATAGAGATTTTTTCAATGTCCAGATTATAAAATAGTGAAATCTAATAAAAAGTGGCGTGACTACACCATACAAAACATTGGTGCTCGCATGTGGAATAACCTTCCTCCTTCCTTAAAGTCAATCTCAAAACAAAAACACTTCTGTAAAAAACTTAAAGAAAACATCATCTTAGCTTACCAAAATGAACTATAAAAGATCTGCATGATTAAAAGACTTACAAACCAATAATTAAAATGTTTGATTAACTTCAGCTCTCGTCCAAGTAATCTTTAACTTCCAACCTGTGCATTTAGCCAAGTACCGAAGTCAATAGGCCAATTCCCAGGGGTCAGGAATCTTCGAAAGTCTATTGTTTGCTTTTCCTGGCAACTTTCCAGATTCACAGATTCCAACTAAATGCGGGGGCGCAAGGTCCTGTCGGTCAGCGGCAAAAACATAATTCAGTCTTGCTGCGGCATGTGGTAACTTGTCCGAAAAAAAAAGAATTTAATCCATTAATCTATTGTTATTATCATTAATTTGTAATGTCAATGTTTAGCCGCATAGGGACTGATCACTCAACCTGCAAACATCATAATCAGGTAAATCATAGCTGTTTTCATTTCAAATTTTGTTTCATAAGTTGTTTGCGGGTTTAGTGATCAGAACCTCATCAGTGTGATGCCCACTGTGGGCTTTACTGATTATGTTGATAGATAGATAGATAACATTCCCTACTAACAAAAATATATCTTACTGAATTTTCCTAGCTTTTGCACTATGACGTATTTTTCTTTTTCGTATATCCTTTTGAATTTTAATTTACGGCCCAAGCTAGATAAGCTCCGCTTTTCTTGGGTCGTGTAGAATAAATTTATTTTTTATCTTACATTGTATTAGGTTGTTGTATTCTGCAAATAAAATTGAATTGAATTGAATCCAGGGGCTTTGAATACTGAAAAAGGGCACAAACTCAGATAGATTTATTCAGGTGTAAAGTCTCTCAAAAAGACAAGGAATCATCCTCACAGAAGCCGAATTCAAAGGGGGAATCACAATTTCAGCAGATAGTTGATCGATGGTAAAAGTACTATTGCGAAGCATCAGGCTTGCAAAACATCAGATTTGTCATTTCATCAAACAACGTTTATCTATCCTTTCCCCTTATCGCTCAATGCAGAAACTTTTCTTTCCATTCAAAGTCATTCAAATTGAGAGCAGCATACTTTTTTACCCTATTACAGAGGGCTAAATTGTGGTTAAAATTATAAAAAAGAGCAACAAATGTGCCTGGATGATATTTTCAAAGCTGATGGTAAGAACAAATGAACCACCGGCAACAGAAAAGGAAGAATGTAAGAATTCATTGGTTTCGATGAGACAACAAAAAATTGATGCTTTCCTTGCTTCCCATAATTTAATATGAAGAGCATACGGAATGTTTGAACGATTCATTCTCATTTGACATCAACTTTGAAACTTGCTTTTCCAAGGAATCAAATATTCTTCTGAATCTTACCTGATAGTGGCTTGCATAAACAAAATCACCGGAGCGTTTGGCCACTCGCACAAAACTTTTCTCACAAAAAGGCCTGGCAATCTCACTCAGGTCTGTCTATGTATTACGGAAGCTGTTGGAAGCACACTGAAAGTTACAAGTGAAAAGGCTACACTGGTATTCTGGAGCTATCTCATGCAAAGACCTGTAAACCATTGTTTTAATTTCACAGCTTACAGTATAAATTCTTCAGTATAAAGTCTGAAGTATGAGTATAAGGTCTTCCTGCTAAGCTCTTGGCTAAGTGGTCTGCTTGGGGTGTCAGAGCTGTTATTTGCTATTTTGAGGAAAATATTTGTGCAGACTTTACTTTCCCACTGTAGAGGAAAGCCAAAATATGCAGCAAAATGTTATGACAGAGCTCAGTATTTTGTGGCACATTGTATTGACCTGCTAACTTGGTCATTTATTTCAGAGGGCACAAAGAAGAAAGTGCTGAAGGATGAAACAAAAAGATGCCAATGTGGACCTCAGAAGGAAGTTCTAGAAAATAGATGTAAAGAGCTTGAGCTTGAAAAGGAAAGGTAAGAAAAGAAGTCAAACTGCAGTTTCACAAAGGATGAAAAAATTAGAAAAATGAAATGCCAGATAAAGTTAGAGTTTGCATCAAATATTAATTAGAAAATGCTGGTTATTTCATCTGTGCTTTGATTTTATTGGCACTTCAGGTATTTTGCTTTCATAGTTCATTGGAGATTTGTGCTACATTAATATCGAAAACTTTCGGACGCTTTTTCAAGAATTTCGGACAAAAAAACTTTCGGACTAACAATTTTTGCATAAAGCCAACCTACATGCCACAACAAGCTGTAATTTGTATGTATTTAATCATGTGCAAGTTAAACAAACTACATAGATACATATAGATGCATCAGGAGCATCCGAAAAGCTGTTTCCAAGATTGCAGACGAAAACGAGAGGTACCTTCATCGACTCAAGAACATTGCTATTGACAACTGCAATGTGGAAATTCACATTGGAAGCAGGATCACTGATGATACTTTATCATTTGTTAATAGTTGCATGGGCAAAATTCATGTTTTCTTTCCATTTTCAAAGAATCAAAAACTTTCGGACAATTAAACTTTCGGACAAAAAATTGTCCGAAACTTTTCCGTCCAAAAGTTTTCGGTTTTAATGTATCTTGAATACTTTTGGAATCACAAAATTGTTCTTTCATTCAAAAAATCAAAATCATTGTACATCGTAAGTTGATAGAGGGAAAATGGTATCATCTTAAAGAAAGCCTGTGTTTATCAATGTCTACAATATGGTAGGATCTATAGCTTTTCAGGTTTATGATTTAGCATTATGATGATATCACAATAATTCTTCAAAGCTGACTTAAACATAGAATAGGCTATAATTCCACAAACAATCAAGATATCAAAAAATCTCCAATGAACAATGTCAATGAGCAATGTCAATCTCCAATCAGCAGAATACTCTCAAATACTGAATAAACAGGGACTGAGGAGTGAGAATAATGGGAGGGTTGGAAATGGTTGGATATGGTAATAATCGGGGGTTGGAGCAATCAGAGGGTAGGCTTGAAAAATTGAAAAATTGGTATTTTTCTTCCCTAGCCGCGTATCTTTTTATGTTTATTCAAAAACTAAATCCACTATCATTTCAACTTTTCAAGAATTGATAAGGGGGTTGGAATAAAAGTGGGGGGGGGGGTTGGAAAATTTTTCAAAAATTGATAAGCAGAGGGGACGATTATTTGTTACTCGAGAGTACCTGAAGTTCCTTTGAAGCCACTAAATCAAAGTGCAGGTACAGTAACCATTTGTGCAATCATTTGCTGAGCGTGATATGGTAAATATGATGTGCTGTATATACAAAAGACATTATCATATGATGTTAATGAATAATAGTAGCCGTGGGACATGTATATTGACATGGTCTACCAAGTGAGTGAGAGAAGAGTACCTATTTTGTTTTAAAAGTAGGACAGAAAATTTTGTGTCCATTCTTAGATCTTACATCAACTCTGCAAGTCTAAAGCCAAAAGAAGAAAGACCTTGTCTTTGTTCAAAGTTTGAGCTGAAGCTAAGATTGTAGCCGGAGATCAAGCTCACTTTTAGTTGAAAAACTAAAGATAAAAAAAAATGAAAGGACCGAGAGAGCCTGATCTCAGGCTATTAAAATTGGTCCCCTGTTTTGATGATTGTTCACACTTACTGTGTCTACATATTTTACTAAATCATTTGTAACTCTGATCTTTTGGCCTTTGAGAAACGAACAGAGTATCCAGTTCTAAGTTCCTCTTTCCTCTTTGTCCTGTTTTAACGAAGATATAGCAAAACATGCCATTGATAACCCCTATACATTATCTCAGCCCTGCATGAACACAAAACTCGGACTTTCTTGTTTTGAATTCTGTAGGAAAAGAATGGTTAGGCCATTAATTTTGCTGGTGTTTTCTAAAGCTTTAATACGATTTTAAGCTATGCTGTTATGTCGCATTGCTGTCAGAAAAGCTTTAGCGTGGTCTCGCCCATTATGCCCATGTCGTCGCTTTGAATTAGATCCTCAAGGAGATATCAATGACAAAACCAAGTGGTTAGGTTATTGCACCAACTAATGGAGAAAAACATCAGCGAGTGTTCACTTTTTACACAGACTCCACTTACTCATTTGAAAAGATTTTGAAGATAGGGGTAGAAATGTCATTTGCGTCGATGGTCGCCCTTTATATGGCCGACGGGCAAACAAGTTACGTCACTCCATGATGAAAAGTGCTAATATAAAAAACAGATTTAATTACTGTTATTTGTCTGTCATTGAGTGCATTTAACGCAATAATTCGGTAAGGTTTGACCCAAGCTTCAGGTTTTGGCTATAGAAATGCATGCTTCGACATCTTGTAAATCATGTGTTACCCTTCGTGCAGATATTGATGAGTTTTTGGCGTATCATTCTAAAATGCGAAGGAATTGAATTTAATACTCCCTTTTTGGGGGTTTCATTGATTTTTCAAGTCAGTATGTAAAGTATTCATCAAATTAGATCCTTTTTGGAATAACTTTTGTATTATAACATTTTCAAGCGACTGGAAACTTCCGTGCTAAACTGATGAGCATGATGGGCGCCAAAATAGAAAATAGTAGCACTCAGACTTTATTGCCTTAAGACCAAATTGGAATTCGCCTTGCTTTGGTTTCATTCTGGATTTTCCCTCGAGAGAAAGGGTTTCTTCAAAATCAAGTTAGATTAAAAGTATTTCAAACCTCAAGGTGCAGAGCGAAGGAAAAGACCGAAGGAATGTAAGCAGAAACATGAAATTGACAAATTCTTACAGAGTCGATAAGATGCACTAGGTATCTGGTCAGGCTTCAATGAAAAGTAGCTAAAGCTTTAGTTAAGGCCAAATTATGATAAAACTGACGCTTGCAAAGATTTCCCGTGCAATTGCAACTTGATTAATAATCCCCGATCTCCTGAAATTTCATTTCTCTTGCTCATCGGCCATAATGGGCGACTAGGCATAATGGGCGACACAATTCAACATCTTAAGATTTAAGCTAGATATTTTAATTCTCAAGTTGAATGTTTGCTTCCCATTTCAGATGCACTACAGATTTTGATGCAAAAGTGCATATGTGGAGAGAAAAATTTCACGAATTAAAGAAACGATACAAAGTATTAAGAGAAGCAGTTTCACCTGAAAAGAAAAAGAAGAGTCACAGGAGAAGCAAAAACAATGAAGGTAAAACTTCGAGTAAAAGCAGCGGTCAAAATATTGTATGCGATGGAAGCAAGACGAAAACGAGTCATGATGATGTTGATGAAAGGAAGGAAACTGCAATGGTAGATAATGCTACAAAGGTAACAGCACAGGAAAAGCCGTATGAAGTATGCTATGTAGCAGATACCGAAGATGTTGATATGACTAGATTCACGGAAGACAGCAAGCTTCATGATGTTCCCAAAGCAGCATACACCAATACGACCAGTGTTGATTTGATTGGTGTTGTAGATACGAAGGATACCTTGAAAGGGGTAGAAACATCTCTGGACAATATTGCTAGCAAGGAAGTTGAACTGACAAAGAAGAGGTCTTTTTCAGGGAATGAAGCATCCATGAGAGTTAAAGGAACTGAAACTGAATTCATTATGAATGAAAGTACAAAATTGTACCCTGAAGAACCAACTGAACCAAAATTGTTCCCTGAAGAACCAATTGAACCAAAATTATTCCCTGAAGAACCAACTGAGCCAAAATTGTTCCCTGAAGAACCAACTGAGCCAAGTTGGAAAAGTAGTAGTGTCATACTGAGAGGCAAACACAATTCAAGAGTTGTATATCATGATAAGATCACCACAGCTGACACAAAGACAATTGATCATTTCTTCAAGCCGAAGCCGTTGAAAATTTCAAGGAAAATCACATCAAGAAGATCAAAAAGACAGAAATCCGAAGCAGATCTTGATTCTCCCGAGAAAAAACGCTCGAAAGAGACGAAGCCTAATTCTTCAAAGCATCAAGGCATTATTGATGTGGACAAGTCAGATTACGCAGAAAAGCAGAAGATTAATAAGACAGTAAGTCAAGCAAATAAAGTCAACGAAGTGTCTGTTGAGGGGCAATCGGGAAGTCTACAAGCATCACGGAACTGCATTGTGAAGGTTGACCAATTAGATGCCAATAACAAACAAAATAATGGGAGAGATAACCGATTAGAAAGTTCTAAGCAATTGTCCACTGCCGTATCAAAAAGAAAGGATGTCGTTAAGACTACACTGAAATATCCAGAGCTTCCACGAAAGGCTACTTGTATTACAAATGATACAACTGAAACGATTTCATTGGTAGAAGTAAGTGAGACCAACCGCCTTTCTAAAACGCCAGTAGAATCCACGACTCGCAGACATCAGTTTCAAAGCCTTGTTTCATCCAAGCCCAGACCAATTCCAGTTGATAGCGAAGTAACTTGTTGGGATGTAGAAGAACATGTTGGATTGCCATCACTTGCCAGTACTCCTGTTATACCTATGGACAATGATCACAAGCATCATAGGTGAGTGACTGCTTTATTTTCTACCGAGTGAGTAAAAAAGTTTCAAATACTACTGCTCCCTGAATATATGAGCAATGACATTTTTCAATATTTAGTTGAATAGAAATAACTTTCAGAATTTTTCCTGTCTGAAATCGGTCGCTCCGTTGAGATTTTACAAGGGATTTGCTAAAAAATGTCCCTTTTAGAAACCTTGAAAAACGTGCTAAAATCATGAGCAAGTTTCGTAATGTGTTTACCTAACAGCAATGACTTGGGAACGCTTTAGCACGTGCTATCCTCTTGGGAGAATGAACAAGTCTCCCCCTAGTATGAATAACTTATTCAGGGGGATTCCATTCTCCCAAGAGGACAAAATACGTGAATGCTTTTGTGTGTCATTATTGCTGGGAAGGAAAACAAAAGGGGGTTTGCCATTTTCCTTCGTTTTTACAGGTTTTTGAAAGGGCTTTCTGTAGAAAATCTGTCATATCGAAGGGAAGGAATGGCCGATTAAAGCCGGGTAAATTACTCAACCAAATTGAACATATTGGGAATAAAACAAAACAGTTTTCAATATCATTGGTTTGATATTGAGGGAGCAGCTTTTTTTAAAGCGCCGGGCCTATTTAATGTTTCACCCGGTATATCTGTGTTATTCATAGCCTGCGTGCAGACTCAACTCCTCGAAAGTATACTTTCGAGGAGTGAGGAGTTGAGTCTGCACGCAGGCTATGTTATTCAGTACAAACCAGCAGTGCTTGCAATATATTTTCATCTAAAGAATTGTCTGTGTATAAGAACATCCTTAAAGGCATTGAGTCCTGATAAATAGACCTGCTTTGCCGTGTATCATATGACCCATGTGCTAAAAATTACATATCACTCCTAGCCAACACAAGGATTCGCTGTAACACAGTTCGTTTAGCCTGATAACCAGACCCGATTTCAAAAGGTTATTGGGTCTGGTTATCAGGCTACAGTTCGTTTCACATGATCAGTTTCATTTCACATGAACTTTAACCAATCAGATGCGCCATCGAAAGCCTTGAGTCAACATTTTCCTTATGTTTGGGTATACGCTTACGCATTTTATTCTCACGTTTTTCTGAAAAATTCTATTTCTGAACTGACAATTGAATTGAATTGCAATTTCAATGGCAAATAAATGATGAAACGTGGAGTTCTCGTTCCCGTAGAAACTCCTTACCAGCACTTTCCTAATTTTTCGGTCTAAAAGATGAATGACTTTTCCAAATAAAATCTTCACACCTAACTCAACCTTTGACTGATAGATTGACATTTCAATTTTGAATATCGGCCGCGTACCTATTATTCAACAGCCCGCCAAACTCGTTAAAATCTTTACTCACCCGTTGCATTCCCAGTACTCATAGAATCATGAGCAAAATCACAAAAACACTTCGATCTTTCTGCTATCAATAAAGCCTCAATTCATTCAAATCCATCCAATACTCTACAGAAATTCATCCAGTACTCTACTGGATGAGTCAATAAAAAGGCCCAGCGTTTGAAAAATGCTGCTCCCTGATTATCAAAGCAATAATTTTGAAAACTGTCTCGTTTTATTCCCAATATGTTCAATTAGGTTTAGCAACTTACCCGGCTTTGATCGGCCATTCCTTCCCGTCGACATGGGGGATTTTGTGCAGAAAGCCTCTTTCGAAAACTTGCAAAAACGAGTGAAAGCATCGAGCAACATTTCCCGTTGCTTTCCTTCCTGGCAATAATGACACTAAAGTGCATTCATGTATTTTCTCGTCTTGGGAGAATGGAACCCCCCTTAATAAGTTATTAATAGTAGGGAGGAAGACTTTCATTCCTCCAAGCGGATAGCACGTGCTAAAGCGTGCCCAAGTCATTGCTGTAAGTTAAACATATCAGGGAAACTTGCTTGTGATTTTAGTACGTTTTAAGGTTTCTTGAAGGGACTATTTTCAGAAAATCCCTTGCAAAATCTGAACGGTGAGACCAATTTGAGCCAGGAAAAATTCTAAAAATAATTGAAAGTGTTGGCTATCAAATCAGTTATCGCAAAACACTATTTCTTATATATTCAGGGAGCAGTAGCCTTTCAAACGCCGGACCTTTTCATTGACTCATCCGGTACAGTGTGTCGCAAAAACTTTTTTTTGACGTTTGATTAAATATTAAAAACTAACTATAACACTAACAGCTAATTTTGCGAGATCTGGACCTTAACCAAGAAATTGGAAGAAAGTCTCGATATCTTTCAAAGAAAACTGCTACGTAGGATGCTAAACATCAAATTAATGGATAAAACAAGAAATGAAGAAATATATAAAAGATCACATCAGACAACCATCACAACCGAAATAAAGAAACGGCGATTAAACTGGCTTGGGCACATGTTAAGGTTGCCACAAAGAACACCAGCAAAATTAGCTTTCAGAGAACATTTGAAAAAAGCGAAGGGTAATCGGGGAAGACCAAAACAGACATGGATCAGACAAATGAACAAAAACCTGAAACCAATAAATAAAACAGTGGATGAACTAACTGAGAACGATTATGAGCGAAAGGAATGGAAGAAAACAGTGGCAAGGCTAATGTCTTGAATTAAGACGGAAGAGCCAGTAAGAAGAAGAAGATAACACTAACAAGCTCATAGGAAAATAATCCTGTCCCTAAGTTTTTGAAATAATTCTAGAGACCCGAGTCTTGCAAATCGGTTGGAAATTAGCTGAGTTGCGAGCCTTCCAAGACTAAAAATATACGATAGCTGAAACCAGAGACCCTTAGATTACGTGTAAGGCAAAAAAGCTCCAAGATCGAGGTAAAAGAAGGTTGTTCAATGTCATGCCTCTCGTTAATGTCAGAGCAAACCAAAGAGCACTTTGAAAGTAATTTAATTCTTATAATCAGTGTCAAAATTTGCTCAAGATTGTATGTATCGAAAACAGTTAGTTTAAAACATATTCAACGAGGGACATAATCATTTTCCTCAAAGCATCCATGCGCTTGAAAGTTAGGTTATCGAAAATCTTTTCAAATCCCAATTTTTTTTTTATATATATTCCAATAAAAAGTTACAATATATTTACGAGCTACACTACACTACTTACAGAATTACTTTACAATATGAGCTACCCTACACTACTTACATAATTACCCTACAATGCTACTACAACGATACCCCAAGGAGCAAAAAAGCAATGTCTACCCTGAGGCCATTAACATATAGATATATAATATAAGAAAAAGAAGAAACTAGTCAAAATATAAGACAAGAAAATAAATGACACGAACAAAAAGAACAACTACATAAAATCTACTCGTAAATTACTACTA
Organism: Aurelia coerulea; assembly: GCA_039566865.1. Taxonomy (NCBI): domain Eukaryota; kingdom Metazoa; phylum Cnidaria; class Scyphozoa; order Semaeostomeae; family Ulmaridae; genus Aurelia; species Aurelia coerulea. The sequence continues at coordinate 13,264,323 of CM076958.1, read as the reverse complement.
AACGGGGAAAGGTGGTGGCATGTAATGAAGTTTGGAATTATCTTAATCAAATCGACCAGTTTTATGGATATACTGCAGAGTTAATTGTAATATATTTCTATTAACTTCATTGGAAAGTTCTTTATCACCATACAGTAAGAGCTCCGTAAGAACCTTATTTGAAGGATTAATGTACCCAAATGGTCTCAGTAGCGAAAGGACTCCAGCGAGAAGATCACGTCGTTCCTCATCAAAAGAAGGGCAATGCAACAAAAAGTGTTCAGTATCCTCAACACCGTCATTTGTGGGGCACATTGGATTTATTGTATCCCTAAAATTGTGCTTGAATTTGTGAAAGTTCAGTGTGCTTAGGCCAACCCTTAGTTGAGTAATATAGGATAATCCTTTAGGGTCATGAATACCAAAAACGGATTTTGCAGGAGGGCGTATTATGGATAGCAGCTTTTGGTTGGTTTAGTAGCAAATCCCAATTGGTTTGCTCTGAAGCAAATGAGAAATAGCAGAAACGATAGCCCATGCGACCTTGCCACAAATGCCATTCAGAGGCCTCTGGTTTCAGCTTTCGCACGAACTTGTACTTCAAAAGCTCGTACCTCCGTGAATATTGAGCGGATTTCAAAGATTCTGGTGTCTAAAGTTAATCAAAAATCTCAGGAATCTCATTATGGAGTCCCTTCATTATATTGTTATTTTTTATATTTAATCAAACGTCGAACAATTTTTTTGGGACATCCTGTAGATGCTACCGGGTGTCCCACAGCCCAAGTACTCCTGTTTAAAAAATCACCAAAAATTGATTATCAAACTTTTGATAAAATTTTCTTTTTGACTTGATTTGTCAAAGACCCAAAAATATTTCTAGATGCTAAAATATTTGCTTTTGGTGAAACAAGGTAGAAAAATTGCGCATTGAAAAACCTCATTTTGAGCTATACTTTTTAAGCAAAATACTCAATCTTGCCTAACAGTCAAAATTTTCAGATTTTCATCATCATAGAACTCTCCAATGATAGTGTGCATTTCTTTCTGTCATTTATGACCAAACTAGAAGCTTTATATGCACAAAGAAATTGATCTGGCAAGCATAAATGCTTTTTTGCAGTATGATTCAAAATCAGGTAGCCCTAAAAAGAGCTAAATTTGTTAATCTTAAACCAATTAACAGGTCAGTTATGTCTGGGAAAATTATTTGTTCCTTGATCTACTTGGCAAAAAAGTAAATTGAAGATCGGTCATGTAATCAAATTTTGGTGATTTTTCAAACGGGAGTACTTTTTTTTGGGACACCCGGTACAATTTTTCAAACGTCTGAAAATTGTTTTGGGACACCCGTTGGTAACTCAAACCAACTAGATATAATGATTCTACGATCTAATTCTAAGTTCTGACAAAATACATCGAGATACAACATTACACATCTTTGCTCATATACTGATAGCAGCTGCCGAAGTTACGACACAGAGACTAAGACAACAAGGGCAGATTTTGTAACACAATAGCATGAGATGCTTTTGTTAACACATGAATTCAAAGCGATTAGTGGTTAGGGACAAAGGAAATTCTCTCAACCAGAAATTCAAAACAAACAAAGCCGCAAAAATCTCTCTGAAACCCAAGTAGCTAGTGTGCTTGTTTTGCATTCTAGAAATTGTTTTTAAGAGCAAACATGAGCGTATATCGAAAGAAGAAGGATATATCTAAACATCTACCTCGGGTGTTTTATTTCTTTGGTTCAGAAGCTGAGCAGTAAGTGTTTTAATTACACCCAAAAAGAAGAGAATTGAATCGCCCCCCAATCGGTTTTTAAATCAAATAAATTAAATGCCCATGGCAGATGTGTAGATATATCCTTCTTCTCTCGATATATGCTTATGTATGCTCTACGATTTCTGGAATGCACAACGAGCGAGCTAGCTACCTGGGTTTCAGAGACACTTTTGCGGCTTTTCTTGTTTTGAATTACTGGTTGAGAGAATTTCTTTTGTCAGCGATCGCTAATCGCTGTGAATTGCGGTGTCAATCAAAACCAACTCGTGCTATTGTCTTACCAAATCCGTCCTTGTTGTCGAAGACTGGAACGCTGGTATATATAGCATCTGAAACGGTTTTGATGCCATTTGTCTCATTTTCAGCAATGGAAAAAATTTTGATGACACGATGTGGTCAGCCCCGCAGAGTCCATCAGTGGTCCGGTCAATATTTTCAACACCAGAGAATCTAAAAGATGGCCCGGTGTCAACATGCAATGAAAAGGTATGTATCCGTAATTTATGATCATTTTCACTCGTTTTTTATACTTTCAAATTTTTGCCACCATTACTGAACTAACTTGATTAGTGCTGCTTTTATGGGTACCCAATGAGCAAGGAGAGTGTGCACCAACAAAGGTATTTGAAAAATGTGAAGAAAATTAATAAAAAGGGAGGATCCAAATTAGCTGAACGAGTGAAGATTTTTGCTTCACGGACCTGTACAAACTCACTCATCTTGCATTTGCAAATATTCAACTACATTCTGGGACTTGGCCATATCTACACTGCTATTTTACCTAATAATTATGAAGAATTCTGGAGAAAATTAAGATTTCTTTAGAAATTCGTTTACAAATTTTACAGTCTTTCATTTACCTCTCCAGAATTTTTATAATAATGTGAAGAATTTTGAAAATTCTTCTCGTGTTATTGTACGCAAGGCCAATGTAACTATGCATTTTCACAGCATAGGCCTCCAATCTTTCAAACTTTTAAAAAGCTGGGTGTAAAATCCTACCACATTTTTCCATAAATTGAATATTTTGAAAGGAACTCGGGGTACCGTGCTGTAAATCTGCCGTGGAATTTTTTGATATCTTGATTGTTTTCAAAATGGCAGCATTTTCATTATTTCTGAAAAAATTCATCGAAAATTTTGAGAAAACTAAAATCATCGTAAATCTTAAATCAATAGAGGAAAAGTGATACAATCTTCAAGAATACCATAGTTTATGAAGATCTACAACATGATTGCAAGTAGAATTCCGTAGCTCTTCTGGTTTAGGATTTAGACATTTGATGACGTCACAGCCTCAAAAATAATAAATGCCGCCATTTTGAAACTGACCAAGCTAATAAAAGATTTCCACGGCAGATTTACAGCAAAATACCCTAAGTTCCTTCCAAGCCAATTAATTCAAAGAACATTGTAAATGTAATTTTACACCCACCTTTTCAAAGATTTGAGCCCTATGCTCATTTTTACCAGGAGTATTATGATCAACCTGTAGAACAGTCAGGTAGCTTTTCTTTTTTTAAGAAATCGCAAAAGCTTCCATTTTGTCCTTGTTTGAAATAAAATTTGCTGCAAAGGCTGTTCCCAGGCTCTGATACTTTTTGCAGCTTTGGTAAGTTTCCAGATCATAAGTGGGTGGAACACGTTTCTCTTGAGTTCTCAGTGTCGTCAGTTGAGCGAGTTCCAGTGCTGTCCATGCTTTTTTGTTTCATCTCTTTTGCACCCTTATTCTCATTCCTCTTGTATTTACCAGCTCTCTTTTTGCAACAAATGAAAATTGATTTGAATCCTTGTCTGAATTTCTTGCTGAAGAAACAATACACAAATGGATTCCACGCAGAATTGGCGAATCCAATCACCTGAATAAACAGCCAAAACTTCCTGAAAAATAGAGGAAGGAGGAGTAATTATTTAGAATTGTAATTTACAACAAGTGGAGAGAACAGTTTCTTCTGCGATGGGCAATTTCCATTTCATATCAGATGTCAGGCGTATTATCCATGAGCAAACAGCAGAAGATTTCTGCTCCCATGCTTACGATGCATACAGGAGAGATCTTCTCGATAGTGTAAGCGCAACGTTGCAACCGTATGGTTTCTCAAATCATTTAAACGCGCTATTACTTGAAATGATGCTGTATGGTGATGAAAGGTTTTCTGTTGATTCTAATACAGAGATTCTTAAGGCAACTTTAAAATACATAAATGCAACACAACGCTTTGAATAAAATAATGCTACTAATGATTGGGTGCTGCTACCTGCAATGGGGGACGTAATTTTATTGTAGAGTAGTTACGTGTATTGTCTGGTATTGCCCTTTTTTGTTCCGTATTTATTAGTAGTTTTTAACTTTATGTTATAGCCGCAGGGTAGACACAGTCTTTCGCTCCCTCTCTGGTATCGTTTTAGTGGTATAATAGAGTAATATTGTAAATAGTGTAACTAGTAATTATGTTATCGTAGCTTTTCATTGGATTATATACCGGGTGAGTCAGAAAAAAGGATCCCCGCTTGGAAGGCCACTGCTCCATGAATATCAAAGAAATAATATTGAGAAATGTCTTGTTTTATTGCCAATATGTTCAATTAGGTTCAGTAATTTACCCGGCCTTAATCGGCCATTCCTCCCCGTGGATATGGGTGATTTTCTGCAGAAAGCCCCTTCGAAAAATCTGCAAAAACGAAAGAAAACAATGAGCACATTTTCCTTCCTAAAATTGATGACACTCACATAAATGCATGTATTTTGTCCTCTAGGGAGAATGAAATCCCCCTGCATAGGTCATTGATACCAGGGGGAGGACTTGTTCATCCTCCCAAGAGGATAGCACGTGCTAAAGCGTTCACAAGTCATTGCTGTAAGGCATTGCAGTTTTGTAACGATCGCGCGAGACTGAATGGAAACCAAATGTCAAATTGACAAATACCGTCAATGAAATGACCCACAAAATTAATCTTTGATGATCGCTGGAATGGAACTCAAGTTAATTCCAACGATCACCAGCAGCTCATAAGGATCGCCAAAGATCGTCAATGACTAAAAAACTCAAATGGAAGGATAACAAAGATCACAAAATACCGCGAGCAACCCATTTTTACGATCAGACGGGATGTCACATTTTTACAAAATCCCAGTGTTTGCAAAAGATTGCCAACAACCCCCCCCCCCAAAGATCCTAAGATCCGAATTCCCTCAAAGATTACCAATGCTCCTGAAAGATTTTTGAGGACTAAATGAAAACCAGGCTTTAGGATCATTCAAGTTTGCTGTAATCTGCAGAAACACTGACTCACTTTACAAAATCACGAACAATTGAAAAGGCAGCGAAAAGATCAAATTAAGGACTTGGGTCAAGTACCCTAGCCTAAAAATAATATCTGGGAGTAAATTTTTGATTAAATTGGTTTATCAGTTTTTACAACATATCTAAACGAGGGAAACCGAATAACTTGCATTCCTTTATAGGTTCCAATTCCCTTTTTTGTCTTACAAAAGGAAGCCCCCAATACCGGACTGGGACAAAATACCCCTGTCTAAAATTAGCATTTAGGGGCAATCTTTTGATTGGGTCTGTTCGTTATCGTTCACAGAATTTCAGAATGTGTAGAAATAAAAAATTTCATTTCTTTATCACTTGCTGTTTCTGTTCAGCAAGGGAGGCCCAAAAAGGAAGCCCCCAATACAGGACTGGGGTCATGTACCCTGTCTAAAATTAGCATTTAGAGTTTATTTTTTGATTGGGTCTTTTCGTTATCCTTCTCAGCATATCAGAGTGTGCTGAAACGAAATTTTTTAATTTCTTTATCACATAGGGCTTCTTTTTTATGAAATTGGCTCCTATAGAAGACTGGGATCAAGTACCCCCGTCTAAAATTAGTATTTAGGGGTAATTTTTATTGGGTCTTTTCGTTATCGTTCTCAGCATATCAGAATGTGTAGAAACCAAAAGTTTCATTTCTTTATCACTTACGACTTCTGTTTTACGAAGTTGGCTCCTAGAGAGGACTGGGACCAAGTACCCCCGTCTAAAATTAGCATTTAGGGGTAATTTTTTTGATTGGGTCTTTTCTTTATCGTTCTCAGCATATCAAAATGTGTAGAAACCAAAAGGTTTCCTTTCTTTATCACTCACGGTTTCCGTTTTACCAAGGGACGCCCCTATGGAGGACTGGGACCAAGTACCCCCGTCTAAAATTAGCATTTAGGGGTAATTTTTTGATTGGGTCTTTTCTTTATCGTTCTCAGCATATCAAAATGTGTAGAAACCAAAAGGTTTCCTTTCTTTATCACTCACGGTTTCCGTTTTACCAAGGGACGCCCCTATGGAGGACTGGGACCAAGTACCCCCGTCTAAAAATAGCATTTGGGGGCATTTTTCAGCTTGTGTCTGTTTCGCTTCGTTTTCAGCATGTCAAACCCCATAAGTCTACCAAGTTTGATGCTGGTATCATATTTTGCACGATTGTGGCTAATATTTTTGCTAACAGACCGGACTGTAAGGCAGAAATGTTAGGGAAATCTGTTCATGATTTTGGGCACGTTTTGAAGGTTTTTTGAAGAGGCTTTCTCGAGAAAATCCCTCATAATTTCAGAATGAAGTAGCCGATTTCAGTCAGGTAAATTTTATAGTAGATTTGAACATTTCTACCATAAAACTACATATTTGACGATATCATTGTCTTGATCTCCAGGGAGCCGTGACCTTTCAAACGGGGATTCTTTTTTCTGACTCACCCAGTATATAAAAAAAATTCCTGCTCGTGACATAATTTCGAGTTATCGCGGCCGTAACCTGATATCTAATGCTGGAATAGTATTTTTTCATTAGTTCTAATCGTGTGTTTTATTAATGTATATAAATATATGTAGCTTAACGTTTTTCATGTAATTTCCATGGGGTAGTTAAAGTGTTTTGCTCCTCATGGTATCGTCATTGTAGTATTGTAAAGTGGTTTAGAGGCGGAGCAATCCGTGGTATGTTTTGTAAATTTTTTAAAGGAATATGAAAACAGTTTTTTGGTTAATTTGTCGCTGGAGGAGGATATATGACTTGCTGTCTCTACAGCAGCATTAAACAGAACCTCTGTAGTGAGCTTGATCGTAATCACTCAGATGGCAGTCTTTTCAGGTCTCTAGCTCTGTAGTTGTAGCGTTGCTTATATATATATCCATTCAATTATCTTATGTAGACTCGGTATCAATCTTTGGCAATTAGGGTTCGTTTTGTAAAGTTACCCTTTGCGCTCAAATTGTGCTGTAAACAATTTGACCTACCTTATTTCCATGGTTTACCTTCCTAGGCGTTCAATGAATTTACCAAGTTTCATGGTGTGCGATGCTTATTTACAATTATGGCTATAGCTCATATCTAAATAAGAGTAAAGATGTGGTGTTTTCACCTCTAAATTCATGTGTATAAACTTTCAGGTGAGTGTCTAAATCGGCATGATCCATCCTTTTATCAGAGGAAATACAGCGTTGGTTATAATTGAAAGTCGTTTTGGTTCTCTCAGTATCGACTGTGGCAGGATCCACTGGTTCTGCATCTTATATATAAAAGATTGATACTAGAACAGACAGATGCAAAAAACGAAATTTTTCTTAGCACACTTAGCTTAGCTAAGAAAAGGTTCGTTTTGCATCTGTCTCCTAGTATCTATCTAGTATCTAGTATAAAGTGAACGATGAGAAGAAAAGGGACAACATCCATAGAGAGCAGGCATCGAGTTGATCTTTTGCGCTTTTTTATTCAGTTATCTGCTAACTAGTTTCGCCCACTAGGGCATCTTCAGAGTTCTGGTCCTTCTTCTCGATGTGAACACGCTTTGTGATCCCTTTAGCCTGGAATTTTAGAGAGCTTGCGACTCTCCCAATCTGCATAGTTGGTTTGACAGGGCAGGGCGAGAACCCTCTGATTGGTCAAGCGTGCTACCATAAAGGCTTCGTACACATTCTTTGCTGTGCAACTAGAGATGGCCACGTGCGAGGATGTCGTTTGCAAAGGCTCCTTTGAATTGGAGAAAGGGAAATATCAACTTTCGCACCCTACACTTTTGTCTAAGCTTTGCCCATTGACCATTGCCCATTACTTTGCCCATAATAAGCTTTGCCCATTGCCCATTGAAAAACAAGATCCTTTGTGCGCCGAATGAAAAGGAAAGCAAGGAGAATTTAGGCCAGAAACGACTTTCAAATATTACGAAAGTCGACTTTGGCGCCACAAAGGGTCATGGTTAGCAGTGGCTCTTTAGGGGATGGCTCAATGGTAGTGAGCCACTTAGCCAAAGATAAATGACCTACCCGACGATCCCTGGATCCCCAAGGTTTAACTGTTTTATCAAGTACAGCACAGTGTACGGAAACCAAGAGACAAAGAACAATGTCGTTGCCAAGATCATCATTTTGACGCTTCGTTTCTTCTTTCCTGATCGATCCTTTGCGATTGAGCTTGCCGTTCCTCCTTTCCCCCAAAGCTTACTGCAAATCTTTGAATAGCAAACGATCATTGTTATAAACGGCATGTAGAAGCCAACCACCACAATGATGAACTTATAAGCAGTGTAGTGATCTCGGCTAGGCCAAGCTGAATGACAATCGCAACTATTCTTCCATGAATCAGCACTTTTTCTGCAGAATATCGGGAATGGTAGAAAGAAAATTGCTGCTGCAAGCCACAGGATTGTTATGATGTACTTTGGATGAAGTGTCTTGCTATTACCAACAGAAGGACGGCAAATGCAGATGAAGCGATCAATGCTTATGTAAGCAAGAGTTGATATTGATGTCAGCATGAATATGTCTATGATGTAAATGCTAGACTTGCAACCAACAACTCCTATAAATGCGAAAAGCTACTTGGTTAGTAAAGGAGCATTCACCGGGTTATGATATTCTTATTCAATATAAAAAGCTCATAATAACGAATCAGCTAGGAAACGACATACTGACTTGTATATAAAACTACAAAGACGATACGAAGGGAAGGAAAAGATCATGACTACCTCCCTGGCCTTCACAAAAAGAACATGCAACTAAAATACCACTGAATATACAGATACGAATTGTTACATTTAAACGATTTTTACGGGTAGATACTTGAGCCGGTTTCACATTGGCGTCAAGCTAACATAGGTGTGTGATGATCAACAATCAGAACCCCGGGCAAGAGATTAACAACGACAACAACTGTCCCCGTCACTGCTCCCCACCCAGAGTTCCCAATTGCTCACAGGCTATGATTGGAGGGAGCCCACCAAATTTTATTGGTTTAGCATGTCAAAGAAAGACCTAATTCGGTACAAATTCCATAATCGTTGTGGAAGTTTATGCAGTGACTCCGTATAGAAATAGGTACCCTATGCGGATGTGTGAAGAATTCTGGTGCACGGAGAAAATCGGGGCGAGAATGGATATTTCTGTGTTGCGAAAGAGGATGTTTACTGAAAGATACAGCTCGTAGTTGCTGCGAAGCAGCATGATATTCTTAGCAATAGCTTTGGTTTATGTTCTATTTATTTGTCTGCCTGCCTGTCTGCTAGACTCACGAAATAGTCCCAGTTATCGCAACAACAACAGCAACAGCAATGACAACAACAACAACAATATACATTTTTGCTCAAACTGGGACTTATGCAATCTCGTCCCCAGAGTGAGTTCGTTGCTCTACCTCTACTCTGGGATACCAGAGGCCGTTCAGCAATTTGATTGGCTATTCGAAAACGATAGCAAAATCAGATTATTACTGGCTCCCATTCAAAAATGGCCTCTATTGAATCCGTAATTTCACAAGATCAATGGGGTGTATGGGGCAAGTGAGGAGTTTGAGGGGGGTAATGGACCACGGCGCATCCGAATTTCTGAGTTTCAGGAAATTTTGGGGTCATTATGACGTCATAACAGGGGGTTGAAAATAAATGTTGCGATTTTCCGACCTGAGGTTACGTTTGGAGTCGATGCTCCATGGTTACAAGCCCGATTTCAAAACAGAAAGAAGTTTTCAAGAGACCATTCGTCTGCAAGTCTAATAACGTAATTTGAGGTTCAATATTGCCCCCAGAAGCGGAGCGCGCGCCCCCCAAAAATGGGGAATAATTTCGGCCTACCCCATTTTACACCGTAACTCCGTTTTGCGAGGAGTAAACGGTCGCGGCATGTGAAAAATCAACGGAAAACTGTATTCTTTCACTAAAACACTTTTAATCTCCAATTTATCTCTAAAATTCGCCGAATAACGAGCCATTCTATTTTCAAAGCTGTGGGGGAAATTCTCGAAAATTTCAACTTAGGCCCTTTTTCCACCCAAATGGATTGTGCTCGTTTTCCTACTAAATGCACTTGCTAACCCCGGATTAATGATTAAATACCTTAAAAAGGGCTAAAATAGGGTCCTCAAAGTGTTTGTTTTTAATTTCTCAATTTATATACTTCAGGATTAGCGCTAGAGCAACGACCATTTTTCGTCGATTATCGTTGCCTAGCAAACTGCATATCCATAATGGGGCGCATCTTGCCATATATTGGCAAGATTGATGCCAAGTGTACCAGGGTGTTCTTTCGGCTTCGTGACCAGCGTATGACGTCAGAACACCCTGCTCGGTGTGGGGTTGTTGTGGAGAAACCCTGCTCGATAAGCTGCAGAAGCTACAAAACCGTGCCGCACGAATTGTTACTAACAGCTCATATGATGCGTCATCTCTTCCTTTGATTGGAAGGCTAGGGTGGTTAACTATAAAGGAAATGATAGAATTTGAAACTGCAACTATGGTTTACAAGTCTCTCCATGGTTTAGTTCCTGAATATATGCAGCTAATGTTTACAAAACTGTCGGAAAACAATTTACGGTCTCTCCGTAATACCGACACGGATCTCAGAATACCTCGCTTTACAACCTCTTACGGGCAACGTAGTTTCTCATATCGAGGAGTAACTGTGTGGAATACACTTAACACAGAAATAAAAAGTGCCCCTTCACTGGCCACTTTCAAAAATTTGCTGAAACAAGCTTTGAAGAATCAAAGGGTGTGAAAGTTCTCGTACAGCATCAAACTTTTTCTTTTCTAACCAGAACATATCATATATATATTTTTATTTTTCTTTGTAATACAGGTTGCTTTGTAATTTATTCATGTAATTAGGTTAGTTAGGTTTTTAAGCAGGGCACATTGAAAATCAGTGTATTTAATTCTACTGAATGTATAACCCTGTTGAAATAAATAAAAATGAAATGAAATGAAATGAAATGAAACGAGGTTGGGACTTATGGACTTTCACATCAAAAAGTGGGACGAAAATAAACAATGGGCGCACAGATTTTTCTGTACCCTTTGAAACGAGGTTAATGGCCTCTTTTCGGTAGTTGGAGAATTTCAGGAACTGTGGCGTGTTGGCGTGCACTATTGCTAGATGAAGATTTCCTTCAAAATGAGGAAATTCTTGTTGAAACTGAAAGGTTTGTCAATCCTTAGATTAAAGAAACATTCATGCGAATACTTGGTGACTTTTGTTCATTGCTAACATCACTCAAAACTTGAATTTCGAAGCGTTTTATTATCTGAGGTTTGAGCTGATAATTTAGGCCCAACGCCATTACTCGCCTTTTCATACAGCGTTGCTATGTTTCCATATCGGACATGAAATCGAGGGAAACAGTTTCGTCCCAATTTTCAATGTGAAAGTCCATGAGTCGTAGTTATAGCGTTCATCAGCCTATCAATAGCAATAACTACGAACTTGCAATCAGTCTACCTGTCTGCCTGTTTATATGTTTTCAACAATTGTTGCAGACCTTATTGGGGCTGTCAAATGATATCACTGTGGTTTACCCCAGAAATCAGTGCAGGCACAGTATGGAAAGTATAATAATAATAATTCAATTTTGCAAGACAAAAACGGCATCACTTGCATGGTCAATTGACTAAATGAAAAGGCAATGTAAAGTTTGTCACGCAACTGTTACAATTTCTGAAGTTTCATGTAATCGGAACTTTATTGGCTTCTTGAACGAGTTGCTCTGTCCTGTCAAGATGACGTGGTTTCAAATTCCGGTGTTACTTGGGTGTTACTGTTATACAAGATGACCACAGGGAACCAGACAGCACGATTTTTGAGTGGTCAACACTAACAGACGTTAGAATTTGAAAATCACTGTAACAAAAGAAAGTTTTCCTATGCTATACACGGATTGACAGGACAGGAATTACTCTGTGAACTATGCCACGAAAACAGTACTGGGGATAAACACAGTTCCTACCATTCTATGGTTCCTACAATGTAAGCGCCTTTGCAAAAATAAACTAAGTCAATATATTACCACGTGATCAACATCTTTCTGCTGATTTTTAATTTCTTTGATATCTCATTTCGTTTTCAAGATATCCACTGATATTAAGTTGCAGCTGATGACGTCATTTTGTTTGCAAATTACTAGGATAACATATGGAAATATAACTGTATCTGATTTTTGAAAGGTTACAGTGGTAAGAAATATTTCAGCTGAGCTGAATAGATGTTATATAAATTGCCTCATGACTTAATATGATGTTTAGAAAGGCATGTTGATTGTACAAAGTTTTTTAATTAGATTTCTGAGGGTCGTTTAGGGGGGGGTATATGTTCCCCTGTTCCCTGTTAAATTTCCGCTTGTTCCCCTGTTCCCTTGAGAAAACCCGCTTGTTCCCCGGAGTTTTGGTAGGCATATCTTTCACATTGATAGTTGATATTTTAACTATGCTTATTTTTGAAAGTTTTTCCAAGAGGAAGACGAGCGTAAAAATGTGAAGAAACCTGGGTTGATCTTTGATAAAACATTGAAAAACGTTATAAAATAAAAAATGACCGGCCAAAGTATTCTTAAATGTTATGCGGCTACTTCTTAAAATATTGCAACCAAAATAATTTGATCATTTGCATCAGTGTCACAAGTTAGTGTTCGCACAATCAGGAGAGAGGCAAACATCTCAAAATGTGCTCCCGGGAGTTTTCTTTTTCTTTTGTTATCATTCTCATTCCTTCAAATCGTATAAATCCTGGAAAATTCTTTACTGCTTCCGATGAGCGTCACATCTTTTCATTTGTGGTGTGGTTCCTCCTCTTCCTCTGGTAATTTATCTTACTCTTGCTTGATCTGTTCTAAGACATATGCCAGGAGATTGTGATACGCCTCTTCTTGGATAGTCAATTCTGATTTATCTTCTGAATAAGATCCTGGAGGGGAGGGTGTACGTAACCTAAACATGTACTGGGATGTGCCCACGAAAAAAAATTATCCGGCTCCAGAATTGTTCCCTTCAAATGATAGCCGATATTAGAAAAAACTTCGTCAAAAGTATACTCCAAAACACACAAAATTGACTAAATAACAACCCGATCTAACAACATTTCCCCTTGTGATATGTTTTGACAACCAGCTCCAAAAAAGTTGCCTTCTTTTTGATACACTGCTCAAGAAAAAAATTGGTGAAAACGATACCCTGAAAAACGGCACATCCCCGTCGGACAAATATACTACCCCCCCCCCCCCTCGACATGACAGATAATACCTTTGGTGTGATTAGCTACCTTTCCTCCTTTGTGCAGCGGCGTGGCCAGGGTAAATTATGTGGGGGTATTGAAATGAAGGGGTCTGTGGGCGAGGCACCCAAGAAAATTTTTTGGACCACGCCCTTTACTTTGGCTTAGAATGCATTTCCCAATATCATGCTTGCCATTAGCGACGAGGAAACTTTGATAGTTTTGTGACAATTATCCCAGTGGCGTACCCAAGGGGGGGGGAATGGGGGGGGGGGGGGTCCGGACCCCCCCACTTTTCAAAAATATGGTCCTCGAGATTTGTACGAAAATACAATAAAATTTGTACCTCAGGGGGGGGGGGGGTCAGGCAAATCTGTCAGGCGGTGGTCTTCGAGATTCTTGAAGGTTTTGGGTTTCTAAGAAATGCTTGAACGATGTTGGGAGAGGCATTCTAAGCCAAAGTAGAATGTCTGTTTTCAAAAATTTCTTGTTTTCAAAAGATTCTTGCAAAAGATGCCATTTACTGACTAAACAACGATGAAGTGGCGACAGGAGGCATTTCCTGAATATCATAACAACAACTAGAGCCAAATCAATTTTACAGTAAAGAAGAAAAGTGATTTTGTAATTCGTTCTCGATATGCTGGGTATAAATTGTCAATGCAAATTCAACAAAACATCCTGCCTATTTTGTGTTCATTGCAGTCATGTTTACGATGTAAAATCTAAGTAAAAAGGGCGTTTCCCCATTTTCCGAGCGTCTGAAGTGCGTGGTCACAAAAAATTTTCTAGGGCTGCGCCCCAGACCCCTTCATTCCTGAGGTGCTGCGTACGCCTCTGAATTATCCTATAAATCAAGAGCACGAGAAAAATTGACATTTCTCGAAAAATTCTTACCCAACCTATACCCAGCTATTTTGTCTTCGTTTTTAAAAGAATCTCGAGGGCCGTCTTTCGAAATGATACTTGATTTCTGGGAAGTGCAACAGGCTTTCTCGCAATATCCTTAAAAATGAGTATGGAAATGGACTGAAAATCCTTAACCATAGGTCTTCCCCTAATGAGTGGGATCGAGGGCGAAGCCTCCAGGAAAATTGCTGAGGTCATGCCCTTTACTTTGGCTGGGAACAGTCCTACTGATACCATGTTAGCCAATGCTAAACAGAATTGTTGATGATTTGATAACAGTTGCTTTTATAGATTGGCATCCCCAGGCGAAAATGTTTTTAAGATAAGTTCATTTTTCAGAATGTCTGTCTTCATCCCATCTCCGCCACCAGTGCCAAATTAGAAACGTTCATAATTTTGTAACAGTTGTTCGTGAATCACGACATTGGAGAAAGTGTGGGCCAAAACCACATCACAAATTCCCGGTTCCTTTGTTTGCATTTGTCAAAATCCAATTTGCTTGTCCCCAAAATGGAAGTCTTGACGATTCTGTGATAGTTTGTCAAGGAAAATTTTCAAAAAGACACCGTTACTTTGGCTTAAAATGAATCTCAAGGACCATCTTTCGTAGCTTTGGCAGAAGTAAATTCCATTGAATTTAAAAATCCTTGAATCAATTATTACAAATAGAAATTTCCCTGATCCCTGGATAAGATCTGAAGTTCCCTTGTTCCTTTTTATTTTTGGCCATGTTCCCTTGTTCCCTGGATTTATTTCGCATGTTCCCCTGTTCCCTGGAACCCCTAAACGACCCTCATTTCTCTTTGGAAACATGGCCAACCTTGTATACTTTCTTTACATTTTGCAAACAAAATGACGTCATCAGCAAATCGTACAAAACAGTAGATAACTCTAAAATAAAACAAGGTATCAAAAAACAGCAAATTTACTTACTTGGAGCTATGGTTATATTACACACAACAAAAGCGCCTTGTGTGATAATCAAACATGAACGGGCAAGTAGGGTCGGAGAAGAGTATTCAAAGATTCCAAGCTAGCACAATCCATTGACGTCCTGGCAACAAATCATACCAGCACCAATCCCTTTCTAAATCGGTGTATTTATCAATAACACCACGGCAACAGGTTTCCACCATCGAATTCCATTGCACGTTTTGAACAAAGTAGTTTATGACACCCCATGCACCAAATGCAACTTTTTCTTTGCCGTATTTCTGATAAATAAGGCGCAAATACAAAACGTTGCGCCTTGCAGAAATGATGTTGGAGTTTTGGAGTCGTATAAAAATAATGGAAAGCCCTGAATAAAAATTTCTTAATCTTTTTAGGCTCTGGTACCCAGGGTAGTGCAGTCGATAATACCAATAAAGATGATTGGTGAGGGTTTAGTCGATAGGAAATTCTAGCCCTTTTCGAAAAGAGCGGTCGGTCGACCACTTCCATTTCCATAACTAAATAGTTATGAGGGATTTTACCAAAAAGAATGGCTTGCAAAATTCTTGACGATTGCTAAAGCTGAAATGAACTGCCGTCCACGTGTTAGCGTAAGCCTTAGATCAAGGATGAATGTACTGTATCAGCCAGAAACCTGAAAGACATGCTCTGTACACTCATTTTTTTTATAAGAAACCGCTTATAAGAAACGGTAGGCTCAATTTTTCGAAAGCTAAGAAAAAAGAAACAACCCTACCTGAATTGAAAAAGCTAAGAAACTTTTGTAATTTACAGTTTTAATTTTCCTGTCGCACTCAAAATGTTTTGAAACTGTACAGTTAAAGCAACTGTTTAGACATTATTTTGAGTGCGAATTATGTAATTTACTTGTTTTGAGATCTTACTAAGTAATTTTGGAGCCCTTTAGACAAAACAAAATTAACTCTTCACTTCCAGCATTAAAAATATAAGAAACACATAAGAAACTTTTGGTAGCAAATTGGCCCAAAACGTAAGAAACTGCCTACCAGCCCCGGACCTTAGTTTCTTATAAAAAAAATGAGTGTATGCGGGCACAAACAAACTTCCGTTTATGAACGGCGGACTTTGCAAATATGCCGTTTATTGGCTACCTTGTTGAGCGCAGCTGGGCGGATTGGCACTGGTCGGCATTCATGAGGAAGATACTAGTCTGACTTGCATCATCATGCTTTACATTCTATTTTCTGTGATCATATTATCGGTGAATTTCATTTTCATACTCAATC
This sequence comes from Aurelia coerulea, assembly GCA_039566865.1. Lineage (NCBI taxonomy): Eukaryota > Metazoa > Cnidaria > Scyphozoa > Semaeostomeae > Ulmaridae > Aurelia > Aurelia coerulea. The sequence continues at coordinate 13,247,937 of CM076958.1, read as the reverse complement.
TGTACTGTTCAAAAACTTATGTGATATTGTTCTAAAGCAGAACATAACCGTACCTTTTTATAAACGAAGAATGAGCATATTATGTAATGGAACAGATTTGATGCAGAGGAAGGCCACGTGGTATCTACGGACGCTTTTCGTGCCAAAAGTGTAACATTAGGTTAGGCATACTTATTGGGGAGACGAGATACGGTTTTGTCCGAGGAAATGTATGTGTCCCCCCACGCAGTAGTTTAAGAAACGCCAGTACTGGGAAAATGTAAGTTAAGAAACTATCTATTTTGATAAGGAAAATCTTTCACATATTTTTACTTTACTTTCACTTGTTTTCTGTGTCATATTACTCTTAAGGTACTTGAGTAATGTCTAAACATTGTACGATGAGTCCCAGTAATCGCTATCCAAAACGAGACTATTACGCCAGACCGAGACCGCTCTTACTGGGACTCATAATATTACGGCAATATTTTTGGACTGACTTTTTTCACTTTTGAACGCCCTTGGGAACGAGGCTGCTATACACAGTCATGTACTAAGTATGCAAATGCAAATATGCAAATATTAAAAAAATGCAAATATTTAGGAACGATGCTTGACACAAAAAAAGATTTTCAGAGAAGAAAGATGCTGGCAATAACATCAATGAATGCGTTTAGCCACATATGGGAAAATAAACACCTGTCCATGAAACTTAAACTCAGAATCTTCAATGCATGTGTTGCCCCAGTCATGTTAGCAGGATCAGAATTGTGGACTGTAAATGAATCATTAAAGAAACAAATAAATTCATTCCAGAGAAGATTGCTCAGACTCCTACTAAATATAAAATGGCCAAAAAAGCTATCAAATGAAAGACTGAAAGAAATAATAAAATACGAGGAATGGAGCAACATCGTAACCAAAAGTCAAATCAGATGGTATGGGCATGCACTTAGGTTACCTGCAGATACCCCATGCAAAATAGCTTTAGCAGAGTACAACAGAACAACCAAAAGACCAAGAGGAGGACAAAAACAAACTTGGATAAAACAAGTGCATAAAGATTTAGAAAGAATAAACATTGACACAAGTAATATAGTAGAAATAGCACAAGACAGAAAAAACTGGAGAAGAATAGTGGAGAGGTGTGTGCAGGAGATGCCTAATGCGGAGGAGCCCGCGAAATAGGAAACATGATGACTAAGTATACAACCAAATACAACGCCATTAGAACCTCTGCAAATTCGATTGATTGATGTTGACCAACGGAAACTCGAAGCTCAAAGCAGAGTTTCAAGGAGCTTGGCCGGACAGAATAAAGTCTTATGAACAAGAATACCATGAAAACAGTTTGCGACAATATCAAATTTTGTACGTAGGTACTATTTTGCTGCTTTCGCTAAGCATTAACTGATTTATTGTGAAGTCTTCAAATCAATGTGTTTCATTTGAAAACTACAAATGTTTATGCTTTTCTGCCTAGGCCCTTATCGAAACGAGGCAGTCATAGTCATTTCAAAATAATGGCGTTTGATTATGAGTCGTAGTTAGGAGCGTCCGGCAGTATTTCAATAGCGATAACTACGACCATATCATCAGTCTACTCAAACACCTCCGATTCTTAAAATTATTTTTTTATTTTGATTGTATACATCTCAGCATTACGTGTCTTTCATTTCATCGAAAACGAGTGGAAAATGTTTGCGAATTTTGCGAATTACTACAAGTACCATATTTGAGGATAAAAACCGATATTTAGGTATAAACAGTTGAAAATCTAAAAGACGGGGTCAAACGGTGTCTTAGCAAAAAATATTACAATTAACTAGAACATGTTTCGAGTGCGTGTGCCAACGGTTATCTTTGGGAGCCTTCTGCAAAAAATGCTATGGCCGTTTTAGAATGTGTGGTCATTTCTTGAAAATGACATGTGGTCGTTACTGAAACCAGTATTGGTTTACATAAACTGAATTGGTATTCTAGATAACGCCCTAAACTCATCTCAAATTAAATACAAGTCATGCAGCTGAATTCTAGAAACTAGGATGAATTGAAGAAACTAAAAATCAAAATACATCAACGTATAGTGGACTGAAGAACCAGGAACTCTACTCTTTGTGACGTCTGAACCCGACACTGTATCAATCATGTCAAATTCAATTCCAAAGCACCACGTTCTTTTTTATCACTGTCAGACCAGACCTAATGCTCCCTCTTGAACTTTAATGTCATAGTTGTAGTTGACTGATTTTGGCCAGAACGAGAACAAATGGTTATTGATCTGATTGATTTGATAGTTATCAGGACAGGGCAAATTTTGTGATTCTGTGGTGCCACTTAGGCGTTTGCCTCGCAGTTTCCGAGACTACACACACCACTAAGACTGTCAACGTTGATAGACTGAAGCTGATATGATGCTGCACTTAGCAATACATTTCTACTCGGAAGAGAATAGATCTCCTTACTATATACACCAGATGCTTGCCCATAACTGGGAGCTGCTTGAATTCTCAAAAGACTATCCGATAGGTGTATGGTTTGAAAGCAGTCCTAACGCCTGGAACAAACATGTTCACAGCTTCCAGATTGACCCAGGATTCAGACCAAGACAAAAGTTTGTGCAACATGACATCCATGACGTTTTGTCAGAATGCTCATAAAATCTGCCCAGAATGTAGCAAAAGCGAGCCATATTCTACAAACTACGGCAAAAGTCAATGAGAAGAATTACGATACTAAAACTCAAGAAGAAGCATTGGAGAAGTCTTTGTATTTATAACTGTGATAAGAAAGAATGTTGTGCCTCTGAACTGAATTCGATATGATTTGATGCAGTATTGAAATCAGATGTCACAAAGAGTAGAGTTCCTGGTTCTTCAATTCACTATACGTTAATGTATTTTGATTTTTAGTTTCTTCAATTCATCCTAGTTTCTAGAATTCAGCTGCATGACTTGTATTTAATTTGAGATGACTTTAGGGCGTTATCTAAAATACCAATTCAGTTAATGTAAAACAACACTGGTTTCAGTAACGACCACATGTCATTTCAAGAAATGACCACACATTCTAAAACGGCCATAGAATTTTTTGCAGAAGGTTCCCAAAGGTAACCTTTGGCACACACACTCGAAACATGTTCTAGTTAATTGTAATATTTTTTGCTAAGACACCGTTTGACCCCGTCTTTTAGATTTTTAACTGTTTCTACCTAAATATCGGTTTTTATCCTCAAATATGGTACTTGTAGTAATTCACAAAATTCGCGAAAATTTTCCACTCGTTTTCAATGAAATGAAAGACACGTAATGCTGAGATGTATACAATCAAAATAAAAAAATAATTTCAAGAATCGGAGCTGTTTGAGCAGAGAAATTGAATTTTGAAGCTAGCCTAAATCAAGTGTTAATTGTCTTCTCGATATGAAATTCGTAAACTTGTGATTTCTTGAAGCTTTAAAAATCTGTTTCTTGGCTCTCATAGGTCCGATTTTAATAATTCCTTTTTTATTTTGACTGCCAATCATTGTTCTTTCAAATGAGCTACAGCGTGATTGATTTGGAGAACTTTCATTTTTCGGCATTTATTACCTTATTTTGCCATTCTGGATCACTGTGCATTGGAAAGACTTCAAAAAGCCTTGTTTTGAAATGTTCACGAGGGCACAGGTGGTGAACATGAAGATTGTTATGGAGCCTCTAAGAAACTCATCAGAAGCTCCGAGTACTCAAAATCTGATAATTTTAAGAAACTTTCAGTGCTGGCCCAAATTCTTAGTTTCCTATAAAAAGAATAACGTGTGGTTATAGACTAGAAATCAAATTTGGATTATTTTTCAAATTTGGGTACTTTTGGGGCAACCAGTATTGTAGAGCAAGGGTATACACGTATTTTTTCTCATAAGAAACTGCTTATAAGAAACCCAACTCTCAGATCGCCAAAAAATTAAGAAACTCCAGTACTGGGAAAATATAAGCTAAGAAACCAATTATTTTGATAAAGGAAATCCTCGACATGCTTTTACTTTACTTTCACTTGTTTCCTGTATCATATTACTCGTAAGGTACTTGAGTAATGTCTAAACATTGGAAAGGCTTAAAAAACCTTGTTTTGAAATGTTAACGAGGGCACAGGACAGGCGGGCACAGGTAGTGAACATGAAGATTGTTATGGAACCTCTAAGAAACTCGTAAGAAACTCTGAGTAGTCAAAATCTGACAATTTTAAGAAACTTCCAGTACTGGCCCAAATTCTTAGTTTCTTATAAAAAAATACGTGTATCATGAATCGTGCCGAACCGAGAACCCGTTTTCACATACTAACCGATATCGACATTGGCGAATTGTAGAAGATGAAAAGGTGTCATGAGAGCGAACCCCATATCAGCAATCGCTAGATTTGCTAAAAAGTAGTACCATCGTTTCTTTCTCATTTTCTCGTCACGTGCCACCGTTGATATCACCACAATATTCCCAACCATGCATGCGATGAATACAATTGCGAATACTGGTAACACTGCAGTTAAGCTGATATTAAGCTTGTCATAGTAGCCATCAGTGCTGTTAGTATTGTTGAGATCAACGCCACTGCTGAACAGATGTCTGCCTTTCCAGCTTCCCATAGTTTGCAAAGGCATGTTTGCCTCTTGCAGGTTCATCTCGTCAGCTGCAGTGCTTATGACTCTCGTCTGCTATCTGTAGCATAAGCTTCCACGAGACAGTTATTGTTCTCCGAATAATGAGACAAATTTAACTGTTTCCTTCTTTTCTAATCTTTATCCTCCAACTTTCTTCCGCATTTTGCGGTCTTGAAATTTTTAAGATCCGTGGTTGATTACGTAAGAGATAGCATTCTTTGCTACAAACAAGTTCCTGTGGAGAATCCCATGATGTTTAAATTCACCTGTGTGGTGTTGATCTCATCCAATAAGCCACTTCCGGATTTTCTGGCAACCTCACGACCAGACTATTCGTAATGTCCTCCGCAGCAGGTTAAACATGTTTTATATTGCCCTAATATTCTATTTTGGCGCAAAGCAAACAATGAAATTTCTTATTCCATTTTTGGCATGTTGAATAAATAACAACATGACATTTTAATTCAAACTGAGCGTGATTAGAATAGATTTTGGTTTATTCCCCATTCGCACGTACAAGTTAAACCAGCTGAAACTAAACAAGGTTGTCGAATATACGTATTTTTCATAAGAAACCGCTTATAAAAAACTCAAACTTTCAAATCGCCAAAAATTTAAGAAACTCTTGCATGTTTTTCATTATTCTCACTTGTTTCCTGTCCCATATTACTCGGGAAAGTACTTGAGTAATGTCTAAACATTAGAAAGGCTTGAGAACACATTGGCTTGAATGAAATATTCAGGAGGGCACAGATCTGGTAATTTTATGAAAGTTTCAGTACTGGCCCAGATTCTTAATTTCTTATATAAAAAATACATGTAGGGGGTGTATGGCTTATTGGTCAATTTAACAAAATGAATGCATTTGATTGGTTGAAATTTAACCTGTGGTTCAGATAAAGTTTGTTTACTTTAACTTGGTCAGTGTGAAGGTGGTATCAAAATCTTTTACCAGCTCGTTCGTTTTTACTTTGCATTTGACTACCAGTTTTTCGGTAAATATAGTCCACGTTATGCTTACAAATACAGCTTACAATTTTGGAAAGTTAGAATTATTTTTTGCCGCTTACTTTCTGAAGAGTTCTAGAAAATAGTACCATGCACGGAAAATTATTTGATTACTAATTCTTTACAAGAAATATAGAGACAGAGACGTAGGGGCCGGGAGGGGGGCACTGCGGGCACGTGCCCCACCCAAGATTTTGCAGTCATCAAAGAAGTGCCATTCTTATTACCCTGGGAACCAGAGCCTCAAAGTTAGAAGGAAATTGAAAATTTGTTTTTTTATTTATTATAGCTTGGCTCTGGTACCCAGGGTACCTTCTTATTGGCAGGAAATGCCCCTTTAGCTTAATGAAAAAGTGCCCCTGAAGTGTCGTGCCCCCCAAGTTTGAGATGCTTCCTACGTCCCTGGTAGTAGCCACCTTCAGAAAATTGCAAAACTCTACGAGAACCGATCCGAGGTTATTTCGAAGTAACGAAACTTTCAATCTTTGATGATGAGTTGATGATGAGTTGAACATGTGTTTTTGAATAAAAAGTGCACAACGAACCCAAAAAATAATACTAAAAAGTATAAAATCTTCACAGTAAGAATTGGGTCCAAAGTTGAGGCACCCTACTACAAAGCCCAGAGCCAAGTTTTTTTTAAAGAAATGAGCATACTTTGCCTGCTCTCCGCCAGTTTTCTTTCAAGTCACACGAAAATATCTGACGTTATGCTCACAAGAAAACGGAAGAATTTTGAAACGAGGTAGAACAAATTTATTTATCGTGGCCTGTCTAATATTCATATGATTCTCTCACACTTGTGAAGAGAGCTGATATTTTTCAACTTGTCATTTAAGGCTTCTTCACACCTAAACTAACTGAGTCGAAATTTTACAATGCAAATAGCCAGGACAGATCAAGGGCACCTGCCATGTAGGAACTGTGTTTATTCCTTGTTTTCGTGACATAATACACAGAGTAAGTGCTATCCTGTCAAGATTGTTTCAAAGTCCGATATTGATGTAATACGAGACCAACTGTTAAACGAGATGACCACAGGGAACCAGACAGCGTGATTTTTAATTGGGCTTCACTAACTGACGTCAGAACTTGAAAATCACAAAGTTATACACGGATTAACAGGACAGCAATTACTCTGTGTACTTTGTCACGAAAACAGTACTGGAAATAACGCAGTTCCTACAAGGCAATTTGGAAAATTTAGTTTTCCAACACTCAAAAAGTATCTGACCCTGTCAAATCCCTGCCAATAAAGCCAGCGGACATTTTTCGCAAAGCATGGGAAAAGAAATATACATTCGGATCAATTGAATCAATCAAAACGATTGGTTTTGGTTTTTTGTCAGATAACTTCCGTACAATTGATCCGAACGTATATTTCTTTTCCCATACTTTGCGAAAAATGTCCGCTGGCTTTATTGGCAGGGATTTGACAGGGTCAGATACTTTTTGAGTGTTGGAAAACTAGATTTTTTAGGATGTTTTAGGGCCGCAATTAGAAATGTTTGGTATATCTTTAGGTACCTTGGATCAGAGTATTTTTTAACATTTTTGCAAAATTGAAAAATGAATATACCAAAAAATGCTCTGATCCAGGATAGTCTTTAGGGCACAATGTGACCAATTTAGATTATGTCTCAGATTTTTCTCCTTGGACAGGCATATGAAGATCAACCAAAGCCATCATTGAAAGATCCTGTGAAGGAACCCATACCTGTTCTTCTAACAGACAGCCAATCATATTTAGAGGAAGTATCACGTGATTCTCCCCATCAGACTAAAGGCCTACTGTATAAGACTTCTGAAGCAGACCTGAGTTGTGATATGTTCAATGGTGAAACAGCTAGCAGTATTGCAGAAAGAGGTATTAAGATTGGCTTACATCAGATGCGCCAAAAAGTTTCAGGTGTTTGAAAAATCGTAGTATTGAGATTACTGGATGGATGTGAATGAATCGAATTCCACTTGATACCAGAAAGACTGAAATATTTTTGTGATTCCTCTCACATTTTTATGAGCAAGGAAAACGCAGAGATTCGAATAGACGAAAGTTTGTTGGTTGTAAAATGGCTGAAAAGGGGCTAAACCACTCTCTCAAATCGTGAAGAATCTCTCGAACAGAAGACAGGCCATTTTCCTCAAGAGTTATAGGAACTGAATTTTTAAACAATTTTTGAAGTTTGCAATCGCATGGCCACTCAACCTAAACTTTTATTTTTTAATGTTTGTGGGAGATCAGAGTTACTTCCATGCTGTTCTGCGTGCAGAGGTTCTTTACGATTTGATATGGAGTTTTAGGCCCTTTTTTAGCATTTCACAAATCGCAACCTAGCATTTCTTCGTAAATTTCAACCCTTCCTATATTTTGAGTGCTCTTAAAAACAGCAGAAAGAATCATAAAAGTACTTGATAGTCTTTCTGCTTTTCAAGTGGAATTCGATTCATTGAAGTCCAACTCTAGAGGCACTACGAATCTCAAATGCCTGATATTGTTTTGGCTTACGTTCGTAGTACATTTCTTTCACAACTTAATTTATGAGAAAAATTATGAGAGAAAATAATATTTTGGTTGTTAATTATAGATTTTAATGGGTCATCTAAATTTCGTTGCAATGCTAAAAGCAAATCTTTCTTTGCTATGCGTAGGTGCTAAAGAGAGAGAATCACCGGCTTCGACTCGAGCTTTTGCCAATGATTTACATCACGTCAATGTTTATTGATCTCTTTCCTTATTTAACTGAAGGAAATTATTAGTTTATTGTCCAATTAAAAAAGAAAACAACAAGAACCTCATTTTAAGGGGAGTTTCATCTCGCTTTTTCATCTTTTCCATCTAGTGCAAATGAGTCAATAGTTTTGTTAGTTATGCAAATGAAAAGGGGACCAAACTGTAGTTTCGAAGGGAGCTGTTTATACTTTGTACTTTAAAAGTAAACAAATACTATTGATGGAGAGATTTCATTCTGTTGGCTTCCTCTTTCTTGGGATATTAGTGATTTCTTTTCTATCTAGTGCAAATGAGTCAATAGTTTCATTAATTTTGAAGAAGGGACTAAACTGTGGTTTTGAAGAGACCTGTTTGTACTTTGAAAGTTAACAAATGCTATTGATTGGAATATTAATGATTTCTTTTCCATATGGTGCAAATTAGTCAATAGTTTATTATTAGTAGAGCAGACGAAAAGGGACTAAATTCAAGTTTTTAAGATGCCTGTTTGTTCTCGTTATTTAAATAGAGAGCAATTTGCTCTTTGATGGAGTTGTTGTTGGTTCTTCTTTTTTAAAGTTAATTGACTTCTTTCTGATTTCGGTAAATGGGTCAATAGACCATACAGGAATTAAAGTGCGGTTGTAGAAAGGACTGTTTTTCTTTTCTTATTGATTTCCTAACTTCTCATTATGACTCTCAATTACATCTTTTTGGCATGATTTTATCTTCTTCTTTCTCGTTTACATCAAAGTTTATTGCTTGCTGTACCAAATTTGTCCAAGAGGCTCCTCACAACGTCGATTGCCTAATATGATTGCAAGCGCAAGTCGGAATCCATAAAGTTGTTTTCAATGTACCTAAACTTTGTTTACGTTTTTTCTCGTTCACCTAAGACGTCAGTATTTTTGATAGAGCTCCTTTTCTTGTTTACTTTAATTTTATTCGATTTTACTCCCAAACTACTCTGCTTATCTTCGTATCTACCTTTTTGGATAGAAAATTTTCTGATTTTCATCAAGGAAAGGTAATACTATGAAGATGGTAAAATTTTAAACGAGTAAATTGAGAAGCCCTAGCTATTGTTGATTCAAAACCTTCCTGCGAAAAAATGAATTGCCAATTTACGTAAAGACAGCATGTTCTTTATGATTTAGGGTAGGAAACTTGAATAAAGTATGCTTTGAAATGACGATAAAATTTGCATCAAAACTGACATTTTCCCCGACAATTTTACAATGTAGTTTAACACTCACAAAAGATCCAAAAGACAAAGTGATAAGATGTTTTTGTTCATGTTTTCCACTCTTCGCTCAAGGTGATGATACAACTCAAAATGATAGCACCTCCGGAGAAGAAGATTTGGCAGAGAGAGACGACGTTTTGCGTGAGAAGGTATATAATGCATTTGCTTTACTCATTTTTTCTACCCTAATATAAAAATCATAGAAAACATTCTCAAATTGTTTATGATACTTTCTGGAAATTTTTCTAGACAACATTTTCGTTGTACTTGGCTGGTGGAAAATGGTGAGCTCAACTTTGCGTACCCGGTGCATTGCTTGTATGCATTTGTTTCTGTGTCTTCGTTTCATGGTGGTTGTAAGAACAACACCTTAAAATCTGTTTCGAATGAGAATCCATTCATGCAAAACACTTCAATCGTTGTTATTCGCCTAGGCAATTTAACTTTAACTCAACATCTAATTTGAGACAGATTATTGTTCAAATTGCAACAGCCATATATCTGTACATTTTACGCATCTAACGCTACAAATATTGCCTGATCCAAGCTTTGTTCTTGGTCACATTTCTTCTCTGGGAGAGGTTTACGATCGCTTGTGAGATGGATGCAAGACTGGTGGTGGTGGCAATGATGATGGGGACGCAACATATATTTGAACTTATTCGCTTTCATTGGTTGCGTTTGAGAAGTACCAATTTTGAAAACGGTAGACTTCGTGGACTCGAAATTTGTATTTGATTGACTCCGAAATGTTCAAAACATTAGGTTTGGTATGTTTGGAATACTTTCTGGACCTTCTGCTCCAAAAGGCAGAGCGATTGGCAGACTTTTGAGAAATTCTCGCTTTCCCCTTGGTGAATCCAAAACCTGATGTTTTAAAGATTTTGTGTTTGATTGGGAAATATATGTTCTTTCATGTCAAGTATACTGACTGTTTTCAGAACTTCGTAGGTTTGGAATTACCAATCAAACGTGCCTATAGTTACAAATATCAGTAATTAAAAGTCATTTTTCCACAGGAAGCCAAGAAGGTGGAGAGACCTAACAAAACCGAATCATTCCAAAGGTACGTCAAAGTTTCAGTTGATTGAAATACCTTTTACTTTCGCTATCTTCGACACTGTTCGTCTCAAATGTTAGCAGTACACTTGAAAATATGTTTTCGTCGGTTTTCCCTCGCCACGTCATAATCTTCAAAAGAATAATGGTGCTGCAAGGTTCTTCCGAATGGATTACTTGAAATAAACTGTTGGCACGGCCTTCAGAATTGAAAAAGATAGTTTTATGTATGATACATCGAGTCTTCCAAGTTTATTATTTCGTTTCTGATACATGAGGTATGTTCTCTTTTTGTTCTACTCCTCCTGTGAAAGTGATATTTTGATCCCGGAGCGTCGCTGAGTAGCGTGACCTCAAGTGACTATGAACTCGCCACTTAGCCACGCATCGAACTCAAAATTGCGCAGACAAATAGAAAACAGATTCGATATATCAGAAATGAAATAATAAACTAGAAAGAATCGATAGAGCCTATGAATCTTGTTCTTTAATTCAGAGTTTCCTACAGGCTGTGCTGTTGGTAAACTTATGATTTTAGTTTTAGTCATTGTTACTACTGGGGATGACCTCAAAAGAGTGAACCGAGAAAGTCCATCAGAGAATATAAAGTGATTGACTGAAATGAGTGATTTAAACGTTATTTCGTAGGTAATGGCTAGGCTACACCACCACCTTTTGGCTGCTATTATCGAGATCACAAACTGGTGAAAGAATGGATTTAGTTAATGCAGACAGTTCTAAAATTCGTCGAAGTTCATCAAAACAGGGTATAGATTTTTATCAGCTTCAGTGCCGCAACACGATTAGCATATCATCCTCGGAATATGCAACTCAGATCGGATGCGCCTAAGCGACCCTGCATACATTTGGTTTTGTTGTTGAGAATTGGTTGCATGCACTGGGAATTACGATCTGACATGGTTATTGCTAAGCTGATGCAAAGGTATTCGTTATCGCCTCGCACTAATCAAATCCATCCCATGTTTTGATGAATTTCGACAGGTTTTAGATTTTCCTAGTCTCACTAAATCCTCATTTTCGCTGATTTTCCATGTCGCTAAAAATAGCAAAAGGTATTTACGATGTGTCAGGCCATTCAGCCACCAAACAACGTGTTTTTTACGTATCACTGATTTCTGTCGATTTCTCTTTTCCTCGTAATATGCTTCTCGGTTCTCTTTTCTTTGGGTCTCCCGGTACTACTTTAAAGGACAAGTCCGTGATTTATACAATTAATGTAAAATACAACCTTGCCAACTGCCAAAGATTAATTGTAGCTTCTTTCCACGTTTTTGACATCCGTAACAACTCAAAAGGGGTTGTCGGGCGTGCAACTGTAAACTTATAAAACATTTTTCATAAGTTAGGCCCAATGTTGTCGCCATTTTGTAAGAGTACGCAATAAGGCTAGCCTCGGTTTAGAGCTTAGATTCATCATGACGTCGAAGGCTACGAGGCTATGACCTTGTGCGTTTATGACGTCACATCGCTCATTTCGCAGATTGAAATACGTAATTTCGCAGAAAAGAGAGAGAAAAAAGTTAGAAAGAAGTGTGATCTTTTCGCAACACAATTCACAACAGTGAAATATTTTATTTTATCAACAATCACACCATCCTCGGACTTGTCCTTTAACCAATATCCTCTCATCACTGCTACTTTGCTGTACTTCTATTGCAATTATTGAGCTGATAAATAACGAGCGCTGTGATTTAGAAATTGATCAAAATGCATCAAAATGCTATATATAAAGGGATTATATGTAGTAATCATTTTCACAATCATGTTAAATATTTGGCACCTTTCATCCTCACCATCGTAATTCACTTGGATTTATTCACCCCCAGTAACGACCCAAGGTAAAAGGATGGTCCCCCGCTCAGTTTTAGTTTAAACATTTCCCCACCTTTTGCCTGTTTATTTCCCCGCTGTTTCCCCGTCGAAAATTATACAAGTTCTACCACAGATGATAGCCGAAATTTTGCCTTTGCCCTTCATGATATCATAGTCCCCGCTGTATTTTTAATGTCCGGCGGGGTCGTTACTGGGGGGTGTATTAATTCATAATGCTTGTTTTCAGCTTTCAGAAGAAAGTAACGTCCGATGTGAACTACAAGTACAGTACCGTTGTGAGAAAACGAGACCAAAGAGACAAAATGGATGGATTTGAATGTCCTGAATGTGCTGCTGTAAGTATGCGCTGCTAGACGACCCAACAAACATATGAAAATATAGCCTGTTGAAACCTCACCAAAATTTGATCATGCTATTTATATGCCTGGTCCCTTCAAGCAGTCCTTCTGTTGGAAAAATTGTAGCAATGAGAGTTTTTCATTTATTACTTAAGAATTTTAGTTACCTCAATATAAGAGATACCTCATTTAACTTTGAATTTAAAGAATTGTCATTCTTCATGTGAAGAAATTTATGAAAATCAAACTTAATTGACATAGCTCCCCAAGGGGTCTACTTAGCCAAATTAAGCACCTAGGGATGTGCCTGTCATGGGGCAGGGCGCGAAAAAACATTTTTCTTCACGCGACCGCTCAAAACTAATACTTAAATTTCCTGCATGAAGAAAATGAAACTATGCTCCTACCATGGGAAGCAGACTTTGCTTGCTTTCCTCACCTTCCACCACTATTACACTTAGATGTAGAGTTACTGATATATGTATGTTGGTATAAAATTAGTGCTATTGCTATTGCTTTTGAACTCCCCATGTCGATATCAGATCTGAAATATTACATGCAGATGCAGTCGGAACTTTATACAAGGAACTAAAATGAATTGGGCATAAAGGCAACAGAGACTATCAAGTTATTTAGTGATCTCATAATTTGTTTCGTTTTATACAATATGAAATGAATTGTACATGAGATACAACTAGATAGTGTACTTCTGCTTGACCTAGATATATTTTGAAAAATTTCCTGCGACCGCCCAGTCACATGGTCAGGTGGGTTTTCATGCCCTGCGATGGGGTCTCAATTTCAGTTTACAAATCCGGGACAGAATTATACCATTCGCATCTTGGTTCTAGGAGAGGAACATCAATAAAGTTAAACTTTCCAGGAATGCCTGAAGAAATTAAAAGAACAACGACCGTAGCCATTTTCCTGCACTTTATTCCACGACCTGTATTGTGTTTCTAATGTTTTGTTTCAGCACAGGTCCCTAAATTCTTCCTATGACAGACACACTTCCCAGTTGTTTTCCTCCAAGGCAGACCCCTGGGGAAAGCTTCCGTTTGATAGCAGCTAAAATTTCACAGAAAATACTTCAGTCTGTCAGTTATCAGATTCAAAGAACGCGATTAAGGTGACTCTGCTTTCCGTTCTGATAAGCATAGAAAGAAGGTTTGAGAAATTGTGCTCTTCAGAAACTTGTCAATTGCTCTGGAACCAATCAGTTTATCGAAATTCTGTATAAAGTATGGTATTACCCATAACCTTGGCAATCGAAAGATATATCAAACAAACTTGTTTGTTTTGACAGCTTTAGAGGAAGCTCATTTAAAAAAATGTTACAGGTGTCAGAATAAGTTCATTAGCCACTCCGCTAATCTAAAGATTTTTACCACTGACACTATATATTCACGGAGACACATACCAAATTTGAAGACAAAAGCTTGGCTAGAATTTCCGTAATATCATTCTAAAATTTGGCAATCTTCTCGACAACAAACACTAGAAAAATTGGTCAGTCGATTATCGATATGCAAATGCGAAAGAATTGGTTAAGCGCTTGCAAGCATGTGTGCAACAAGGCAGCATTCTTTCGAGATCGACAATGCAAGTCTATGGCTTTTCTCGCAAATCTTTTTCGAAAAACCGGCTGATTCTGAAAACTGGTGGATTCTGAAAACCGGCTTTCCGTGCTAATTGAAGCGGAAAGCAGAGTTACCTCAAAATAAAGGGAATACCTTTGTTGCTATTTTCTTTAAAGGGTCTGTTTCATCCAGCATGCCTTGCACGTGCCGTTTCTTGGCTGGTCTTTGTTTCCGCCAAAAATGGTGACAACTAAGGAAAACCAAGAGACGGCACGTGCAACGAATGCTGGATGAAACAGACCCTTTAAGCAGGAAGACTTTCATTATTTTCCAGTTATCCCAGAAACGAAATTAATCTCAGATATAAGCGATAACTTTATTATGTCAGTGGGCTACAGCTGACTAAATATTGATTTGCAAAACTTGTTTTTTAATTTTTTCATTTCATTTTAAAATATTTTACACGAAAAACCCCTGCAGCTATATAAGTTACAAACAGAAAAATTTATATTTTAATTTACAATATTTGATAATACAAAATTACTTAAACATTAATGTTGTTCTTCCAGGGGGTCGTGTTTGCATTGGTTTTCAGAGCATAGGTTCCAAATCTTTGAAAAGGCTGGTGTAAAATTCAATGACATATTTCTTTGAAGTGAATGACTTCAAAGAAACTTTAGCTATTTCTCTATAATTCTACCATTGGACTTTTCTGAAATCTTCAATATTTTCAGAATTTTCAAGAATTCAAGAAAAAATTTCAAAAGAACTTAAAACCATATTAATTCATAAACTGTTTGACGCAACATGAAATAATTTCGAAGAAAACAATAATTTATGGATGTTTACAGTGTTTACAAGCAAAAGTGTGTCATTCTTCTGGTTTATGATTTAGAAATGACGTCACATGCTCAAATGAGTTGAAACGTAAGATACGCTGTAATTTCGAAAAACATTCAGAATTTCTGAAAAGTCCAACGAGAGAATTATAGATAAGCATCTAAAGTTTCTTCCAAGCCATTCAATCAGAAGAAATAGGTCATAGACTTTTACACCCATCTGTTTACACTGAGTTCAAGATCTGGAATCTATGGTGGTTTTCAGCTCATCAAATGACTTTTTAAATGTTTTTTGAATTGGTACAAAGAATTTCTAAACCATAACCTTTCAAGGAAAAACCATCTGTTTGGTCTATGTGCTTCAATTAGATCTTTTTCTGATCTGTCACACATGTCGCACATGCAAATCAGGAAAATGAAAGATTGCAAAGTTTCATTTACCAAAGCCTATAAATTGTTCACTCTCATTTGTTACAGTGGTATGCAGACGAACCTGACTGTGAAGAAAAGAGGAAGCATTTGAAATTGGTGTGTCGCCATAAGGCCGTTTCATCACCCCCACCAGATACCCCGGAAGATTTTTGGTCAGTCGGGTTCCCTCAAACCCCAGAATATATGGGAAAGCGATATATGTTGAATGAGAATGATACGCTGCCGACACATGCGAAGCCGATGGACAGAAGAAGGAGACGTGACAAGAATGCAAAAGATGATGGGGGAGGAGAAACGTAGCTTGGTATGTTTGTATTTTGAGATAACTTTCAAGCGTCTTGGCACTCTGTCACTGTAATCCAGCTCTCAATTTTAGTGGAATATGTTCATAAAGATGGCCCCACGTGCAACTGCAATGCCTGTCGTTTTATTGTAAATATTGTATAAATCATGTAAAAACAAAATTTATTTGCTTTATTTTGATTGATTAATGTATCCATCGATGTTTGATTTGTTTGCTTGTACATTTGTATATAGTAGACAACATTATTTATAAACGATGTATAATAAATCTACAACAACAACAGTTGACATTATCAAAACTGTGCCAATCGTATTCTTCCTTTGTTAACCGTAGGCTGAAGTTTAACAATCTCGAACGATTTTTCAAATCGGGAAATACAGTGCAAATAAAATATTGCTTGAAGCTACGCCTGAATTGTCTCCTTTAGGCTTCTTTCTAGGCAAAGTAAGGTCATAAAGTAACACTAATTTTCAAATTACTTATATCCACATGATTTTAATGATTTTTGTTTTGTTCGAAGTTTTAATCAGATCAAGCCTTGCAGAATATTTATTGAAACGATTTTTTGAAAAGTTTCGTGTTTTGTCATATTCCAGGTTACGGTAAACAACGCTCAAATCATTTTGGTGCAGTGCTGATAACTTCATTTTTCGCATTCATTGCTTGACCTAGATCACGATGTCTCTTAAAATTTCTGGCGGGAAATGAGTCTTAAAAGAGTAAACAAAAACAGGACTACGACCAAAACCTTAACAAAATATGAAAATATTTGATGTATTTTGTCACCAAAGTACCAAAAGGCCTGTTTCGGAGACAACTGTCTTGTTGAATAATTTCTATCTGCAAAATAGAATACTGTCTTGAAAAAGGTAAAAAGTAATTTTGATAAAATCGTCTATAAACGCTGAAAAATGCCTTGTTCGGAGGAATAGCATGGCCAGAATTTGACAAGACCCTCTTTTATGAGAAAAATTGCGTATATCTGCATTGGAACTTACACACACTGAAATGAGTTCCCTACCTTTGTAATAATGTAAGTACACCACACCACATAAAATGTTTTTTTCTATTCATATAAAATATTTACAATAAATCTTACATTCTACTATTCCTATCTAATTACCATTTGGGGGAGCAAAAACATGACTACCCCATGGCCAATACACAAAGACACACAACGTTAAACTACATGCAACTACACGACGAACGATTAAAAACTAATGGATACTAAACTAATGGATTCCGCATGACATTAGATGTCGAATCAGTGTTGGGATGAATTGGAGAAAGTCTCGAGCTTGACTCACTGCTCTGTAATAAGAATAAAATGCCTGACATCTAATGTAAAACGGAATTTACAAAGGAAAAGAACATTTACGCAAAGGAACTTGGTGGTTGCTTAGTATTGAAGTTTCAATAGATCTCAACCAAACCGACCAGTTTCGTAGATGAAACGTAAAGTCAATTCGAGTATATTTCTGTTCAAGTCATCAGAAAGGTGTTGATCACCGTATAATAAAAGCTGCGTCAAAGCATCATTCGAAAGATTGGTGATTTGTACAAATGGTCGTAATAATTCTACAATCTAACATAAAATTTATTCAATAGAATAAAGACATGACGACTGATTGGACTATTGTCCTATCCTCGTTGTTACGTCATTTGGATTGTTGATATAAAAGTGGCCAATCAGTGCATAGTGCATGGATGCTTTCGCAAAAATGAAATAAATTGGTTGTGACCGCTGTGACTTTTCATAAAAATTTGCAACAATCCGCTTGAAAAACTTTCAAATTGGATTCAGGAATCTAATAGCTCAAGCACTTCTAGGAAACGATTCATCGTACGTACAGTAGTGTACAATTCGATTGGACGCAAGGCATCGCAAGGCAAGGCATACAGCTAGCAACAATCACGACAGAATAGACAATACAGCAACGGTCAAGAGAATGCTAACATAATGGATGAAACAACATCATTCTTACAACAAAGTAGCCATTTTGACAAGAACGTGGTTGCTCCAAACATGCGCTTTGACTATATGAAAGCACAGATGCAAGACTTTGAAGAATTCGGGCCTGGTTTTTGCGGTGATGATTATTATGATGACCGTTTAACCAGTATGGATATTTGGACTGGTGTTATAGTTGTTGCAGTCTTTATTATGTCCTTCATACTGTTGTCTTTTGCAATTGCAAACTTTGTTAAAACCACCAAGCGAATTAAAGAGCTAAGAGCCGAATTGAGGAACGCAGAAAAGAGGGAGCATGTAACTACGTTTCGATATAAAGGTATTAGTTGCTGCGAAGCAGCATGATATTCTTGTGCAATAGCAATCTCGTCCCCAGAGTGACTTAGGTGCTCTACCTCAGAATGAGTTCGTTGTTCATTCGGCTTCGTGATGAGTGTATGACGTCAGAACACCCTGCAACGAACTTAACAAAAATATACTCCCTCTGACTCTAAAATTTATCCACAAATCTGGTCGATTCGGTTAGAAAATTCCAAAGAACTCTGTTGTAAGTCACTTAACCACAGCCACCATGTTGCATGTCCCATTGTAGTTTATTTTGTTTTGTTTTGTTTTTGGTTAAGTCATGTATTTTAAACGTCAATCTCAAATTAGATGCCACGCAATATTTGTGATAATGCCTAATTTACCAATCCAAACATAAGTCAACCTGATCGCAGACATTGTTTCTCGTGGCAAGTAATTTGAGACAGACCATAGTTGTTTTAGCTCCATGTCTAAATGGCGAACCCTGAGAAATTCATCTTTCAAAGCAGTTTTTTAGTCCTTCCTTTCGACGTGACTGAACTGCGTGATTCCTTGGTGACGCTGCTCTCCCTCGGTAGCGCAGGCTTTTGCCAGGGCTCGAGCCATCAACCTTCAAATTGGTAGGCCAACTGGCTACCACTGAGCCATCTCTCTGCCTTTAAGCAAGCGACTAATTAATATGAAATGCCTGAAAATAAGCAGATGAAGCGTTAAACCTTTCTATTTGTGAATAAGGAAACTATGCTCGTTATAACGGGTGGGTCAAAATAAGTAACCCCAAAGATTTCTAAAAAGTAACCAAAAAATATTGTTCTTCAGAAACATTTAATCTTGGGGGTTCCTTTTTCTCCCAGCCGTTATCACTTAGTTTTTTCTGATGATATGGGACTTAGAGACACTCCTGAAGACTGCTGCCATATTTTAATACATGTAAAAACCTTTGTAAGAAAGTGACCACCGTACCAAACTTCTGCATCATAACCATAAAAATCACTTTACTGTTCCATCTTTTTTCGTCCATTTTTTCTGACGTTTTTCTCGATTGAATGTTGCGAAAAATTGAATCTAATTCTACCCTTTCATTGTTAGAGACAAGAAGATCAAAGAGATCAGCGCCCACTGTCGATGCAAAGGAGACTGTAATTTTAAAATGTCTGTTTCCAGTCACTGAACTCTCAAGTTTGGGTCGAGACCAAGAGAGAAAATAGACAACTGTGAATATAGCATGTGGGTGATTTATGTGTATTATTGATTTTTGTGTATTTAATTTTTGTGTTTTCCATGAAATAACTTATTAATATTACTATTTATATACCATTTGATGAATATACTTCCATAGTGAAAATGATTAACCCAGAATTTTTTCATATGAACTGACTATCTGTAACATCGCCAGTGAGCATTACAATGGTACGAACAACAAGAAAGTAAGATAGTTATGAGATAGTGTTACTGTGCTTGCAAAAAGCATAATTTTAAATCTGCGTATACGATATAAAAGTAACTAGTATATCATCGCAAGGAGAACATACCTTTTGAGATGCCAGGCATAGCATGACTACTTGAAAGGTGTGTAAAATATTTCAGGATCACTGGTAGGGTTTTAACTAGCAGTAATATTCGGTAGTTCCCTTCCCGGGCCTCTTTAAAAACACAATCACTCTTGCCATAACAACAATAGTCATCTCATTATAGTTAATATAACATAACGGCTGTTTCTTGCTAGATTTGAAATTTTCTGGTCAGAAATCGTCTTGACAGTGGCATGCTCGAGCATAAAACATACAAGTCGATTGCTGTTAAATTGCTTCTCGTTAAGCTATTCCTCAGGCTGAAACAGGTTCTTAAAGAACTTTAGGTATTTACTCCCTAATTCTTCCTTGCGGACACTTACTTTACGACGCAGTTAGCTGTGAACGTTTGAAACCCTACCACTTAAACAGGACGTGAATGTTGAATTAGTTGATAGAACTATTTGACTGGATAAAGCCGTCAGTTATTGACCTCTGTTCTGAATTTTTGAACCGCATTGTGCTTGCAAATATTTTCGCCAGAGCTGTTCAAGGTTGGTTCAGATGGTTCAGGAGAGAAAATCGAGGCCTCACAAGACTGAAGACTCTATGTCCATGTTTCTGTTCCCGTATCTCTCCCTTGCATGTTTGGCTTGTGATGTGGGAGAGTCAAAGATCCTCGAATTGCATCGACATGAAAATACTTTGTATGCTTCTTTGCGAAGCTCTTTGTTCATCAGTGTATACAGTAATGGATTCAGTACAGCGTTGAAAAACAAAAGCATTGATGTTAAATAGGCCCATCTGTTTTTACGAATAATACCTGTGTCAATCCCGTCAAGAAGACCCACAATCGAATATGGCAGAACAGATATAACGTAAACAAATACGACTGTACATAACATCAATATCGTTTGTCGCTCTTTCTGTGCTTTCGCCGTTTTCGTGCGTTTATCTTCAACACTGCTAAATTCTTCGACTTTACGTTGTTGCTTCAACGCTGTTCGTAAAATGTAAGAATACACAAATGCCAAAGCCAGTATTGGCAGTAACGCGAATATCGCAAATATCCAAATTGATACCCAGCGATTCACTAATGCAGAGTAAACACAATATCGCGTTTTTATTTCGTCGCTGTTATCGACTCCAACCGTAATGGAAATGAGGGCGGTTCCAAAAGAAAACAGCCAAAGCAGTATCAGATATGTTACGATCTTTCGAGCAGTTACGATGAGATGATGCTGCAAAGGGTATTTAATGTAAACATAGCGATCATATGCTATCAATATAAGAGTCCATGACGAGACTATCATTGGTACGGTGGAAATGAAAATTGCTGCTTTACAAACGGAGTATTCCTTGCTCGTGTATGTTGCTATCCACAATGGTGCTCCTATCATACTGGTCATAAGATCGCTCATAGCTAAGTGACAAACCAGCAGATACGTCCATGATTCGAACTTGAAACGTCTAAAAATTAGAAAAATAACGAAGCTGTTCCCGATCAATCCAAAGAATGCAAATATTGAGAGGATCGAGACGCTTAGTTCTAGGCCTAAACCCATCTTTTCTTTTGCAAGTAGGATCGTGTCGTGGCAATATTTTGATGATATTCTGATGTCAGCCACGACCAATAAGTGTTTCGATATCGATACCTTATTGACACCAACTACCTTATTTGGTATTTATAGTATAGAATGAAGTAGTTTCACGCCGTTCTCTGTGTCGTAGCAAGCTGTAAAACCCTTGCCTTGGCCGACAACACTGAGCAAACAATGCTTATAAGATATTGAAAACTGATTTTCTTTTCTCCGGCTGTGTTTGACCTTTCAAAAGTGTGCACTTGTAATTCCCACTCTTCTCAATTTCGAAGCAAGCATTAGCCAAATATTAGTGATTTTCTTGGCCAGAACGTTAGTGCTTAGAGCCAAAGATATGCGTCTTGCTACTTCCACGAATGTTCCATGATTGTCAGGATTGCCTTGCTGTTAACATAATAAGCCCAGGTTGACGGCTGCAGCATCATCTAACCAACTGAAGCGGCGCTCCCTGATCTGAAATACCCTGAAGTTGTACAGGTAGGCTACGTATCGGTAACCTATGCTATTTCCATGCAAATCACAACAAAGACTCTGTTCCCTCAAATCTTGCTGTTTGATTCAAAGTTGAATTTCAGTATCCTCTGCAATACAAATGCACCTGTTGAATGCAAACTATTGGTTTTCCAAAATATAGACAGCGTCGCCTCCTATGTCTCGTTAAACTTTCTCATAACGTGTTCTTCGTTGAACTTTCACAATTTGTATTGTGAATTTTCGAACCAAATTGCTAGTTCGATTTTGTAATGTAAGCATATTATATATGAAAGCTATGTAAACAAGGAATTGTAAAATACTTTTGCGATTATGTACCATAGTTTTTTTATATTTCCCTCAATCAGCTTGTCTTTCTTCGATTTCCTTTATTGATGAACCAATGCACTAGTGGGGATATGAAGTGAAGGTTTTAGAGTATATTTTGATATTTTCTTTCGAAATACTGCCCACCAGAGCAATAAGATTTGTAACATTAACTTGTGACGATATCTTGCAAGGAGTCTTATTGCAAACTGGTTTTGTTGACTGTCTTCCTCGTCAAAAAACTGCAAAAGATGTTGCTAAATCTATGAATTGATGCTGTTCCGATACATCCCTTTTGCAGAACTCTTTGCTTCCAATAGTTCCAAATCAACTCAAAAGTTTTGCGACTCAGCCATCAGGCGTAAATCATATTTTCTAGCGACGATATTTCCCAAGCGATATTGTCTCCAATTTACACGCGTTAAAATCATCTCAGATCGTAGACAATAGCGGCAAATCGCAACGATTTGTTGCAAAGTCCGCCCCTTTTTTGAGACTGTTTTTTCTGCTCATAGGTTAAAGCTTCAAAGAAGACAGAAATTTAAGCAGTTTTTGCTTGATATCACTGTCAAACATTATTATTATTATTACCAGATTTTTAGCAGTTGTGTTTTTATTCAATTCTTTCTGTTAATTTTGATTGTGATTTAGTTTATTATATTATTACCATTATTATCATTTCAAATATTTAAGGAGGGTAGCTCTTCAGCAATGCTGATTTTCAAGGGGCCTAAAACAAAAAATTCCCATATTAACGTGAAGTTAGGGAATTGTGAATGCAACTTAACAATATTCTGACATTGCATGAAGATTTTGAAAATCAGGGATACCTTTTAATTGATCAGCAAATGACTTCGCAAATTGCTATTTTCGTCTTAACAGGCAATTGACATTTTCAATGCTATACTTTATTCAGCTGACTAAATACATTTTTGGCCTTCTGTAAGTAAATCCGAATGAGCTCTAAATGCGTTGATTTGATAACAGGTACCCGGATTGTTCTCAGAGACACATGACATACAAAAAGAAATGTCCCCATGTAGACAACACATTAAATGTAGTCCCCATGTAGTTCAACACATTAAGTTCAAAGAAGAATGTACTAACGGTTTACATACACCGGGTCAGTCAGTAAAAAGGATCCCCGTTCAAAAGATCACGGCTCCCTGGATATCAAAACGATGATATCGGCAAATATATAGTTTAATGGTAGACATGTTCAAATCCATTTTGAAATTTACCTGATTGAAATCAGCCACTCCGTTCTGAAATTATGAGGGCTTTTCTCGAGGAACCTCTTCAAGGAACCTTCAAAGCGTGCCCAAAATCATGAGCAAATTTTCCGTCCTAAAAGTGATGACATTCACATGTATTCACGTATTTTGTCCTCTTAAGAGAATGGAATCCCCTTGAATAGGTTATTTATACCAGGGGGAAGACTTGTTCATTCTCCCAAAAGGATAGCACGCGCTAAAGCGTGCAGAAGTCAGTGCAGTAAGAACCGTGTGTGTAAGGCAGAAATGTCAGGGAAATTTGTTCGTTGTTTTCACTCGTTTTTGCAGGTTTTTGGAAGGGGCTTTCTGCAGAAAATCTCCCATATCCACAGGAAGCATGTCTGATAAAAGCCGGGTAAATTACTCAAACTAATTGAACATATTGGCAATAAAACAAGACAATTTTCGATATTATTGCTTTGATATTCAGGGAGCAATGGCCTTCAAAACGGAGATTCTTTTTGGACTTACCCGGTATATAATTTTAAGATTTGATGCCAATGCTGCTGAGTTCTGAGCTCAAAATGATTCATGTTAAAGAGTATTTAGGATTGATACTAGATACTATAAATAGGCCAAACAGAGGATCTGCAAACTGCTTATAAAGACTGTTTTCTGTTACAAAAGGTATTTAAATTGTAGTGTAGAATGTTTCAGTTTCGGGCCTCTTGTCGTGTTAGGACGGAGACGAAAATCTTCTCATGTTGTGTCTTTTCGAATCGGTCTCAATGTGGAAAAAGGCCCTGGAGACGAGGTTGGGTCCTAGCCACTTTACCTTGAATCAATGTACATTATGATCCTCCCAGCATAGGAATCAAATGTTACCGCCAATTTTCACTCATGGCCCATGGCTGAAAACGTCCAAAGCCTCATTTTCACGGACCAATCGGACGGTGAATAAGCAACGAGGACAAATGAAACCTGTGAAGATTTTTCTCACCTTAAAACACAACCAGGACAAAAAACTGCTTGAAATGTCCCGAATTATGTGGAAGAAATCTACTGTTCAGGTGTTTGATTATAAATTTTCGATTCCGGTTAAAATATCTCCAGGTTTCGAGGAGTCATAACCTCTCCAATTAACATACAAGCCGATGACGCACTGAACCTTGAACAATAGAAAAACTGGCCGAGAGACGATGGGAATAACAATAGTGATTCTTGTAAGAATGACCCGAAAACGCCAAAACCTGTGTTTTCAATTGCTCTTACTATTGTCCTTCCCCTACAGTTTCTTTTTTTCAAGATGCAATGCCCCTGCGGTTTCTGTGTGGATTTAAAAACTCTTCTCAGGTTTTTCTTACGCATTTCAATTTATATGAAAACACTAGGGAAGTTTCTGTATTCTATTTCTTTTTGTATTCATGGGACAGGTTTTAATGGTACAAAATAAGTTATAGAATTCAAGAAAGGTTTTATCAAAAGGTTTATTACCTGACTTAAAGAGGTGCTTCGTCGACAAGCCTATAGCCTTACCTTTTGGCCCAGAAAGAGTACTTTCAAGATGATTCAATTTTTGCAAAAAAGGGTAAGCCTATAGCCTTCCCTTGTCACGAAAAAAGATTTAAGCCTATAGCCTTACCTTTTGGCCCAAAAAGAGTACTCTCCAGAACATCCAAATTTTGCGAAAAAGGTAAGCCTATAGCCTTACCTTTTGGCCAAAAAGAGTACTTTTTTATGCGAAAAAGGTAAGCCTATAGCCTTACCTTTTGGCCAAAAACAAAAACTATCAAGAAGATCCAAACTTTGTGAAAAAGGTAAGCCTATAGCCTGACCTTTTTGGCCCAAAAAGAGTACTCTCCAAAAGGCCAAATTTTTGCGAAAAAGGTTAGCCTATAACCTTACCTTTTGGCCAAAGAAGAGTTCTATCAAGAAGATCCAATTTTTGCAAAAAAAAAGTTAGCCTATAGCCTTACCTTTTGGCCAAAGAAGAGTTCTATCAAGAAGATCCAATTTTTGCAAAAAAGGTAAGCCTATAGCCTTACCTTTTGGCCAAAAAAGAGTACTCTCCAGAAGACCCAATTTTTGCGAAAAAGGTAAGCCAATAGCCTTACCTTTTAGCCAAAGAAAGAGTTCTATCAAGAAGATCCAATTTTTGC
Source organism: Aurelia coerulea (assembly GCA_039566865.1). NCBI lineage: Eukaryota > Metazoa > Cnidaria > Scyphozoa > Semaeostomeae > Ulmaridae > Aurelia > Aurelia coerulea. Next base: position 13,222,391 of record CM076958.1, on the reverse strand, counting down.
AAAAAAGTAAGCCTATAGCCTTACCTTTTAGCCAAAGAAGAGTTCTATCAAGAAGATCCAATTTTTGCGAAAAAGGTAAGCCTATAGCCTTACCTTTTAGCCAAAAAGAGTACTATCAAGAAGATCCAATTTTTGCGAAAAAGGTAAGCCTATAGCCTTACCTTTTGGCCCAAAAAGAGTACTTTCAAGATGATCCAATTTCTGTGAAAAAGGTAAGCCTTTGCTTTTTCACTAAAATAAGGGGTCTTTTGGCAAAAATACTCTCCAGAACATCCAAATTTTAGGTAAAAGGTAAGCCTATAGCCTTGCTTTTTGGCCAAAAATAAGGGGTCTTCAATAATTCCAAATTTTTGCAAAAAGGTAAGCTATAGCCTTTGCTTTTTCAAAAAGTACTTCAATAATCCCTCTTTTTTGCAAAAGGTAAGGCTTGGCCTTATTTTTGCAAAAAAAGGCTTCGAAAGGTAAGCCTATAGCCTTTTTTTTGCAAAAATAAGGGGTCTTCAAAAATCCCTGTTTTTGGGCAAAAGGTAAGGCTATAGCCTTTGCTTTTGCAAAAAATAAGGGGTCTTAAATAATCCCTTTTTGTTGCAAAAGGTAAGGCTATTATAGCCTTTGCTTTTTTGCAAAAAACAGATCTTCAAGAAATCCAAATTTTTGGGCAAAAGGTAAGGTTATAGCCTTTGCTTTTTCACTAAAATAAGGGGTCTTCAATAATCCCTATTTTTGGGAAAAAGGTAAGGCTATAGCCTTTGCTTTTTGCAAAAATAAGGGGTTTTCGAAAATCCCTGTTTTAGGCAAAAGGTAAGGCTATAGCCTTTGCTTTTTTGCAAAATAAGAGTTTTCGAAAATCACTGTTTTGGGCAAAAGGTAAGGTTATACCCTTTGCTTTTTCACTAATATAAGGGATTTTCACAAAATAAGGGAAAATTTTCAAGAAGGTTATCCCAATTTTTGCAAAATGGTAAGCCTATAGCCTTTGCTTTTTTGCCCAAAAAAGGGGTCTTCAAGAAGGCTATCCAAATTTTGCGCAAAAGGTAAGGTTATAGCCTTTTCTTTTGGCAAATGGTAAAATAAGAGGTCTTCCCTGTTTTTGGGCAATAAGATCCCTATTTTAATCCCTTTTTGTTGAAAAAGGTAAGGCTATAGGGGTCCTTACCTTTGCTTTTTTGCAAAAAAAGGGGTAAATCCCTGTCTCCCTTTGCTTTTTCACTAAAATATCCCTATTTTTGAAGGCTATAGCCTTTGCCCTGTTTTTCTGGCAAAAAAGGCTATTTTGCTTTTTCAAGGGGTCTATAGCCTTACCTTTGCTTTTTCCTTCGAAAATAAGGGGTACTTCCAGAATCCCTATTTTTGGGCAAAAGGCTAGGTAAGGGGTCTATAGCCTTTTGCTTTTTTTCGCCCTGTTTTTGTGCAAAAGGTAAATAGCCTTTGCTTTTTCACTAGAATGATCCTCTTTTGCAAAAAGAATACTTTCATCCAATTTTTTTGGCGAAAAAAAGGGTACTAAAAAGGTAAGCCTATAGCCTTTCCTTTTGGCCAAAAAAGAGTACTCTCCAGAAGATCCAATTTTGCCAAAAAGGTAAGCCTATAGCCTTACCTTTTGGCCCAAAAAGAGTACTTTCAAGATGATCCGATTTTTGCGAAAAAGGTAAGCCTATAGCCTTACCTTTTGGCCCAAAAAGAGTACTTTGACGAAGATCTGATTTTTGCAAAAACTGGCAAGCCTATAGCCTTACTTTCTGGCGAAAAAAAGAGTACTGTCAAGATGATCTAATTTTTGCGAAAAAGGTAAGCCTATAGTCTTACCTTTTGGCCCAAAAAGAGCACTTTGAAGAAGATCCGATTTTTGCAAAAACTGGCAAGCCTATAGCCTTACTTTCTGGCCAAAAAGAGTACTCTCAAGATAATGTAATTTTTGCCAAAAAGGTTTTCCTATTCTGAACGCCACTAGTTGGAACGGCGGAAACTATAAACTACAATAGAAAAAACCTACGATAGACAAGAGACTCTTAAGAATAGCAATTATACTTTTTCTTGCAAGCTAAAAATATTTTTGTACCAGAAATAAAGCTTATAATAATTAATTCAGTAATTAATTCGCATTATTATAATAATCTAAGCTATAATTTGCCCATGCTCCAAGAAAAACATTTACCAATTAGATTGACACCCGTTGCGTCCCTTTGGCAATCAAAACAACCATCATGGTTGTATTATTTGAGGTTATAAATATTGCTACATTTGATCGAGATCCGGCTGGTTGAATTAGAATGAAATCCCAATTGCCAAAAGAACGCAAGAACCATAAAGAAACTACATAAGCAGTTTCGTCCACTGACAAATCTACTCACAAGTCACAATGCAGCATTACAGATGTGTTCCATGATTTACATGAACATCATAGGAAACTTACGAAGCGGTATTCAAAGCCCCGAAATATCCCGAAATATACGCATACGAGTCGTTTTCTCAAGAGCTGGTGCATACCTAAAGTACTATTGATACATTACATCCAAAGACTGCCTTAAAACATTCCGGTCGACTGCCTCCACACACATGTATGCCACCCCCCACCAACTGCAGCATGATACCCAGATATCAAATCCAACATTCCCACATTCTTTCGTTTACAACCTACGGACCTGTAGCTGACAGTGCTTCATGATGGGTAGGTATTACTCCTTCTTTATACATTCTTTTTCCTTTGTACTCTCCTTTGTATTGTATTTTTAGTCCAGCATTTCATTTACAGCTACGTCTACCCTATTAAAAAAAGGCACACTGTCGTGGTGCTGATTGGGTAAACAAAACACTCAAAAAGAGAATAATTAGACAAGCTTCAGTAATTTCACTGAACACTGAAATTCACGAAGGTGATAAGGATCTGACTCCCTTTATTATCGAAACAAAGTATGATCCAAGAGCATGAAGGCTTGGCAATTATTGTTTTATTATTGATTTCAACATCACAACAGGCAAGACAGTGTCACTTTAATCTGGCAATTTTAAAAGTTCCGACCACTTAGATAAGCACATCTATACCCTTAGCAACTAAACAGCATTTTCTATTATACACATTTGAAGACAATATATTATGTGTCTTCCTCCTGGCTTTAAAATTTAGCTCTCGTTTTCCTCAACATTCAAGTCCGGGGTTGGTATGATTGATGACAAAATGCAAGATTATACTGCTATGAATGATGTATGATACTTTTTTCCCACTATTTTTCGCCTTTTCCTTGTGAAATTACGTATTCAAAAAGCAATTTGAGCGAAGTGACGTCATATCGTGCAAACGGAAACGAGGCTGTGCGATTGTTCTTTGCCTCTTTATCGTAGCAAGTATCTTTAACGGGTTCTCGTGCCATTTTCAATGCATGAGTACAAGCTAAAGAGGCTAGCAGCGATTAAGAGGCAAAACAATCGCACAGCCTCGTTTTCTATCATACATCATTCATAGCAGTATTATCCTGTATTTTATCATCAATCGTACCAACCTCGGACTTGTCCTTTAAACTGGTAAATGCCTTTCTTACAAATCCGCTATCTAAATACTTACTATAAAATAATCTCGTTCTTGTAACTGACACTGAGTTCTTTATGAGGCAAGACGATGGAGTTGAGGACGATTACACCACTTGGGATGATAACGTTGCAGCCTTGGAGGAGAGAAAAAGATTGTTTTCATTAAAATTAAGAAGAGGCGTACCATACTGTTCATTTTCATTTCATTTTCATTTTAACGTTTTTATCCATGGTAATCCACTAAAAATTTGCATGTTGCTTTTCAGGGAGCCATGCTAAAATAAAATTAGATAATAACTAAATATATAATTTAATCCTATTTACAATAATCTTATGCAAAAAAGAAAGAAAAAAGAGATGAGTCATAGTTTGGCTTTATATTTTCTACCAAATGTGTAGAGGGAAGAGGACGCTTTGACACCACTATCTAGGTCACTCCAGACCATAGCCCCTCTGTAGGCAAAAGATTTCTGACCAGTTGATGTTTTCAGCAAAGGTCATCTAAGGCCTGTTTTCGAGTTCCTCAGCTGACGGTCAAATACACTTCTAAGGATGTTCCTAAAGTAATCAGGAGCAAGGGCGTTCAGGGATTTATAAACCATCTTGCTAGTCTCAAAATCGATCAGTTCTCTAATAGTAAGCCAGCCGAGACTCTTAATTAAAGGCAAAGCTGACGTGTCATAGGGCTGTTTGTGACTCCTGGCGGCTCGATTTTGAATTTCTTGCAACTTATCGAGGGCTGACGCACTGCGAGATCCCCAAACAGGGTAGCAATACCTAAAATAGGGCTCAACGAGACTTCTGTGAAGCATCATGAGGTTTTCCTTAGGTAAGTATCGTTTCGAATACTTCAGCATACTGATACCTCCAGAGACTTTCTTGGTCATAGAGAACAATTGAGTGGACCATTTAAGTTGATCATCAAACAGCAAACCTAGATGTTGTTAACCATAGTGATCTCCTCATTACCGATGTTAAGATCTGGTTTGGAAGAACTAGGCACGTCTATACTATGAAGCTTGCATCCGCTGCCTATAAGCATCCCTTGAGTTTTTACGACATTCAGTGATAGCTTATTGCCCTCCAGGAAACATCTAAGGGCTTCAAGGTCAGCATTTATTGCAGCATTTATATCATCAATAGAAGGACACGAGTAATAGATGTCCACGTGGGTAGTCATGGTTATTGCTCCCCGTGGTCTTGTCCTTGTAGTAGAGTAGATTAGCTTATAGGTATAGTAATAGTAAATATGTATTGTAAACTTTTAGCAGAATGTATAAAAAAAGGAAAAACAAGGACAGGAGTAATAGATGGTGGTATCGTCAGGATACATTGCCACGTCAGAAGTCTTTAAACAGTAGGGGAGGTCATTCATATAAATTAGAAGGAGTACGGGTCCTAGGCAGGAGCCCTGGGGAACTCCACGATCTACCCCTTCAGTTACAGACGAATGACTATTCACTCTACAAGACTGCTTCTTAGTGAAAAGATAAGACCGAAACCAGCTCAATTCTTTACCCTAGACGCCATAGTAGTCCAGTTGGTCCAAAAAGATTTCATGGTCCACAGTATCGAAAGCTCTTGTAAGATAAAAAAGACTGCAGTAATATATTTCCCCTTGTCAATATTCAAATACCAATAATGACACGTTTTGGTCACCCTGACATCAAATCGTGGAAAGTTTTTACGCATGCCCAAGTCTTTATTACGAGTCTGGAAATCAGTGATATTGTGCCTGGATCGACACCGTGTAAACACCTGCAACGTTCTGGGATCGATTCCAAACTGGATCGATCCCGTTCTGGATTGATCCAGTTTTCTCCAATGTAAACAGGGTCTTAGAATGTAGATTTGTAAACTATGGATGTGCTTTGAATTGGCCTAAGTCTTACCCCTGGACAAAACAAGGCATTGCATGTACTGGTCCAAGGCGAAAAGCGCACGGAGCAAAACTGAGACAAAATCACGTGAGACTAAAATGCGTCGGGGTTTATGCAACTGCATATTCTTAAATCACCTGCCCATTTCATCAAGCAAAAAGGTCATATTGCAGAGTTTGTCGAAAGACTTTGCTGCAAGCATTTATTCACTAAAATAAGTCATACCGTCCTGGAGTTGTTGACGACTTTGATAGGAAGCTAATCATGGAAATCTTGAAAACGGAGTAGACAGAATGAAATGATAAAATAGCTGAATTAAAAGTGATAATCATTTACATTTACCTAATATAGTGATCGATGGTATTAGTTTGCCATCTGGTCGAAATAGTGATTCATTTGGTACCAAGGCATGAGGAAAATTTGCACTGGGTTCTTGAGGTGTTCCTTCAATCCTGGACCATGCACCAACCAGACATCGCCAACCAATTATACTGAATATAACACAGCTGTGAGCCTGCAAAACAAATCAAATGGGTGTCACACAGTTTTAGCATAAGTCAAAACAATAAGTAAGCCATTCATGAGGTTTTAGCATTCCTTTAAATGACTGTAATATAATGTAGCATTTCAAAACAGAATAAACATTTTCAAAATTAAAGATCCAGACAATACAAATGTAACAAGGTAAAAATGTAAAATGTATCAGTGATGTTCAATAGTATTTCTGTCAGATTCCAACGGTAAACACCCTATCATGTTTCTTTAAATGTTTCTCAAATTTTGTTCATTTCGACACATTATCAAATATATACAAAAACGGGGGAAAATGATCCCTTTTCCTTGAACCTCTTCTTCTTCCAAATTTCTAACTCAGAATGATTTCACATATCACTCTGCACTACATTTTTTCATATAATTCAACAGAGGGTGTTACAAGGAACCTCCCATTTAATATCAAATGAAAAGAACAACTAATAAAGCCGAAATTCAGGAAACAAAATACCAATATGTCTCAGATGAAGTGGGAACTATAGCTAAAAAAATGAACATTCGTCAACAAGTAAGATGTGTAGCATGTTCCTTAACAAAGAAGTATTTGAAGAAGAAATAACATACCCCAATCTCTGCACCATCCAATACAATGGACTCACGAACTCTAGCACCAGGTCCAACGATGCAGTTTTTCCCTATTGTTACGTTAGGACCGATCTGGAAAGAAAAAATACCAGCTTTCTTATATCTCATATACTGAATAATCTCGAAAAGTGTTGAAACATATTCAGAGCTTGCAAATCAAGATTTACCCACACCAGAGTTGCATCATTGAACCGCAAGCAGTGCCTTGCTGGTTTGGGCCATCTGAAAAGCGAGAGATAAATCCATGGATAAATCACTCCAAAAATGAGTACACTTTCGTAAAAAGTCTTCAAAATCCTAAAAATGTAGACAAATTTTTGAAAATTTCAAAATCTTAGAAATCCCAAAGTAAATTCTAAAAAAAATTTGAACATCTAAAAAGACCCAGAAATCTCAACCAATAAATGATACAAATGATAAAGCAAACATCTCTAGTTACAAAAATATGATTTATAACTTATTATAACTTAGGTTTTATCATGTTCAAAAACAATCCTCACAAATTGTTGAAAAAAGCAGGTGACATGAATTTTCTTGGATATGTGCCACCCTCCCACCACATCCCTCAATTTCATGTTGATAGCCATACTTGCAAACCTTTAATGCATGGTCATGTCATGTAGCGTCAAAATTCTCAACATCTAATCCAGAAGGGAGGGAGCCAGTAATCTGAAATCTTGGAATAGATTTAATTGTTAGCTTATCTTGCAAACTTTATCATTTGAGCAATCACATTTTGCAGAAGATAGTCCATAAGACTCGAGGAAAAGTCTTTTGCCTCAACGAGTTTCAAGATTAATCAGAGTAGCTACCTTTGCTGAAGGATGAACAACAGCTGATGAGTGAATGAAAACGTCACCTAAGAAAACAAAACAAGTCAGGTACAATAAACGAATAAACCAAAAACATTTTATTGCTCATGTTCTCAGTAAGTGATTCTAAGACTGCCACAGTAACCTCATATACAGATAGTACCAGTATCTGCGACAGCTCTAGCCTTTTGGCTATGATCTATGACGGATGATATGCTCCAGGGGTGTACACTCTTACTACCAACCCTATTGTTTGGGGGCAGCCAAATGGCTAGATTGATGGAAGGTAGAATTTGTCTAACAGGAAACAGGAAACAAATCTTTATTTCAAAAACAGGGCAGCACTATTTTTGAAGGGCAGCGCCTCGGCAAACTGATAACTATACACATCCTTGAATTAGTCTGTTTGAAATATAAGTTTGATTTGGAATAAATTTTCTAATCAATTTTGTCTTTATACATATTCCCATAAAATTTACAAATAACAAACGAAGATTACAAGACGATGCAACGAGGAGCATGGAAATACAAAGCAACCATGCGACCATAACATTTAACATAGAGATTGAAAATTAACATTAAAGTTAAAGATTACAAATTAAATACTACAAATAGCAATTACAAATAACCGTATTGCAAATAACAATAAAAACAATTCCATCAACAAATGATTACAAAAACAAATGTAAGAAAAAAAATTACAGCAGAGAGTAACTGGCTTTCTTAGAGAGGTTTTTAATGACAACTTATTGAAACCATTCTGAGGCCTGAATATATTTTAATGTTGCCTCGAGAATTTTTGTGTTTGAACCTAAAGATAACTTTTCATGGCCATACTGGATGATTTGGAGTAAATCTTCATTCGAGAGGTTTGTTGATCAATCAATCAATCAATCAATCAATCAATCAATCAATCAATCAATCAATCAATCAAGCAATCAATCAATCAATCAATCAATCAATCAATAGACTTTTTAGCTATTCTGCAAAAGGTGAAGGTGAAGGCGAAGTTGTGTTTTTCAGCGCCAAGCGCTGAAATAGAAATAGAGCAGACCTAATCGAGTCTGCGACCCCTTGTTATGACGCTCAAGTGGTGGGGTCCTACCAGGTATCGAACCCTGTCCGCCTGACTGTTCTGGCTGCAAAGTCAGAGGATTACACCACTGCGCCACAAAACCTTCAAAAAAGAGCCTGGATCGAGCGTTATTTTTATACATTTTTATACGCGACGTTCAATTGAGTGGCGTTAGAGCTTCTATTGTGCACATTCGAAAATTCTACAAACTGTAGCAAAATGCGGTTCGGTTCCGATTCTTTCAAAATAGCTAAAAGGTCTATTCGAACAATCCCTAAGCTTAAAGAAGTCACCTTGTCTGTTGCATATAACCAATCCACATACCTTTAATTTCGACTTCCCCAGATTCCTTTTTTGCAAGTCTTTTTGGGTGTTGCCTCTTGTATGATGCTAAGTACTGTCTATTTGCATATATAGCTGATCTGCAATAAAACATAATTATTTCAGAAATGCATCTCAACTTCAAATGCAATTTAGTGCAAGTTAATGCAATTTGTCAAATATTCGCAAAACTTTGAAATTAATCATTGTAAATATCATTTCCATTTTCTATAAATTGAATTGCTTGAAGCAACTTCAGGAAATTTGCTATAACTCCACAGAGACCATTCTTGATGACATCATCAGTTTCAGAATGGCAGCGCTGTTATCATGAATTCTAAATTGATTGAGAAAAGTCAATAGATTTCTTCAAGAAACTCCAATTTACGGAGAAATTCGATAATATACCGGGTGTCCCAAAAAGAAGTACTCCCGTTTGAAAAATCACCAAAATTTGCTTACACAACCGATCTTAAATTTTCTTTTTTTGTCAAGTAGATCAAGGACCAAATAATTTTCCAAGATATAGCAAATTTTGTAATTTGTTTAAAAATTAGCAAATTTAGCTCTTTTTGGAGTTACCTGGTTTTGAATCATACTGCAAAAAATCACTGGTGATTGCCAGATCAAATTTTTGTGCATGGAAAGCTTCTAATTTGGTCATGAATGAAAGAAAGAAATCCACAATATCCTTAGAGACTTAAATGATGTTATAAAATCTGAAAATTTTTACTCTTAGGCACGATTGAGTATTTTGCTTAAAAACTATAGCTCAAAATAAGGTTTTTCAACCTGGAAATTTTCTACCTTGTTGTATCAAAAGCAAAACTTTTACAATCTAGAAATATTTTTGGGTCCTTGACAAAACAAGTGAAAAAGAAAATTTTATCAAAGGTTTGATAATTGATTTTTGGTGATTTTTTAAACCGGAGTACTTTCTTTTGGGACACCCGGTAGGACTCGAATGACGTTTCGCTATAAACTGCCATGTAATAGTTTTGAACGGAAATAACAATAGCGGGTGGATACAAGACAGGACCTTACCCTTTCCTCTTCTGTATTTCAATGAGACACACCGGGTGTCTCAAAAAAATTTCCCTTCAGTTCACTTTCAGTTTCAGTTCATATTTTAAATTCCACTACATACAATTTCATAATTAACAATACCAACAAATAACTAAACTACAAAGAAATAAGACAATATTACAGAGAATTAATACATTGATACGGAAAATTAATACAATATACAAATACAGAGAGACGAGATAAATTGTATGGAGGGAATTACTTAAAGGAGGAGCTCTCTCAACAGGTAAACTAATCGAGGAGAATTTCCCTGTTTGAAACAGCTTCACAAAAACAACCATTTTCTTGTTCTGGGTGATTTAAAAGGCAATCTCTTGCTCAAGGGCTAACTTGGATCCATAATATTTTTGCTGATTTTTTTGCTGACTAAATCCAAATATGGATTTTCCGAAAATCTTCAGCACGAAAAAGCCACGAAAAGAAGAAAAACCCAGCGATACAGATATGTTCCATTCCTTCCACGTTTTACATAGTAGGTGTGAAGAGCATACAAACGCATATAATTTCATAGATTGGTATTCAAACTTGGCAATATGCAAAGTGCGGACCACAGGAACTTGTCATAGGCAGCGTATTTTTTCATCAAACAAGAAGCAAAATCATGCTTTTACGGACAAAACAGACAGAAATTATCTTGCTTTGATCCTCTTATGGAGTTCAAGCTACGTACTGTTGGAATCTTTCAAGCAAGCTCGATTTCTGTGGATTTTTAGCTGCAGATTTAATGGTCTGGTGGAAAAACTGTTTTGGCACTTTTCTGACCTTTGCAGGTATTCTTTTTTTCAGGAAAATATTATCAGAAAATCAATAGGCGCAGATACATAAATGAAACAATAACTCAGATCAAAGTTGGGCATTGTATGAAAGATTCCTGTTTGAATCTTTATTAAATAACATGTACTTTTGCTAAAATAACAGCTCAAACCGGGAAAAACTTTTTTGGGACACCCATTATATACCATACGAATTAGCATTCATTGCTTGGAGTTACTTACCCCGCACTTTTCATTGACCCCCAAAACGCATCCTGCATGAGATGTAAGTAAACTTTTCCTTGCCCAGCATATTGTGAAAATATATCTTTTCCAAGCATCATTGATTCAGGATTCATTGCTGAACCAGCATACTCCTCTCTGAAATGAAAATGATTGGGCTTAAATCCCCCAGACTGCAATGTAAAGGAGATTTGTAATATGTCCTACATAAAGTAAGGTATTCTAAGAGATACATGTGAATATGCGCATACTAACCGGTTTTGTGTTGTGCAGGAAAATATAAAGCCTGAGGTCTTTAAAGTAAAGACCGAGCTTCCTGTACAGTACAACGACAAAACCGGTTAGTATGAAATTTACTACCTGATAGCTTCTACTTCTGACTTATATCGTATAGTCAAACACATTTTTTACTGTTATGTCGCTTAAGTTTATTGTAAATCTCACAAGCCTAAATCAGTTGCTGTAGTGACAAAAACGCGTACTTGTATTGTATTATGCAAGGCTACGGGAAAACCTCAGGAATTGTGCGATTAGCAAATGGAATTGGCGGGATTCTTGTATTGCCTCGTTCTTGCAACGTCAGTCAGGTAATAATACAGGATAATAACCAGAGGCTGCGAGAGTTTCAAAAGTGGAGACCAAGAGTGGATAAAGTGGATTGGAGACCAGAAGTGGAGACCCACCCAAAAGTGGATACCAGAACCTAAGAGTGAAACGAACAAATGAATTCAATGGGAATGGGTGGGTGGGAAATGAACGATTTTGCCAATGGGTTTATTAGCTACCCCCATTCAGTATGGCTCTACGGTCCCCGATATCAGCTTTAAGTATTTTCCGAGCCAGTTAGCCGTTTTGAATTTTCAGTGAGAAACAATTATTTTGTTCAAACAAAACATTCTTCAAAAATCAGGTCATTATTCGTTTGCACATAAAATGCTTGTGCACTCCCAAGCTCCATACATAATTCCTTTTCCCAATAATAAGTGAATGGGAGCTTGGACATGTTGGAGGTAAATATTCAATAATGGATATGGAGTTGTTTTCTTTCTGAAAAGATCGTAATATTTTTCTTCTTCTATATTTCTACCTTGCATCCGAAGTTAATCTTTAGGACAAGAAGCTAAGCTTATCGAAGCAGTGTTCTGGTCTTTCCTCTCGATGTGACCACACCTCGTGATTCCTTTAGCCTGGACTGACAGAGAGTTGGCTACTCTCCCCACTCTTATGTAACGGATTCAACAGAGCGGGAACTCGAACCACCAACCTTCCGATGGGCAGTGAAGCATGCTGCCACGGAGCCATCCCAGATAGTAACATTAAAGGGAATGTAAGCATATAAAAGTGGCTCAAGCCACTTGCGGTCAAACTTTAGCCTATCAGATATCAGGATTTTCTGATGACGTAGATCAGTTACCCAAATATGGTGCGGCACGTGTTTCGGCCTATTGTCTTTGCAATATTATCTATATCGAAGGCTTGTATATGATTAGATTCCCTTTAAAGTTTGGTAAAACTTTCCACGAATAACCTTTGTAAACTTCAATGAAACCCTTTGCAAGCTTTGACCGAAGTCTCACGATGGCTTGCTAAGAGTTTCCTCGTATGACTTTTAGCGTCAGAATATTGGAAGATGTATCTCAAAGGAACATAAATTACATACCCTGCTGCTTGTAAATTTCTTTGAAAGGCTTCTCCAAGACATTGAAAGATGCATTTATCGAACATGTAGATGCCACAATTCACAATGGAACTTACATAATTTTCTGGTTTTTCAACATAATGTTGAATCTGTGAAAAAGAATATGGTTTAAATTCTGTTCTTTATTTCTAAAGACCTCGGGAGGGGGGGGGGGGGGTAGCATACGTATTCCATGGCACGGGGCTATGTCATATATTCAGAACATAAAAAGATGACTTATAACTAAAGAACGATTTCTTCCACAAATCCAAAAAAGGAAGAAAATGGATACCCATAAATCCAACAAAGAGAGGATTAAAAATGCACCCTTTAAAATGTCAGTTTACAGAAAGCATACCCACGAATCCAGAAAGCACTCACAACACCACTCATAAATCCTAATCCTATGGTAAAATATTGCTCTAAAAATGTGCCATGGAGTATTAAACTTATCTACCGAGCTAAAGACCAAATGGTTACTCGTTTCTAAGTTTCTTCGCCTTCAATTTCATACCACCTTATCATGTGGATTACAGCTATAAATCTATTTAGGGCGATGGGGTTACAAAACAACAATGATAGAGATCTTACCTCTGAAGTCTTCCAGTCAACAACGATGTTCCCCAGATCTGATGTCTGCGTTGGGGCTGCCTGTATATAGATAACGGAGACAGGTGTCAGTTAATTAATTGTACATGGTAATGAGATTGCTAAGAAATACCTTGCAAGCGTTATCACATGCAAAGACTGACTATAGCAATACTGTAACACAACAGATCAGCCCACAGGGGGTCTAGGAGTGTCAGTAAAGACTGTAGTTTTCGTTTTTTTGGTTCCCTGCGATCCGGATTATGAAAACAACAGCTGTATAATTTGATACATATTACATCATCGTTGCGGTTGGTCAGCTATTGTTACAGCAGAAAAGCACGAGTTCAAACCGCAGCCAATGAGATAACAACTCTCATATAGCAAAAGTTTTTCTACTGTAACAATAGCAGGCCGACCGCAACGGTGATGTAATCTGTATCAAAATACACAGCTGTTGCTTTCATAAACCGGATCGCAGGGAATGAAAGAAACCAAAACTACAGTCTTTACTGACACTCCTGGATCCCCTGTGATCAGCCATGTAAACTCATGCTTTGTCTAAACCGTCTTTGAATTTCTCAATACGTCACTTTCTGACAAGAGTGACTAACGACTGAGCTGCTCGTTAGAAAAAGCTAGTCCTCCATAGGACACGCTAGCTGCTTCTCCTTCTTCACTTGTTAGGTTCAGTTCGCCCATATCTACATGACTTGTCGATCAATGCCTTTCTACCGGGTGCACCAAAATAAACTATGCACGTTTAGCAGGCCACAATAAATCGTACACTGGACCGATTTTGAAGATTTATGACTTAATCTTTAGCAGAAAGCCTGAGTTAGATTCTAGGACTTTTTGCAAATTTTTCGTTTTCAGTTTTTTGAGCAAGAAGCGAGTTTTTTTAAATGTTTGTTTTCGAAAACATCGAAAACGATCTAAAAAACCTCGATCAAATTTTAAAAGATTCAACATGAATGAGCATAGAGGAAACGTTTTCAGGGGGATTTTGGAGTTAAGTACGAACTCTCGTACAGCGGATTACAATTGGTCGATTTCTGAATCCCAAATCACCACGAACAAGTTCTCTCTTTTCCCATTCATGTCGATTCTTTAGAAAACTTGATCGATGTTTTTTGATCATTTTCAGTGTTTTCGAAAATTAAAATTTTGGGAAACTCACTTCTAGCTCTAGAAACTGACAATCAAAAAATTTGCAAAAACTTCCAGCTTCTAGTTCAGGCTTTCTGCTGACGATTAAGTCATAAATATTCAAAATCGGTCTAGTGTACGATTCATTGTGGCCTTTGAAACGTGCATAGTTTATTTTGGCGCACCCGGTATGAACATGAAAGAATGCAGTATGGGCAAGACCGGAAAAAACTATCATGATCAATATGTTGATGACGCAAAACATGATAAAGATGAATGGAATGGTGATATGAATATGGCATAAAATATGAATGAAATAAGCTGAAGTGAAGGTGGATTGATAAAAAGGAAATTGTTACATTTCTGGGACTTGGTGGTGATGTATCTGAGACCTAGAATGGAAAATGTTGACAGCATGAAGTCAATTGATACGCTGTATAAATTCTAAGGCTTAGATTGAGATGAAAGCAAGTATGGTTTTGTATTTTTCAGTGGGTATGACTATTCATTTCGCAAAACTGCAAATAGAAAGACAATGAATGTTTGTTGGGCTGACCATGCTTCAAGTTGCGTTTCCACGCATACAAAATTGTGAAAAAACTTTGGCCGATTCATTAGTGGATTTATCTATTCAGTTGCCATTGGAAAGAATGTCTAGCGAATCTTTGTCAACATGAATTATTATTCATTGGTCAATCTAATTGGTACATTGATATAACGAGTTGTCTTTTCTAAGCTCCCATTTGCTTCCTTCCAGCAAATTGAGCAAGATTTAACAACAAAATGTGGAAACGAATTCACCTGCTCACAAAGGTGGAAATTACGGAGGGTTTGTACCCCCAATTTCAATAAAAATTCGGAGTTACAAACAATACGATTTCAGAAAGTTTAGGCTTGAGCATTAAACTTTGGCCATCTTCTGGACGTTTGCCCATCCCAACATAAAACTGCATTTCCGCCTAATGCACGTTTGGGTAGACACTAAATTTGCTGGCGAATTGGATCAAATATTTGCATAAGTGGAAAAGGGCTTTAATCTCCTCTTGTATTACCCGCTACTGGTGGATGGAATAAGGAACCAGATGAAAATATTGACTATGTAGATGTGTTATTTGTTGAGAGCTACCATAAGTCAGAAGATCGAAGAAAACAGCTCAATGTAACAATGTAAACTTATAACCACGAGTTTCAGATCTTTACAAATGAGGGAACTGTTTTACAGCTTCAGTTTCAGATCATAAATACAGTAGGAAGGGCCAGAATCTTATTCATTCAGCCATACTACGTAAATTTATCACAGTATTGTGATAGTTGCTATAACTTTTCTTGGAGTCCATCTCAATATCCCAACGTCTCCGTTTTCTAACATCTGTATCGATATCCAAACATCTTCATATTCCGACATCTTTTAATTCAGACATCTGTATCGATACTTCACGATTCTTATTTTGGTCCGGGATGTGTTTCTCTGGGGTTCTCTTTAGAAACATCAGCAATACATGGAAACAACTGCCTCAAGGCTAAGCTCCACCAGACGACTTTGAGGAAAATCCTCATAAAAATTTGCTACGACACATGCGCAGTAGAAAATTTCTGATTGCCGCATTGAAAAAATTATCTGGATGAAAAAGTAGAAATGGTTTCTTCTTTTCGTCTGACGATTTTATTCGTTGGGTGTCTCGGCCAATGGGGGGCCAATGGAATCACAGGATTCTCCAGCCTCGCTCGAATCCATATTCACGAATTCGCAACAAAACCAACACAAATAGAGATCGAAACAGCATTTTCGCTGCGAATTCTTAGGACGATTGTCGAAAAGCTCTTCCCGTGAGATCGGTCTTTACAGTGCACAGGGCGTTGCCTATCTGTAAGATTACAATGGAGATGGAGAAAGCCAACACTAGAGTTTCATATAACTTATTAAGATATCCCAATATTAAAATGTAGGAACATAGAGACGTCAGAGAACAAGATGGCCCAAGTCAAAAGGGTGCCAGTAATTGTAAACGATAATTCTCCTGTTAGACCACTGACGAGATGAGATAAGGTATGAGCGTGAATAGTAAAAAATACCTGCGTTCCAAGGATAACAAACTTTCCCGATTCCGATGAATTAATTTTTCTGAAGAATTCCAACATTTCTGCTAATGGTGGAATACAAAAGATGTCAGAATGTATGACAATGATAGCCTCTGGATTTCCAGCTTGAATTTGATCTCTGAAGTGATATAAACCACCTCCTGTACCAAGTGGCTTATATTCTTGAAGATATCTACAATCAAGATACATGTTGATAAATAAAAAAGTGCCAGGTGAAACAAAAAATATTTGAAAAATCATTTGTCTGCAAAATCATACTGCAATAAACTATCAACTGTTTTGAAAATCGAAAATACAGACAACTCCATTGTTCAGCGAGGCATTAACGCATAAGGCTCTTTCAAATATGCGTTGCAAATATTAGAATGGTAAAATAATTGCTATTAATGGGCGATTAAAGGCAAGAACAGACAAATTCAAGTTTACCTTCTATCCAAACTGTTTTTCCGAATGGAATAAGCTTGAGCCTGAACTGAGACTTGCGCCTTCTTTTGCCGTTTTTGAGAAAAAGCTGTTATCAATAATCTGCCCCCCTGCCAAATCTGTTTTTGGAACTCACGATCCAATAGGATTATCCTACCTTACACAACTTAGGGTTGGTCTCAGCAAGTTAAATTTCCATAAATTCAAGCATAATTTTAGGGATACCATAAACCCAATGTGCCCAACAAACGATGGCATTGAGGACACTGAGCACTTTTTGTTGCTCTGCCCTTCTTTTGATGTTCAACGACAAAATCTTCTCGCTGGCATTGTTGAATTATTTCAGCCATTTGTACAAATCACCAATCTTTCAAACGATTCTTTGACGCATCTTTTATTGTATGGTGATCAAAACCTTTCTGATGAGTTGAACAGAAATCTACTCGAATTAACTTTACGCTTCATCCACGAAACTGGTCGCTTTGATTAATTTATTGAGACTACAGCTATGTACTAAGCAACCACCAAGTCCTTTATCGTAAATAGTTCTTTCCTTTGTAAATTCTGTTTCACATCAGATGTCAGGCTTTTTACTTACCATAGTAGAATGTAAGGTTATTGTAAAATTTTATTTTTGAATAAAAGAAAATAATTGCTCTTTTTGGAATTTGATTTGTCTGTGCGATGAAAACGTAGCTACAGTACAGGCCTTGCATACCTTAACATGACAAAAATAATTCTTGAACCTCGTGTGTTTGTTACCTTAAAGGTCTCTATTCAATCTTTGCATTTTGAAACATATGAAAGATTGTAAATCTTTCTAAAAAAGAATTCTATAGCAGAAAAACAATATAATGTGCACAAGGCTTGTGCTTTGTGGGTAGCATATGGTAAAGGATCACTCCAATCAGGTTGAAAAAAGTTCTTTATCAAAATCTGTAGTTTTGAGCAATTTCAGAAAAGCGAACCTTTGGCTAAAACTAACTTTTGAGAGATGTAAAGTGACAGAAACTATAAAAAATTAAGTCAAACGCCACACGATTTTAGTGTTTGCTGAATAATGGAAGAAAGGAAAAGCATTTATCTGATAGTATATTTCATGAAATCAGCCATCAAACAATTCTGGAGTTATGCGGGATTTTCTTTGGCAACTTCTGATGCAAAAATCCTTTTGAGAAATGAATAATGAAAGCAGTTCTAGGGGACTACTGGAAAACATTAATAAAAATACCTGATGGAGATGCCAGATTCTCTCTTCATTTGTTCAATAAATCCTGCAAGGTGTTCATTTGCCTGATAATACCCAAGCAATATGATCTCTGTCAAACCATCAACCTTAAAAAGTCATGAAAACCTCAAATAAAAACAAGATTGTCTCTCAAAGAAGAGAAGGTGGTATGATAAAATGAGACTCATTTGGCTATTCCGTCAGAAATTAAGTCAATAAGACAATGAATTTATCAGCAAACATAAGCGTACACAGGAAGAAAAATCCAGGGGGGCCACCTGACAAAAGGTCCATTGTTTACCAACATTTGGCAGATTTTGCCCGATTGGGGCTTATTTTCCAAATTTTTCCAAGATTGGGTGGGTGGCTACCACCTCTCAGCCCCCACCTTGTACTGTATGGTTATGTCAGCAAATTGACAGATAAAATAGCTCTAAACATTGCTAGTTGCTATGTTAACATTTTATTAGAACTTTTCTGGAGCAATGAGGCTGATACTAAACATCTGCATAAAAATTGGCATGGTGCTGAATCTGCCTGTGTTGGGATCTGCAGCCTATATGAATATTAATCTAAACAAACAAAAAATAAAGCTGCTCTTCCAAGGGGTTGTGTTTGCGTCGCTCTACCTCAGGAACTCCCTTAATCTTACTTTAAAGGAGCCCAATGTTGCAGAGTCTCGTATATGCTTCGGGATCTCGTTCCAGGTACTTGCTCCCTGGTATCCAAAAGACTTTTTGCAGTATTCAAGACGAAGCCGAGGAATTTCGAAATCATCAATTTTTCTTGTGTTATATCTCGAAATATTCGACCTAGGAGTGAATTTATTTTTGAGGTTCTCTGGGCAGAGTCCATTGTTAATTTTGTATGTAGTAATTAGCCTGTCATATTTTATTAGATTGCGTACATCGAGCCAATCACATACCCAGCCATCTTTGTGCCTTGCGCATTCGATTAGTCTGCGTGCCCTGTTTTGCAACCTCTGTAGGGATTCCAGTTTTGTGTTTGACAGACATCCCCAAATGACACTGCAATATCTCAGATGGCTTTCAATTAATTTGTCTCGACTCGAAAATAATCACTGAAAAGGTCTTACAATATAATTTTGAAGAAGAATCTTATCATCTTATCACTCAATATGAAGGAGCTAATTACATTTTCATCACAATAATGAAGGTTCATATACTGTATACATTTTAGTACCTCTTTACTCTCACATGGCTGGTGTCCTTGCTGTTTGTCATCAAATATAAAGAAATAAATATGGAATGCTTACCTTGGTGCATGCTTCAATATGATGTTGAATAAGAGGCACTCCCGCAACTGGAAATAATGGCTTGGGAACATCAAATGAAAGGGGCCTGAATCTGGTTCCTATTTGAAAAAAATATCAATAAACCAAAAGCAGGAACTTTGCACTCTTATCTTTACTAAAGTTCTACCATGAGAGGTAATAATTATTTGTATAATCATATTATTTGATAATGATTCCTAGCAAGTATATTTGTAGAAATAAGAAGAGCTATATGGTCTTCAATCAATGAATTGTTATAGTGCTAGATTTTGAGACAGCATTCCAGAAAATTTTAAGAAATCAACCTCTGTGTAAGCAAGCTTTCAATAAAAAAACTCAAAAGCCTTCATTTCGCAAAAAATTATCACAACTGATCACACTATTGTACAGTAGTATTCCTGAAGACAGGACAGGCAGGAGGCATTTTTGGCTGTGGAGTTTGATTTTCTCATTGGGGCATGTGTCAGGTGTACATTGGTTGGGGGATCTTGGGGAGCCAGTCTGCAGAGTATGGCACTTTTCGACGAGATCTCCGGTGTGCAACGAGAAATTTCTTTTGTTCTCTATTGTCTAATTTGAATAGCCTATTGAAAATCTCCGGTGTGCAAGTGCCATACTCTGCACACCTGTTGGGGAGCAGATTTTGTTTTCAGACTCGGCTCTTTGGGGCCTTGGGGGGGGGGGGGCAAACTTCCATCTAGTTCTTGGGAGTACTTTAAGCTTGTGTTGACATACTAGTTGGTTCATTATTCACAGGCTTTATCATCAAATCTTGGATATTTAAACAAATTTTGAAGCTTTTCTAAAATAGGGGGTGCTTTTCTCTCCTCAACCAGTTTTTCTATGAAGAGGGTCCTCTCGAATAAATTTCCTGCATACAAATTTATTTTATCGCTTCATTTACTTGTTTATCTGTGATTTGATTATATATAGTTATGCATTTAATAACTGCTGGCTATTGTATATCTTTAATTAATTGATTTTTTAATTTTTTTGGATGTAGGGAAATTCTAGAACTTGAAACTAAAACAGAAAAATATCGCCTACAAAACAAGATTCTCATGATGATTGGTGACAGATCCCAGTTCAGTTCACAAGTCAGGCAATATCTATCATTTTCATTCATTTTCAATAACAAGATTACATAATTCAAAACTCCACAGGCAGCTTACGAAAATGGACATAGAACCTTTTTACATCATTTTGTGAAGGCCAGACTCGACTGCTAAGCAGACTCGACTAGACTAGTCGCATGATGGTATGCGTGGAGCTTCCTTGTCTAAATATCCATAGCGGCAGTCCTAGAGTTAACAAATGATACCTTTCTGTGGTCCTCCAACAACTATGATTGCTTTCACTGGTCCCTTTGAGCCTGCCATGTTCGAAATGTGCTCCAAAGATCGCTGCAGCTTTTCTTCCAGTCTTTCTCGCTTTTTCTCTGCTCTGCTTATAGGCCCAAATCAACGATATTTGTCCTTTGATTCCCTGTGTTTGTTATCGTTGGTAACGTGGCGCCAAGTCACAAAAGCAAGACTTTATTTTATTGTCCAGATTAGATCTGTCCATCATCTTCGTGTTCATTCAATGAATTGTTCAGCTGTAATTTTTTCTTCCTCACACCTCAACAGTTTCCTACACAAGTTCACCATTCCAATAAAGATTTCACTGATACAGCAAACTCTGTTTACCCTAAGATGGGATTACTTTTAGTTTCTGTGATTGGATGCTTATAGAAATGAAGATTAATATCAAGCTATCAGGAAGGTATTTTATTTCAGAGATTATAATGTGTGTATGATTCAAGCAGTAACTATAGTGTGACTCAAATTTGATACTTGTAATGTAGACGATAATGTTTCCGCCGTAACCACTGAAGAGAGTATTGATTGATTCTGTATTTAGAAATCTTAGAGTATGAATTTGTATAAATAAGAGGTCCAACTTTACATCTGGAGAACAGACATGGATAAGTGATGCTAGCGTAGGAAGGGTGGATTACCACCAGCACAAGAGTCTTGTGAAAGCTCTTAGTGTTTCTTGTTGTTATTTCGTCGTTATTGTATTTGGTATAAGGGCATACAGTGCTTGAGAAAGACTGGGATGCGCCTGGGGATATATTGTTGTATTAGAGAGCTCCTAGCAGTGAGAGCCAACCAGAATCTCGCTAGCACTGGTTTAAAGTAATAAAGAAGGAAATTAAAGATCAAGAAGGGAAACTCGATACGTGTGTCTTCTCTCAATTGTCAAAGCTCGTGCCCTGCCGTACCTAATTTTGGTAGACCATTTCACACTGGTGACAGGAGCGGGATTTATTTATTCATTGGTGCTGGAAACAGACCGCGAACCAAAGCCATGAAGAAAGAGACAGAAGACAGGTATGAGATGAAGATATCATTTCCCAGAAGGTATGAAACATGGATTGTTGATTTTATACAGCCATGGTTTATTCAAGCCTGAATTATGGACGTGTCGTTAGAAGTTGGAACTTACAAAACTTGGACTTGTCGAGGAAAAGAAAACAGAACAAGAAGGTGAACTTTTGAACATTAGTTGACTATACTCTTGCTTTATTAGTTCGTAAATTACTCGGTTAGAATCGAGGACGATTCCAATCTAGATGGGGAGGTATGTAATACAGGTACATTTAGGCCAATATTCGTAAGGCATTGCCCATTCATTCTAGATTGTTTTTCCTTCATTCGTATCGTACATGCAGTTCCTTAGATTAACACTAACAAAGATTACTGCTTAAACGATACGAATGAAGGAAAAACAATCTAGAATGAATGGGCAATGCCTTACGAATATTGGCCTAAATGTACCTGTATTACATACCTCCTCATCTAGATTGGAATCGTCCTCGATTCTAACCGAGTAAGCTCATGCCCTGCCGTACCTAATTTTGGTAGACCATTTCACAATCACGTTGTTATCTAAAATTTGAAAACGATCTATTTTTCAGTGCTTTTGAGTTCCTTTTTTTCGAAATTTCCCATCAAAAACAAATAGTAGATTCTTCAAAATAGGGGCGTTTTGCAACGATCTAAAGGGCGTGGTCACAGAAAATTTTCCCGGGGGCAAGCCCCCAGACCCCCAGTTTTCCTCCCTCCTTGCGCATCTAGCTTCAGCCTCACCTCCAACACCAATCAAGTCTCGACAACAGCCTCACCTCCAACAAGAATCGCCTCTTAACAGGACTGCTGCGTCCCTTTGAACAATTCTTCGCTATTATGGAAATTTTATGTGACAAAATTTCTGAACTGTGTTTACCGGAGAAAAACCGGGTTTCTTCCGAGTTTGGTGCAATTCGCGCCAGAAAAACACAGTTTTTAAGAAAACCCAGTTTTTCAAAAGTTTTACGTTACAACTTTTAAAAATCGAGAAATCTGGTACCTGGATTAATATAGTTAAGTCATTTTTTCAGTTCACAGCTTTGATTTCCCCCCGTTGCTGAAAATGATTCAAACTGTTGAGTTCTCTGAACTGCTGAATTGAAATGAATGGAGTTCTCTTTGGTATGAATTCTGCTAAAATTTAGTTGGGAGGTATCCACAGAGCAAGCAGTTAGAAAACGCATAAGAAAGTTTAGCTTAAATTCTATTCAACCGGGAGCATCTTATGAAAACATTGCATGTTACAGAGTAATTTACGTCACCTTAACCAAAACTATTTGCAAACACTTCTGACGCGCAGTGCAAATGCTGCATATACAGAGACAAAAATAAAATGTTATTCTATACGCATGATTGCCTTATATCCTAATATTACAACATCACAAAAAATCGTAACGCAATCTCAAAATTAATATAACGTAGGACAAAACTTGCATCAACCTAAGTTGATAAATATACATGTTTGAATTGGATAAAAGCTTACCATAAAAGCTCTGTTTAGCTCCCTTTTTTCAAGCTCAAATTCTGAATAAGCCCCCATTTTTAGCAAGCATCATCCTCTGGTATCCAGTGCAAGAGGGCATCAAGGATTTTCTATCTATTTAGTTGAAGCAAAGTTAAATGTCAATTCCATATGATTTTGGGTTAAAAGTGTGCTGCATTTGTGTATTTGACTCACACAATAAAATGTTGATTCCCAAAAATATGAGGCGAAAGACCTGAAAAGCTATCATTTATAGCCTTGTCACTTGAATCTATGAAGATGCCCCTACTTTTATTTAAATAAGTTAAATTAATAATATAAATTAAATAAGCACCCAAGGGACTTGATAATAGAGCTTTCACGGTAATAGAAATACGATTTTACAAACTTTACAACGAATAACTTGTTTAAACTACGTCTTTCTAGCTCCTTTGGCACTTGGAGGCAGAGCAATGAGTCTGGGCCTTGCTGTCAGATTGATCTCTCCTCTGCTTGCTTCAGATATGAGATTGAAAATGGTGTTGTCGAATATTTCATCAAGTAGATTGCTCAACTCATCAGAACTGAAATAAAACAAGGATAACTTTCAATAAAATTGCTTTGACAAGGTTCCTAATAAAGTAAGCCATCATGGGTTCCAAGGGGCAAATCGCTCCCCAGAAATCTCATACACGTTTCAAAGAAATCGTTTTGTTAAAAAAATCCCCTAAAAAACTCCAGATATACTTTTGCTTTCTATGAAATCTCGTACCCTTTTTGAGAGAGTGATGCAATCCTGGATTCAGCATAGTATAGATAACAGCATTTTTCAACGTTGTCCTCGGAAGAAAAAACCCTAAACAACGTCAAAGAAAAGGCATCGAATCTTTAAAAAGTTGGTGTAAGTAGTTAATTTTACATCTTTGTCCGGATTGAACGGCTGGGAGAGAAGTTAAGTACTTACTGTAATTCCAGAACATAGATTTTTAACATCATTATCATTCTCGGAGATACACCCTTGTTGTTGTTGTCATATTTGTGCTAGTTTGGAAATTGTTACGTCATAAAATCGCTAAATAGTAAACCAGAAAAGTCATTTTGGTTAAAACCACACTGTAGAGCTTCATAAAGCGAGATATTGTAAAGAATTATACCACCCCCCCCCCAATTAATTAAGACGTTATCACTTTCGATGTCCAACTTACCTCTTTAGCTTTTGCCTCTCTGCCACAGCTGGATCTAATACTTTTGCTTTAGGAATTGAAGCAACCTCTGCGCCTTCAATACTGCTTAGCTGGCCAGACTGGGCGATATCTTCTGGGACCTGATAAAAGTATGAACTCATTAGAAATCCAAAGAAAAAGGAAGGTAACAGAAAAAGATAAAACCAAGAGGAAAGAAAGAAAGGCAAAAGAAGTGAACATGCCGTTAAAAAAGCTGATAGAAAATTACAAAATGATTAAAAAGTTTTCAAATCAAAGGGAAATTACAGCGCAACATATTGATAACGCAGGTGCACGATGAGAACCTATTTCGATCACGATAAACAAATATTTTTCCAATCAGCATGCAAAAATAGACTTCAACACGTTTGGTAGCTTGGAGATAACATACAGTAGAAGCAACATGTCGGAAGAAGTAAGAAATTCAAGAATAGCTATGATGGGTTTACGCGTAGGCTAGAGAGATGGGTAATCAAGGTTAAAGGGAGCAAAACTTGCATGGGTAATCAGAAGGTTAGCTGTAATGGCAAATGACTGTCAAACCCGTCTTTGGATTGAACAGTAGGAATGAAACTTCACGTTTTACCATAGGTCTACCATGAAGCATTTGATATCTCGTTTATGTTTAAAGAAATATCTAAAGAGATCATGAGGTTTCTCTCAGTGATCATTTTATGGTCTACTGCATTCGTAAATTCAATGGAGCAGTTGAAAAAGACCATAAACTGATAAAAACTCGGAAAATGAAGAACTGCAAAGAGGATGAATTCCTGTCTGATGTCTCTGGCATGTGTTGGGAGGTTATGTTCCAACAGACCGATGATATATATACACTTGTCAATGATTGGTCAACCTTGTTCTCTTTAATCATAGAGAAACATGCTCCTCTAAGAGAAATGCGTGTTTCTGAAAAGTATTGTCCCTGGATTGATAAGGACCTTAAGGGTCTGATGATGACTAGGGATAGACTGAAAAAAGCTGCTCTTAAAAGTAAGTCACCAATTATCATGGAATCATATAGACAGACTCGAAATAGGGTCAACTCTCTTAACATCCAGCTTAAGAAGCAATATTTTTCTACAAAAATTTCTGAATGCAAAGGGAACATGAAAGAATCTTGGAAAACAATCAATGAACTTCTGAACAAAAGATCAAAATCTTGCAACATTGATTGTATTAATGATTCTGGCAATGCAATTGTTAACAAAAAAATAATTTCCAACACCATGAATAGTTTCTTCTGTACAATTGGCGAGGAATTAGCTAGCAAAATTGATGCTACCCCTAACCCTCTTCTATCTGGGAACTATGATGATACTAATAACAGTCATGTCAAGTTTAGGTTTAGGACCATTGAAGTTCAGGAAATCAGGGATGCAGTTGCCAAGTCTAAACCTTCGAAGAGCTTTGGGAATGACAATATCTCCTGCTATTTTCTAAAACTAGCCTTACCTTTTATTGAGAACTCTTTGGTCCGTTTGTTCAATACATCACTTGAAACTGGCCAATTTCCAGACTCATGGAAACTGGCCAGAGTTACACCGATTTTCAAGGAGGGAGACAAAACTGAAAAGTCAAATTATCGCCCTATTTCTGTTTTACCTGTCATCTCAAGGCTCTTTGAAAGACTTGTGGCCAACCAATTGTACCAACACATGAATGATAATGGGTACTTCTCCATAGAACAGTCTGGCTTTTTACGCCTTCATTATACAGTGACATGTTTGCTTAAAAACACTGATGACTGGTACAATGGGTTGGATCTTGGGAAGTTAGTGGGACTGGTATTCATTGACCTGAAAAAGGCATTTGACACAGTTGACCATGACATACTATGCAAAAAGCTTGAGTATTATGGTATTCAGCAGCAGCAGTTAGCATGGTTCAAATCCTACCTTTCAAACCGGAAACAATTTTGCAGGGTCAATGGTGTTCAGTCATCAATTGAGGAAATAAATGTTGGAGTACCGCAAGGCTCATATCTTGGACCCCTTCTATTCCTCATTTATATTAACGACCTACCACAAGCTGTCCGGAAATCAAGTGTGTCCATGTATGCTGACGACACAAGCCTTTGCCATCAATCATATGACATTGCTCAGCTGAATGAGGCCATCAACAGTGACCTTGCACAAGTTGAAAAATGGCTTAAAGGGAACAAACTCTCACTTAATGTAATGAAAACACATTCCATGCTCATTTCCACAAAACCGAAGCATAAAATTCTAAAAAATCAAAGTGAATCTTTGAAGCTAAAAATTCGGGACATTGAGCTGGAAGTAGTGCAAAAAACTAAATATCTTGGTGTGCAGATCGACAACACCTTGGATTGGAAGGAACACATTAAGACAGTTTCTTCCAAGGTCTCCAGAGGAATTGGCTTTTTGAAGCATGCAAAATCCTTTCTGCCAGAAGAAACTCTGAGGACTACCTGTACAAAAATACAAGGCTAAACTTGGCCTTGTACAGGCCAAGTTTTAGCCTTGTAGAGGGGATTATGACCTTGTTATGACCTTGTACTAACCTTGGAAGAAAATTACAAGGCTATCAGTAAGATTCCAAGCTGCAACCAGTCTAACACAAGGTTTCCACAAGGCTTCTACAAGGCTAATTAGCATTTTTCAAGCCATTTACAAGGTTACAGCAAGGCTATTCCAGGCTATAACAAGGTTACAAGGCCATAACTACAAGGCTTGTACATGGCTATTACATGGCCTTGTATTTTCGTACAGGTATGTACACAGGTATTGTGGAGCCACACTTTCGCTATTGTTGTTCTGTATGGGGCTGCTGTGGTGTGACTGAGATTAACCAGTTGCAAAAATTACAAAACCGTGCTGCCCGTATTGTAACTGGCTGCAGTTTTGATGCACCGGGCATGCCACTCATAAGGAAACTTGGCTGGAAGACCATAGACGAGCTAATTACTAGTGAGTCTAATACCATGGTCTTCAAATCTCTTCATGAGTTGGCTCCACAATACATGTGTAATCTTTTCACAAGGACATCCCAGCTGACCTCCAGGAATCTTAGGAATACAGCAACTGACCTAAGGTTACCAAAGAAAAACTCCAATATTGGACAGAAATGTTTCCCTTTTAGAGGTGCTAGGTCTAGGAATGGCCTCTCGGCTGAGTGTAAGCTGGCATCCTCCCTGAACAGCTTTAAACAATGTCTTGTTTAGGTGTAAATAGGGTTTGCCATTTGGACTTTCTTTTATTGTAGATATTTTATTTTAGATTTTAATTAGGTTTTAATAGCATTTGTAATATATTGAATTGTAATTAGGTTAATTTAGTTTTTAGTAATAGTTTAATTATTGTAAGTTTTTATCGTGGAGGGCCCCTTGAAAATCAGCATTGCTGAAGGGCTACCCTCCTTAAACATGTGAAATAATAATAATAATAATAATAATAATAATAATAATAATAATAATAATAATAATATTAAAACAAAACCACCATCAAAAATAACAGAAAAAAGTATATGAAAAACAAAACTGTTAAAAGCAAAACGTTTCGATTATAAAATCTTCATCAGTTGTTTACAACCTTTAATAATAGTAATGGTTTTAATAATAATAATAATAATAATAATAATAATAATAATAATAATAATAATAATAATAATAATAAGATGGCGGTTTTTACATTTCAAATCGTCTGAGTTTACGACGTCAGCAGATGCTGAATGAAAACAGAGACAGATTCCTGGTTCCCACTATATTGTAAACATTCCTAAACTATGGCTGCCTTGAAAATCCTACCACTGTTCTTCCAATAATTTGGAAAGAGGAAAAATCAAGCTATCAAAAGAAAAGTTTCTGGCAGATTTATCGCAAGTAACTGTAAATCCCCGCATATAAGAACCTACTTTTTTGAGAGCTTGGCTGAAATAGGTTCTCATTTTAAAGGTACTGAAACAAATTTCAAGGTATAACGGTTCTTATTTGAAGAGTGCCTTGCGTAGGCCGTTTTAGAACCTTCACCAACGATTTTCAGCCTTATTATTTGTTTTGGCAAGGTTATACCAAAACCAATGCTAAGCTTTCAAACAGCAGGGGAGGAGATTCAGACTTTAAAAGCCCACTGGGACAAAAATGAACTTAATAATGACAATCCAAAATCAACTTTGAAACCCCTGCTGTAAAAAGATATTTTTCATCAAACTGAAACAGGTTCTTAATTACAAGGTGCATAAGTTAGGAAAAACAGCCTCTTGGTTCGCAGCCTATGCTACGATCTGACCTAAACACATGATTCTAGACACATCTAACCGTGTTTAAACAGTTCAATTCCAACAAACTTAACCAAAAATTTTTGAAGAAAAATGTCAACATTCATCTATTGAATGGCATACCGTCGTCTCCTCCACAGCTGCATCTTCTGGTTTCTCCTCGTCAGCGGACACCGCTAGTGCTGCATCATCAACAACATCAACAGCATCGGGCTGATCCTGCTTTGAAAAGAATTTCATAAATTAGAGATGCTTATGCTTCTTTATAATTCATGATAAGGATTTACCAGTGACACAAAAGACTAACAATAGATCTTTTTGCTATTCTCCAAAAGAATCTGGATCGAGCAGCATTCTTTTTAACCTTCAAAATGTGTTGAATTTTTTAATGTACGCAAGGTTTCCCAGGCATTACTCAAATATTCCAAAAGAACTATAAACAGATGTAGACTCGATCCAGAATTCTTTTGCAGAGTATCTAAATGGAGCTGACAATGTGCCCTAGATTCGACGGTGCTGAAAGAAGTGAGTAGGCTCATAACTTTTAAACAAAAAAGTTCGTAGTTTTCGACTCTTCGACCCCTAAAACCGTTGAGCAATTATCGAAAGCATGTATGGGAAACCAGTAATTTAAACGAATCTTCAGGCTGGCTCTTGTGATTCCAAATGCAAAATGTAACCAAGCCTTCAAAAAAAACAATGACGTTTGCATTCGTTAATATCCATAAAAATATCTAGAGCTTAATAAGCAGTTTGAGTTTTATTAGGAATAACTAGCAGAAAACCGTGTCCGCCTTGATTTAGAGAATATAAATTAATGAATGAAAGAATGAATGCAAAAATGAATGAAACAATGAATGACAGCTCTATACCAGACTGGATGTGAAGGTTTCCTTTCAAATTAATACCTGAGGTCTCTCCGGGAGATCTTCAGAGGTTGATTTTTTTCTGCCAATTATTCCTGGTTGGGGTTGCTCTCCAGCTGCCCTACTTCCTTGCAGCTCGTCATCTGCTTGATTCACTTCTAGCTCGCCAGCTACTTGCCTTTCACTCTCTTTCGCAGTAGGTGGATTTTCATGATCCTCCGGGAGATTTTCTGAGATGGAATCTTCTCTGCCAGTTGTTCCTGGTTGGGGTTGTTCTCCATTTTCATCACTCCCTTCCAGCTGGTCAACTGTTTGACCCCCTTTCAGCTCGTCAGTTACTTGCCTTTCGCTTTCCTTCGCAGCGGGCGGACTTTCACCGTCATCGTCATCCAGCATTCCAAAATACGGGACGGGTTCATTTTTTATCTTCTCTATTGTTTCTTTGAAATCTTTATCATCTAGGAGGTCCCTAAAGAAAGAAAAGATAAACTCACAGGTGAAACCTTCCTCTGAATGCTAACGTCGTTAGGAATCTTTTCGAGTTCCTTGCGTTGTTTTTAACCCTAAACTATATAAACCAGTTGTTCCTGGTAAGATATCCTACAAATGTTCGTAGTTTTCT
This sequence comes from Aurelia coerulea, assembly GCA_039566865.1. Classification (NCBI taxonomy): domain Eukaryota; kingdom Metazoa; phylum Cnidaria; class Scyphozoa; order Semaeostomeae; family Ulmaridae; genus Aurelia; species Aurelia coerulea. The sequence goes on along the minus strand of CM076958.1, from coordinate 13,192,298 downwards.
CGTAGAATTACTTACCTTTCCTCAAACACGGTCATGTTTGCATGCCATTTGACTGTACATACGAAGCATTAAAATCAATCAACTATATTATAGAGCGCATATATGTATATAATTCATGTTATTTAGGTGTAGTAAGTTAGTTACTACTTTTCTTTATCTTTTTATGTTGTGTTATTTTGTAGCCGTATAGTTTAAAAGCTATTGTGCTGAATGAAGAAAAAAAATATGGTGGAAGGAACCCATACCCGATAGCGGTGTCTTCAGCAATAGGGACCCTGGGTGGGGACGGTTGTTGTAGTTGTTATTCTCTCGGCCTAAGTTCTGATTGTTCACCATTATCACCTATTTTGGCCTGAAATCCAATGTGAACCCGGCTAAAGTATTTCTTCGTAAATAAGTCCTTATATTCAGCATTTTGTAATTGTATGATTACTTGTATTTTTGGTTAATGTTTAATCCCAGGGGGTAGTCATGACATTTTGCTCCTCCTGGTACTGTCCTTGTAGTGTGGTATAGTAGATCGTAGGTAGTGTCTTAAGTAATTTGTTGTTGTAAACTTTTATATTGAACAGAAGAAAAATATGGCATTGACAAGCAAAATCTTCCTCCCGTTCACAGCTATGGAGCGGTGTATTTTTCTGGACTCTCTGCTAGCATCTGCAAAGATCAGGGTCATTAGCTGAAGAAAAAATCTTTCAAAAAGTATCGTCTTTGAATAAACCCGTCACTCACATCTGAAAATGATAAGGAGGAGAAGGCTACACCTTCAAGTTGACATACAATATGCTATATGGAGTCGTTATATATTGCACCACAGCATAAAAAAGACCCTTTCAAGAACTCCAATGACTGCAAACAACACTTTCTAAAACAACTCCCAGCGAAGAAACACGAAGAAAGTCAGTCAAAAAAGGGAATCTAAAGTACTCACGAAAATAAAAATTGATTAACTCCCCATGGTGGCCTATTCTAGGGTGGGGACTTATTGCGCATGAAACATTTTAGGTTGGAGGCTTATTCGAGGGGACAGCTTATTCGAGGGTGGGGGCTTATTTGAGGACTTACAGTATAGCCTCTATTAGACAGATGTGCACGCTGTCGGCCACGCCACAGCATCTCTACGCACCAGTGCTGCTAAACAATCTGAATGTCATTGGCTACGGCTGGTGTGTGCTTGGGGACGGCCATCCCCGGTGCATGAAGACAGAACCAGACAGTACCCCAAGGAGAGGCAGATTAATCCAAGAAAGTTTGACATCAACGGCTCAGAAAGCACTTGCAAGGTGTGTGCCTTGCCATGGCACACGAAGGAACAGAAGGACTGTGTTGGCCCAGAAAGGAGCGAGCAGATCGGGGCCCAGCTGTGAACTGAGAAGTGGAAATGGTCAAAGATGTTTTTCGTTCAGAGGAGTAAAATATTGGAACAGCCTCTCAGCTGAGTCGAAGCAAGCCGTAAAACTCAATAGTTTTAAAACAACAATTTAGGATATGTTTCTTTTTTGCACTTTTTGTTTTTTTGTTTTTTTTTTTTTTTTTTTTCTTCTGTAAATTAGAACAATTTTGTATTTTAGATTTTCATTTTGAAATCATATATTGTAATTATTTTAATAGTAGGTATATTCCATAAATTGTAAGATTTTTGACGGAGGGCCCCTTGTAAATCAGCCTTTGCTGAAGGGTTACCCTCCTATAAATAAATGAAATGAAATGAAATGAAATGAAAATGAAACAAATCACACAGTTAATTATGAACCCAAGCAGTCGACTGCGGCTACTGAAGGCAAATGACAGTGTTGTGGCGCAGTGGTGTAATCCTCTGACTTTGCAGCCAGAACAGTCAGGTGGACAGGGTTCGATACCCGGTAGAGCCCCACCACTTGAGCGTCATGACAAGGGGTCGCGGACTCGATTAGGTCTTCTCTACTTCTGCGATCCCAGCGCTTGGCGCTAAAAAACGCAACTTCACTTCACTTCAATGACAACAAGCCTTCCCAGGAAGAAGTCAACAGTAGGTAGGTGGAAACAACAAGTACTAAGACCACTTACTTGATCAATAATGGCACGATGCTTTCAATTGTATCAAATTCCTCTTTTGTACAAGTCATATTCTTTGGCTGTGGTTGCATTTCGATCTTTGGCTTTGTTTCACGCGAAGAATCACTGAAAAGAAACCATTCGTTGTCAAGTAGCTAACGTAACTTGCAAAGTTCGGGGTATCACCTTTCAGTCAGTAGAGATGACCGTAGGCTCTGTTTGGAAACTATCCTACTGAATTCCATGGGATACATGCTATTTAGTTCTATGGATATGTGCATGAAGCCTTTGATACTTTAACATGCCTTCGATTGATTCAGAACATTTGTTTATTGGATAACACTCTGCAAGAGATGCTGTAAATATTAGACTTTGTAGATGTTAGCTCTAAAAAAGAGTCTCATTCTATTCCAAGCAAAGAGAGCTTGACAGTCCTAATATTGCTTTTAATGCACGGCACTACAACGTGTGGCCCCAATCTTACGTCGATTAATTGTTAGCTTTACATACCAGATTTTACAAATAAACCTTCAAGGAGTCGAAAACCCTTTTGAGAAACCCCTTTTAAATTCAACCATGTCATCAATTAATTTACCCAATTTTGATCAAAGACATTTGGGGTCAGCTTGTCAGCTCATTTTTTTATTAGAACCACAGATTTCTTCAAAATTAAGGGTACACTGTCGTGGAGCTGGTTGGATTAACGAAACATCCAAAAGAACATAATTAGGCAAGCTTTAGTGATGTTGATCTACAATGAAGTTTGTGATGTTGATTCGACCCCTTTTTTGGGGAACATATATCATGACCCAAAGGCATAATGGCTTCGCATTTAATCAACAGCCAGATCTCAAGTGAATGATTAATCCTAACATAGCCAGTCACATCAACGATAATGTGCCTCTAGAGAACATTTCATTGAAAGTTTGAAACAATGAGAATGTTGTGGCTTATGCTATGAATTTATCTGCAAGATGATCATGAACAAACTCACTACATTATTTCTCATTCATTCTGATCACCAGTGCCTCTGGTTGGCTACAAGAAGAGATTCTGAATTGCCTGCCTGTCTTTTTAAAAGACTAAAATATAGGTCGAAACATAGCTAGAATTTATAATCTCATCTACACTTACCCTCTGATGAAAAAGGAATCAACAAGATCGATGAAATTCGAGTAAAATTCTTCAATCGAATGGGTTTTTGCTGCAACTCCCAAATGAACAACGAACGACTTAGGAGGTTTCGGCTGGGGATCGGCTTCAATGACTGTATTTCTAGATGATGTCTTCTCTGAACCAATAGGCGGAAGTGCACCATACTTTCGAAGATCTGATTCTGACCTATAAAGTTTCTTGGAATTTTCAATAGATTTTAACTTGGTAGGACCAGAACCCGGTCTATTCTTCGTTGTATCGAGATCGGACTCTGTTATTGTAAAATGCAGTTTCTTCTCCTCTTGTCGATGGTGCCAATCAAGAAGCTCCTTGTTGTATTTAGCCATTAGTGTCTCGTTTGTAACCTAGAGAGAAAGCATGGTATTGGGATATAAGTGTGGAGCTATGCTCGATAGATACGGTATGGTAAATACAACTCGATAGATACGGTCAAAGAAAAAATCCAAATGATTAACCCTTGCTCTCTCAAAGCTAAGTACAAGCAATTACAAAAATTATCAATTCGAGCCAACAACCCAACCAGCAAATCATTCAAGAGGCAACTATAATCACAGGGGGTGCAGGAGTGTTAGTACAGACTTTATTTTTTGTTTCTTTGGTACCCTGTGATCCGGATTATGAAAACAATAGCGGTTTAATTTGATGCAGATTACACGATCGTTGCAGTCGTCCTGCTATTGTTACAGTTGCGCTGGATTTCAAAAAATCGCGAGTTCAAACCGCAGGCAATGAGATAAAAGCTCTCACGTAACAAAAGCTTTTCTACTGTAACAATAGCAGGCCGACTGCAACGATGATGTAATCTGCATCAAATTACACAGCTGTTGTTTTCATAAACCAGATTACAGGGAACCAAAAAAATACAGTCTTTACCGACACTCCTAGACCCCCTGTGCTATAATAGAAAACGATAAGCTTGCCTATGGTGAACAATGAAACGGTTTGGTCTTCAGCAGGTGACTGGAACCAAATCCAGTCCCTGTCATCTATGCCATAAAACGTAAAGAAGACTGTCTTCTACAGGAAAATCTAGGACATCAGTAATTGAAATAAAACCAAACGATTTTTTATATAAGTTTAATAGCAAATACCATGAATTGTAACGTAACTCTAGAGAAGAAATAAAATCAAGTTTGAAAATAGCCTTGCATAACGGACTCATCGCACTGAACCCATAAACGCAACAAAACACCGTAATCTGTAGAAAGAAGACTGTTGACTCCTGTAAAAGAACAACAATCAGAATAAACCTGTAACTTGAGAGAAAACTGTTGAATCCTGCAAGAAAAAAACGAGTTCATCTTAAAACCTTAACAGAAAGAAATGACTTACTAACTTGTTTCTTTCCTTTCAGGTTTTAAGAGCAACTCGTTTTTCTCTTGTAGGATTCAACAGTTTTCTCACTAGTTTTGTTCTGAATACTATCAGTGAAAGTCTTCAGGATTTTCCCCAGAAGATTCAGACCCCCGTATAAGATCTTTGGATTCTGCGAAGTAGCGATTTCAGGGTCATCGTCCTTCATTCGTCCTTTGTAAATTCGCGCATGCCCCAAAGATCTTCACCCATTCCATTGATCAGCGAGCCAATCAGAGTTAACGTCTTTTCATTGTGATTTACAGAAGGGGGAGTTCGCAGTATCGCGAACAAAGTTACAGGATTATTTTGGTTGTTGTTCTTTCACAGGATTTAAAGTCTTCTTTCTACAGATTACGGTGTTTTGTTGCGTTGTTTATGGGCTATTTTCAAATTTTGTACCACAAATCATTTGTTTACATAAAATCAAGTTTGTTCCAAATCTTCTTCATAGTGATGGCTCTTACCTCACAAATACAATCCAAATCATAAATTTCTGGAGGACCTTTCGACAAAAATGTCACCTGAAAAGAAAGTAATATAAAATAAAGACTAACCAATAACAATAATCCGGGAGTGATGCGTAGTACGTACTGGGTTTACTTTTTCAACATGTCTGCGATTGTGATTGTGACCAACGGCAACTTGTACAGGCAATGGCTCATGTAAGAATCCCCCACAAAATTACTGACATCAAGAAACTCAAAAAATAGTTATAGTTGCTCAACAAGTTGCTTGGTAAATTGCCTTTTAATTAAGTCAGTTGACCATGCATGTAATGTTGCTTTTGATCTGTGATAATAAGATTTCGATACCGTACTTTATATACTGCACATGCGCTAATATATGTGGTGATTCGCAATGATACGACAGCCAGAATTAGGTCTCCAAAAATTGCTGAAGTGAGAACAAACAGACCAACAGACAGATAAACAGACAAACAGAATCCATATATTGCACAAGAACATTATTTAGCTTGGTAGCAATGATGGCTGCAATCACACTAGAGTCTCTTCCCGATATAATGTGGATCATTTCACTTTCTTGAAATTTACTTGTCCTGTCAGTAAACATGGCGATACAATGACAATCAATCATACATTGGTCACACTGAGCTGAAAGTCCTTCTTCGAATCAAGAAGAGCTGTGATTGTTGATTAATTGTACAACGCTAAAATTCAAGTCAACAGCTTGTTCCTCCCGTTTTTCAGATCTGTTAACCATCTATGGATTCAGGCTTGTGAAATGAAACGTTGCAACATTACTGTATGCGGTTGTTTGGAAAGAACATAAGGGAGATAGAGGACCTACAATCCTGGCCAAAAGAAGCTGGGACATAGACAAATTTCAGTGTCTTCATGATGTTTCCTAAAATATCGAGGAGAAAACATACGTTTAAAACCTTGTAACCCCCCCCCCCCTTCCCCCTAATTCAATGTTGACAAGGTCGAATGGCGTTTGATTCAAGCAACCTTGAAACGGGGGGGAGCAGGGAGCAAGTAATCAAAGACCGAAGTAGTGCAATTTTGTGACTTTTCCGAAGTATTTTGGCCAAGGTTGTAACATTGGCTGCATTGGCTGTAGGAAACCCTGAATTAAAAACAAGATTCCTGTATGATACATCGTTTTGTTTCTAATATATCAAGTGGCAATTTCAATCCCGTGTACGATAGATTCACGTTACCTAGATCCCATATATGCCATTCAAATTTGAGTTTTGGTTTAAAGGGGCTCCGTCGTCAAACATTAAACAAATCCGTAAACTCGCACGTGTCGCCGATTATCCATTGTTCATCCATTGTTCTCTGCAGTTTGTTTAGTGGCTTCACCCAAGCCATCAAAAAGTGACCATTAAAAATCCACTGATATCCTAGCAATCGTAGCAGATATGAATGTTTGGTTTGTTCCTCAGTGAAGTGCAATGATTAATGCCCAAACAGCAACTTTCATTTTGAAAAAAATATCAAAATCTTGTGTGATATTACCTTTCAAAAAACTGCAAAAATCATCGTTTTGTTTACATTTTGACGACGGAGCCCCTTTAAGCAGCATAATGGCCAATTCTCCAACGAGGCCAAAACGGGTGTTTGGTTTCTTACCTTGCATGCAATGAACTCCAATGGCTCAATGTACCCATGAGAAGGATGAATTGACATCACCTACAAGAATTCATAATCAAGTCAAGAAATCATAATTAAAGACTTACTGGATAAAGATTACGTGAATTCTATATGATGATGAAAAGGTTTTCACCGTAAAATTATTCAGCTGACGAAACTCTCAAAAATCAGGCTTTGATTACACTGGCCTGAAAAACATGGTTACTATACAGGGTGTCCCAAAAAATTGTGCCCCGTTTGCCTGAAGATTGCGACAAAGTGACAAAAGCTTCTCGCCAAACTTTGTTATGATGTTGCTCTTCAGATGTTCAAATAAAGTTTGCTGCCATCCCCGTCAAAATCCGTTAAAAAATGATGGAGATATGACCTTCAGAAGACCAAATTTGCCTGATGACTGAAACCAGCGGTCGGCCATTTTGTCTTACTATTTTCAGTGATAAATAGCTTCACATGAGGTAAGAAATAATTTCTGTGAGGTCAGAAATAGTGGAACTCTCTGAGGATTATCGGAAGTTTCACGAAAGTTATGACATTGGAAGCTGCTGTTTCATTTTCCATCCACGAAGCTATTTATCGCTGCAAAATAGTAAGACAAAATGGCCGACCGCTGGTTTCAGTCATCGGGAAAATTTGGTCTTCTGATGGTCATAGCTCCATCATTTTTCAACGGATTTTTATGAGGATGGTTGCAAACTTTAATTGAACATCTGAAGAGCAACATCATAATAAAAACTTGGCGAGAATCTTTTGCCGTTTTGTGGCAATCTTTAGGCAAACGGGGCACAATTTTTTTGGGACACCCTGTATTTACACATACTTGGTCATTATGCTACAGTAAAACCCCAAAAACGCGAACCTACATTTTTCAAACCAAGCTGTTTCAGTTCTTATGTAATGGATAACATTCATGAAATCAGGCTGAAGGTTCTTAAGTCAGATTCCTAAATTTGATCAAGGAAGTTGTGTTCAATGATTTTTCTTAGTTTTCTGTCTTTAAAACCTCTCTGTTCATTTTAGCGGTATGCCTCACAACGAGGCAACTGTCAAAACAGCTAAAACTGCCGGTTTAATCCCATTAAAATGGTAATTCTTAGATGGAAACATGATTTAGTCTAAGGCCAAAAGCAAAATTAAAGATTATATGTTGGAACCGAACTCTTATGATTTTAACCGTTTCAACTTTTTGCGATACCCTGTAGATTTCTAAGCTTGACTAAAGAAAGTCAAATGAAGTAAGAAAAAACCAATCTTAAAAAAATACTTTCAACTTCGATTCCTTACCTCACTTGCCGCAGAATTTTCCAGTAACCATCTGAATGATATTGCATACTTGTCAGAAACATTTTTCATAATTAGCAGTCGCCTTGCTTTAGCTAACACTGGGGCATTGTCAAATGATATTCTTTCTTCTGACAAATAAAGGAGCTGAAAAGCAATAGCATTAAGTTAAATGCTTTAAGGTAATCGGCAGGGTTAAAAGATGTGTTCATGAATAAGCAAAAAAAAAAACGATTGACATGGGTGAATATGACACGTGCAAAGCTTAGGAGATACCAGTGTCTATTACTTTTAATCATGAACTGAGAAATAAGAAAATCAAGTTGGCAGTGAGGTTACCGAGCGGATTCTACAGTGTCTATTCGGTAACTGAAAAAAAATTCGGTCATGTGAGGCCAAAATCCGGATGGGTTTTCCGATGCTTGACCACGCAACTCACTTCGCCATCCTTTGGATAACATAACAGAGGGGACGTTAAAGTACGGGTTTCATGCCTGGATGCGGCATGAATTGTAGGCCTATTAGCTAGAAACAACTAGAAATCATAAAATATAAACTAAAATAAAGTAAAGTAATGAATAAACAAATGAAGGACCATAAATATGCAACGCGAAACAATCAGAATTCAGAGACGTTACCTAAAGTGAAGCTTGAGACCGGACGAAAGGGCTTTTATTTTCTTGCTGCTAAAACATTTAATGCACTACCCGCAGAAGCTCAGAGCAAAAAGTAAAGAACTGTTTTCAGGAAAGCACTGGAAGGACATTATGAATAGGTATATTTTCAGCGATTTTTGACAACCGTAAATCTGAAATTCTCTAAGATTTTACTAACGTTAGGAACAGGACTCTAGGGGGAACAGTGCTTTTTGCGCTGATAGATTATCCTGTATACAAATTCGATTTATTATCATATCGTTATTGTTAAGGGAGAAAAGTGGACCTGATAATCAAACTAGGGGACAGATAATGAAATTTGTGATTGAATTTTGTACTAAACAATAGCAATGTATGATATGTTTTTCGTTATCATTGATTGATGCGGCAGCAAAGCCTTGAAAAAATTCGGTTGTCTGTTCAAAGTATGTGTCAAAGTAGGACGTCAACAAACGATTATGCTAAGGATGGCGGTGCAGCGAGGAACTTGCTACCAAGGTGCATTGACTTTTCAATTATGAATCATTGCCGATTCTATAGGAATTCGAATAAAGAACGCAATACATCTTTGTAAAAAATTTCTCGCAGCTTCTTGAGCGTAATCGTCTATTGCAAGGAGTTTTGCAAAATAGCTTTCTCAACCCAACAATTCCAAAGACAAGAGGACAAAATTTTTTCACCTGCTCAGCAACTGGAATGAGCTGTTTCTTTGGTAATCCGTCATCTGCGCTGTCAGAAAGACTCATGGTTGGTCCCATGACTGATGGGTCATAGCCAATACCAGTAAATGTAACAAATGTGCTTTCACCTCCAGTCACATGCACCATTATATCAATCTAAAAATCAGAGCATAAGAGACAAAATTTGAAAATATATCTCTCGAACCGCAACAACTGGACAAACAACATCATTCTGCAACGAGCTAATACTAAAATATGGAGTATCTTATTTCATATCATTTAGGCACGGTAGCCCCGTCAGTTCATCAGAATTGCTTTTCAGGGGGGCGTGGATCGCAAGCTTATGTCAAGACAAGCCTCGTCTTTGACACAATTTGCATATCAAAACAGTTGAGGTAGTAATTACAATTTGCGTAAGTTTCGAAGTTCCTCTTGGTACATCGTGTAAAACAAATATTTTCGCTTTGGGAAAAATCGACTTTAAAGAAAGATGTATACTGAGACGATAATTGAGGATAGTGCATGCAGTCAAAAGTGCATCGCACTTAAATTTCTATCAGCTGGAAGATAAAATTTGAAAATACTCTTTGATACTTTAAAGGGGCTCCGTTGTCAAACTGTAAACAAATCTGCAAACACCACACGTGTCCATTGTTCTCCATTGTTTTCTGCAGTTTGTTTGGCGGCTTCACCCAAGCCATCAAAAAGCACTCATTAAAAATCCACTTATATCCAAGCAATCGTAAAAGATATGAATGTTTGGTCTTTTCCTCTGTAAAGTACAAAGATTCATCTTCAAAATGATGTTTTCATTTTCGAAAAAACAGGTAAACATCTGTGTGATATTGCTTATCAAAAACTTCAATCATCGTTTCAACCGAAATTTGGAGACGGAGCCCTGTTTGGCACGTAGATAACGAAACATGCTGGGCTCGCTTTGACTCAAAATTAAACTGAATAAACTTTCAGTAAAGAGAAAACGACCTACACAAATAAAAAAGGGTCACATTTATAAATTAGCAGAGAATGATGCATACCGAGTATGTTTTGGCTTCAAGCGGCGAAAAAATCCATGACACAAAGGCCGTTTCACCGGGTTTGATTTGACCAGATGGGTTCAAGCACTCGAATATTCTCCAGCCACAATTTTGCTACAAAATAAAGAAAGAGATTAAGCAACTACATTTTGTCCAGAAATTTCTCAGAAATATTTGCAATTTCTGGTTAGTTTCCCTGAAGCCTTCAACTCGAGAGATGAGTAAAGATGCAGAATCTGAACTCCAAGGAATAAGTGCTAGATACTTTTTGCAGAGCAAACTACGGGCATAGAAGAAAGAGGAATTCCTAAGGCATCAGCATTTGAAATCCTCTGAGGAGAAAATGAAATGACGAAAACGCTTCTAAATTGACGGCAATCACAAGTGAGTGTCTTCTCTCTAAACCAACCCCGCCATACAGGGTATCCTGTGTATGGAATAAGCCTATAGACTAATGACCTTGTTTTGAAATTTTTCAAATTTTCTCCAAGCTCTGCATAAGAAAATTGCCACACAAGATTCGGATTTACTACTCAAAGTTTAGTCCAGATACAAATGTTTATTCTCCTAGTGTTCATGACGTTGAGTTGATGACAATTAAAACTTTAAAATCCTTATGAGAGATTTGAAAGTCAGAGTTCTAAGCTTCATGCTATAAGATTTTAACACAAGAAACATCAAGAGTAAGAATATTTGAATGTAGACTAAAGTTCAGATGCTAAAATAAAAATCTGGGGTAAAAAACATTTTATGAAGGAATTTTACAAAATTTTCAAAATAAGGTTTTTAGTTGAAAAGTTTTCTTAAAGATCATTCAAGAATTATTTTAGACTTATGATCTTTTGTTTTCTTTGCAAGAAAAGAACGCTGCATCTTTGATGGAAAAGTTATAATGAAATAACATTGGCTGCGGTCACACTAGACGTTTTTACCTCGTTGTATACCTTCAAACAACGGGTTAACTATGATGTGTGATCGCATTTAAACGCTGTTACAGCGCTTTGATCCTGGGAGTTGATTCCATAAGAAAACTATCAGATGGAAAACAACGAGCAAAACAAGGTCCTGACCTATATTTTAGCGTTGTTTTAGAGAATAAACCAATTGCAGCCTTACGTAGCTGTCACATGATACGACACATCACTGTGTGACCGAGCGTCGCTGTACCGTTATTGCCGTGCTTTCAGGCCAACAAAAATAAATTGCAAGAAAGTGAAGCAATTCACATTATGACGGGAAAATACAGTAGTGTGACTGCAGCCATTTACATGTGCATCATTACCTCTTGAATTTCATCCAAAGGCGATAGATCTAATTGAAACTCCAAGGGCTGACCGCCACCATTGTGCAATGGATACGTTTGAACAAAGGGTGTTAACCTTCCAATTGGAACAGTGCTAAACATATGTCTTGTAGTTGAGAAATGCAAGTAACGTTCGTCAGGAGGAATTGTGTTTCCAATAAAGTTCAGCTATGAGAAAAAATACAAGTATTTAAACATAGTGCTCAAATTTCTAAAAGGTCGGTGCAAAATCTCTTCATTTTTCTTTGAATAAAGTGGTTGAAAGAAACTTCAGGTACTTTGCTGTAAATCGGCCGTGGAAATTTGTTTCATATCTTGATTAGAATTTCTCATATTTGAGGCTGTGATGTCATCAAATTTCTAAATCATAAACCAGAAGGACTACAGATTTCTTATCGCCACCATAATTGAGGGCTTCATAAACTATGGTTTCCTTGAAAAGTGAATCAGTTTTCCTCTCTTGATTTAGGATTTACGATGATTTTAATTATTGCATGATTCTCCATTAATTCTTTAAAAAAATAGTTAAAATGCCGACTATTTACAGTTCTCTCCAAAATCAAGTTTGCAACAATCCCTTTGGGTTTCTCCTAAATGACTGCTGTCTCTTGAAAAATATAAGAACACTATTGTGAAAAGAATACTAGTGTGAGATTCAAGCTCTTATGGCGGTACCTTTCTTCGCGAGATTTTTAAGGATATTTGATAGTACTTTTTCAAAGTCGAAACTCTTTCAGCAGAGCATCAAATGCAAAATCTGTAACCTTGAAGTGCTGTACAAGGGTTAAGTTTCTCTAACATACAATATCTCCTAGATGAGCGGCAATGTTCTAAATCACAGAAACAGATAAACTCGTTGTCAAACTTGAATAGCTTTAAATCAGAAGCAAAGTGAGTAGGTTTAAAGGACAAGTTCGGGGTTGGTATGATTGATGATAAAATACAAGATAATATTGCTATGAATGATGTATGATACTTTTTTCCACTATTTTTCGCCTTCTCCTTGTGAAATTACGTATTCAAATAAGCAATTTGAGCAAAGTGACGTCATATCGCGCAAACGAAAACGAGTCTGCGTGATTGTTTGTTCGCCTTTTTATGGTAGCAAGCCTCTTTATCGTGTTCTTATGCCATTTTCAATGCATGAGTACACGTAAAGAGGCTAGCAGCGATTAAAAGGCGAAAAACAATCGCACAGCCTCGTTTTCGTTTGCGCGATATGACATCACTTCGCTCAAATTGCTTATTTGAATACGTAATTTCACAAGGAGAAGGCGAAAAATAGTGGGAAAAGTATCATACATCATTCATAGCAGTATTATCTTGTATTTTATCATCAATCATACCAACACCGGACTTGTCCTCAAATATTTCTGCAATCAAGTTTAAATCTCCCTAGTGAATAAAACACCAGGCTTTAAGCACAACAGTATTACCGGATGAGTCAGGAATAACGTGGGGGCCTTTGCCAATTATTATTGATGACATTTACTTTGGAACTGAATTTCTTTAAAAGTTATTGTGTAGAAGAAAGGCTCACTTAGATATCAAATTTGTTTGGTTGTAATCGGTCTTTCTCTTACATAATTACAAGCGATGTTAGGAAAATTGTGTTTCGCAAGATTCATAAAATAGCCCTTCAGTAAGATTCACCTTCATGAAAGACATGCACCGTATCATAATACAAAATGAAACATTATTTTTATTTGCCTTTTACCGCTAAGAGACTATTCATTTAGTTTCAATTGTTAGAATACAGAAAGTTGATATATGCTAGTGATACGTTTCACCAAACTAGCTATATCGCAAATTTTCAAATTGATACAGAAAGACACGGACTTATCTTAACAAACTAAACTTCAATAAATAATCGAATATTTCTCTTACAAAATAAACGTTCAACACATCCGATTTGACTACTTTTCACCAAAATGTGTCTTCTTAAACCCCTTCTTAAACCCCTTCTTAAACACCCCAAGTTTTTTCTGACGAACCCGGTAGTAAATTTGTTCGAAGCAAAAATATGCGAAAAAGCCTTTCCATTTCTTACCAGTATTTCCCTTCCTTTAGTTACTTTGAAGAGAACAGGGAGCCTGTGAATTCCAACGGATGAGTGGCTGTAAAAAAAAATTAATAAAATTTGTTAAAATTACTGAAAGATCAATGAATAATTGTGAAGAAAAATGAATGAGTTATCACTTTTATTGATATCAATCTGATTACTAGCATTTTCAAAAGATGTGTTTAACTTCTAGGTGCGACTTGCCTTATAAGTTATCTGGCGGTGAGAAAAACTTTCCATTGCAACTGCACGTTTGTGAAGAAATTCTAAAATCATGACAACAGGGTCTCAGTGAGTAATGAATGAATTTAACCTATCCATGCAGTAAAGACCCCTTCATGGGTATTACGTAGTACTACCAGTTAGCTGTTTGTTAGCAATAGCTGTTTTACTCGCAGATATTGTCATCTAAAAACAAGGAGAGATTTGGCAAGACAATAGCATGAGTTGCTTTTGATTGACACCGATTCAAAGCGATTAGCGATCGCAGACAAAGGAAATTCTCTCAACCAGTAATTAAAAACAAGCAAAGCCGCACAAGTTTCTCTGAAACCCAGGTAGCTAGCTCCCTTTTTGTGCATTCCAGTAATTAAGAGCAAATATGAGCATAGATCGAAAGAAGAAGGATATATCTACACATCTACCTCGGGCATTTTATTTATTTGCCTCAAAAGCCGATTGGGGGCCGATTCAATTCTCTTATTTTTTGGGTGTAATTCAAACACTTACTGCTCAGCTTCTGAAACAAAAATATAAAATGCCCGAGGTAGCTTTTGGGGCTTTGTTTGTTTTGAGTTACTGGTTGAGGGAATTTGCTTTGTCTGCAATCGCAAATCGCTTTGAATTCAGGTGTCAAAGAATGCAGCTTATGCTATCGTCTTACAAAATCTGTCCTTGTTGATCTGACATCTGAAGTGAGAAAGATATTAATTTGTGACTGTTGTAATTTGTGAATTGTAAGTGCCTTTCAAGGTGGGAACTCCGATGATCTAGTGTTTATTCCCGCTATGAGAGGCACAGTAGATGTACATTTGTATTTCTTCTTTTAGATCATTACAACAACAAAATCGTTAGTGTTAGTACCTAGTGGGTTAGTGTTAGTAGGTTTGTATCAGCGTAGTGTATGCTAAACGAAAAATGTCCTCCAACATGAATAGAAGTGATAAATGAACCTATTAATGCACAAACCTGTATGAAAGTGAGACGATCTGAGATTCTCCAGGTGTCAAGTTGCCACTCTTAGGATGAATACTAAACAAGCTATGATCCAGAACAAACATCTAAAATACAAATCAGTGACAGTTGCTCTTAGGATGCCCATGATTCATAGAAACGTTTGAAACGATAAATAAAACTTTGCAAAAATTAATTAAAAAAGGAACCGATTTGACGGTAAGATAACTCCGTCCTTTAGATTTTGAAGGAATTTTAGACACCTGAATCTCACAAATCCGCTGGATATTCACTGCGTTACAAGCTTTCGAAGTTCACGTTTGTGCAAGGCTGATGAACTGAGGCCTCCAAATAGCATTTGCAGTCAAAATAGCGTCGGACTGTTGTTTGTTTGTTTCGCACTTATTTCAGAGCACGCAAATGAAATTTGGAAAGGATTTTCGATAACCTCACTTTCTCTAACATCAAATCAAGCTAATGGACTTTAGTCATTCTTCAATGGTCTTCTAACCAAGCCTGCCCATAAACGGTCTGCTTGGGGTATCAGGGCTGCTGCTGGTTATAATTCCAGCAGCTCTGTTTTGAAGTTTTTGCAACTGATCAAGCCCAGTCGAACCAGAAGAACCCCAAAACAGAGCAACAATATCGAAATTTTGGCTCTTAATACCTGTGTAAAGAGGCTGAATACTCTTTACACAGGTATTTTCAAGAGTTTGATAAGGGTCAACAACTCAGAAAGCATTTTAAGGGACAGTACAAAATAACATGACTGGTGACAAACTTAACGGTGTAAGTACATTTTTAGCTCACACAGAACGGTGTGAGCACTTTATATAGAGCAAATAAGTACGGGACACTAACTTTTTTATGAGCTCAAAATGCAGTTTGAAACACAAAATTGTCCACTTTGAGGACAACATGGCAAATCATGCACGACAGAGGTGTCAGGTCAATTGTTTGTAAGAATGCTTCATCAGTCACATTTGTGTGCTCTTCAAGTCAGTTTTCTGTGGAAAAAGACTTGTAAGGACAGGAATTGCTTTTCTTGTTTTCATGAGCTAATTCCTCTGTTGTACTGTATGAAGCATATATCATGCTCAGAAATACGGGGGAGATACATTTTTTGAAGGAGACAGGACAGGGCAGTTGGCTTTTGGCAATAATTTTATACCAGGTAAGAAGGTTATTGCAAGAATTTTTCTCCTCCACCGGACATGAAATATAATGAATTTTGTACTAATGAGGGGAGGGGGGAGGCAGCGAGCGACTGTCATGTGAAAATACTTCACTGAAATTCAAACATACCTCATGTAATTCATCGTCATCAAATTCTCCAGTCTGAGCCCAGAATTCCATGTCCAGTTGAAGATCAGTCGGAAATAAGTAGGTCCTAAGAAGAAATCGGAGTGTTGGCAGGAAATCGAAGCTTCACCAAAAAACGGAGTACAAGAATTGCCACGATAATCATGTTCATATTAAAAAAGACATTCCAAGTTTGACAAGTTAATTTTGAGACATTTCCAGGTTACAGTATGACAAATCCGGTAAATAATTAAAATAAATTGATGTTAGACTAGTCCATGGCTATTTGTTGACGTTTCGAAGCAATTCTGTGCTTCACCACCAGAATTAAATGTTCCAAAAGCACGTAACCTACGAAGAACGTTTGCAGTAAGTTAAAATTGAGGATGCGAATTTTAAGTCAAGAGAAAAATCTAACTTTAATCTCGACTTTAAACTTGCAGTCTCAGAATTTGCATCAACACCAGATTGCCCAAAAGGAGAAATTCCCACAAGCGTAACGCTACAAATAAACTTTGAAATATCTCTTCAACCAAGTTGAATCCAGACCAAAATGCATCAAAATGAATTGCAAATATCGGCAAAAAATCAAATTTTGATTATTTTCAAATTGCCTCACTGTTTTAGGACACCATGTGAGCAGTAGAGTTGAATCATGCGCAAAGTAAGCATATAATTTACTCACTAAATTTGTGTGTTATTTGCATTGTATTGCTTTTACTGTTTCCTTAACTGCCTACGCATAGTGCTTTGCAATGAACTGATTTTTAATTCCCTGTGATAAAACAGTCCACTGCGAAGCACTACTATGAGCAGGTGGTTAAGGGGCAGTCACAAGAGCACATTGCACAAAACAGATATTTGGTGAGTAAATTATATTTCTTTCTGCGCATGTTCGAATTAGCAATCTCTACATACCATTCGACGGCAGCAGTGCCTGTATTTTGTAAATTGATCAGAATATTGCATGAATCAGACATGTGTGGCGATGACCCAAAGTTGAAATCCATAACTGCTCTTGTGTGAATAGGCATACGTCTTCTCGTACTGAAAGTGAAATTTTTATGACCGTATTAAAATATTGGTGGCAAGCGGCAAGATTTCCACGTTTCTGAGCTTAAGGTTTGGCATGAAATCACAATCTAAATAAGGGCAATCCCAATTGTTTTTCTAAATTTAAAAGAAACTTAAAATCACACTTAAAGAGCTCAGTAAATCCGTACTAAAACATGACTTTCAGCAACATCAGAACTCAGATCTTAGCTCAAATCTAAGTTTTATAAAAGTTATAAAGTAAAGTTATTATATTTTCATAAAGCGCCTTTACTATAATTCGATATTCAAAAGCGCTTTGCAATTACGTTACCCCTTTAGCTCGGGCGTTTTTTCTCCCCTGGGGCGTATTATTGACACAGCCTGCAGCTTTAGAGTTGTCGCTTCTGATGTTTTTATTGCCTTCTTCACTGATGCACCAATTTTATACCTTGGTGAGGTGCTGTACATACAATAGCAGGTGTTTCCAGGAGGTCACCCATCCTCCTAATGACATGGCCCAACTATGTTTAACTCCAGTGATCAAATGGGAAACGCGGCGTATCCATGCAAGGGCGCCTACCTTGCAGGAACTGTGTTTTGTTCATTCCCAGTACTATTTTCGGGACATAGTACACAGGTTAATCGCTGTCCTGTTAATCAGTGTATAACATAAGAAAGCTTGTGATTTTCAAATCCTAACGTCTGTTAGTGTTGACCAATCAAAAATCACGCTGTCTGGTTCTCTGTGGTCATCTCGTATAACAGTTGATCTCGTATTACATCAACACCGGAATTTGAAACCACAACATTATTCTTACGTCACCTTGACAGGACAGCAATTACTCTGTGTACTATGTCACAAAAACAGTAATGGGAATAAACACAGTTCCTACAAGGTAGGTGCCCTTGATCCATGGTGGAAAGTCGTATGGTATACATGGTTTACGCATGTTAATTTTGTGATATTGTAAGTTTCTAATATTTTAGACTGATGAGATATTGTGGATACACATAAATTGAAAAAATAAGTTACGGGAGCTTTCACATGGCCTCGAACAACATGAGTGCCACGTTTTAGATTCGTTATCCGAGTCCATTATTTCCCTGCATTCTTTTCCTTATAAAACGACTATGAAGAACAAGACTCCTTTTTAGGCGACTACAGGAAAGCAAATTCCCCCACTCTGATTGGCTGATCAATGAATACCGTCAAAATGATGGCTGACATGAATATGATGCCAAGCAACTGCAGCCTTTGCAGCTGCGAAAGATTCTTCCAGTGGAAGCAGTTGCTTTAAAGGTGTGTTTTCACAATTCAAAGAGTTTTTATTAAAATATCAAAATAATACTGCAAGGCTTTCTTTAATTTTTAGTCCGGCTATACAACTATTTCAGGTACCTGTGTCTTGTTGGTGCAGGATACATGAGTTCTTGTGAACCAGGATCTGAATCTAGACATATGTTAAATCTAAAAGGCAAGAGGGAAACTGTCACCATTTCAAATCAACAATAAAAAACTTCTTTAAGAGTAAGCTTTGAATGGAAAGAATCTTGAAAGGTTATCTAAGAAAACAGGTAAAAAGAATTTTTGATAAATTTGAGACAATTCTAGAGCGTGACAATCCAACGATCACGAGATCAATAACCTTTCGCAGAGTTGATAGAGGGCCCTGAACCAACTTTAATGGAACTGAAGACAAAAACAATTGCCAACAAAATTAAAAAATCTTACTTACAAACAATCTAATAAGCAAATTAAAGTAATGCTAATTATAGCATGAAAGAGAGAATCAGCATTCTCTGTTGGCATTGCTGATACATTTTTTTAATATTTCATAAGTTTTGGAAGATTTGACTTCAACAGAAAGATCATTCCACAATCTAGCACCCTTATACTTAGGCCGAAAGGCGATTTGCGATGAGAAACGGCCTTGGTATTATGAAGTTCTCTCTTGCATGAGTGGAACAGCCTGAAAAGTCAAGTCATGACGCTCAAGACTGACCCCAGTGATTGTGACTATTTTGACTGCAAACTTGATGATTATAATACCATTGCGATATGTAACACCAAATACAGGGTGTGTCAAAAAAGGCTACCAGTCGAGGAATTTGATTTTCTCTGGAGCGAAATGTCTGGCATCAATGAGATTTTCTGAAAGTCCGACTCCTGTGCTGTCATTTGATGTATATGTTTTGCAAAATCGGTCTCTAGAGAATTTGAAAGGAGGAAAAAGCAAGTACATGTCAAAAAGGGATAGCGTTTTCTTTATATCACTTTCATTGTATGTTGGTTGGAAGATAGAAACTAACATTGCAAATCTTGCAATTTTCCCTGATTTTGTAATCAGCACGAAAAGCTTGCATAGCAACATTTGTAAATGATTTAATCATGTCGAAAAAATCAATACGTTGAAATACTTTAAATTTAAATCAAAATCAATACTGTTATTGATAAACACTTTTCGACAACAAAACTCTGTGCAATGACTTAAGCCGCACCACGATTTATCAACGGAAATCGTCAAAGCAAACCATTTGAATTTATGTGAGAGATTCCTTGAAGAAGAACAGCACTATTCGCGACTTTTTACCTTACCGCTGCCTTCCAACTCTCCGATGACTTAACTAATGCAAAATAAAAGAACAAAGGTCCAACTCACATCAAACGATACAAATAGAACAACGTGGAAAAGAAGTGCTACCTCATTTCGACATATAGGGCTACTTCCTTCTTGCTTACGAACTCCCTAGAGACCTATTTTGCAAAAGCTATACATCAAATGACAGCGTAAGAGTCAGGTAATCAGAAAATCGTAATTAGGTAGCTTCATACCTATTTTGAGTTTTAATAACCATAATTAAAAACACACTTACACTTCAATAACGTTGTTCTCAGAATTTTCGCTGCCCTTCGGCAACCTCCTCAGTGAGAATTCAGAAAATTACAAAACATCACTATCTAATTTATGTCGAATATATCGTTCCAGAGAAATTTAAATCTTTTGGTAGGTAGCCATTTTTGATACATCCTGTATATAATTTATTTTAACAACAAGATAAAAGGAACAGTGCCAGCGAACAGATACTTCAGATTCAATTAAGACATTTCAACCAATATCGTACCTGTCTATTGAGAATAATTCCCACAATCTCCTCCTGCTGTATCCTTGTGCACATCCAGTACCACGCACATCGGTAACGTTAAGTGTAGGATAAACTCCTCTTATTTTTACAGTGCACAAATCTGTTTGCTCATTACTGCTGGTTGTATCTACAACTGCAATTCAAAATAGTAGCAAAATAATTTCAGACACAGTAGATATCGGTAAATCATAAACCAATGTGGTAAAATTGACCAACATTAATCAAAGGCACCTACCTTGTACGAACTGTGTTTATTCCCAGTAAATTTGCTTATTATTCGCAGAGTAATTGCTGTCCTGTTAATCCTTGTTTTCAAATTCTAACGTCTGTTAGTGTTGACCAATCAAAAATCACGCTGTTTAGTTCCATGTGGTCATCTCGTATAACAGTTGATCTCGTATTACATCAACACCGGAATTTGAAACCACAAAATTATTCTTACGTCATCTTGACAGGACAGCAATTGTTCTGTGTACTATGTCACGGAAACAGTACTGGGAATACACACAGTTCCTACAAGGTAGGCGCCCTTGCATTATTCAATGTAAAAAGCCAAGTTAGTGATCAGTAATATGTTTCCAGCCCATTTATCAATTCTACCGAGAGCATCATAAAAGTTCAGGCGTTTGTAAATTCATAGCACCTAGAGTACGAGATCCCTGAAACACAAAGAAAATGGGGCGAAAAAATGATATTCAATAAAGGAGCCCGTTTATGGAATGACCTTCCATATAATCTTAAACACATGATTCAAGCAAAAACATTTTCAAAACAAATTAAACAAAGAATAATAAACAACTACTAACTTAGTTTAGATTACGATTAGCAACATACCGCGACGAAAACAACAACTGTTATTCCAATACATACTTAACCAGCCTCTCTGTTACATTTTGAAACAGCTACATGGTACTAGTACTATTTTCATTCAGATTTTTAGTTTTATTTTCTCATTTCATTTAACGGTCCAGGCTTGATAAGCTATGCTTCTCCTGGGTCGTATAGAATACACATTTTTAATGAGAACTTTGTATTAGGGTGTATTTCTATGAATAACATTGAATTGAATTGGATGTATTGAAATGAATCGAATTCTGCTTGGTAGCCGAAGACCAAAGGATTTTGTGTGATTTTTCTTGCATTTTTTGAGCACTGAAAATATAGCTAAACGCGATTCTATGAGAAAATCTTGATCATGCACAGTTTGAAAAAGGGCCTACAACCCTTGATTGAATCGTACAGAGTCTCCTGGCACAGAACAATACGCAAGGCCATTTCATCTCCTGTAGTTGTTGCAACAAATAAATTAATAATTACCAAGTATTCAATCCTATTGCAATAAGTGTCCCGACTTTATTCTTACACCAACCTCGTTCCCAAGGGTATCTGTTGTTGCAAATAGGAGGCTAGACCTCAACAGATACCCTTGGGACCGGTCGCCAAATTTTGACAAATTTTGATCAGAATAGTTAGCATAATTTGGCAGACAGCAGGTCCTTTCGAATCTCATATTCGACATTTCGAAATGTATGGTGCATGGTTGTGCAATGTATGAAGCAAATGCATGGTTCCAACACCACTCATTGTAATCAAAGCCATTCGAATGTTCTTCACTTCAACAACTGAACGCCAAGTTTCGAAGGTGAGAAACTTCTTTTGCTTCGAAAAGAGCCAATCAAATTGCGGAATAGCCTAACAGGTTCCAGGGTCAATGTAGGCGTTGCAGTTTACGGAAAACCTTCATTGTCACTGGGTACGAGGTTGTTCTTACCCATGAAGAGAATATAATCCAAAATTTTAATCTTTTACTCGTAGAAAATATAGAATCGACTTTCTTTGGACGTGATTTTTTGTCATTTGATAATATTTGCTTATATTCATACTGCAATAAATGGTTTTGTGAGAATCTCAAAACTCCGAATTATAATCTAGTGGAATATTCCAAAAAATAAATTTCTTACACAGCTCTAAGGGCTTGGAATGGTATCCCTAAGAGTATTAGGAAGCTTCCTACTATGTACCGATTTAAACAAATCAGTTAGAGAATCATTTGCATGAACTGGAAACCAATAAAAACATGACCCATCAGCATTAGATTTAGAGTATAAGTATAATTATCTTTTGAGGCGACTGTCAATGGACTTTACTCGTAAAATTTGAGCCACATACTTTTGGAAATAATATAACTCACATGACCATAAATGAACGCATTCGATACTTGTGGAAGACTCACCCTTTTCTTTCGATGACATCAGCTTGCAAGAAATCTTACATTCATACTGGCATCTCCTTCTTGGGATCATTTTGAGTTCAACTGCTTTCCTGGATCTTGCTGGCAAGAAACCTTTCAGTTCGTTTATCTCCAACGCTAGCGATGGAAAGATTGGAAATGAAATGGTATTGCTTGTAAGAAGAAAATAGTTATCAAGCAAGGAAGAAAGGTTGTTTCTAAAGTGCACTTCACAACGATATAATTTGAATACTTGATTGGACTTTGTCTTGAAGCCTTGCATTCTGCATCAATAGGGGTTACAGGGACCCCTGTTGTCTGAGACAACAACAAATTGCCAACGAAAGAAGAACTTCCTTCAAGAATTAAGAGTGTAACAAGACCAGCTTTCAAGGCATTTTCATGTAGAACCGAAAAGAAACTCAAAACATTGTGACAAAAATTACCAGTTCTTATTTGAAGCTTAAACTCATATTCAAAGAAAAAAGGCATACAGGCAAAAATCAAATATTGTTGCTTTAAATAGATATTTCATACCCGTAAAAACTGGTTTATCGAAAATGTCTAAGGAAATCTATTAACATTATCAAATATTTTGCTTTACAGAAAAATGTTCAGCGGAAAAATGTGCAGTTACCTTTTTGTTCTGTAGTATCATCGGTAGAAGCTCCTCCTGCCAACTCTTCAATGTTAAGTTCGTAGTGTAATCCACAATCACTTTCATTTTGAAGTTGAATTGATCTGTGGACTGAATTACCTATGACAGCATCGCCAAGGTCCAATTCATCTGGGTGACACTGTTGCAAAAAGTATAAAACACGAGTTAACAAAATTTTGGTACCGAGGGTCAAATGAAAACATCCTTCCAAAAATTTTGCATCTTTCTCGATAACCAAAGAACCTTCTCCTGCAAAAAGGTAAACGTAGCTTGTTTGTCATTCTCCTCACTCTTCTGGCATATTTAACGAAGAGTGAATAATAACATACATCAATGACTTCCTTATAAACAAATTTACTACCCTAAAAACAGCATAACAACATAACAACCAATTGTAACAAATAATACGTGATATGCGTGGCATTCAGACATGTAATTATGGATTTAGGGCCTGTTTATATGGGTAAAAACATCTAACCTGCTAGACCCGGGGCTAACAGGTGAGATTGCTCCTTCCTACATAATCCCATTGTTTTTTCACTTCGCATTTATATGACAAACGCGACACCACCGGTATGGTGAGATATCGCTCCACCAGAGGTGGAATCTCACCTGGGCGAGGTGAAATCTTTCCATATAAACGAAATAATACCGGCATGGTGAGGAGTATTGGCTTTCTCCGTCAATTTCTATTGGTTAATTCATTCTGATTTCACGGATGAGAGACTTTACTCCACCCCGCCTCTCAGCCCCGGGGCTGACAGGCGAGGTAAAAATCTCATATAAACAGTGGCTGAAATTTACCTCGCCTATCAGCCCCGGGTCTGGCAGGTGAGGTGTTTTTCCTCATATAAACAGGCCCTTAAACGAGGGTTGGTATTACCCTCTTGATTTGATCAGTTCGACATTTATTTCATATCATTTACATAACTTTACATATATATCCTTTTATCACCTGCCCTTTCAAATATCTTTTTTCGTTCCAAGCCACTTCAAAGTTCTTTAAAGCTCAAGAAGTTTTATTTGATGATTCATCAACGAAGAAGGAAGCATATTTACCCCTATGAAGGGAAGAACGGAAAAACTTGTTCACCCTCCCTAAAGATAATAACAAGCATTGCGGATGTTTGTACCAAGCCAGAAAATGTAAGTGTTACTTAAGAATTTTAAGGATACGAGCTACATTTGGTGAGCCGGAGAACAAGGACAGATTTTGTAATACAATAGCAACAGTTGTGTTTGATTAACACCTCAATTTAAAGCGATTAGCGATTGCAGACGAAGGAAATTCTCTCAACCGGTAATTAAAAACGAACAAAGCCTCTAAAGTGACCCCGAAACCAGCAGGGCAAACTCTCGCCTTGTGCACGCGAAAGGTAATTTTTAAGAGAAGTTATGTGCTTAAAACAAAAGAAGAAGGGTAAATCTAGAGTTATACCTGGCGGATTTTGTTTATTTGATTCAGAAGCCGAGCAGAAGGCGTTGTAATTCTCGTGTATTTAGGGCTTAGATAAAACAATCACCATACAGCTTCATAATCAAATAAATAAAATCCGCCAAGTAGAACTTTAGATTTACCCTTCTTCGTTTGTTATAAGCACATAACTTCTCTTAAAAACCATCTTTCACGTGAATAAGGCGAGAGTTTGCCCTAATAGTTTTGAGGCAACTCTTGCGGCGTTGTTGTTTTCGATTATTGAATGGGAGAATTTACTTTGTCTGCAATCGCTAATCGCTTTGAATTGAGGTATCGCTCAAAAGCAATTGATGCTATCGTATCCCAAAACCTGCCCTTGTTGAGCCTGAGCAGTTTCGTGAATATAACGGATGCTATGGACATCTAACGTACAACAACACTGGTATACGCGCAGAAATGAACAATGAACAGCATCAACAACTTACAGGGGAATCGATAACATCTATAAGTTTATGGAAATTGTTGTGGGGCATCTTATCAGGACTTGATAGTCATAATATGCAGCTTTGTTCAAGCTGAGAGGAAGGTATGTTTAAAAAAAATGACATGGCATGGCCAAATTTGAAGTCACTGTATTTGATACCCACCGATAACGAGCCTGTCTGGCCTTCTCCTAGCAGTCGCAAAGTTGTTTGCTTTGATGGAACTTCAGAACTAGAAAGCAGAAATAAATAAGGCAAGTTAGGGTTGATTTCTAATAGACCTTTTAGCTGTTCTGAAAAGAATCAGAATGGAACGATATTTTGCTACAGTTTGTATTATTTTTGAATGTGCACAATAGTGATAGAAGCTCTAATGCCATCCGAGCGAATCTCGCGTATAAAAATGTATGAAAGATATCTCTCGATCTAGGCTCTTTTATAGAATAGCTAAAAGGATTTGCACTCGTGACATCTTTCAACCCATTGAAACCCTGACCTGACATCTGATATGAAACAGAATCTAGTATAGTATCCATTAATCTTTAATTGTATCGTAATGTGTCTGTATACAGTTTAATGTTTCATGTTTTTATATATTGGCCATGGGGTAGTCATTGTATTTCGCTCCCCATGGTATCGAACCTGTAGTGTTGTATAGTAATTTAAATAGGTATAGTAGAATGTAAGATTATTGTAAAATTTTAATACCGACTGAATTTAAACAATCAAAAGTCGCTCCGTCCTAACGTTCTTTTTAAGTTCAAAACGAGATTTCCCCTCGGAAAATTCTACTGACCGGAACTAAGAGTTTAGAGAAAAAAATATCACGACTGCTAGTTTAATGATCAGTCTCAGAATTTGAAATTCTAATACTCTCGCATCGTTTGCTAAATAACTTTTCCAAACAATAATATGCGTGCATGCAAGTAATTAGCAACAAAAGGGTTGATCAGCTATAGAAATATTCATTAAATTTTCAGTCATTTCCAGCAAATCTTTAAGCTATGGGTGCTATGGGAAATTTATACTGCATTCACACTGAAACAGTTAAAGCAGCTTCATCTAAACCAGCTTGAATTTCAACCAATCAAATGCATTCGATTTGTTGGATTGACCAATTAGATTGCCCTGTTCCATAACGTCGTTTAGTTTAAGCTGGTTTAAACAGCAAGCGTGAATGGGGCATTACTTACTTCGTCTCAGCTGACGTTGCAATTAGCTTCGCTTTGAAGAGGTACTTGCTTTCTCTGTTTGGCTTGAATGTCCATGTGTGTGCCTATCATAAAATCATAAAAATTGAATATAAAATTTGCTTGGCTTTTCCCTAAGAAGATGACAATATTGAATAATCTGATACTGTCTAACTGTCCAAGGCTATACCAATACCAGCCTTTTTTGCGAGGGCAATGCGAAAGAATATCAAGCCCGACGTCAAAAGTATTGAACGAGCTTTCGAGGTCAATACATTGACAGAGGGATTGATAGTGGGTACATTACTATGAATCTTCTACGTGACCAATCACTTTCTGTACATGATGAAAATTAGCCGTAAGAAAGGAAGAGCCGGGGAGGGGGGTACTTAGTATATTTGTCTAACGGGGATCTGCCGTTTCTCAGGGTATCGTTTTTACCTATTTTTCTTGAGCATAGTATCAAAGAAGGCAATTTTTCTGGAGCCGGTTGTCAAAACATGTCAAAAGGGGAAATTTTGTTAGATCGGGTTGTTATTTTTGTGTTTTGGACTATACTTTTGACCGATTTTTTCTAGAATCAGGTATCGTTTGGAGGGAACAAATCTGGAGCCGGGTAAATAATTTTTTTGTCGTGGGCACACCCCCGTAAAATTTAAGTCAAGTACCCCCCCCCCCCTCCAGGAGGAAGAGCTTTAAGCAAAATCTGCCATGTGAAGTCATCATTAAAATGAATCGAGAGGCAACCATCATCACTGAATTTATACTAACATATTGTGAATAAAGCTGTTATTGGGTGGATTCTTAAATAGAATGGACCACATTGGATTCCAACCTGCTAAAATACTTTCAAAGACGTCCAGAATCAGAGTAGTGCCTTTTGTAACAAAGATGTGATCCAAATTCTTGCATTATAATTCAGAAAAAGATCTTAATACTAACAAAAGATGTCATGGCAATGACACAGCAAACTCCTTTCAAGTTCCTTTCAAGCCACTAAATCAAGAAGAAGATGCAACAACCATTTGCGCAATGTTTTCAAAACATCCTATGCCTATGCCAAAATTAATTTATTGCTAGGTATTCTTTTGTAATACAAGGATTTTGATGGGAAAGGAAAAGCTCGGAAATTTGCGGGAAGAGTTCTCAATAGGAAGTATAAAAAAGAGAAGCCCTAGGAAAAGGTTCTCACAGTAATACGTAGGCAAAGATACAGCCCTATTTTTTGCTTTACAAACATTTGGTTATACTCTACCTGAGATTCGTTTGGTGATATGAGACCAGTTGATGGACAAACTGAAAGCATTTCTTTATCGGCAGTAAGAATCTTCCACTCGAATCTAAAATTTAATGATAGCACGAATTTATTTGGTACAGTAAACAATTGTTCCTACTGTTGTGTTGCTTCGTTTCTAAAGAATCACCAAACTACTGACATAAACAGTTTCAGATGAGAAAAATACTTCCACCTGTCGGGAAATGACGAAAAAAAATCGATAACACTACCGATCCTTCAATTTTCCTTTCCTGTATTTGTGTGATTAAACTTGCTAGATCCTAATTATATTGATTTTAAGATAAACTCTTCACCTCTAAATTTTGTATAATAGAAGGTTGACGTAGGCATTATGGCAAATTAGTAACTTTTGTTCAAAATGGTGGCTTAAGAATCAAAACATTCAAATTAGCAATCATTTCACAGGGCGCTTTGACCAAATGGTCTCCCTTCCCAGGAAGGAAAATATTTCATTGGCATCTAAACACTATTTCAATGTAGTAGGGTTAGGAAGCTTTTGAACTGGCTTCAACATTCTCATACCTGAGTGGAACCCTGCAAGGATTTCTAACTGCAACCTCAACATCTGACGTGGTTCCGACGTATGTTGGCTGAAAGTACACTATATCCTAAAAATAAAATAAACATTGTTGATAGACAAAGACCAAGCGAACAATATTTGCCAAACACTTCAGCTTAGCTTCCTAACCAAACTTCTTATCCGTTTCACCACGTCACAAAAAATTGCTTGGCAACATGTTTGCTTGTTACAAGAGGGAAACTTTTTTTAACTGTTCCAAAAACATTGCCAAACAAATTCTGCTCCTCATCTCACGCAATTTCTGCAAGGTGGCCAAATAGGGGAAAACATTGCTTACCAGCAAATCTCCAACGCTTGTCAAACTAGGACCTAAAATCTGGAAAAGTTGACACTCTGACCTAAAATCTGCTGAGAATGTCAACAGCTTCAAGCATAAGATCAAGGACAAATTCTTTAAAGGCCTCCAAGATCAAGAAAACAGCCCATAAAATCACAGTATAAAATCAGCGCAATACGATAAGCTCCTTCCGGTAGAAAAACATTTCAAAGAGCAAAATCACGTCTTCGAAAGAGACGCAAGATTCATAATAATCGAGAAGATCGAAAAAGAAAACGTCGAAAATATGACACATTTATTAGAAACACACGAAGACAGCTGGATTAAACGACTGCAGACTCTTTCCCCTAAAGGCTTGAACAATAAACTTAACCACCCTGACAAATATAAATCATAAAAATCCCCTAAAATAATCCATGGTTAGGCCACTTTTTTCCGTTCACAAGATTATGCATTTACTTTGTTCCCATGTGGCCTATCAATTTCTACAAATACAACGTAAGATTTAACATTCATATGACGCCTTATTTTGGCATCACGTGACCCTTTTAAGGCCACGTGACCTCATTTTCGTCACGTGACCACTAAAACGGCTATAAAAAGGCATGCAAACTTGTAAAAATTCATTCTCCTGACGATGACTACAGAGTCGAAACGCGTCGATTAGAAGAATGGAATAAAAGAATGAAAGGACTTCAAATCGTCTTTATTTTTTGTGTACATCTTATATTATTATTATCAAAATTTTAAAAGCTGCAACAGAACGGTCTGTTAACATTCTTGAGTATGCAGCATTATTTTCCATTTCGTTGACACAAAAATATGTTGTTTCTTTTCTTTCATGAAAATGTTTCTTTCAATGACACCTCTGGAGGCACCATTATGGAAACAAGGTTGCATTGACCTTTTGATGCAATTCCTGCCATTTTAAACCAGGTTTGTTTTTAAATTAAGTTTTTAAATTTGTATTTATATTATATTGTACACTTGTAATTTGGACTTCTTCCCTCTAAATTTACGATACATCAAATTCTTTATGGTGAAATTGTACATACATACATACATAGCTACATACATACATAAACAATTTCTGCTAGTTTGGCTAAATGATATTATTATCATTATTATTATTATTATAAAAAACTAAACCATCCTTCAAATCAAACAGAATATACCCGGGGGGGGGGGGTACTTGACTTAAATTTGTACGGGGGTGTGCCCACGAAAAAATTTTTTTTTACCCTGCTCCAGAATTTTTCGCTCAAAATGATAACCTGTTCTAGAAAAAATTGGTGAAAAGTTTACTCAAAAACATGAAATTTGACCGAAAAACGACCCGATCTAGCAGAAAATTCCCCTTTGACATGTTTTGACAACCTGCTCTAGAAAAATTGCCTCATTTTGACACCCTGTGCTAGAAAAAATTGGTGAAAACGATACCCTTAAAAACGGCACATCCCCGTCGGACAAATATACTAAGTGCCCCCCCCCCCCGGGAGAATATATACATATAAAAACAAAAACTGTTGGATGTCGCAAAAACGTTTCGATATAAAATCTTCTTCAGTATAAAAACTTTACAAGGCAGCCGAGAATTTATAGACATTACGTTGTTTACACCTAAAATTATTTACATGACGATAATGCTATATTTACAATGAATCTATCTAAAAAACCTAATACCTTTACAACTGACAAACAATAGAATTTTTCCTGCTTTGCACCAATTTAGCTATTTTTTAGTGTCCTTTGTGACTTAGAAGAGAGATTGGGAGCTCTTAAACTCACACTGGTAACTTTGCGGCTCCCCCAAGAGACCCCTCCGAGAGATTCGCACACCGATAGAAATTTGAGGGAACTTTTAAGAAACCCTTACGAACCATTTTGTACTCAGAAAGTGAGAATTTTGAGGAGCTTTCTTTATTGGATGAAAGTTGTAGAATCTTACAAAAAATAGGGTTGTTCTTCCATGAATGGGCAATGAGTTTGCAAACTGCCCAACTTTGCTTTGATGCTACTGTGTTGCTTGACTGTGAAGGGGTGATTTTCTAACGAAGGACTTTTAAAAGATAATATATTTTTGATGATATCCGCCCAAAATGTGAAATTGACATGAGGAGTTTCTATACATAGTATTTCAAATGTCGAAAAGATCGATCTTTTTTACTCGTTATGAAAATAAGATGTACATTTCTTCTTGTTATTCGTATTCGTAAGAACACTAAACCTAGCATTTCAGTTCTGTTTCATGAAGCTGCTAGCCTGCTAGACCATAAGACGATAGACATTTTTCTTGCAATAAAAGATGGGAAGTGACCAATCAATTCGTACATTGTTTTGGTAATGTTATTGCCGGTTTCCATCTAGCCTGCATGCAGATAGCCGCAGTTGGATAAAGGAATAGTGGCACGGTTTATCCATAGATGGTTTATCGAAAGAGACATCACAAAATTGTTCTTTCTGGGCCAGAGTGGACGTACAGCTACTCCCGTAATCTTCAGCATATGGCAAGTTCATGTATTCGTAATTCACCGTTGATTTATTCATATTTCTGTTCATTGGAATCGGATGCTGTTCTCACTCGACGATGGCATGTAGCTGATCATTCAAGTTCTCGTGCCTATTTTTGTTGACTGTGTTATTTGCTGGTGAAACTCGCTGTAGATCGCGGCAGAAAATGTGGATGTTTGTTATTAAATCCATCTGAGGTATGTGTATGCACTAGTTCTTTTTCAGGTTTTCAATTTTCTACTCTTCTTTTTGCTAATCATAGAGTCTGTAACCGATGAATGACTGCAGTGAGCTTAAAAATGCCACAATTCTGCTATTTTTAGTGATCGCAAAGCCATACCGAAAACACTTATGGTCCAAAGCATGGAGAATCTTCTCCAATTGAAATTTTGACGAAATTCGATTTATCCGATCGTGCAATGATTTTTTCCGGAGAGTGGTCAAAACGGCCGAAAATGGCCTAAGTTTTGCTGCGAAACGCGGAAGTAAACACAACGAGGGCATTTGATTGGTCAATCATAGGAGAAAATGCGATCTGATCAGAGCGTGAGTCAGAACCCCACGGGATCTTTTGACAAAAGAAAAGATTTGACGGCTATGCTGCGCGAAGCCACAAAGGGCAAACACAAAACAGACGCCAGCATAACCTCTTGGGACAATCAGATGGAATGGTAGAATCTAAGCTGTTCCGCATGCAAAAACGTCCAATTCCACGTCTGCAGCTCTTTCATTGAGACCCTTTGGCGCAAAAGTTTCAAGTCGATATTGCCAAAACAACTCTTTCCTTCGAAGTGAAAAAACATCATCTGCCCCATCTATGATCTTAATCCCAACCCGAAAATTACCGTTGTGTCCATTTTCAAAAAAATGACTAAAGATATTATTATTATTATTATTATTATTATTATTATTTTATTATTATTATTGTTATTATTATCAATTCTTTATTAAAAGTAGGCTAATATACAATAGCAAATTTAAAGCTAATTAAGGCCTACTAAAAAAATTATTTGGTATTCATCTGCCACTTGGAGTTGAGCAACAACTTACCCAAGCAGATAAAAAGCTTCAAGATCGAATAATTCAAAACTAACAGCGGTTTAATAATTGCAATGAAATACCTTGGCCTGTATTTGCAATTCTGGTGTCTCGGCAGAGCCAGTCAATTGAATTTCCTATAATGACGCAATCAAATTACATGTTATGTTATTAAAAATTACATGGATTTCTTAAAAATAGGAGTAAATTTTCAGCCATAAACTCCCATAAAATTAATTCTTAAAGTGGTAGAAAGTATTGGCGCCTTTTGATACTTGAAAGGCCAATGAGTAAATGTAGTTTGACCCATTTTGCCAAGCTGAAATAAAACAGTTATTAGTTATTCAAAATAAAGGATCCAATCTTCAGAATCAAATGCAAAGGTTTGAAATTTAACCAAGATTAAGCTGGAGAATTAGATACTATACGTTTCAAAACCAAAGAAATTCTCAGGCTCACCAAATGGGCGACTGTCGAATGCTTAGGACACTAACGAAATAACCAGAGAACAAGGTTTTGAAATAGCTGTTCTCACTGAATGTCAATCATACCTTTGCATATTTGTCAGCAATATTAAGACGGCATTTTAAATTCTTGCTGCAAGACCCATTTCCATCTGGTAAGAATCTGAACACGATAATCTAAATTGGAAAAGAATAAAAACAGATAACTAAGCTGTCAAATTATGAAGTAGTAAACCCACATTTTCAAAGACAGTAAAACTGTAGCTTCTAGCATATAAAGAAAACATGAATTGATATATTCAGCTCAAAAATTTCAACCACATCAAATAATAAATTCTGGCTACCTGCAAAGTCGAGATATTCCAATTAGCTTACAAACATAGTCCCTTTTCACACGTGTTTCCGTGAGGATGCTTGCATAAATTTCGTATATAACATAAAGATGATGTTAAATTCCGGCGCCCGTCTCATACAAAGTGCCTTTTAATAACAATCATACCTGGTATTTATCGCGCAATAATCCTTTGGCTGGCTTGCAACTAAAGGTCCTATAAAACAACATAGAAGCAACGTTATTTGTGGCACTCTATAACAATTTCAATTTCAATTCATAATATTTACGCACAAAAACCCTATCAGCTACTAAAAACAACAACAAATCCATAATACCCTAAATGCTATAATACAAAAGTTAAAATACAAATCTACAGAATGCTGTTCTCCCTAGGGATCGTGCTTTGGGAATCATTGCTGACTTAGCGAGAAATCCTTCAATTTCATTTTGAAAGTGTAAATTGTAGGACTAGTTCTGATGTTCAATGGAATTTCATTCCTTTAGCTCCTGAATAATGGAAACTCCTCTTTGAAAATTCCAAATTTTACCTTGGTATGTCGATATCTAACGATAGTTAGATAGTTGCGACCTTGTTTAAAAATCTTTCTTTCAAGCTGTCAGGGCACAAATCATTAGTTTTCTTATAAATCATGATAGACCTGTCCTATTTAATCAAGATTGAAACAGACAGCCAAGTGCATCTTCAGCCAGCTTTCAATTTGGAGTTCTCTATAAGCGCGCAAGCTCTAGTCTGCAGACGCTGAAGGTGATCAGGTTTAGAATTAGACAAACTGCCCCATATTTCATTACAGTATCGTAAAAGACTCTCAAGCAGTGCCCTGTAAACTTGATCCAGCTTTGTCTGCGGGAGGATATTCTTTAGCTTTCCATATAACTTCATTTGTGAACAGTTTTTTATACGAATTAGCGACTTAAAATAATAATTCTACTCTCGCAGATCTCTTGATCATTAACCAGTGGCAAAACCAAGTAGACTGTGGACTGAAGCTCATTATTTCAGAAAAATTACAAACCATTCTTGCAAAATATTTCTTTATTGATGCAAATCTTAACTAATATCTTCATGAAATGCATCCAGATATCAGTTTTACTTGAGATATGGGCCTCTAAATTATCTATAAATGTTTACCCTTGAGTCCAAAATAGACGTCCCTGTACAAAAATACAAGGCTAAACTTGGCCTCGTACAGGCCAAGTTTTAGCCTTGTAGAGGGGATTACGACCTTGTTATGACCTTGTACTAACCTTGGAAGAAAATTACAAGGCTATCAGTAAGATTCCAAGCTGCAACCAGTCTAACATAAGGTTTCCACAAGGCTTCTACAAGGCTAATTAGCATTTTTCAAGCCATTTACAAGGTTACAGCAAGGCTATTCCAGGCTATAACAAGGTTACAGGGTCATAACTACAAGGCTTGTACATGGCTATTACATGGCCTTGTATTTTCGTACAGGTCTCCCCTGCTTATTCAATGTTTGAATAATATCCACCCAGGACATCTTTATTCCAGTCCCCTCGTTGTTAACTCCAAGCTTCTTGAAATGTGAAACATGTGAAATCACCTGAAATGTGATTTGTAACGTATTTTTCATTTTGATCATTTTTCTGTGATTCTTAACTTATTTGTGATACTCTTCACAATCAAAAAATGCTCATGAGTTCTTATTCCAGAAGCCCATTTTATCAAGATTCAGGAAAATGTCCACCTATCCAATGTATGCCGTACCCCACCTATTCCGGTCTTGAAAGTGGTTGCTATAAAATTCTGATACACAGTACCTTGTCTCGTCTTCGTCAATGGAGAAATCAACTGGATTTTTGCCATAATTTGTCAAAAGGAACGTCTTGTAAGAAGGCTGGAGTGATGTTACTGGTGCGAATACCTATAAAAGATATGGATTCTCCAATCAAAAGAAAATCACACGTCTCTGGCTAACGGAACAAAAAAAGCATTCAAAAGCACTTCACCTTTATTAATATTCTGGGCATTGTCAAGGTATTTTGAGGAAAACCTGAATAAATTTCCCAAAGATAGACATTTACTGACATTTCAGTGACAGTGAAATTCTGCAGCACACCACAAACATATCAAGAATGTCGCTTTTTTCTGACATTTACACATTTTTGAAGAGCGGTTTCGATAGGGGGAACTTTGATGATTTGAATACCACTTCCAAAGCACAAGCATAAATCTAGATTATATTCAGTTCTGGAGAACTCAGCAGTAAAAATGTTAAAAACAATTAAATTTCTATTCATAAACTTAGATCAGGTTATAGTACTAAAAGTCTCATAATTCAACATGACATTTTTGCATTTTAGGACTAAAGTTTCTTAATTTGTTTCTTATATTCTATACGCATAAATTCTCACGTGGTCCCTAACACTGCTGCAGATATGTTTCTATATAGAAATGAGCAGTGTTAAATTATGTTCAAAACATGAAGCGATTAGTTAATATTGCTCATGAACAAGGAAGGGTTCAACGACATCTTGGCGATAACATTCTTGGATTTGAGTCTTAAGCGTAGCGCTGGACTTTCTTGACATTTAGGCCATCTTAGTGCTAGCTTCTTATAAAGCAGTTTCTAGTACAAAGAGGCAAGAAAATATTTCAAAATGAAGTCAAGAACTTACTGTGTTTAGTGAATCGATGTCACATTGAGGTAAGAATGTTTCACTTTTCTGAGAGAATGTGTGTCCTTGAAAAGATAGCAACACAAGTTAGCGAATGATTTAGAAACAGATCAACGGGCTACGAGAAATAGCATACCAAGAAAAATAAACTCAAACTATTTCAGCTGCGAGTGTACATATACGAAAGGACACTAAATCTTAAAAACTGGCAGGACGGCTGTTGGAAAATCACGGTATCAAATTTACTTGTATGCCAAAATCATCAAAACTGATCTGATGTTTTAACATCAACAAAATTGAAGTTTTCGTTGTATCTTTTTGGTAATTTTCAAAAGAGAAGCCTGGTGGTAACCTCGAAAGATTCAAAATGCTAACTTTTCAGAACATCTAAAAAATGGCTTGAAACGCACGATCAAATGCACTTGTCAGTTTTACTGTTTTCAATGCTCCATTTTCAGGGCAATAAATAAGATGTTAATTTCAGTTTTAGTCTCAGTTTCAGAAGAATATTTTAGTAGTTATGCCAATTTCAAATGGACTTTATAAGACCTGAAAAATCTTATCGTGCGGTTTAGACCATCTTAAATCGTTTGAGCCTACCAAGGGACTACCACTTTGAAAGTTACCAAAAATATATAAAAATACTTCAATCTTTTAGCCATTAGAAACATCAGTCTCTATGATTATTGTGCAACTAGTTTTTCTGCAATGATCTTTCAAACAAGAGGACCCTTTTCTGAGCCACCCGGTATACAAACCTGCGAATTTACCAGCTTCTTAAAAACAAGAGCTTAGAGAATCAAATAAGTGACCAACCTGTTGCTCTAACTGTCACGCACCATGGTGGACACATTATAGCATCTTCCACAAGATAATGTTCTCGCAAACTCTGTGTATACAATAAAAACAAAATAAAGATAGGTTACTAATAGTAAATAAATAATGAAACTGGAAAGTAATATCCATGCAACAAGGCGTCATAAACAATTATCCGAGTTTTTCAAATTCGTGTGTTTGGTGTGTATTTATTTGTGAGTAGACTCAATCATGTAGCATTAGTTACATATATCACAGATCAAGGGAGCGCATATGTCAAACTTTTTTTAAATCAAAGCGGTTATTCAAACAAATGCGTATAATTGTATGAATCATTTTTCTTTTATAATTCCATTAAAATTTACAAACAAATCTTACCAATTACCATACCTACAACTACGTTACCATACTACAGAGACGATCACACAGGTGGCAAAGCATTTTGTCCATCCTGAGGCCATTATATGAATGAAATAATTAAAAACAACAACAACAACCACAAAACATAAATCTAAACGTAATTAGTATTACGTAAAAGAGGAGACTTGCATGCACAAACGGCAAACGAAGCTAAAATGTCATTCCTTCTGAATTTCATTCCTTGCAAAAGTTTGTCATTTTCTTTCACTCTGATTAGACTTTCTCTTTAGACTTATAACTTACATTGTAATGATCAGATGATCAGAAAACATTATCAGAACTATTCATTGAAACTGACGTACCTTGAAGACGACATTGCTAGGATTACTATCAAAGGGAACGGACAGAGATGAAGGTGAAGGTGAAGTTGCGGTCTTTAACGCCAAGCGCTGGAAATGCAGAAGTAGAATAGGCCTAATCGAGTCCGCTACCCCTCTTTTCGTGAGGCTCAAGTGGTGAGGCTCCACCTGGGATCGAACTCTGCCCACCTGACTGTTCTAGCTGCAATGTCAGAGGATTACACCACTGCACCACAGCACCTTCTTTAGTCTATTTATAGCTATATCAAGTGGCTGCTATAAAGAGGCAAAAAAACGGCTACCCATCCATTGTTCTTTTTGCGACACGATGAAACAGCACGTGTCAAAGATATCAAATACAATGGGAATATTTTGAACTTGGCTCGGGCCAGCTTTAACCATGTCGATTCCCTATAAGGTTGCAACAAATTGAATTTCAATAGCTTTTTTAACGGTTTATTCTACTCTCTAGCAAATAGATTATATATTCAATGAAAATTTATTGATACGCAAAATTATAAGAAGCAATTCTCAATCGACTCACCTTGTAAAATACGAATCCTTCCAACTCGGCAAAAAAGAACTGTCCAGCTGCAGTCTGAAATGAAAGAAAAATAATGAAGAATAACAATATGGATATGGATCAATGTTGAAATCCGAATTTTATCGATGAATTCAATTTAACGATAGACGCAATAATTCATTGCTGCTTGAGAAGATGATTTAGAGGAAACGTTTACCAAAATGTTAAGCTCCCGGGGGGGGGGAGGTACTTCACAATAAATTCATAAAGGGGTGTGCACCGCCAGGATTTCTGGAATGACCCAATCCCAGAATTTTGGTCAGATATTGATACCCTATCCCAGAATATAGGTCAGATATTGATACCCAATCCCAGAATTTTGAAGAAGTAACAAAGAACAATTAAATGTTAAAAAGCATTCAATTTCAAGGCGAAAGAACGGATTTCCTCTCAGTTATGGTCACAAACAGAACAAATCTGTTCTGAATCAGTGGGGACTTCCAACACCCATTACCAGAATTTTTATTGTAACAGTTGACTCCAATCCGACAAAATTCTCAATGAAAGTATACCCTAATCACAGAGAATTTCCAGTAAAAGTATACCCCATTCCCAGAATTTTCAGGCCAAAAGCTACCCAAAACTGGCCCACATCCCCATCTGATCCGACAGTGAAGTACTCCCTCGCCCCCACCAGGGATTAAGCTATTGAGGCACAGGGCCATATTTAGAAATTGACATATCTAGAGAGCTTTCTGAAACCTATCTACTCTCGCATCTACTTTCGTACGCTTTATTTTATAAGTATTGTTTATTAACAGCGAGCAATGGAATCTGCATAGAGGAAACAGTAATAGAGCTTCTTCCTTGCCTCTTCCTTATTCAAAGTGCATCTTTTCTGACCAGCTTTATAAAGAATACTCGAACCTTAAGGCCCTTTCTCGAAATTTCTAAAAACATTACTAAGAGGCCAATAACGTTTCAAAGTTTAAAAGAATGAAGGAAGTTTAATAAGACTCACCGGTTTGAATCTGATACTGAAAGATACGCTTTGCAATGGCGAGATATCAATCTCAGAAGGTTGAACAGTAAATGGACTTCCTTTCACTCCTGAAAGAGAATTATGCGAGTCTGGTATGAAAGCTGAAGAGAGAAGTTAGTAGATTATCGCTCTACATCTGTCTCACACGATCAAGATGAATTGAACTTGACGATTGTACGTGTGGTATGCTTTCTCTTTCGAGATATCACGTTGTCTAATTTATAAAATTTTAATCATTTTAATCTTTTTGTAGCGCATTTTGGGTCTGAGATGCCCCAGACTACACATTGTTCTCGTAGCCCCAATTTTGGGTCGCAAAAGATCTTTACATATGGTAGAGTTTTGCAAAAATTTCTTTGTCTAAGTTTGATTTTTGCTGTGGCATCTAATGGGAAGAGCTTCTAGATTTCTTATTTGATGTTTGATCATAAACGGTTAGCTAATATTACTCGCTCAATGACATGCTTGCCATAATATCCTTGCATTTAACTTCTCATAGCAGTTGATTCAGCTAAATGTTGTCTTTTGGCAGCCTTGCTATGCTTCAGGACTTTCTATCTCAAAATATGAGTAATTGAGAGAGAGATGATGCTCCAAAGACCCAGAATTGTAACATTTTTACATTATGAAATGCATTTTTAACCTAGGGTTAGGGTTGGGGTCTTTACATAATGCCAAGCGTAACAAACTGTCAATTTGATCGAGGCTAATTAGTATATTTTCAAAATATTTCACGTTCTATTTCAAACTATATTATGAAGGTGTTGGGGCGCAGTGGTGTAATCCACTGACTTTGCAGCCAGGACAGTCAGGCGGACAGGGCTCGATACCCGGTAGAGCCCCACCACTTGAGCGTCATGACAAGGGGTCGCGGACTCGATTAGGTCTATTCTACTTCTGCGATCCCAGCGCTTGGCGCTAAAAACCGCAACTTCACCTTCACATTCCCCATTACGTGACAATATGTGAGAACGCTATCATTTACATAACATTGACTGAGGATATTAATTGTATCCAAGGCTGAAAATTTCATAAAAGTCCGTGAGTCCCCCCTAGGGTACTTTGATTGTTGGTTTATTTATAGAACCCTTAGATCTGTTTTCTAACGTCAATCGATAATCACGCTTAAACTTTAACAAAGATACGATTAAACTGTTGTACCTGTATTCCAGAAACATAAAACTTTCCCTTGAGTGTGATTTGTTACATTAATCGTCTGAAATATGAGAAAGATGAGAAGTGAAACCAAGAGGTAAGTAGGTGAACGCAAATAACCGTGTCAAACATTACTACAGGGTAGTTTCACAGAAATTACTTGTGATTCCCTTTTAATCTATTACAATATGAAACGTAAACCCCGAATGCCAAAATAGCGAACCCAACAGCGCAAAATGAATTTTCAGAAAAATGAAAATAAGTGATAGATTAACTACATGTCTAATGAAACAATTTATCTTTGATTTTGTCAGAAGCTAACGTTACAGAAAAGTAAACATATTGGACACAATTAGAACAGAAATGATAAAAAAGTGTGTACTCCCAGGGTCGCATTGTCATTTAGGGGCGTTGGAACCTGTGCAAATGCAGCTAAGAATCATATGCTGTGCTGTGTAAAAAGAATGACAGAACCCTACCTATCTAGTCCAATCCGGTTCTGGATGGGTCTGATTTGTATTAAAAGCAGAAGCACAAGACCAATCTAGCTTACATCTTTCCGATTAACTTAGCGTGGTAGACAGGGGCGTACCCAGCACTGGAGAAGTAAATGGGTCCGGGGAAAATCTTTAGAGACCATGCCTCTCAGACGCTCGGAACGTGAGCGGCCAAGCGCCTTCTTTAGTTATGTTTTGCATCATAAACATTGCAAGGGAAAATAGGTAGGATGTTTCGTCAAATGTGCCTTGAAAATGCATACCCATCCTAGAAAGTTAATCCAAGGAAGTAAAAGAAGAATATCAAGTGCGAACAGAAAAATGTATTCCCTTCGATTTACTGAAAAATGATTGGCATTGGTCATTCGATATTCGAGGAATTGCCTCTTTTTCGTTACTTTATCACTGTCTAGTCGGTCTATGGCATCTTTTGCAAGATGCTTTTGTCACAGCAACTGTTGCTGCAATTTGAATTGTTGTACGCAGGTTAGGGTACAGGCTCTTAAAATCAATTTGATGAGATTGTTTCAAGAGTAGTGAGAAATAGGGATTCGTTTAACCAGCGGCATGTAGATGCTAAGATAGCTGGGGTTATTGAAATGAATGGATATGTGGGCAAAACCACTAGGAGAATTTTTGAAGACATGCATTCTACTTTTGCTTAGATTGACTCTCCCAATATCGTGCCTGCATTCTGCTTTGAGAAACCAAAAACTTTAGCATACCAAACCTTGACAAATCCATTGTCTCCTTGCTTTTCAAGAATCTCAAAGGCAGCAGCTTGACAGATCCGCCTGACCCCCACCTTGGGTACCAATTTTATTACGTTTTTATGCGGATCTCGAGAACCATCTGTTCGAAAATTTGGGGTCCGGCCCCCTCATCCCCCCTCGGGTACCCCATTGGTGGTAAACCCGGGGGGGGGGGGGTACTTGACTTTCAATTGTACGGGGGGGGGGGTGCACTCCAAGAGCAAATTTTTTCACCCGGCTTTAGAAATTTTCCCTCGAAATGATAGCCGGCTTTAGAAAAAATCGGCGAAAAGCATATCCCAAAACGTAAAAATCGGCGAAAAGCATACCCCTAAACGTAAAAATTCATCGAAAAACAATGAAATAACACGTTTGACAACCGGCTTTAGAAAAATTGCCTTCTTTTGATACCCGGCGTTAGAAAAAAGAGGCGAAAATGATACCCGGAAAGGAGTGCACATGGCGTCAGCAAAATATACTAAGTACCCCCCCCCCCCCCCCGGGGTGGTAAATCATGCTGGATTAAGTTTTTTCTATAAATGGAAGGTAAAAAATTTACAATTTACGAAAAATTACTTAAGATTACGAACGAGCCACCATACAATACTATAGAAACAACACCAAGGGGAGCAAAAGATTAAGATTAAAAAATTACGTTTCAATATGGATCTGCTTTGGTTCTTCACAGCAATTCCAATTTTGGATAGGAACTTGTATTTTTCATACCTTATGATAGACTTGTCCAGAAGTGCATCTTGAGAATTCGACGCATCGCACATCAACTGCGACATGAGAATCTGTGGATGTCTAAAGAACAAAGCGGATACTGACTTAAAAATTGAGACAATTCATATGCATTTTTAGGTGAAAAAGAGGGGCCATTTATTCTGAAGCTGACAGCAATGCCTGTGATTTTACAACTGTTTCACCAGATGAGTCAGAAAAATGCATCCCTTATTTGAAGAATTTCACTTCAGAAATAGTAAAGCAGATCTGAAAAATTACAACTCCGTTGTCTGGCTCAGGGTTGAACCATGGGCAATAATACACCGTTGATGTGGCCTATATTATGATCAAAATTACATTCTTACCCACTGTGTGTCGTTTCTCTTCCATGGGATTGCGAGCAAAGCTCGATGATGTTGCTACTCCTTCGTTCTTCTCTCGTCACAACAAGGAT
The DNA here is from genome assembly GCA_039566865.1 of Aurelia coerulea. NCBI lineage: Eukaryota > Metazoa > Cnidaria > Scyphozoa > Semaeostomeae > Ulmaridae > Aurelia > Aurelia coerulea. The sequence continues at coordinate 13,150,125 of CM076958.1, read as the reverse complement.
CAAATGCCACCAATATTCAAATACAGTTAAAACCGTTCGAGCTCCTATGCAGCGATACGTCTCACTTCAAATTACTGTACTTGAATAATGGTGGCATACAATCCTTGTTGTGACCAGAAAAGAACGAAGGAATAGCAATATTATAAAGCTTTACTCCCGTGGAAGAGAAACAACACAGCGAGTAAGAATACGATTTCGATCATAATATAGGCCATATCAACTGTGTATTATTGCCCATGGTTTACCGTAATTTTGAGAATTTATTGATAAGTTACAATGCACAATCTTACAATCTTCGTTGTCTGGCTAAAACCGTAAGTGAGTGGCTGGATATAATCCACTCTTTGGCCATCAAAATAATAAAATAAGCTGGGCTATTGCCTTCTGAAGATAAAGAAACTTTTGAAATGCAGTTATGCTCTCTTGTCACTGCTGAGCATAAAAGATTCAAGATTTATACCGGGTGAGTCAATAAAAAGGCCCAATGTTTGAGAAACTGCTGCTCCGTAAATATCAAAGCAATAATATTGGACACTGTCTTGTTTTATCCCCGATAAGTGGGAGATTTTCAGCAAAAAGCACCTTTCGAAGATCGGCAAAACGAATGAAAACGACAAGCAAAATTTCTCTTTGTTTTCCTTCCTAGCAATTATGACACATAAATGCATTCATGTATTTTGTCTCATGGGAGAATAGAATCCCCCTCAAGAAGTTATTCATACTTTTTCATTCTCCCAAGAGGATATCACGTGCTACAGCGTGCTCGAGTCACTGCCGCAAGGTGTCTTTTTTCAAAAAATACCTTGTAAAATCTGAACGGAGTGACCGATTTCAGCCAGGAAAAAAAAAATACTTGAACATCTCAGCTATTCAAGTAAATATTGCAAAATACCATTGCTTGTATATTCAGGGAGTAGTAGCCTCTCAAGTGCCAGCCTTTTTTGACTCATCCGGTACAACAGCGAGCAGCTCAGTTTTGGCTGCTTTTTGGCAAATTTGGAAATAGGAATTGTGGTTAATCTTGATTTCAAAAGGAACTAATGCACCTAAAATTAAGTGAAAACTATCAAAAAATAAGTTCAAGCCTAAGCGATGAGATTGAAATTTATAAGTTGTTTGCATAGCTTTCCTTGTACAATATTACAAAAAGTGGCTACATTTGTCTCACTCAACCGGTATCTGAAGTTCGTGAAAGGCAAGATGATCAGCTGTGCCTAAAAATACGTCTGAACCCAAATTACGAGAATTTCCTCAAAATTTTATAGGAAATTCAGAGGTAACTCAAACTCCTTTATTCCAATCAAATAGCAGAGTATCAACTCAGCAATAAAAACAAAACCAAAAAACATTCCTCCTCGTTCCAAAGAGCGGCAACATTCATAGGGGATAACTGAGTGCAGAACATTACTCTACATACCAATTGCTCAATGGTCCCATCACTGAAAAATTCTCCACTCGGCTCAAAGTCAGTTTTTGGTTGATACAGTTCCTCCTTGAGAATTTCATCCTTTACAGTAAGACAACCATCAGCTCCAACAGCTATCTTTTCTTCTTGCAGCCAAGTCCTGAGATCCTAAAACAGCAATTTCGAAAATTTTGAAGATGATTTAAAATTTCTCTTGATAAAACAATACCTGAAAATTGCAAAGCGAAGTCAAAGGATTGAACATACAAAAGCTGTTTTGTCAGACAATTCACAATATGAGAAGGTAATGGCTAGAAAAAGACGTGGATCTGATTGAGAATCAAAAAGCAAGACCAGTCTGTCTTTTTCTTTCTGTCTAATCATATAAAATATTTACAATAAATCTTACATTCTACTATACTTATCTAACTACTATACAACACCACAGGGACGATACAAAGGGGAGCGAAAGACAATGACTACCCCATGGCCAATACACAAAGACACGCAACTACCCTACGAACGATTAAAAACCAATCGATACTAAACTAATAGATTCTGTCTAACATTAGATGTCGGGTCAGGCTTGGGATGAATTGAAGAAAGTCTCGAGCGCAACTCGCTCTGTAAATAAGAATAAAATGCCTGACAACTAATGTAAAACGGAATTTACAAAGGAAAAGAACATTTACGCAAAGGGACTTGGTGGTTGCTTGGTATTGAAGTTTCAAACATCTCAGCCAAACCGACCAGTGTCGTGAATGAAACGTAAAGTCAATTTGAGTATATTTCTGTTAAAGTCATTATGGTGATTTGTACGAATGGTCGTAATAATTCTACAATTCCAGCAAGAAGATCTTGTTGTTGAATATCAGAAGAAAGGCAGAGCAATAAAAGGTGCTCTGTATCCTCAAGACCAGTCTGTCTTAAGAAGTTTCTGAAATTTGCTAATTCTGAAACCAATCATGAGATCAGTTATATCTGGGAAAAAGATTTGGTCCATGATCTCCTTGCCTAAAGAAGAAATTTAAAGATTGGAGATGTAATCAAATTTAGGTGATTTTTCAAACAGGAGCACTTTTTAAGAGGGAACACCTGGTAAATGTCGCAACTGCAACATGAGGGAGTGGCAGTGCACATCTCTCAGCCTATCTTCTGCAAGGGGATAAACAATTAAAAGATTTTAAAATCAAGTTACCTCGGGAGGTATTCTTGACAGCCCGTTGCAGATGTGAGTTCGATAACGATCCAAATGTTTCTTTTGCAAAACCGCTGAAACGGAAGTTGAGGAAAAATCAATATAAAGAAGGACAAAAGTCAAAAGTAACACAAGCGAGGAGCATTTCTGTAAAGTGCTTTCATTTCTTTTGCTAAATATACGCTCTGTCAAATTAATTCTAGCAGTGCTTCATTTGTATATACCGGTCGAGCCAGAAAAAAGTCCCATTTTTGAAACTTCATGGCACTAAGTCTACTAGATTGATTGGAGTGAATCGAATTTTGCTTGACAGTCGAGAGATCGAAGTATTTTCGTAAATTTTCTCGCATTTTTATTAGCACGGAAAATATAGATAAATTCGCCTTCACGAGACTTTCATGGTTGCAAAATGCTTGAGAAAGTCCTAAAACATTTGATCAAATCAATGGAAAAACTTCCGGCACAATAAAGAAAGAAAAGTTGTTCAAGGATGAGAGATATCGTCTGCACAATTATTGTCATAGCATTGAAAAACTTCAGTAATTGTTTGAACATCTATTTCTAATAACTCATCAGAGGTGAAATGCACTTCTGTATTGTTCTGTGCGAGGAGATTCCTTGCCATTGAAGTGTTTCAGGCCATTTTTCAGACATTTGGCAGCCAAGAAATGTTCTTAAAATCGAGCTTACCTATGTTTTCAATACTAAAAAAAAGTGCGAGAAAAATCGCAAAAATAGTTCAGTCCTTCAGCTTTTAATTAGGATTTTAGTCAATCAAATCCATCCAGTACTCTTATCTTGGTGCTTTGAATTTCCAAACACGGAAACCTTTTTCTGGCTCACCCGGTAAAATATTTGCAAAACATTTGCATATATTACATATGCAAAACATACATTTGCATTTACAATAAACTTTTAAAGGTGACCTGAAGCGAAAATTTGTTATTGATGCAAATGAACAGCACTGTTAAATGATAAGAAATCCTGTTTAAATTTCTTTGATATCTCATTTCATTTTCAATTTATCCACTGATTTTACGTTTCAGCTGATGACGTCATTTTTTTGGAAATGACTAGAAAAACATATGGAAATATAGCTGTATTTGATCTTTCAAAGATTCAAGTTGTAGGAAACATTTCAGCTGAGCTAAATACATTCAATAAAATTGCCTCATGACTTAATATGATGCTTAGAAAGGCATGTTAATGGTGCAAAGTTATTTAATTAGATTCCTTTCTGAAGCATGGTCAATGTTGTATACTTTCTTTGCTTTTTGCAAACAAAATGATGTCATCAGCCAATGGTACAAAACAGTGGATAATTCACAAATGAGACAAGGTATCAACAATCTTAAACGGCATTTTTTATCATTCAATGGCGTTATTCACTTGCATCAATAAAAATTTCGCTTCAGATCACTTTTAAGCTGGTTTTTGAGACAAACAGGGATGAAAAGTAACCACAAGCATTACCTGGCGTAATTAGATCTGAATGGCAAGTTCCAAATAAATCCACATATATTGGCTCCTGGGAGAAAACAATGGTGGTAAAACACAAATCTAATACGACGTTTCAAACGCATTATGGCAATTATTTATGGTGACAGTTTTCAGATCTATGGTGATCGAGGTAATCTAAGTAAAGTAGTGCTGTTATATCATCGTTTCGCTAGATTCGATCAAAGATCCAACGAATCGAACAACTGGCAAACTATCGATTTAACTCAAATCATTGATTAGGCTGCCGAGTAGATTTTCAACTCATTGATTAGGCTGCCGAAGGGGAGCGAATTATTCGAGGTAACAATGCTAAAAACAATGGTCACGAAAAGAAGCACCAAATTACAACTTGTTGTACAAGACATGGGATCACTGAAAGAATTAGAAAGAGTCTCACATCACAATAAAAAAATGTATAAATTAAAAAAATCTTATAGAAATTATACCCCAAATATCGCACATGTTGCGGCCTTGACCTATCCTTGCAGCAAATGGCTTGTTCTCCGTATTCATTTGCAAAATCAACGGATACATAAAGGAAAAGAATTAGCTGTTGAATAGGTCTCAGTCACGGATTCGATTTTTTAATCAATTACAGCTCAGATCATGGGTTATTGATCACATTCAGAGATCCTTGTGGAAATCATTTATCACAAATCCTGAAGCAAGAGTAGACCATTACAGTAAAGATGGAATATTTCTCCGAGGCTCTTTTGGTTCTGTTGTAGATAATCGTGGAATCATAATTTGATTCTAGAAACCGATGTATTAGCTTATCATGTACTGCATTAGGTCGTATAAACTATGATAATTTAACTGAAAGACAACACTCACTTGATTATGAATTAGGCATGTGACTCTCCTGCAATATGTTATTGTTCTTTCTGGTTTGAATATAACTTTGATGGTTTGTGATGAACCAGCTTTGAGCTTACCGCATTTCACATCAAAGTTGAAAACGCTGTGCTGATTATCGATCTGAAACTGAAATTAAAAATGAAAAGGTAAAGCGCACATTGTCAATGGTAAATGTAAAGTATGAACCAAAGATTAAAACGTTGCCGCCTTCTCCAAGCTGAATGGTAGGTTGTGTCATAATAGGCAGTGAATGTGCAGCAAACAAAGTTCAGGCGTTTGAAAAATTGTATACGGTACCTAGAACAGTGAATGAATCGACCTATTTACTTGCTAGAAAAGAGGTTTGGATCGAGCGTCCAAATCTGGTAAAACTTGGGAAGGAAAACAGAAGCACGACCACCATTCTCAGTGGATACACTGCTAGCTGTGGCAAGAGGTTGCCTCGGATCTTGTTGCACTATTATTCAGAGAGTTTATTGTCGATAATTTTGTGCAAAGTGAGTTAGCAATGGTGGTTTACACAAGGGCAAGTGTTGTTGGTCTTTTCGCTTTGTTTTTCATTATTTTCATTCCTTATCACCTGAATTCTTCATTTGAATAACAAAGGTTGAAAGCAGCAAATTTCGATTTTGTAAACCCGCAAAACGAAGCCTAAGCATGTTCGCATTTTTGCTATGCAACTGTTACACAGCATAACCTCTAAATTTTTAAAAAGGTTGGTGTAAAATTAAATGACCTATTTCTTTGAACCAAATGGCTTCAAACTGAACTTCAGCTGTTTTGCTATAATTCTACCGTTAGAAAAGTCTATCACTCTTCTGGTTTATGATTTAGAAATTTGATGACGCCACATCCTCAAATAAGTTAGAATATAAAATACGCTGTAATTTAAAAAATATTCAAAATTTCTTAAAGTCCAACGGTAGAATTATAGGTAAGCAACTAAAGCTTATTTCAAGCCATTCAACAAGAAGAAATAGGTCATAGAATTTTACATCCACCTTTTTACGGCGATTTATAGAATTGGAACCTATGCTCTGTTACACACTACAAAATCAGCTTGCGAGGATGAATGAAAATAACGAGAAACAAGGCTAAGAGGCGAATAAGACTTGCCTGCGTATAAATTGAAACATTCGTAAGTCAATTTGAGCAAAGTTATCGTTGATTAACTCGCTGTAAAGCGTTCTGAGATCCGAAAGAACTGCATCCCACAGCTAGTCTAGGAGTGTATCTACCGAGAACGGGAGTCGTGCTTTCGTTATCCTTCTCAAAGTTTACCAGATTTGGACGCTCGATCCAAGCCTCTATTCTAGGAAGTAAAAAGGTCTATTTGCAATATTCGAATTCCGCTTGATAGCAGAAAGACTAAAATATTTTTGTGATTCAACTCCTGTTCTTACGAGCTCTGAAAACATAGGCAAATCCTTGGTTGCGAAATGCCTGAAAACGGCCTAAAACACTCAGTCATCTCTCAAAGAATCTCTACATACAGAACAACACGAAAGTACACCCCCAAGCATTAAACAAAAATCTTTAGATTTGCATGAAATCTCAAACCTTGGTAGTTTTCTAAAAATTTTCAAGCAAGCTCAAGCATTTAAAATCGCCTTGGTCTTCGCTTCTTTCACCTTGCACTTGTCATTGAAAGCTGAATGATAAGCACGAGGCGAAAGGAACGAAAACTAAGATAACTTGAATTGCTCTCCATGTATTATCACTATTATTAACAGATGCGAGTGACACAGCAAACTCGCTTCCCGATGCGCATGATCAAATGAATTAAGATGCAGCAACCGAAAACATGCAATATCATAAGCAGTAATAAAGTAGCAGTAATCTCATGATGTTTAATAACAAATACCTGAAAAACAGCGTCAACTTTGGACGTATTGACAACTTTGAATGCTCTGAGAACTTCTGTTGCGATGCCAGTTATTCCAAAACTTATTGACGAATCATCCAAATACACCATTGGTCCTGAAATAGGAAAAAATAGGCTATATATTAGTATACACACACAGTGAGTGAAGTATATAGTATAGAATAAGATAAAAAAGCATTCATGCTTTACCGCATTAACACAAGGATAGAGAAAAGCTATTTTCTCTCCAAAACAGAATTTAAAATTCATATCGACAATCTCTCATCTCTCCATTTCCTAGTTTCGTATTACTTCTGATATATCAAACAACCATCACTTACCGACAACGTTGTTTATTTCTGTTCTAGTTTCTAGCTCTACACTATTTATAAGTACTGGATGGGTCAAAAATGTATACACTATTTGAAAAATCGCATGACATAAGCTATGAGATCAATCTGATTGATTACAAATCCGTTGTCTGGCCGAGGGACTAGCATTTTGAGAATTTATTCATAGTTTACAGTGTACAATTTTAATCTCAAATGAAACCTTCCGGAACGTTAGCTTCCATGGGCTGTGGTTAAAGCTAGGTTTGCGTGGTTCCATTCAATCCACCACCACCATCAAACTGGTAAAGCGATCTTTTCTTAATCTCAGTCATTGCCTTTTATTGATACAGAAACTGTTGAAATTTAATTATGCTCTCTCGTCAATGCTGAGCATCAAAGGTTAAAAACGTACATGATAGTGAACAAGCCAATATGGCCGCTTTCAAATGCAGCATGCTGTAAGAGTAAAATCAGCGCCTCTTTACTGTAAAAAATTCCTAAACAGATTTTGTCGAAACAGTTCCGGCCTAGAAGAACTCAGTTGATACACTAGTAGGGCAAAGGCTAATTTATTCCCACTGGATGCATTTATCAAGGATGGTAAAGTAAGCTCTCACAAAGATGGATTTTCGTCTATGTAAATGCCGTTTCACTTTCTGATATCTGAAATAGGCCTTACTTACGAAAAGATAAATTTAGTGATGAATAATTCAATCAATACGCTCAACCTGGATATCATTGGAAAGAAGATAGACTGTACTTGCAGATGGTGTGCGTCCAATTCATTCAAATATAATTGTTTCCCGGAGAATCTGGAACAAAGGAGGGTTGCGTTTCTTCTGAAATACCCTGTATAATATGTACGATTCTATTCGCTTTAGAAATCGATATCATCAAGGCGTATCAAAATCCTTCCCAATGCTTACCTTTTCCTTGACCAATACACTTCACAACAGAACGGCTTGTGGCACCAAGGGCAAGGATTTCAAACGAGTCAGCCTGAGGAACATCACAAACTCTTGGGGTGTATAATATCCTCAAATTCATTGCTCTGTTACCAGGCACAATACCATGGTACTGGGAACATTTAAATGCTTTATCAAGCGAAGCATCGAAGGATGGTTGCAAAACTTGAAATGGAGCGCTCACCTGTAAAATTGAATGAAATACGAGCTTTAGGATTATGCGGCAAATCATTATTGCAGGAAGCCATTTGTGAACAGGATAGTTTCTAGTACCGTGTGGTGTGATAAAAAGGGATTCGTCTATAAGAAGATTTGCCTTGATCTTTGTTGCAAGATTTCTTGATTTGGGCCCATTCATTACAGCAAAATTTCTTTATGGAATTTTTTAACTTTCATAAAATCAAATTTCTCAGATAATCATGATTTATTGAAGACCGCTAATGTAACTTTTGAGCTAGACCATAGGATTATAAGAAAGAGCCACATCATAAACAAAATTAAGTATTATTTGGGTTGGTAGCATACTACTTTTTGGTTAAAAACTCTTGCAACTACCGGGTGTCCCAAAAAAGTTCCGACGTTTGATTGAAAGCGGAGCAAAAATTTCTGAATCTGACAGTTTCTAGCTAAAAAGCGAAGGAGACAAAAGAAACCCGTGAAGATTTTCCTAAATTTTACCTACCTTCATAAAACGCAACCAGGACAAAAAACTGCTTGAGATTTCCCGAATTTTTTTAAAGTTGTCTACTCTCCAGATGTTTGGGAGTAAAAGTTTGGATGCCGGTTAAAATATCTTCAGGATTGGCGGAGTTATTGCCTCTCCAATAGACAAAATCGGCGAAGGCTTGTCGAGACCTGTTTACGCTACTTCAAGTCAGGTGATAAAGCCTCTTGATAAAACCTCTTTTGAATTTTATAAGTTATTTCGCAACGAGCAAACTTTTCCCATGTAAAAAGTAGTACAACACAGAAACTTCCCTAGAGTATTGCCACATGACTTGAAAGGCGCGAACAAGCCTTTGTAGATTTTTTCAATTCACATAGAAACCGTAGGGGCATGGAATCTTCAATAAAAGAAAATTTAGCGAAAGACAATAGCAAGAACAATTGAAAACACAGATTGTGCAGTTTCTATTCATTCTAGTTACATGCAAGACATTTCAACTTACAGTTTGGCATATCGTGAGAAGAAATGGATAATCTGAAAATGGAATTATGATCTCTAACATTTCACTCTTATGTTGAGGAAAAAACCAGAGAGGTTCATTCGCTTTCCTGCTTCAAAACGGCGAAAGGGGACTCCCTGGATGACCAACACAAAAATTGGGCTGACAATTCGCTCATTACCTTGACGACGAGCAAGATTGTTTACAAGAGACCTCTTTTGAATTTTATAAGTTATTTCGCAACGAGCAAACTTTTGCCATGAATGTAAAAAGTAGTACAATACCGAAACTTCCCTAGAGTATTGGGGGAGTATTGCCACATGACTTGAAATGCGCGAACAAGCCTTTGTAGACTGTTTCAATTCACATAGAAACCGTAATGGCATTGAATCTTCAATAAAAGAAAATTTAACGAATGACAATGGGAAGAACAATTGAAAACGCAGATTGTGGCGTTTTCGGGTCGTTCTTACAACAATCACTATTGTTATTACTATTGTCTCCCGGCCAGAATTTCTATTGTTCAAGGTTCAGTGCCTTATCGCTTTGTTTGTGACCATAGCTCCGCCAATCCTGGAGATATTTTAACCGGCATCCAAACTTGTACTCCCAAACATCTGGAGAGTAGATTGCTTCAAAAAAATTCGGGAAATCTCAAGCAGTGTTTTGTCCTGGTTGCGTTTTATGAAGGTAGGTAAAATTTAGGAAAATCTTTACAAGAGAAAATATCACTTTGTAATTGAATAGAAATAAGTTTTGAATGATTTTTGAGTGCGTAAAATTTCACCTTCTCGGAAATTCCGCAAACTGGAAAATAGACTTACGGTGTGAAGAATCGAGTCAAAAAGGTCCTCTGGGAAAACGCTTTGCTGCTACCGGGTGCGCCAAAATAAACTATGCACGTGTGGCATGCCACAATAAATCGTACACTGGACCGATTTTGAAGATTCATGATGTAATCTTTAGCAAAAAGCCTGAATTAGATTCTTGGATTTTTGCAAACTTTTCTGTTTTAAAATTTTTAGAGCCAAACGCGAGTTTCTTAAAATGTACGTTCTCGAAAACAATGAAAACGATCAAAAAACTTCGATCAAGTTTTCTAAAGAATCGCTATGAATGGACAAAGAGAAACATTTTCCGTGGTGATATGGGATTTAGAAATCGATTAATTGTATCGATTGACTGTATTGATTAATTAATCGATTTCTAGATCCCAATTCACCACGATTCATGTCGATTCTTTCGAAAATTTGATCGAAGTTTTTTGATCGTTTGCAGTGTTTTCAAGAACGAACATCTTAAGAAACTCGCGTTTAGCTCTAAAAACTGAAAACAGAAAAATTTGCAAAAAATCCTTGAATGTAATTCAGGCTTATTGCTACAGACAGGCCCGTAGGAAGCGGGGGGGGGGGGCAGGGGGGGCTCAAGCCCCCTAATAATTTTTTAAAACAATGGTGCTACATCACATGACTTAATTAGATGTATTGTTCTCTATTGTTTTAAGAACAATTGCCCCCCCAATCCGAAGCTTCTTCCTACGGCCCTGGCTACAGATTAATCATGAATCTTCAAAATCGGTCTAGTGTACGATTTATTGTGGCCTGTCAAATGTGCATAGTTTATTTTGGCGCACGGGTATTATTGTTGCATTATACCAACTGGGAATTTGAAATGGGAATTTTACTGTTTTCGCGGTTTCACGGAGTGGAACAACCTGTCATTTCTTTAAATAAAAATATTTTTCAATCCTTTGTTTGACCTACCACATTATTCAACAGTGCATTTCCCCGGCTTCGTGCAGCTCGAATTGAGTGGAAAAGTACAAGCTTAGTTTTTCCCCCGAGACCTATTCGATTCCATTTTCAGACATTACTACAAATATGCTCAATGAACAGAACTCTTGCTCATAAACAAGGTAGTGAACGAAAGAGTCAATCCAGTTTTTGTGTTCCTAATCTGGAGATACCCCTACACTGCAATGATGCAAAAAGGCGTACAAATCTCTCTGGTTTTGCTTTCAACATGAACATGAAATGTTACAGCTCATAACTCCATTTTCAGATTACTAATTTCTTCCCGAGATATGTCAAACTATAAGTTGAAATATCAAGCCTGTAACTAGGATGAAGAGAAACATTGAGATTCAATACTTTTTCCTCTGCGTTCACTCGAACGTCGGAATTTTTTGGGACACCCGGTATAGTTAAAATTGAAAAGGTTTCTTGATAGAATCGACAACTGATCACTTTTAGTTTCTCAATTTCTGGATGGGATTACAACGGTTTTTTTTATAAATGATGGTTTCATCATACCTTTCCAGATTGATGGAGGAAAATTGATGGAATTTACAAAAAAATATAGTTAGTTTCTAAAGGTTTACAACGAGGTGGTAATTACAAGTCTGTCACCCTTCCTGTTTAGAAATTAGATGACGCCACAACATCAAACGAGTTGAAATGTAGAAAACTATTACAGGGTGTCCCAAAAAATGGTAAAAAATTTGATCAGGGCTAACGATAAGAATTTAAGTCGAATCAATCCCTAACAAGTTTTGAACTCTTCGATAGTTAACTTGAAGATTGATACCTTGTTTGTCGATATTGGTGCATCGAGAGTTGCAATAAAAATCTTGAAAGTCCAAATTTGTGTTCACCTCCAAACCAGAGCTTTTAGGTTTTGGCCTAAACTGCAAATACACTGGTCAGGGGAGTCTCCTCAGTCATAGACTTTTTTGAACAAGGAACCGCCCTGTTTCGGATTTCTATTAAAAAATTTTCTCAAGCACGAGGTTTATCGCTTCAGGCCCGTAGCACCCATTGGGGCCGGTCGGGCCCGGGCCCCCCCAATAATTTCCAGAAGTTGAATTTTTTCATTCTTCATAATAACATAGAAAACTGATCATCAGTGACAGGCCCTTGGCAATGAAGCGAGTCAAGACCTATCAAAGTTCAACAACAGCAAACTACCGCCTCGACCACCTGATGGTGAAACATGTGCACAACGACAGAGTTGATAAATTCAACCTCTTCAGCATCGTAAGCGAATTTGTCATAGATTCCAATGCAAGGAAATTTAACTTTGGACAGCTCAACTCTTTTGACATCAGAAGCACTTGGTCAAGAGAGGCGAAAAGTACCCAGACTTCAAGAATCAATAATCATAGCTAAACTAATGAGCAGTGGCGTGGTCCTCGAGATCCTCGAAACCGAATAGAAAAAAGCTGGGTATAGCTGGGAAAGAATTTTCCAAGAAATGTCAAATCTTCCATTTTAGCATTTGCAAATATGGAATCAGGGGATGCATTCTAAGCCAAAGTAAAGGATGTTTCTTCAAACATTTTCCTCATGCTTCAACTCATAAGAGAACTGTCACAACGCTTTCAAAGATTCCTTGTCACTAATGGCAAGCATGATATTGGGAGATGCATTCTAAGCCAAAGTAAAGGGCATGGCCCCAAAAGTTTTCCTGGGGCTTCCCCCAGACCCCCTCATTTCAATTCCGCCCATTTAATTTACTCTGGCCATGCCATGGCTTTCGTAGGACGCCATAAAAACTGTGTGATGACTTTTGTAAATCAAATATCAATTCTTATCCTATTGTAGTTTGATTTTAGCTAACCTGTTTGAAATATATTTGGATTCGTAGATTTCCTATTTTTCTTCAGGACCTCCGATCATAAAATGCCCTTTCAGCAATGTACAGAAGGGCATTGCCAAAAGAAAAGAGGGCATTGACCGAGCAATTCTTCCGGGGGCTTCGCCCCCGGACCCCCGGAACCTTTACCCCTTCGGTGTGAATTAGTGCCCCTCCAATCTGAAAAATGCTCCTACGGGCCTGCTTGCTTATACTTCCCTATGATGTAGGAGATTCCACAACACAGCGCGTTACAGCTTAAGCCAAAATCCAAAAGCTCTGGTTTGGAATTGGAGGCATCTATGTTCAAGTTGACTATCGGGGATTATCTTTAAAATTATTGCAGATTTCTTGAAGCTAAATTCTTATTGCTACGCCGAATCAAATCTGTTACCTTATTTTGGGACACCCGGTATGATTTTGAAATCGATCAAGATATCAAAAAAGTTTCCAGAAATTAAAGCATCCAAAATTCCTTCCAAATAAAAGTAATAGCTATAAATTTTTAATTAAATTAACGAATATTTCAACAGGATAACTTATCAGTATTTACAATACCGTTATCGCTAGGGTCCTGCTGGCTTGATAGTTGCAGTAAAAATATCCATTTAGAGCTTAGAAAATTAAAATCAAAATACAAGTGAAACTTAGATACTTACAGAATTAAACACAAGCTTTTCTAAAGATTTTGAGCCTATGGTCCTTGTAATACGAGAAAAAGATGATGAGGAAAAATGCATATAATTATGGAAACCTTACCGGAGTATGATTGACTAGTTCAACAATTTTTTCAGATGTTGTGTTAACGGCTACATCTTTGAAGTCAATGTGAATATCACGTCCGATTTGTTTGCCATACCGAACGCCAATGTAAGCATATTTTCCTGCAAAGCGAGTAACAATTCTTAAAACTCGGATTCGACTTCTTTTGCTAACGATAAACTATTTTGATAACCCTTTCAAAGGCCCTGCAGGGTGTCCAAAATCAATTGTTCGACGCTTAATCAAATATTAAAAATAACGATATACATTAAAAGCCAAACATTTCAGACGTTAATATCTTCGGACATTTGGTACATTTTCAGAATTTGTCAAAATTTCATACGAATATCACAGTAAAAAATTTCCACCGTTTGAAAACGTAATGCCTTGCTCACAAAACGCTTTGCATTAAAAATGAATGTGGTGAAAGTGTTATCTAGTGAAAGATATTATGATTTCTTGAAACGAAATCCATCTTAGCAATCATTCTCATCATCCTCAACAATAATAATTTGTGAAAATTTCCGACCAAGTACCCCGAAAATGAATCTATAAATGTATTATATCTGTAGTATAAAGTAAGCAAGTATAAAGACTACAAACGGAAGTATACAGAATTTTTGTCGTCCGAAATTTCTCTAAAAACGTCCGAAATTCCATGAAAAACGACCGAACATTTTTGTCCGAAAATATTTTGTCCGAAATGTATTTGTTCAAAAATTTTGGCTTTTAATGTAATGAACGGGCTCAGTGGTAAGATACATTCTTGCAAATCTGGTAGGAAGCAGCTTCTGATGGGGGGGGGGGGAGGTTGCTCTTAAAACAATAGAGAACAATACATCCAATTAATGCTTGTGACGTAGCACCATTGTTTTCAAAATTATCGGGGGAGGGGTTTGAGCCCCCCTGCCCCCCACTTCCTACGGGCCTGGCTATCCATGGGAGTACAAGCTTATTTAAGTTTATTATTTTACTATACCTGTTCCATGTAAGGAAATGGTTCTTGTGTGGGATTTACTTGTATCATCCCCGAATTTGCAAGTTGCATCAAGCTGATATACATATGCAGCCTAGGAAAGTGATGAGAAATAAAAGCATGTTAATTCAATAAAATGAACACTGGCTAAATGTTAAACTAATTCAAAAGTTAAGAATAATGGTATTGGGACTTGTAATGATCAGTAAAATGGTACTGATAAGACAGCACACTAGTGATTGAACAGTAGCAGGAAGACATTTCCTGCAGAAGTTGTGTGATGGCGTAAGCCTTTTTTGTGCAGTCAGAATAGCCGAGAGGGCGGGAAAATCGACTTGATTAGTAATTAGGTGATATCAATTCTTGGCACTAAAAATCTAAATGAATTTGATCTCTACAAGGCCCGGAGGGGGGGGGGGTACTTGACTTTCAATTGTACAGGAGGGTGCACTCCAAGAAAAAATTTTTCACCCGGCTTTAGAAATTTTCCCTCGAAATGATAGCCGGCTTTAGAAAAAATCGGCCAAAAGCATATCCCAAAACGTAAAAATCGGCGAAAAGCATGCCCCTAAGCGTAAAAATTCGTCGAAAAACAATGAAATAACACGTTTGACAACCGGCTTTAGAAAAAATGCCTCCTTTTGATACCCGGCGTTAGAAAAAAGAGGCGAAAACGATACCCGGAAAGGAGTGCACATGGCGTCAGCAAAATATACTTAGTACCCCCCCCCCCCCCCGGCTACAAGGAAGAAAAGGAAGCCTTACATTTCATAAAGTATTTCCAATTGGTTCACATTTCCAACGACAAATATAAGGTTGAAAGACTCACGAGTCCCACCTCTCCCTTTCCCAACCCTTCTCAGCCATTTAAAGATGTTATTTAAATCTAAAATGAAATAAAAAAAGTTGACATACCTCTGGTTTGAATTCAACTGTCACAGAAAGTCTCGATCTTGGCTTCAGATATCCATTACTTGGTTTGATTGAGAACGGCTTTGCACACGAGATGGTGAATGTAACTCCTAGCTCACTGTAATATGAACATGATGTACAATTTGAAACATATTTCAAAGCTAATAAGCCTCTTTCAATTCTTGGTATACCATTTCTATTCCATAACCTGAAATACACTTGCTACCGGTCCATCTATTCGCTTCTCTCAGGATCCCTCAAATACCCTAAAGCGTCTAATTCTTGGGGGGGGGGGGGGTCACTTGATTTTCATCAGTACGGGGTGTGCACTCTAATAAATAATGTTTACTGCACACTATGAGATTAAAGCTATCTTCAATGATAACCTTGAGTAATGAAGAAACTTGAGCCTGTATGCAGCCTCAATATTGCTCCATGAAGTATGGCACTTTCACCGGGGGGGGGGGGGGGGGGGGATTTGGTCTATTTTGCTGACAGGATATGCACTCCTTTCCGGGTATCGTTTTCGCTTGTTTTTTCTAACGCCGGGTATCAAAAGAAGGCAATTTTTCTGAAGCTGGTGGTCAAAAGTTTTATTTCATTGTTTTTCGAGGAATTTTTAAGTTTTATGGTATGCTTTTCGCCGATTTTTTCTAAAACCGGCTATCATTTCAAAGACAAATTTCTATAGCCGGATGAAAAATGTTTCTCTTGGAGTGCACACCCCCATACAATTGAAAGTCAAGTACCCCCCCCCCCCCCCTCCCGGGCACTTTCACAGAGGAGTGTTGAGGCTGGGCAAAGGCTAAGGCATTGCAGTTTTGTGTACGAGTGTGAAAAGAGAATTTTGCTTGTGTAAAAACATTTTGCCTACCACTCGTTGAAAAAACTACCAGTCAAATAATTTGTGAAAGGAAAAGGAGGAAAGAGAATCTTCCTGACAATATAAATACTTGTTGGGCTCTACTCAAATCTGAAAGAAGCAAGAGAGCAATTTTCGTCACATATCCCACAACTTCCTGGCATAGGTCTGAAACTACAAATGGAAATGTCTGTGGCAGGCCTTGCAAGGCGAGGCACTCAATCAATCACCTCCACATGCACACAGAAAATCCTAGGAGCTCGATAACCCAAGTAGGTACACAGTGAATGCACACATACGGTACATAGCACTGCAACGATCCTGCTCATATACGTTTGGCCTCTTCTTGCCCTTTCTTGTTGCTGTCTATTTGCTTTATTATACCGGGTGTCCCAAAATGATGTATTATTGTTTGATTGCTTACATGTCCATAACCAATGAACCGATTTTCAAAAACTCTGTTTTGTTTGATTGCCTAAAGGCTAAATTGTATTCTAAGATGTTGTTTGCCGTTTTACCACGCCGTTTTCATGTCAAAAAGAAGATCGATAGATTTGCTCAAATTCAAGCCTTGGATGGCATGAGAAAGAAGCGGCCTATTTTTCCAGTCAACATTTTAGATGTGATACACAAGGCTGAACTCGTATTCGTATTCTCTGAACTCAGTATCAACTGAATTCATATTCTCTAAACGCCATATATTCTATGAACGACATATAAGTTCAGCCTTTTGCATCAAATCTAAAATGTTGACTGGCAAAGAAGGCCGTTTCTTTTTCATGCTATCTAAAGCTTGAATTTGAGCAGCTTTATCGATCTTCTTTTGGACTTGAAGAAATCGGCCTAAAGCACAGCCAACATCCTCGAATACAATTTAGCCTTTCGGCAATCGGATAAAATAAAGTTTTTGAAAATCGGTTCATTGCTTATGGAGATATAAGCAATCAAACGATAATACATCATTTTGGGACACCCGGTACAGTATATTAACAGCAATTTCTTGATGTTCAGGGTTAAAAGTTTTCTCAGGTGCTCAGTCCAGCACTTGGGATCCTTGAGCTGCCCTAATTATCAAGCACTAAATGTATTATTTCTCTAATTGTACGTTCCTTTGTTGGAAGGCCTGGTCTGCGGTATACATTGAGATTAATTTATCTACCGGGTGAGTCAGAAAAAAGGATCCCCGCTTGGAAGGCCACTGCTCCATGAATATCAAAGCAATAATATTGAAAAATGTCTTGTTTTATTGCCAATATGTTCAATTAGGTTCAGTAATTTACCCGGCCTTAATCGACCATTCCTTCCCGTGGGTATGGAATTATGGATGATTTTCTGCAGAAAGCCCCTTCAAAAACCTGCAAAAACCAATGAAAACAATGAGCACATTTTCCTTCCTAAAATTGATGACACTCGCGTAAATTCATGTATTTTATCCTCTTGGGAGAATGGAATCCCCCTTAATAGGTCATCGATACCAGGTGGAGGACTTGTTCATCCTCCCAAGAGGATAGCACGTGCTAAAGCGTTCACAAGTCATTGATGTAAGGCATTGTAAGGCAGAAATTTTAGGGAAATCTGTTCATGATTCTGGGCACGTTTTGAAGAGGCTTTCTGGAGAAAATCCCTCATAATTTCAAAATGGAGTAGCCGATTTCAGTCAGGTAAATTTTATAGTAGATTTGAACATTTCTACCATAAAACTATATATTTGCCGATATCATTGTTTTGATATCCAGGGAGCCGTGACCTTTCAAACGGGGATTCTTTTTTCTGACTCACCCGGTATTTTTGTTAAAATTTCATATCAATCGGTAAACAAACATTAGGGTTTCTAAGTTATAGGGAGGTTTGGTTTATCTAAATTCAGCTAGTCAATATAGGTAAATACAGAGTGTCCAGTAGTTGCAAAGTTTTCAATATGTACTGACCTTATGTTAATTATTTCAAAGGACTTCTGCAACATATCACCAACAGCACAAAGATAAAATTCAACACGATCAGGTGTGATAAGCTCAGCAACTGGGAGTACTGCCATCATTTGTATCGCAAATTTACCATCCTAAAGATGAGTTGCAAGAGGTTTTAGCATGAATAAGATTCACAAGGTTTCAGAAATCATGTCAGGTGGGCCAAAGAGAGCTTCACATGTTTGAAAATTCGTTCTGCAGAGAACGATGAAGGATTGAGGTATTGGAATGAATCAACGTCTGCTTCATAGCCAAAAGGCAGAAGTATTTTTTGGCAAATTTTTCTTCTACGTTTCTCAGGTTTGGAAATTTTGGTAAATTCAACAACAAAACATTTGTAACTTTGAAATGCATGAAAGGAGGCCTAAAAACAGCAATCACAACTAACAATCACCTCACCCAAGCAAATTTCATTTCACTCAAGAATTGAATACCAAAATCTTTATAAACGCGATATAGCATATGACCTGATACTTTTGTAACCATCACTGTTTAAAAGTTTGAGCGAAATGAAAATGCATTTGAATTTTGCTCTGCGCAAAGAGATTAATGATCCCTTGTACACATTTGGAAGTAAAAAAGGAGTTTTAAAATCAAATTTTACCAATATTTACAACGCCCAGGTAAATAAAGATAGACAAGTAAATAAAGTAAAATATACAGTAATTACTTTGATTCGAATTGAAATAAGCACGACCTTTCGAGCATAGCCCGTTATCAAGCCAATGATGGGCTATGCTCGAAAAGTCGTGCTTATTTCAATTCGCATCAAAGTGCTTATATTTTACTTTACTTAATACTTGTTAATCATTGTACAATTGCACTACACACAACAAGAAATTTGCCCAGGTAAATAGATCAAAATCTCCAAAAAATATATACTTCAGCCTTTTGACTATCAACCAAACATTGGTTCACTGCAATGCCTCAAGTATTTCCACATAGAAAATTCTCAAACACGTGAAGTTCTTTTTGGTCCACTCAGTTGATATACGATACAAGACTTGTTTTGAGGTTTTGCTTGCATTTTCATCAACAATTTCTGATTTTCTCGTGAAGCCAAAGTCAAACATCAATTAATCTAGTACACTAATATTCAAAAAATATTTTATCAAATTTAGACATGAAAATATAAAGGAACTCAACATTTATCATAGCCTCAGTAAACATGATACTGGGTTTCTCGCTATGGACAGAGAAGAACCTTTCTGTGCAACCCTTGCGAAACAAATGGAAGTTTGCGCCTGACGATACTTTAAGATCATTTAAAGGTAGTGTGAAGCGAAAATTTTTATTGATGCAAATGAATAGCACAGTTGAATGATAAAGAATGTCGTTTAAACTTTTTGATACCTTTTTTCATTTTTGAATTATCCACTGTTTTGTACAATTGGCTGATGACGTCATTTTGTTTGCAAAATGTAAAGAAAGTATACAAGGTTGGCCATGTTTCCAAAGAGAAATCTAACTAAAAATCTTTGCACAATCAACATGCCTTCCTAAACATCATATTAAGTCATGAGGCAATTTATATAACATACATTCAGCTCAGCTGAAATATTTCTTACAACTGTAACCTTTCAAAGATCAGATACAGTTATATTTCCATATGTTATCCTAGTAATTTGCAAACAAAATGACATCATCAGCTGCAACTTAATATCAGTGGATAACTTGAAAACGAAATGAGATATCAAAGAAATATAAACAGGATTCTTCATCATTCGACTGTGCCGTCCATTTGCATTGATGAAAATTTTCGCTTCAGGTCACCTTTAAGATGTACAGTACATCCAGGTCCCATTTACGTATAAGGGATCAATCCACAACTGGATTCAAAGCAGAACAATCTATCAAAGCAGATACACATCCCTTTACAAGTCGCAATTTTTAAATTCCTTCAAACATTTGGGAGTGATCTCAAACAGTATGGATCCCATTTTGCTTAACAAGTAAATGGAGCTTCAAGGACAAAATCTCCCCTGCCCTTATTCCCAAATTGATAATCTTTACAACTTTGTCATACCTTGGTCTCAAATATGATTTTGTCTTCATATGTTCCCTGCAAGAATACAGCAAAAATGAAATATAAAGTGCGAGATAATCGCCAATTTTACTGTAAAGGCTATCTGTCCCCTCAATAATTTGCTTCATCCAAAGAAAGCAAAGATATTCACACGTATAATTTTCATGGCCATGAAAATTATGCATTTATGACCCTGCCCTTGTTGAGTAAAGGAAATTAGCAAGATTTTGTTGAATATTTTATAGAGATATATCAATTATTGTCATTCATCAAGGGGACTGCCTTCAAAATAATGGTATACTGCATGAAAACAGTAGCAGCATACAGTGACATACAGTAGCAGCTGTTCATTATCTTAAGAATCTCTTGCACTAATTTCTCCAGGTCCTTTACTGTATACAACTATTTAATAAACTTCTTTGAAAGAAAATGTATGGAAACATTTGTCAAAAAGATACGGTATGCTTTAGAAGTTCTATTTCAAAAATGTTTCTCACCTTTTCAAGTGGTCTGAATGTTACTGGCAAGCTCATGCTAGTGCCAGAACTAAGGATGATGGGTTGTGGATACTTGGTAGTGAAGAAGCGACTTGATGGTATTCTGTCGGTGAAAACACAAACAATTATCAGTTTGGCTAAAAACGCTTATGTGAAAAGCTTTTTAGGTGACAAAGCTCATACATTAAAGGGGCTGTTACAGGATATATATTACAAAGCTATCATACAAAAAAAAACCGTTATTGAGTGCTTGTGTAATTTTTCAGATTTTTGCACTAAATTTGGGAATCTTTTCATGAAATCTCTCCTTCATGAAACTAATTTTCTTTTTCTGCAAGATAATTTCCCATATCAATCACAGCCGTTTTTCGACCAAGGTCATATTTTACATAATTGTATACCCTTGTTGACTACCTGGAAGATTTTCAATTTGCATTTTCTAAGCCAGGTTGGAAGCTTTGTCCTGTGCACTGATTCTTTGGGACTCAGTCCAAATGACTGGTGTGCAAATTTACAAAAACTGTTTTGCAACACACAATATCAACACAATATAAATTCCTTACTAAAACATTTGTAAACATTTTCTAGAAAGTGACTTAGTGCACGTGATCTTAATACATGTTTGCTGTGCACAATATTTTAGAGTTATTTTAGCAGTTTATTGTGCATTCACACGCAGATAGCAAACTTTCCGGCCTGGCTTTTAAAGGCCTTATGCAGCCAAATTTTCGACATTGATTTTTTTCGATTTTCGAAATATTCAAACTTTACTGATTTCATTGATACCAAATTTTACTCAACATCATTGCGGTTAGGGTGTGAAATTCCGTTTTGAAAATTGCTACTCAGCGCGACATTTGACCTTCGCGCGTGACGTCACAATTATGACCACAAACACAACGCACAAGTTTTGTCATGTAAACCCCAATGCGGAGCTCGCGAGAAGATCAAAGACCGTTCAAGGTTTCTTCAAAATAATCTAAGATACTGATGCATTAGAGCTTCACGAAGTCCCCGTACAAGTGAAGCCTTGCTGAAAGTCTGGAAAAATAGGAAATATCTGGGAGTTCCAGCCTTCCCAACCTTCTAGGGCTAGAATAAGCTAAACAGACGGGAACAGTCGCGGGAACAGTGAGCCGGACTCGACGCTGGTGCCTGTTCTGCGAGCCTAGTGGCTGGAAATTTTCCTGACTAGCCACGAAAGCCTGGACTTCGATTCCAGGCTAGTGTGGCAAGTGAAGTGTAATGCAATTACTCAGCGACAGCCGCGATACCAGAGGCTTGAAAAAGGCCGAGAGAAGGCTGGAAATAGAGTTCAGGGTCCAAGTTTACCTGAATTAGCCTGAAAGAACAAAGATCGTTCGAGGTTTCTTGAAAATAATTTTAGAGACTGATGTATCAGCGCTTCACGAAGTCCCCGTACAAGTGAAGCCTAGCTGGAAGCCTGGAAAAACAAAAATTGTCTGGAAGGTCAAGCCTTTCCTGTAACATCCCAGTAACTGGAACCAAGCTTTAGGAATGCTTGTACTAAAGTTATTGTTGATTTTATCGTAGATTGAGTCATTGTAATATTCTCACGGGAGTGTTTAATGGTGTGAGCTCCTTTTATTACGGAGAGTTAAAGAAATATCTTTCTGTTTTACATAAGAAAAGAGTTTTCCCAATGCGCAAAAACATTTATTTTGTTGGCTGGATTTCAAATGTTGTGTGAGCCACCAGAAAGTTTGACTTGGTGTTTATCTTGCATGGCTGTTTCATTAAAGTTCTCAGTTATTACTACGATCGTCTCTGCTCTGCGATTCCTGGTCGTTGCTTGGAGAAAGGTCAAGAAATTAGGACACTGAATGCAAAATGATAACGAATTACAAGGGATATATACTCTAGTCAAACATAGGCCTAATTTATGACCCTGAAGTGGGCAGAGGCAATGAAAGACATCGAGGCATAATTACAAAACAAGAGAGAGGGTCATTCGGTAAGTCTGATATGTAAACAAAAAGCTATGTAGTGTCTTGAAAACATTCAGTTGCTTGGCTTTAACAAATTTTCTATTTGAAAGCAAGAACGCATGGCGGGGAAGCTTTCGATAGCAACCAGGTCCCTTCAAAGAAACAACTACAGTGGATCGTAGGGTAGTAACTTCATTGAGCGCTTCAGCGTTAACCGAGGACAGGATTCGGCCCTGAAATTTCTGATTCATCCAAGAGGAGTGAAGCAAGCACTTAAAAAGGTATCGTTACTCCAAAGCATCGTCATAGAAGAGTTTGATTTAGACGACCAGGCAATTTGATGTAGGAACCAATTGAACTTCATTAGGCCGCACTGTAGAGCAGGGAGATTAAGTATCACTGTAGAGCATCACAACATCGCCCTTAATGACGGCGACGCTACGGGTTTTTCACCCTGATTCCAAGCTCCTTGATTTCATGGATATCATGGTAAAAATACCAGCCTTTTCTTCAAGAGCTCCCAAGATTGTCAAAGCTTTTTTTCATACAGGTCCCTCCCTTTCTCGTTGATGCAATCGCCATGCTCGTATTGTGTGTTCAATGCACGCAGTTTCGAGCGTCATAATTGTGACGTCACATTGGCCAAGTCAATGTCGCGCTAAACTTGCAAAACTACTCAACTTTGACACACAATTTTCAGTACTTAAACTGATAATTTCGATTTGAAACTTTCACAAAATGTTTATAACATTACAAGTTATTTGAAAAGATTGAAAAATCAATGTCGAAAATTTGGATGCATAAGGCCTTTAAGCAACATACTGTATTTCCTCTGTATGCAAATGAAGTGTGTGAGATGCACACTTGCACATAATTTCCAATTTTTGTACTGAATTCTGCTGGAAGTTCTGTTTGGTATTAGACTATATGCTTTTTTGCTTCAGAAAAGAAATCAAGAATAAAATTTAGCAATAGGAACTTAGCAGATGCCCTCTCAGTTATAAGACCTTTCAGTAAAATATAAGATACAATCTTATGCGCCAAGACACACCTATATTTCAGCTTTTTTGTTTTTATATCAACATTTTTCAACGTGATGCTCTTTGTGGTTGCAAGTAGGCCATTTGTTGACATCCATGTTGTTGTTGAACGTTGGCAAGGGCTTTATGTATGGTTCTTTAAAGGTCCTGAAACCTATTGACGCATAGGGAGACCATAGCGGTGCACAGCAGTAGTTACATGCATATCCTAGGCTATATTAGTGAACACCCGTGCATAGTAGTGAATAGGCGAAGTATACTAGTGCATGGGTGTAGATAGCAGTGCATTGGAGAAAATACTAGCTTATACTAGGCTATATTAGTGCACAACCGTGCATAGTAGTGAATAGGCGAGTATACTAGTGCATGGGTGTAGATAGTAGTGCATAGGAGAAAATACTAGCATATTCCAGGCCATATTAGTGCACAACCGTGCATAGTAGTGAATAGGCGAGTATACTAGTGCATGGGTGTAGATAGCAGTGCATAGGAGAAAATACTAGCATATTCCAGGCTATATTAGTGCACAACCGTGCATAGTAGTGAATAGGCGAGTATACTAGTGCATGGGTGTAGATAGTAGTGCATAGGAGAAAATACTAGCATATTCCAGGCCATATTAGTGCACAACCGTGCATAGTAGTGAATAGGCGAGTATACTAGTGCATGGGTGTAGATAGCAGTGCATAGGAGAAAATACTAGCATATTCCAGGCTATATTAGTGCACAACCGTGCATAGTAGTGAATAAGCGAGTATACTAGTGCATGGGTGTAGATAGCAGTGCATAGGAGAAAATACTAGCATATTCCAGGCTATATTAGTGCACAACCGTGCATAGTAGTGAATACGCGAGTATACTAGTGCATGGGTGTAGATAGCAGTGCATAGGAGAAAATACTAGCATATTCCAGGCTATATTAGTGCACAACCGTGCATAGTAGTGAATAGGCGAGTATACTAGTGCATGGGTGTAGATAGCAGTGCATAGGAGAAAATACTAGCATATTCCAGGCTATATTAGTGCACAACCGTGCATAGTAGTGAATAGGCGAGTATACTAGTGCATGGGTGTAGATAGCAGTGCATTGGAGAAAATACTAGCATATTCCAGGCTATATTAGTGCACAACCGTGCATAGTAGTGAATAGGCGAGTATACTAGTGCATGGGTGTAGATAGTAGTGCATAGGAGAAAATACTAGCATATTCCAGGCCATATTAGTGCACAACCGTGCATAGTAGTGAATAGGCGAGTATACTAGTGCATGGGTGTAGATAGCAGTGCATAGGAGAAAATACTAGCATATTCCAGGCTATATTAGTGCACAACCGTGCATAGTAGTGAATAGGCGAGTATACTAGTGCATGGGTGTAGATAGCAGTGCATAGGAGAAAATACTAGCATATTCCAGGCTATATTAGTGCACAACCGTGCATAGTAGTGAATACGCGAGTATACTAGTGCATGGGTGTAGATAGCAGTGCATAGGAGAAAATACTAGCATATTCCAGGCTATATTAGTGCACAACCGTGCATAGTAGTGAATAGGCGAGTATACTAGTGCATGGGTGTAGATAGCAGTGCATAGGAGAAAATACTAGCATATTCCAGGCTATATTAGTGCACAACCGTGCATAGTAGTGAATAGGCGAGTATACTAGTGCATGGGTGTAGATAGCAGTGCATAGGAGAAAATACTCGCATATTCCAGGCTATATTAGTGCACGATTGTGTACAGTAGCGAATGGATGAGTATACTAGTGCATGGGTGTAGATTGTAGTGCATAGGGGAGAATACTAACATATCTGAAGTCTAATTAGTGCATCTGTCTCTTTAAAGGAAACCTGATTTTACTAGCTCCGAGCCTTTGTTTCTTATATGAAAGACTTGATTAAATGTATCCCCTACCTTCATTCCCATGAATGTTTTCTCCATTGCTGATAAGGAATATTTCATACTTTTGGTGACATGTTCACATGATTGTAGAAGCAGTTCGTTCAAGACTTCTTGAATTTGCACATTTACAAGTTAACTTTCATTCTTTCATGAAAACATAGTGACGAAAAGGAGTTTTCGGCGGTCGGTACACATTTTATTTGTTCTGTTCATATTTTTAATCTTTATCAGCCTGTGGTACCCATGGTGTCTACCTTTGTTTCGTAGCACCATTGCTGTAATCAGAGATCTCCCTTGAACCATTCATTTCATAAATTTTACCATTATTTACTTTTGAAATTTGGTCTGGTTAACAGGCTCCATTTTGCTTCTATCAACTTCTGCCCCCCTCCCCATCATGTCCTATTGTATTTATCTTTAAAACCTAAGTATGTTTGTATGTCATACCCATATATACAAGGTCCGATGTCATTTTAACGTTACAGACCTGCTGTTTACTTTGGAAGGCCCGGATATGTCACGCCAGTATGTGCAAAGGAAATAAAGCTAAAGTATATGTCAGGCCCGTTTATGCTATGTGACGTTACTGACCAAGGTGGGCAGAATTAGTGTATCATTCCAGTTCTAAATTATTGCCGTGGTGACTTTAAAGACGTAGGAGAGACCTAGTAACTGTTTTTGAAGCATGCATGACATAGTGAGGTGTTGCGAATTGACATGCAGTTGCTCTAAGGATGCATCAGCAGGGAGTGTCCCTATATGTTAGGTTGCAATTCGGCTGGGGGTAGGGGGGACTGCCATTGTTGCTTAAGAGGTTACAGAGGGCCAACGCAAAAATTTTGCAAAATACCCTCCAATGGTAGTACAGTTTACAAAAACTTTCAAATTGGAGTTCAAGCAGCCACAATTGTGTCGTTTGGTAGTATCTAGCAATGAAAATTTTCTGCAATCTTGAATAATTTCCATTGTAAAACTAGCACAGGAAGAAACCTTCTAAAATCATTGATATCGTCATAATTATCAAATCCACCATATTGCCATTCGGAGGAGCATATTTAGTAGAATCTTATAATAAGCCAGGGTCAGGGATCATAGAATACCCTCAATTGGTAACATGTGTTCTTACAAAAGGGCCAAAAATCTGCCCCTAGTCCGCCAAAAATATTGGTCAACAATAATGGACCTTGTGTCGGGCAGCTCCCCTAGATTTGTTCTTCCCGTACTCTTATGCTGCCAGCTGGTGAGACCTTCTGATTGTGTTGCCTTGTTCGAACTTTTGTCGTTGCTCAATAGACTTAATCGGCTAAGGTTTTCAAGTCAGGTGATTACTTTTTAATTCATAACACAGCTTTGTGCATGACACGAAAAATATTGGAGAAATCAAGAGATGTTTCATCGAGAGGTTGATCACATGACTGGAAATGTAGTAAACCTTCTTAGCTGATTCTGTCTATTTTTCAAATTCATTTAATTAGTATTGATCAGTCGAACAGTCGAACGACAGTAGTGGGTATGGGGAAAGGTGAAATGTAAGTCCTCGAGCGGGTCCAACCAATTAACGAAGCAAAGTGCCCGGACAATTATGGAATTTGATTTGATTTTGACTTGGATCCTAGGAACGTTTAAATTCAGGTAAGTTCTGCCACCTTGTGAGCCTATTTATGTTTCTCTCACTTCATCCCGGGGGGGGGGGGGGGGGTTCTTGATTGTTAAGTGGCGTGCCGCTCATATGGTCGGGTTTTGTCACCCGAAATTCCTTACATAAGGGTGTATTTCTAACCTTAATGGTGGTAGATGGTAGCGTTTTCAGAATGTTCTCATAACTGAAAAAATTTGAATAGACCTTGCAACTACAAATCGACAAAATTCATACACATGGTATAGAAACTTCCTGATATTCATGCAAAGGGGTTCAGAATTCTTGAACATTCTGCCATATGCACTATGCACATGCACTGCTATCTACACCCATGCACTAGTATACTCGCCTATTCACTACTATGCACGGTTGTGCACTAATATGGCCTGGAATATGCTAGTATTTTCTCCTATGCACTGCTATCTACACCCATGCACTAGTATACTCGCCTATTCACTACTATGCACGGTTGTGCACTAATATAGCCTGGAATATGCTAGTATTTTCTCCTATGCACTGCTATCTACACCCATGCACTAGTATACTCGCCTATTCACTACTATGCACGGTTGTGCACTAATATAGCCTGGAATATGCTAGTATTTTCTCCTATGCACTGCTATCTACACCCATGCACTAGTATACTCGCCTATTCACTACTATGCACGGTTGTGCACTAATATAGCCTGGAATATGCTAGTATTTTCTCCTATGCACTGCTATCTACACCCATGCACTAGTATACTCGCCTATTCACTACTATGCACGGTTGTGCACTAATATAGCCTGGAATATGCTAGTATTTTCTCCTATGCACTGCTATCTACACCCATGCACTAGTATACTCGCCTATTCACTGCACGGTTGTGCACTAATATAGCCTGGAATATGCTAGTATTTTCTCCTATGCACTGCTATCTACACCCATGCACTAGTATACTCGCCTATTCACTACTATGCACGGTTGTGCACTAATATAGCCTGGAATATGCTAGTATTTTCTCCTATGCACTGCTATCTACACCCATGCACTAGTATACTCGCCTATTCACTACTATGCACGGTTGTGCACTAATATAGCCTGGAATATGCTAGTATTTTCTCCTATGCACTGCTATCTACACCCATGCACTAGTATACTCGCCTATTCACTACTATGCACGGTTGTGCACTAATATAGCCTGGAATATGCTAGTATTTTCTCCTATGCACTGCTATCTACACCCATGCACTAGTATACTCGCCTATTCACTACTATGCACGGTTGTGCACTAATATAGCCTGGAATATGCTAGTATTTTCTCCTATGCACTGCTATCTACACCCATGCACTAGTATACTCGCCTATTCACTACTATGCACGGTTGTGCACTAATATAGCCTGGAATATGCTAGTATTTTCTCCTATGCACTGCTATCTACACCCATGCACTAGTATACTCGCCTATTCACTACTATGCACGGTTGTGCACTAATATAGCCTGGAATATGCTAGTATTTTCTCCAATGCACTGCTATCTACACCCATGCACTAGTATACTCGCCTATTCACTACTATGCACGGTTGTGCACTAATATAGCCTGGAATATGCTAGTATTTTCTCCTATGCACTGCTATCTACACCCATGCACTAGTATACTCGCCTATTCACTACTATGCACGGTTGTGCACTAATATAGCCTGGAATATGCTAGTATTTTCTCCTATGCACTGCTATCTACACCCATGCACTAGTATACTCGCCTATTCACTACTATGCACGGTTGTGCACTAATATAGCCTGGAATATGCTAGTATTTTCTCCTATGCACTGCTATCTACACCTATGCACTAGTATACTCGCCTATTCACTACTATGCACGGTTGTGCACTAATATGGCCTGGAATATGCTAGTATTTTCTCCTATGCACTGCTATCTACACCCATGCACTAGTATACTCGCCTATTCACTACTATGCACGGTTGTGCACTAATATGGCCTGGAATATGCTAGTATTTTCTCCTATGCACTGCTATCTACACCCATGCACTAGTATACTCGCCTATTCACTACTATGCACGGTTGTGCACTAATATAGCCTGGAATATGCTAGTATTTTCTCCTATGCACTGCTATCTACACCCATGCACTAGTATACTCGCCTATTCACTACTATGCACGGTTGTGCACTAATATGGCCTGGAATATGCTAGTATTTTCTCCTATGCACTACTATCTACACCCATGCACTAGTATACTCGCCTATTCACTACTATGCACGGTTGTGCACTAATATAGCCTGGAATATGCTAGTATTTTCTCCTATGCACTGCTATCTACACCCATGCACTAGTATACTCGCCTATTCACTACTATGCACGGTTGTGCACTAATATGGCCTGGAATATGCTAGTATTTTCTCCTATGCACTACTATCTACACCCATGCACTAGTATACTCGCCTATTCACTACTATGCACGGTTGTGCACTAATATAGCCTGGAATATGCTAGTATTTTCTCCTATGCACTGCTATCTACACCCATGCACTAGTATACTCGCCTATTCACTACTATGCACGGTTGTGCACTAATATGGCCTGGAATATGCTAGTATTTTCTCCTATGCACTGCTATCTACACCCATGCACTAGTATACTCGCCTATTCACTACTATGCACGGTTGTGCACTAATATAGCCTGGAATATGCTAGTATTTTCTCCTATGCACTGCTATCTACACCCATGCACTAGTATACTCGCCTATTCACTACTATGCACGGTTGTGCACTAATATAGCCTGGAATATGCTAGTATTTTCTCCTATGCACTGCTATCTACACCCATGCACTAGTATACTCGCCTATTCACTACTATGCACGGTTGTGCACTAATATAGCCTGGAATATGCTAGTATTTTCTCCTATGCACTGCTATCTACACCCATGCACTAGTATACTCGCCTATTCACTACTATGCACGGTTGTGCACTAATATAGCCTGGAATATGCTAGTATTTTCTCCTATGCACTGCTATCTACACCCATGCACTAGTATACTCGCCTATTCACTACTATGCACGGTTGTGCACTAATATAGCCTGGAATATGCTAGTATTTTCTCCAATGCACTGCTATCTACACCCATGCACTAGTATACTCGCCTATTCACTACTATGCACGGGTGTTCACTAATATAGCCTAGGATATGCATGTAACTACTGCCGTGCACCGCTATGGTCTCCCTATGCGTCAATAGGTTTCAGGACCTTTAAAGAACCATACATAAAGCCCTTGCCTTTTATTTACAAGGGAACTATTGAGTTTGAGAACAAATCAAGGAGAAAAGTATAAGAAAGAATCCAAAACACAACATGGCTGGTGCAGCCTTGAAAAGACTGATGGCTGAATACAGACGTACGTATGCGGTGCCACAAATGTTGTGTCTGTTAGAAATATTAGATGTTCTGCAAGGAACAGTAGTACTACAGAATATATTTTTTAGTTAGGCCACTTTTTGCCACCAGTTGGTCTCTCTCGAACGATGACACAAATTCCATGAATTCGGAGAGATTTACATATTTTTTCTTCTTTAATATTTATAAAACCACGTCCAAATTTCCGGTGCCACGCCCATTTCCAAGTGGGTTAAATTTTCGTGCACCGGAAAATCGCACTGACAAACAAAACAATGAAATGATGATAGAAACTAAAGCCGCTTTTCCACTAGGCGGATTTTTCCGCGTGTAGCGGAGCGGCTATTGTTTTTAGAACAATGCACATTAGGTGTGTGCTCATCTTGATCAGCCATTTTTAATTGCTGTCTTGCTCGTGTGGCTTTTCTCTTGTTGGTGTCATGTGTCAAAGCTTTCGAGTGGTTTGATTGGTTGGCGCCATCGAGTGCGGCGGAAAAGTTTAAATCAATCCGACTTTCAAGTGCGCGCGTAGCGGAGCGAAAAGACGTGGTCATTGTTTGTCAAAACAATACAAATACAATAGATAGCCGCTCGGCTGCGCGCTGAAAAATCCGCCTTGTGGAAAACCGACTTAAGGGCTCTCTCTGCCGGAAATGTCCACCGCAGAAGCCTCACTTTCCATTATGGGGCCAAATTTTCAGAAATGTGTAAAAATGCTGAATGCAGATAAGTGTATCTATTTGAAGAAAAGCATAATCTTTCCAAATTTTTGGAGGCACCAAATTTTCATTGCATCTTTATTTTGGCAGACATTATAACAGTCTACATCTGATTTCGCAGTTTGTTTTGGATTCTGTTTGGAATCAAAATAAATGTTTAGGATTCTTTAGTGATTCTTACTGAAAGATTGATTGTTTGAATCTGTTTTCCGAAATCATATGATGAGATTCATGACAAACAAATTACTTGTCTGGTCATGCGCAAATTGAAGACCTTCTTCATACAACAAAGCTCATTCCCATTACATCTACAATTAAATCTAAAGTCTCGAAGCTTACAGTCACACCAAACGCTCTAGGCGTAAGCAAAATCTGCCCAGAAGGAATGATAGAAGGAAGAAGTAGAGGAAAGCAACCAAAACATTGGTGAGACAACATCTTCCTTTGGACTGGACAAAACCTGATGTTACAGCTGCCAAAGACCAAAATTTATGGAGACAGATATCACATGTTGACATGCAATGTGCCAGAGACGGAGAAGGTGAATGATGATGACCTGTTTGCAATGTATTACTTTCTGTTCTCATTTATATCGTATCCTTTCTATTTTGTTTCAGAGCTTTCACTGAATGCACCAGAAGGAATTTTAGCAGGTAAGAAACAACAACGTTGGACGAGTTTTTTTAGGAATTGCTCCACCTCCCGTTTCTAAGATTGGCCTGTCATTGCTTGTGAAGGTGAAAATTGTGATTTTCAGTGCCAATCACTTGCTGGGATATGCCCATAGACACAAGAGAACTTGGCTATAGACAAGAGAGTTCTCTTGTGTCTATGACTTGTCCGAGTCTCTTCTGCGAAAAAAGGTCAAAACCGAAATATACCTTTGCTTTCCCTTCTCTCCTACGCAGTGGTAGTGTGGCAATTTTTTTGGGGCAATTTTTGGGTATCACTCTTTCCTTCGCAGATGTATATTTGGTTTTGGTTTTTTTTCTTGGAAGAGACTTAGGCAAGTCCAAGAAGACCTAATCAAGTCTGCAACCCCTTGTCATGACGCTCAAGTGGTCTTTTCCTTCATTTTCAGGACCTGCTTCAGAAGAGAACTTCTTTGAATGGGAAGCACTTATAGCGTAAGTAAAGACCAAACTGTCTTATTGCTTACAAGAGGGACCAATGTAAGGGTAATGAGATTTGATAATTCACCAAAACATTTAACAAATCCACCCAAATTCAAAATTCAGTTCATACTTGTTGTTATCTCTGAAAAACTGGAGGCAATAGACAGGTACAAAAAGATGGTATTGGAGGCATTTGACCGAGATGCATCTTGTTCAATGATTGAAATTTCTAAAGAATCATCGTTGATTCCGTTATAG
Organism: Aurelia coerulea; assembly: GCA_039566865.1. Lineage (NCBI taxonomy): Eukaryota > Metazoa > Cnidaria > Scyphozoa > Semaeostomeae > Ulmaridae > Aurelia > Aurelia coerulea. Next base: position 13,117,187 of record CM076958.1, on the reverse strand, counting down.
AACGCAAATGCTTCTTGGTCAAATGCCCCCTGATCCCAGACTGGAAAGTTGGTATTTTGCGGGCAAGTTGAGATTGCCTAATTAAGATTTTCACTGAAATTTTGCAGTTTCCTCCGTTAAGAACAATACGTTAAAACAATATATTTTTTGTTTATTGATAACTGCGTGGCTCAGACTGAAAACCGCGTAAGTTCCTGCACGGGTAAGATATTGCTTGCACTATACAAGTTTCCAGTCTGACCTGATGCCATCTGTTCCATAATTCAATGGCAATATCCCAGTTTCCGAAAAATGTCCTGAACAGTTGGAATCCTTATCAAAATTGCCCTCATCCAGCAATCTGTAAGAGACCAGTCATTATTAAAGCCAGGTGGGGGGCCAGAAGATATTTAGAGTGGCCACCAAAACTTTCGGAGCTTTAAAGGGGGCCATCAAAATTAAAGTTTAAAACTAGGGGGCCATCAAAAATTACCAGAATTTTTCTCCAAAAATAGCATTCAAATATCAAACAAAACTCTATTCGCTATAGATGTTGTCTAAATGTTGTCTAGATTGAAGACCATTACAGACTTTCAAATTTGTCTTCACTGCTATCAGTACCATGACAGTTATCATTTTCAGCTGAAGTTGTTTTGATTACCTTATTAAAACCTGTCTCATGCTTCAGCAGGACCCTGTTTTCTTTTTCTTTGCTGGGCTCTTGTTTTTGCTAAGACTAATCTTAGAGTCCAGAAAACATTATGGTTACACAGTCATTGACTGGAGGAAGGTTTGGAAAAATGTTTCTGAATATAAAATTAAGATATTATCTCAAAGAAATATATGCTCCACACAGTCTCCATGCTTAGAGAAGTTTCATTATAAACTCATAGAAACAGGGTGATGTTAACCACCATAATCAAACATGGTGCCAATCAAAACGAAACTTTGATCCAGTCATTTATAACCAACTTAAAACTTCATGTGCTGCTGAAGAACTCCGATGAACTATGAATAATTTCTTAGAAAGATGGCTATCAATTTTGACATACAAGGAGAGGGCCCCCACGGGAGTGGAATATAACATGTGGGTACGCGTATGTGTCGCCCATATGGATGGGTTTTGACCCAAAATTCGCAAGGAAAAGGTTCATTTTCCGGCAAATTTTCCTACATTGGGTTGGTTTGGCTGAAATCGACAAAAAATAGTTTGAATTTATACTTTATAGTTGTTGGCAATTTGAAAACCAGGCGGCAGATTCCCGTCCATCCAAATGTTGTGTACCACCCCGCGAGAGGGGGACCATGAAAAGTTACAACTTTGTAATGGGGGGTTGTCAAACATTTCTCAGGGGAATTTAAGGGGCCATGAACAAATTTTGCTATTAATAAAAATATCTTCCAGCCCCCTACCCGGCATTAATAATGACTGGTCCCTAAAGCTCATAGAGCCCTTTATACAGTACAAATGATGCATTTTTGAAGCATGCCATCATTTTTCAACAACTTTTGCTGTTTTAGTCATTTCTAGGAACAAGAAGATAGGAAGCTACATAGAGGTGTAATATATTAATATGTCTCAAACTAGATGTCACCTGCAAATTACTGCGACTAACAACAATGAGTGTTTGCAAAGGAGGCGGCATCTAATTTGAGACAGACTTTAATTGAGTTTTTGATTGATGACAAATCCTAATTTGTACTACCTAATTTGTATGCTAGTTCTAGACTGTCAACTATTTTTTATTCATTTTCAGAGGCCCAGAAGGAACCCCATTTGATGGCGGTGTCTTTGCAACTAAATTGAACTTTCCTCCAGATTATCCCCTTAGTCCTCCAAAAATGAGATTTACCAGTGAGATCTTTCATCCAAATAGTAAGTGCCATTTTGACCTCACAAGCAGTTCCTTTCTTTAAATCCGCAACCTGTTTCTTGTACATACAGTATATACTGTATGGAAGAATTGAAGGTACTGAATTTGTACACTTTTTTTATATGCTTTCTTGTCCCATTGAGATCAACAATTATCTTTAATTCCTCTACTCTGCAGGAGAAGAATGTAAGATATTTGTTCAAGTTCCAACAGATTGAATTAACAGGCATACGCTAACTGAGACTTTGCTAATATTCTGAAATCAGTTTTTGCAATGCTTCATTGCTTTATCTGGTCCTATAAAACAGAGAATAGAATAGGTATTTAGGTAGGATTTCTGCTTTACACATTTTTACTTCATTCAAAGTGATGCATAATTAGTGATACTGACACATAATCTTGGAACAACCCATTTCAAAGTTGGTAAAATTCTCTCATATCAGGTTTCTTACAATTTGAAGCTCTGCAAAGGAATTGAAAGACCTGGAACTGTTATGCTATTGTCTGTTATTCCCTTGCTGCGGAAAAGCTGTTCAGCCAGTTCTACCGAGTGGGTCAATAAAAAGACCCAGCGTTTTCTTCCTAGCAATAATGACACTTTCATGCATTCATGTATTTTGTCCTCTTGGGAGAATGGAATCCCCCTGAATGAGTTAGGCTCCGTTCACACTGCTCCATTTTTGTACAAAAACGGAGAGAAAAACCTCCGTTTTGTGAAAGTGTTCACACTGATCCGCACAAAAATGCCACAAAAACGGAGGTTGTCGAAAACGCTATCAAAAGTGGAGATACACAAAAACGGAGGTTTTTGAAAACGCACTTGATCAGTGTGAATGTGAGGTTTTTGAAAACGCTGCAAAATTTAACAATGAGTTTCACAAAAACGGAGCAATGTGAACGGAAGCATAGGTTCCAAATCTTTAACTCGGCGTAAAAAGGTGGATGTAAAATTCAATGACCTACATCTTCTAATTGAATGGCTTGAAAGAAACTTTTTTACCGTTGGACCTTCCAGAAATTTTGAATATTTTCGAAATTACAGCGTATTTTACATTTCAGCTCATTTGAGGATGTGACGTCATCAAATTTCTAAATCATAAACCAGATGAGTGACAGACTTTTGCTTGATACCATATTGTAGGCATTCATAAACTATGGTTTTCATCGAAATTACTTCATGTTACGTCAAACGGTTTAGAAATTACGATGGTTTTAAGATTTTTTGAACATTTTTCCTGAATTCTTGAAAAAGAAGAAAAACACTCTAATTCTGAAAATATTAAAGATTTCAGAAAAGTCCAACGGTAGAATCATAGAGAAATAGCTAAAGTTTCTTTGAAGTCATTCAGTTCAAAGAACTACAATCCTGGCCATAAGGGTTGAGAATATTCGGCAGATTGCTAATTTTTCCATATAGCGACCCCCTGCTCCCCAATTCAATGTTGTTTGAGAGGATATTGTAAAATCTGATACCTGCAATGACTACTCATCCCAAAAAACCAACATTGAGATGGCAGATGGGGGGAAAGGGGTAAAGTGAACAGTTTGACAGAATTTCGGTGGTGAGGTCTAAAAAGCGGAGAAAGTCATTTTTTTCTCAACACCTTATGTCCAGGATTGTAGGTCACTCAATTTTACACCAGCCTTTGTAAAGATTTGGAACCTATGCTGTGAACGGACAAAAACGGATGCTACAAAAACTGGTAGCCCCCCCCCCCCCCCCACTTTTCTCTGAAGTCACTCTTCCAATTCGTCTAAATCCGTTGAGAAAACGTCGTAGGAGGGGTTAGGTAGGTATCTTCAGAGTTTGATAGACAAGGAAGGGTGTTTCCTGAGGGTAAAAAAGGCGTTTCCTGAATATAAAAAGGGCGTGGTCCTGAGAATTTTCCCTCATCCCATCTTCCTTTGTCCCCTCCACTTTTTTAAGGCTGGCGCCGCCACTGCTTGGATGCCAATAAAACAGATACTAACAAAAACGGAGCAGTGTGAACGGGGCCTTAGTCATACTAGGGGGGGGGAAGACTTTTTCATTCCCCCAAGAGGATAGCACATGCCAAAGCATGCACAAGCCATTGCTGTAAGGTAAACATATTAGGGAAACTTGATCACGATTATAGCAAATTTTTTTAAGGTTTCTCGACGGGAATTTTTCAGCAAATCTCCTGTAAAGTCAGAGCAGAGTGGCTGATTTCAGCCCCGGGGGGGGGGGGGTACTTCACATATTTTGGGTACGGGGACGTGCCATCGGGAAGGGTATCGATTTTCACGATTTTTGTATAAGGAGCGGTATCGATTTTCACGATTTTGGTATAAGGAACGGTATCGATTTTCGCAATTTTGGTTTAAAGAACGATTTTGGTATACTTTTTCGGAAAATTGGTACAAGGTCGGGTATACTTTTCGCAAAATTGGTATAAAGTCGGGTATACTTTTTCGCAAAATTGGTATAAGGAAGGGGTATGTTTTTGAAGCTTCGATGGCACGTCCCCGACCAAAACCTTGTCAAGTAACCCCCCCGGGATTTCAGCCCGGAAAATTCTGAAAATAATTGAACATGTTAGCTATTCAATCAGATATTGCACAATATCGTTGGTTATATAGCCAGGGAACAGTAGACAGAGCGAAAACGATGCGAACATGCGCATTAATGTTTCGAAAATCGAAGGATGGAAGGCTGCAACTCATGCCGTCGAAATTCTGATCGAGCAATGAACATTAAATGTTTTCGATCGCAAAATTTTTCTTTGTGGCAATTTATAGAGGGACCAGTAGCCTTTCAAACGCCGGGCCTTTTTTGACTTACCCGGTAGCACCATGCTAAACCTAATATACTGATTGAAGCAAATTCTCATAGAATTAATCACTGTTTTAGTTTATCCTGATGGCAGAGTTTGCATCTCCATTTTACATGCACCTGGTGATGACCCAATGGGATATGAATCCAGTGCAGAACGTTGGAGCCCTGTTCAATCCGTAGAAAAGATCTTATTATCTGTTGTTAGCATGCTGGCAGGTAAACACAGTTCTTTGATGATTGGTATACGCTTCTTTTTATATAAAAAGCTACAGTACAGTAGTTTATACAAATTCTGGATTGAGATAAGAAACTTTTGAATGCTAAAGTGGAAGATATAATATTGCAAAGTAAATTATCAATGTGAATTTTTCAATTAGATGTCAAGAAACATATCTGTAGCAGTGTCAGAAACCACATCATAATTCATGCGCTATAAAATGAGAAAAAGTTAAGAAACTTTCAAATTGAAAAGCTGGAATATTTAATGTGAAATTAAGAACATTTTACTACAATGATCTCAGTACGAAAAAGGTTTATTCTAAGGAAGGGAACAAGGGACAATAATGAGCCTTACTTCGAGTCGTGGTCAATGAATGTGTTCCAACAAACCAATGAAAATGGAGAAGCAAAATGCTCCCATGGAAGTTTAACAAGCCATCTTACTCTTTCCACTCATATGGCATCTGATATCTTTTGCTATTCTCGTGATGGCCATTTGACTATAATTCGTATTTACCTTCATGTAAATTGTTATTTCTTTCAGAGCCAAATGATGAAAGTAGCGCGAACGTCGATGCATCTGTAAGTATTCATCATTACCACCATAGGTTCCAAATCTTTAAATCAGCATAAAAAGGTGGGTGTAAAATTCTCTAACCTATTCTTTCTAGTTGAATGGCTGGAAAGAAACTTTAGATACTTATCTATAATTCTACTGTTGGACTTTCAAGAAATTTTGAATATTTTGTTAAATTACAGCGTATTTTATATTGTAACTCATTTGAGGATGTGACGTCATCAAATTTCCAAGTCATAAACCAGAAGAGTGATAGACTTTTGCTTGATACCATATTGTAGACATCCATAAAGTATGGTTTTCTTCGAAATTATTTCTTGTTGCGTCTTACAGTTTAGAGGCTACAATGGTTTCAATTTTTTTTTGAAAATTTTCCTTGAATCCTTGAAAAAGAAGAAAAACACTAAATCTGAAAAGATCAAAGATTTCTGAAAAGTCCAACGGTAGAATCATAGCAAAACAGCTGAAGTTTGGTTGAAGCCATTCGATTCAAACAAATAGGTCATTAAATTTTACACTAACCTTTTTAAAGATTTGGAACCTATGCAATCATCACCATCATCCTCGTTATCGTCATCGATCCTAAATGTTTCCAACGTACGTAGCAATCAAAAAGCTACTTCAAGCCAACAAATTCAACCCCAATTCACCAAGGCTTTTCCTGATTTGCTTGATACTTTCGTGCTTAGATGATCGTTCTTGGTGAAACAGTTGTTCTCGTTTCTTATTTTCACACTAAGACAACACAATGAAAATATTCAAATACGCAAACGTAAATAATTTTCTTCTGTGTGAGCCACGCTATTGAGCAATCAAGTCACCAGCTCTGTCTTTGCACCAGAGCACTGCAAAGTCACCTCGTTCGCTCAGACTGCTCCAATAACTTTGGTAACACAACACCTGAAATACTATCACAACCAGGCAAGACTGCACTTATTTTTGTAAGAAACTAAGAATTTGAGCCAGTACTCAGTTTCTTAAAATTATCAGACTTTGGAACAAACTTTATAGAAGCCTTTTAAATGTTTAAACCACTCAAGTGCTTTCCGAGTAATATTATCCTGGAAGCGAGTGAAAACAAAGTAAAAATATGTAAAGGAATATTTTCTTATAAAATTATATCTTCGCTGTACTGAAGTTTCTTAAAGGGAATGTAAGCATATAAAAGTGGCTCAAGCCACTTGCGGTCAAATGCTAGCCTATCAGATATCAGTATTTCGTGTTGACGTAGATCAGTTGCCCAAATAAGGTGCGGCACGTGTCATAGTCTATTGTCTTCGCACGGCTATTTTCATCGAGGGCTTATATATGCTTAGATTCCATACTGTACGTGTTCGCCCAGCAACTCTCTAGATGGAATTCTCCTCATACTCATGGTGACTTGAAACCTACGGTAAATAGCCCGATTCGTTCCGTTTAACAAATTCTTGATTGGTAGTACGTGGAATTATCTTGTAATTGCTTTCAATTTCGTTGCAGAAAATGTGGAGAGAGGACAGAGAAAGGTTTAACAATATAGCTGCAAGATGTGTGCGAAAATCTCTTGGAATAACATCTAAGGTGCTGAAGACTTTAGAGAAAAGATGAAAACGAATACTTTTAGAACTTTTCCAATGTTGTAAATATGTCTATATACTGTTTGGCTCTGTTTGGCTCTGTTTGGCAGTTAAAGCATGACCTCTAACTCTGTTTTAAAGAAGATGTCATGTTAAAATGCCCGCGAATAAAACAATTGTTTTCCATGAACAATTTTGCCATAGCAACTTTCACGTGTAGTTTGAGACAGACTTTGGATATGCTCCTTGAGTTTCGCTCGCTATGCATAAAATTACTTATAAAATAGTAATAATTTAAATTAGCAACATTTAGGATTTTCGTTAACTTACTGAATTTAGAGAATCCAACGAAATAAAATTGAATTGAATTAGCACTAGATCTATTGCGTCCATTAAGACGATTGCGTTCATTTCATATCGTAAAGGCAGTGTGTCCATATATCAATAAATTGCATGCACGAACAGTTGAAACTGCTGACACGATGCTGACATGCATGTAACTGTTCGAGAATTTGATTGGTTTAGGGCAGGCTGTTTTAAACTGATCACATGAAAATAAGAGCCTCGTTGTCGACAGGAAAGGAAACCTATTCTGTGATTGCTGAATCCCTGCTGACGAATTCAAAAGAACTTGAAACAATCGTTTGACTAACAAACAACGCTTTGCAAGAAAAGACTTTGCAAGAAACAACGCTCACATGAAAAAACGGCGAAATATCACATGTTTTCGAGATACCTCCCCCCCCCCCTCGAAGTCGTCTACTTACATGGACACAGTGCCTTATCGTAAGTTTTTTCTTGGTGCTGTGTGAAGGAGTTTGCTGCTTTGCTGCCGAAGGGGGGAGGGAGTCGATTTAGAAAAATGAAAAACAAGTTCTTAATTTCACATAAAACAAGATTTTCTGTAATAATAGAATGCCCTCCTATCCGCTTCTTTACAGTAATTAGTAAAGTGATTCTTTGGAAAGAGTTTCCAACGTGTTTCTGAAATTCTCTTGGCAAGTTTTCAAAAAAAGAATAACTTCCTTTGTCAATGTTACAGTAGCATTTATCTTTGTAACCGGGAAAATGGCAAACATCTCATATTTGCTTTCGACGCTGCAACGCGTACGATCTCCGTACACAACTGCAACGAGCCGGCAAGTACACAAACAAATATTGTTTTTCGTATTTGCGTGACACTTTGTTGATCAGTTGTCTTCTCGTGACTGCCAAAAGATGAAAACAAATTCGTCATGGCACCAACAACAACAAAGCTGATTGTTTTACGTAACAAACGACATTAAAATTTAGCAAAATTTATGGCAAAAGAACAAAAGTTTTCAGGCGAAGCCTGCTAAAGGAATTGAAAAGCAACGTGCTGGGCGGGTCTTATTTTCAGAACTAAGACAATCCGAAACAATGCCCTACAAAACCAATGAGCAGCTATTGTAATGGACCAGAACAACATGCGGCTAGCTGCCTTAGTTGTATGGTAAACAGGGAAGTATCTGGCCTCCATTTTTATCACAGAAAACCTGCACAAATTGATGCCCTTTGATTTTGTCATGAACAAATGTAAATACCAAATTGTATACTTTTATGAAAGTTCGCTCCGAATATGTTCGTAAAGTTTCGACAAATTTTCCCCTAAAAATTAGATAAGAACAAAAAGAGTGTTATGGGCTGCTGCCCGATACAAATGCAATTGTTTACCAAATTTGTCTCCCCGACTTACTGTGGATTTTTTTCCAAAAGAGAATGACTTTTGTAGGTAGGAGGACTCAACAAAACCCTAAAAAAAACTTCATTCATGAAGCTCCAGTCACTCAACGAGATCTCGCGCGTGCAGAGCTAGCCTGGTGCAGAGCTGGGGGAGGAAAAATCAAAACGTCGGACATAGGGCAAAGGACAACGACCAAGGGGCAGAGGCCTAAGATATAATACAATCATCAAACACCTGTTTGAAAACAAAAGCCAGGGAAACAGAATAGTTTTTTTGTCATCTTCGAAGAAAAACAGGGCTGTCTCGTGATAAGCAAACAGCTGATAGATGTTGCCCTTGTACCGGGAAAGTTTTCAGCTGTAAACTTTTCAAGAGGAGCGAAGAAGGCTCTGTCGCAGAGAGAGAGAGAGCGACTGTTGAGAAGTTTGCGGTAGGATCAAACTTTTTTCTGAGTTTTTCCCGTTGGTGGGCAAGATAAACAAATTCTTTGGATTATTGAGAAATCAGACATCAGCTGTGAACTGGCGTTGTCTTCAAATTTGTCCAGGCTTGCCCATAATTTGCGGTCATATGCTTGTTTAGAGGTTGCACAAAAAGACGAAATATAGCACAACAATCAAGAAAGACAAATGGTTTTGCAGAGAAGTTATCAACAACTGCGTTGTTCTTTTGAAAAGACAAGAAGGCAACCCATTAATGTTTAGTAAAGTTGCTGTCAAAGTGTAAAGGCCTAGGGAATTTTTGAGAAGATAGGGAAAGTCCCGCCAAAAGTCATACTCATGTGGCCAAAGGAAAGTACCTTTAGCATACGAAAAGAACGAAATATGAAGGAAGAAAACAGCCTGAAACAGCATTCACACGAGACATCGATAGGTAAAGGTTACTTGGGAAGCATGAAACTTTTACAAAATGTTAGAAGAGCCATAAAAAGACGTTTTATCAAGGCGAACGATCACAAGCAAGTTCAACACAAAGACGCGGAAGAAAATTACGTCATTTTCAACGATAGGTTATTTCGTCGGCCTCCTGATCCTGAAGCAGAGCTCTTGAAAGCTCCATGTTTTTACTGGCCAGAATCAGATCGTGTTCTCAGTGCACAGGTGCTGAAGAATGAAAAAGATGGGACATTTCTTGTTCGAAAAAGCTCACATCCAAATCACAAATACACGCTTACGTACAAAAGAGAAGGCAGCGTTGCGAGTGCCAGAGTGCAGTATTGTGAAGAAACAGCACTTTACAGCCTTGATTTAACAAACAGTAAACTCCCAAGGAGAGAGTCTATCAGAGAGTTGATCGGTGAACTGACTGGGAAAAGTGTTATGATGTGGGACTACGAGAAAAAAGAAAGGATCTCTTCCATGAGTCTTCAGTTCCCCCTGTACAGGGTGCCGTCTTTGAAAGAGCAGTGCAAGCTGGTTGTGATGGAACGAACTAAAAACATTGATGATTTACGAGATCAACTGCCACACGAATTGGTCAAATACTTAAGAAGAGAATAACATGGCTTAAATCTCTCTTGGATACCATTTTACACAACCATACAAGATAAGACAGACAGTCACCAAAGCTCAAATGTTTGGCCCCTAATTTTACCCCGTGAGTAAAAGAAATTGCACAACCGGTTTGAAACTTCAAAACAGACGGCAGACTATGACAGCGACCAAAAACCATAAAACTTAAATTTAGTAGTTTTGACACAGTCGTTTGACACAGTATGTTTGACACAATCGTTTCAGTTTTTTTGGGCAACCTAAAAATCGATCCATTTCAAACAGGTAGTACATTTCTTTGACTCACCCGGAAGGGACATGTTGATCGTCTTCTCAAAAGGAAACGGCAGTCTGTGCACTCTTTGGATTCATATTCGTAAATTATCTTGTAAAATTTCTTCTTTGCTTCAAATGGGCTATTGATTAGGTCTATTTTTGTATTCCTTGAGATAATTTTCCTTACGTATTTGAGATTTATGATATATTTAAGATCTATGATATTAAATATGAGTGGGCTACAACAATAGGTCTTTTAGTTATGGTACAAAGAGTCTGGGTGGAACGATATTTTTATTTGTTTTGTTAAAGTATGGGGAACAATGACTCAATTAAGCATTTGGTATAAAATGTATCAAACAAACTTGATTCAGCAGAGCAGACTCTCTTGTAGAATAGCTACCACTCTTGTTTAACATTATTTCCCTGTGTCAACTTTTGCCAAAGTATTTATATTTACAATGTATCATATATTTAAGAGTTACGGTCCTAAAAACGCTTTATTATCAATGATATAACATATAACTTTCATTGGAGAACAAATTGTGTTGAATTTGAATTAATCAATTATAAGCATAAAAAATACTTATGTCTTCTGTTGGAGTAGTTTTATATAAGCTTTAGTTTATTGGAGCATATTTTGAGTTTGAGTAGTTTTTGTAAGCTTTAGTTTAGTGAAGCATGTTGTGAAATTCGTCTGCAAAAGTTGTGGCTTTGTGTTTGTACTGGTACTGTCTTTCTTGGTCCCAACATAACAGGATCCAAATTTTGATTGGTTGACAGCTCCATAAATTGGCTATTGCATTGAATGGCATCTTTCTTCATTTATCTAGTCATTATTTATTCGTTCATTGACAGGGCATCAGGGCAAGGAACACTTCCTGAAACCACCGCTAAATTTAAATCTCTACGTAATATCCTATATCTTTACATGTGTTCTTGGCAACCAGATTGATTAACCGAGTCCCTTGTTTCCCAGTGCTCTTTTTACTTGAAGATGTCACTTGGGTCAATAACGTTACTCTGAAAGACTTGACGCTCCGTCAGATACACAAAATTGCCGTGGCAATCAGCTACCAATACAGTAAAGTCCCATTTTTTACTTCAACCTGTTGTTCTGTCTTGATTACTCTATTGTTTTCGTATTGTTCTTGCAAAAATTCAGGGCCCGAGTTTCTTATAAAATAGTTTCTTATAAAAGGTGGGACTTTACTGTCTTGGTAGCTGATGGCGATGACAATTTTGTGTATCTGACGGAGCGTAAAGTCTTTCAGAGAAACGCTATTGACCCAAGTGACATCTTCAAGAGTTCCTATATGATTCAAGTTTCAATCGAAAGTGTGAGCTTTACAGCATAGGTTCCAAATCTTTAAAATGGCTGGTGCCAAATTAAGTGACTTATTTCTTTGAACTGAATGAGTTCAAAGAAACTTTAGCTATTTCTCTATAAGTCTACCGTTGGACTTTTCTGAAATCTTCGGAATTAGAGTGTTTTTCTACTCTTTCAAGAATTCAAGAAAAATTAAAAATAAATTAAAACCATAGCAATTTCTAAACTGTTTGAAATAATTTCGAAGAAAATCACAGTTTATGGATGTCTACAATATGGTATCAAGCAAAATTGAAATTATCAGTCAGTGAAATTTTCGGAGCGGGCGGAAATTCTATTGTTTACGACAGAAAATGTTGCTTTGGAATTGAACAGAAATTTAAGGTTGAATGACTTTGTAGTTTTTAAAGTTCCGCCCAATCGGAGAATTCCACTGACTGGAAACTGGTCTTCGCGTATGCTGCATTTCCTTTCACTGATTGTTGGGGAGATGAGATACAGTTTGTCCGAGGAAACGTTATTATCCTCCCATGCAGTAGGTTAAAGCGCATGAACAGTAGCGTTTTGGGTTGGATCTCTGCCAGGCGCATGAGCATTAACCAACTGCATGGGGGGGGGGGCACATACGTTTCCTCGGACAAACCGTATCTCGTCTCCCCAACAAGTACAGGCGATAGCTGAGAATGAGCCTAAGCAGGGATATCTTTTGTCACTCTTTTATTGTGCATCTTAATAGAGCAACGTCTATCGCAGAGATACAAGATACTTAGGCCATCAATCTACTCGGCCTATTTCATAGCACTATTTCATAGATCGCATCAAGTGTAATAAATAATAATCGTATCTATATTTCAGCTAAACATTCCTATCACCACAATTCATTCTTGGAAATACCTGTATCATGTCAAAGCAGGTAGAACTTTCCCAACACATTGTCCAAATCCAACCTTGTATCCGTCACCTTGGGCATAACCTGACATCACAACGGTATCCCCATCTTGAAGGAACTTTCGGGTTTTCCCATTGCCAAGATCCAATGTCTTCGTTCCTTTCCATGACAATTCGAGAAGGGATCCAAATGAGTCCGGCTCCTGCAAAATATGTACAATAAGTATTGTGGCTGATATGAGACATCGAAAATCTACGCATCTCAAAAAATAGACGTATTTCAAATAGTATCCTTATGTACACGCTTAGATTAATTAGCTTCAAATGGTTTCGAGGGTTCGGTAAAATTGTTGGAAATAATTGTTTTATGAATGGAATTACGGCGAGTTGCTCCTAATGATGATACTAGGAAGGAAAACAGCTGCACTTCAGCCGCATGCATTATGAACCTGTGAAGCAATATGTTGACAATTGGGGGAATCCTTGTTTCGGTAAATGAAAAAGAGGCTGATGTTACGTTATTCCGTTGAATAAAGGTTATCAGCATGGGGCTCAAATCTTTCAAATCTTTAAAAAGGTCGGTGTAAAATTCTATTATATTTTTCTTTGAATTGGATTGCTCGAAAGGAACTTATATTATGGTACTTTGCTGTAAATCTGCCGTGGAAATTTTATGATATCTTTAGTTTTTCAAAATGGCGGCAATTTGATAATTTTTGAAAAAATTCATGGAAAATTTTGAAAAAATTCAAATCATAGTAAATCCTAAACCAATAGCGGAAACATTACATAATCTTCAAGAAAACCATAGTTTATGGAGGTCTACAATATGGTGGCAAGCAGAAATCTGTAGCTTTTGTAGTTTAGGATTTAGAAATTTGATGACGTCATAGCCTCAGATTTAATAAATGCCGCCATATTGAAACTATTCAAGATTTCAATAAATTGCCACGGCAGATTTGCAGCAAAAAACCCTAAGTTCCTTCCAAGCTATTTATTTCAAAGAAAACGGCAATAGAATTTTACACCGACCTCTTTAAAGATTTGAGCCCTATGTTAAGGTTATCCCTTTACTCTTAGGCTCGATCTTGTTGGCAATGTGGAGTACCACCAATGAAGCTAAGAGTCATTTCGTCTTAAGCATTCACCGTTCACAGATGCGTCGAACTTACCGTTCCGCTAATTGTTCCAGACGCCAATAGGTCACCGGGTCTTGCATTGCAACCGGTTACGGTATGGTGTGCCAGTTGTTGCTTGGCAGTCCAGTACATATTCTGGAAGATAAAGACACATGACAATCATCTAAACCGGCGATTTGCAATATTCACAACAATTTGATGTCATGAGCATAACATAACTATTCTCTTTGCCAAAGGAAGTTTCAAAATACAAGAAACGTATACATGGTGATTGTATCTATAAACTTCACAATTTCTGTTACCCAAAATTAAGGAATCAATCAAGAAACTTTTGCTACTAAGTGATAGTTTTCGGAACAAATAAAGGAACATTTAGTGTAAAATGGACTGATCTAAGTTCATAACAAAGAAAAATATATTTGGTAGGTGAAATACTTAAAATTTGTAAGAAGATGGAAGCAAAGAAAAAAACTTTAAATCAGTACACTAAGGCCTTTCGAACTTATGTTCTCTTCAGAGTATGACTAACATTTGAAAGTGAAATCTATCGTAACGATTTGTATAAACTGTAAAACTATTTTTTATATTTCCTGTTCGGCGATTAATAAAGGAGATATATTTTAGCTGGTAAGTAGACTATGTCCGGTTTTGAATAGTTTGTTCTCTTCACGTAACAGCATTGTAGGATTCGTCAATGCGAAAAATGCGTAGGCTTTAAAGAAAGGTTCCTTTAAGTTATTGTTCTTTTTGCCGAATTCGTAGATGCTTTTTGGGAAATTACAACATGATGTACCGGTCCTTGATTCAGAAATGTGATTATTTAGCCGTTTTTGAAAAATTTGTTGTTTGTCCGATGTAGTTCATTGCTCCATTACACATATTGCAGTTCAGAAAATACACAACGTTTGTACTTTTGCATGTTATATGCGATCTGATTTGCCATTCTGTTCCATTTGCTGTTGTAAAATGATTTACTGGTTGCAAGTAAACTTTACAAAGTTTGCAACGTGTTTTACCACATAAAAATGTGCACTTCATAATCTACCAAACCTTGATTCATGTTTCCAGTTCTATTGGAGGAAATATCGACTTACTTTGAGGTTCGATTTCGAAACAGTTGCAGGTGCTTCCATATCTTCTCCTGAAGAAAAAAGAACAAGGTTAGGAATTAATCGAAAACATCTCTCTGTCCATTGCCCATTTAAGGTTTGTTCTGTCCATATCAAGTCGTGTGACCATGGTCTCTCTAACTGGTTCCTTGATAATAGTATGAAACTAAATGCTAACAAATGTCATCTTTTGAATTTTGGGGAGAAAAACACTGACGTATCAGTGGATACTGGTGCAACTATGATAACAGAATCTGTTGAAGAAAAACGTTTGGGTGTAACGCTGCATAAGAACCTTGATTTCAAGAATCATATAAACAAGCTTTCGTAGAAAAGCTGGACAAAAGTTGCATGCACTTGCATGCATTTCAAACTATGTGGACGTTGAAAAACTGAGGAGTATGATTAACGCTTTCGTTGTTTCTCAGTTCAGCTATTTTCCACATGCTTTGAAGTTCTATGATAAGAAAACAAACAAAATCCACGAGAGAGCCCTGAGAATCGCATTCAAAGATAGTTGTTCACATTTCGAGGATTTATTGACAAAAGTAAACAGTGTCCATTCACCACAAAAATGTGCAGTTGCTTGCTACCGAAATTGTTAAAACTCAAAGGGATCTCAATCCAAGTTTCATGAATCAAATCTTCATACACCCTTCGTAGTGGCAGAACTATTTTTGCACCAAAACCAAACACGACAGGGTACGGTATTGAAAATGAACGCTTTCTTCTCTAAGATATGGCATGCAATGCCATCTTCCATAAAAGAGTCCCAGACATTAAACAGTTTCAAAACAAAAACTAAAAGCTACGATTTTGAATGCAACTGTAGATTATGTAAGCGATATGTCAAGAATTTAGGGTTTCTGTAGTTGTAGATTACTTAATATTCTTGTTTAAGCTATAAATTTGATTTTGTTATCCACATATATTTAAGTTTTGGTTTGCGTTAATTAGCATCAGCTAGACGAGAAAAAATCTTAAACAAAGAAATTATATCATTATTATACTCTTGGGAAGTTTCAGTATTATACTACTTTTTACATTCATAGCACCAGTTTTCACGGCGCAAAATATATTAAAGAATTCCAAAGATGTTTTATCAAGAGATTGATCACTTCCTATGAAGTGGGTGTAAACAAACCTAGCCAAGTTTGTCCTTTTTACTTCATTTAAGTCTGTTTTTCGGATGTGAGGTAAGGACATAAATCTATTCATTTGGCTTAAGTACAATCATCATCATCATCGTCGTCGTCGTCGTCGTCGTCATCATCATCATCATCATCATCATCATCATCATCATCATCATCATCATCATCATCATCATCATCATCATCATCATCATCATCATCATCATCATCATCATCATCATCATCATCATCATCATCATCATCATCATCATCATCATCATCATCATCATCATCATCATCATCATCATCATCATCATCATCATCATCATCATCATCATCATCATCATCATCATCATCATCATCGTTAATCTATTTTTCGTAGGCTAAATAAAAAATAGCTACACAACAGGTAATAAAGGCCTACTGTACAGAATTTACAATTACTTAATATAAATCTATCAAAAATGTACAATATATTATAAACAAGATAAAAGCAATCAGCTCCTCCTAAAGAATTAGAGAAGGTCGAGCAGAAGATTTTTATTTATTTATTTATTTATTTCACATGTTTAAGGAGGGTAGCCCTTCAGCAATGCTGATTTTCAAGGGGCCCTCCACGATAAAAACTTACAATAATCAAACTATTACTAAAAACTAAATTAACCTAATTACAATTCAATATATTATAAAAATGCTATTAAAACCCAATTAAAATCTAAAATAAAATATCTAAAATAAAAGAAAGTCCAAATGGCAAACCCCTATTTACACCTAAACAAGACATTGTTTAAAGCTGTTCAGGGAGGATGCCAGCTTACACTCAGCCGAGAGGCCATTCCAAGACCTAGCACCTCTAAAAGAGAAACATTTCTGTCCAATATTGGAGTTTTTCTTTGGTAACCTTAGGTCAGTTGCTGTATTCCTAAGATTCCTGGAGGTCAGCTGGGATGTCCTTGTGAAAAGATTACACATGTATTGTGGAGCCAACTCATGAAGAGATTTGAAGACCATGGTATTAGACTCACTAGTAATTAGCTCGTCTATGGTCTTCCAGCCAAGTTTCCTTATGAGTGGCATGCCCGGCGCATCAAAACTGCTGCCAGTTACAATACGGGCAGCACGGTTTTGTAATTTTTGCAACTGATTAATCTCAGTCACACCACAGCAGCCCCATACAGAACAACAATAGCGAAAGTGTGGCTCCACAATACCTGTGTACATAGTCCTCAGAGATCGAGAAGGATCTGATGGCTGGCACTGAACCCTCTTTGGAAAACAATAAAAAAAGTGGTATATGGGCTGGTCACCCAGTAAATATGGTGTAAAAAAATATACTATTTTGGAAGTTGTTTAAATTATTTTCCCGAACGCAAACAGACAAGGAACACTCAAACGTGAATGCTTCTTTGTAAATACCTTGTATTCCAACTTCCAGCTCAACATTGAAGGTATATGGATCACTGTGTTTGAGATAGTCAAATGGCTCTGGGTCCTACGAAATAAAACGAAACAGGGATGATTTGCTGGTATCTAAATGCCGTCGGGCAGCGGTCAATGCCTTTTGAATAACAAAATTGTTAAGTTTATTAAAATCTGTAAGTAAAAGTAGAAATATTTATAAACACAACAAAAACACTGAAATCTGTATTGCCAATAACCCAGCTAACTACATCCTACTAATCTTGAGCTTTGAATTATCAAAAAGTATTACATAACGAAAGAAAATCATAATTTTTCGAACAGTGAATTTAAGACCGAAGATACTATATTGCAGCATTCTTGAAGCAACAAAATACATTCATGAAAATGTAAAAAGGTGATTAAACGACCCCAACAATTATCTGAAGATTTGGACAGCAGAGAAATAACTCGATAGCTTCCAATATTACAGTTGCATAGATAAAATTGCTAAGTAAAGGTTAAATTCCATTAACATCAAAGTCCTACCTGAGCTGGATTACTGGAAGCGAAAGGTGCAAGTGCATCCATTGTGACAACCCATGGTGAAATAGTAGTTGAGAAATTCTTGGCCGTGAATGGTCCTAATGGAACGTATTCCCACTTCTGTATGTCGCGAGCTAGATAAAGACATTTAAAGGTTTGAAAGATACAGTGGCAGACACTTGGCATCAGTCTTTCTGGGCAAAGCTGTGTTTCAGTTTGAAGAGCTTTTTACTGCCGTAGCTTACAAACAAAGATCATTGTTATGGAAGAGATGATAGGTTAAGCTTTATGATAGACCACATCTTGCAACCGTCGCCAACCGTCAACATAACTTTCTACGTAGAACAACCTTTTTTGGACTATTTTCTTTGAAGGAATTTGGAACCATTTGCGCCCTTTCCGAACAAAAAAGAAAATCTTTTACTGAAAGCAAGACATTTCAATTTGAATCAAAGTCAGCCATATGACGTAAGTTAGATCCTATATTTTTCGCCTTTTTCGATTAAATTTCATTTCTCTCTGCTGTAAATCTAGTATATTTAGTACAAAATTTATGATCTTTCCTTTATATGATAAGAGGCAACGTAACTGACTGATTTGATACTGCAGAAGACAACTTACCACTCCAATCATTCATAAGAACCATTCCAAAGATATGGTCACCAGCCTGAAATGAAATATGATGGTTAAATGTTTCTGAGTGGTACAACCACATTTCTATGGGCACAGCATTTCGAATCATGCTGCATAACACAACTAGATGGCAAAGATTTGTCTGAAATGATTTCTTCAGGAGATCGCAGAAAGATCAAAGCAGATGATTTCGCAGTTACGAGTTTTTATGCGACAGGGTATCACAAGCAAAAATTGCGTTCTACACTGTATTTGAGAGGCAAAAGTGGTCTCAGTAAGCTAAATCTGCACAAATTTAGACACAATTTTAGAGACACACTGAATCCACTGTGCCCCACAAATGATGGTGTTGAGGACACGGAGCACTTTTTGCTGCACTGCCATGCTTACGATGCATACAGGAGAGATCTTCTCGATAGTGTAAACGCAACGTTGCAACCGTACGGTTTGTCAAATCATTCAAACGCGCTATTACTTGAAATGGTGCTGTATGGTAATGAAAGGTTTTCTGTTGATTCTAATACAGAGATTCTTAAGGCAACTTTAAAATACATAAATGCAACACAACGCTTTGAATAAAATGATGCTACTAATGATTAGCTGCTGCTACCTGCAAGGGGGACGTAATTTAAATTTCCTTGTCGTTAGTGTTTCTTTTCCTTGTAAATTCTGTTTCGCATCGGAAGTCGGGCATTTTGCTTGCCTTGGCCGGTGGCGGGTGGGTTGCGCACGTGGCATCAATAAATTCATCGAGGTTGCGATGGGTATGTTGGTGCTGCGGGCGCGGCTCGTTTGTTGTTGGTTGGGGTGGGTGGAGTGCCTGGCATCTGGTGTGAAACAGAATATAGTATAGTATCTTTTAATTTATAAATGTTCGTGGTGTGACTGTATACAGTTTAATGTTTCGTGTTTTTAGATATTGGCCATGGGGTAGTCATTGTCTTTCGCTCCCCATGGTATCATTCCTGTAGTGTCGTATAGTAATTAGAATTAGGTATAGTAGAATGTAAAATATATTGTAAGATTTAATATTTGAATATAAAAAAAAAAAAAAAAAAAAGATGATTTCGCTGTATTTATACAACCAAAGAGTGCTTGCTGTCGTTTGGAAAAGCAAGTCATGATGAAATGAGCTATGCATCGTTGTGATCCAATCTTGTTCGATCTTACAGTAGTGCAAGATAAGAAGTTCCATTTATCTGTACGTTTTAACTTAATCTGAAACAAAGACAACGTGTTAAGAAGATTGAAATGCAGCGCAGTTTAAAACCGAATACCTATTCTTACCTGTGAAGCCTTGATGGGCTCACCAAGTTTGTTTCCACGACCAACAAAGAATGCCTATAAGAGATGCAAAAGATGGCTTGATATCAAAATAACAAAATTCATCGTTCAAACTTCCAGGTTCTAAAGAGATCAGGTAGATAAATAAAGTGGGGTCGTTACATATCTAAACTTCTGTGGTTCCGGTGCCTGGTGCATAAAAAACCCACAGTTCCAACTTAACTATTACCTACTGCATATTATAGAAACTGAGTACATCATTGTTAGACTTGTTGCACTTTCCTATAAAGAGGTGTATCATGAGATGCAACTCGACCTATAAATGTAAGCTACTCAGCTATAATAGAACAAAGCAAAATCTTCATCCGTGTAAGCGTCATTCAACAGCTGAGATCAAACACACCCCTTCCCCCAGTTGTAAGACGATGATTGGACCAATGAAAGGGAAAAGATCGCCAACGTGTATTTTCTATATTCTATCACAGTTGATAATTTGTAGATTATTTCTCGTTATTTAACACAGAAGCAGATAAAGTTGGAACTTCTTTCTGTTTCGATGCACTATAAACTGCTATCAACAACATACAGAAAATCGTTGATGGCAACGTGTCTGAGCTTAAAATTCTAACGAATCTTTTTTTATATATTCAATATAAAAATTTACAACAAAAATTACCTAAACACTACCTACAATCTACTATACCACACTACAAGGACGGGGACCAGGAGGAGCAAAATGTCATGTCTACCCCCTGGAATTAATATAAACTAAAATACAACGAATACAAACTACTATACATACGCTACAACTAATACAGATAGAAATGCTAATTATAAAAACATTTTACAAATAAATATTTGAGCCGGTTTCACATTAGATGTCAGGCCAAAATATAATAGTGAACAATCGGAACCCCAGCCGAGGAAACAACAACGACATCAACCGTCCCCGTCACTGCTCCCCACCCAAGGTCCCCATCGCTCAAGATACCGCTATCGGGTCTGGATTTCTAATATAAGCCTAACATCCAATGTGAAACAGGCTTGCAAAGGAATATATGAACAGGACTCTACGACAAGAAACTTTACAAAAATGGACTTAGTGGTTCAGTGACGTTTAACTAGATTTACGGTGATCTAACGAATCAACAGTTTTGAGAAAATCCTGCCTTCTTCATGTACCACAATCAAATATTCAATCTTTGAAAAAGAGTGGTTCATTGCATTTGTATAAAGAGCATTCAATCTGTCCAAAATAGAAGCATGGCCAACAGCATTCAATAAATTACAAGATATGATTTCATAAAAGAAGTTCACCAGGTAAAGTCAAATGCCACTTACCATTTCAAGTTCAAAATCCATAATTTTGCATGGCCCAAATGTGGGAGGTTTAGCTGCAAGGGATTAATATAACCATTATCCATGTGGGGTGGAAAGACATGTTGATGAAATTTCGAACAGGGGCATATCATTTCGAAGAAAAGCAATTTTCGACAGAAATCCCATTGTTTTTTACTGAGAAATTCCTGAATCTAGTAGATCCTACTTTGTTCTTGTGCACATCTTGTGGCGCTTTTAGGGAGTGATTTATCTCTCAGTAAAAAGCAAGAAGGCAATTTTTTCCAATTGCGAAAATAAAGGTTCAAGAAAAATTTCATGCTGATAGCCGAAAGAAATAATAAAAGTGAAATATGCAGGAAGAAACGTCAAAACAAATAAGGTGGTATATATTTTAAATACTAAACTTTGATAAGAAGTTCTCTATTGCATTATAATGACAAACTACAGCAAAAAACATACTTTCATCCGGTCTTGATTGCCCAGATGGTCTTCTAACTGGTGTTCCAGAAACAACAACTGAGGATGCTCTTCCGTGATACCCAACTGGGAGGTAAAGCCTACATAAAACAGGGAGGGATGATCAACATTATAATTGAAAAGGACAGAGGCAAATGTTATTCCGACATTTTCTAGTACCAACTTCATATCAAAGCTTTTCCTCGCGAGATACACTCAAATGTATAATGTGTCAGGTTTTAAACCGTAACTGGTTTTCAACAACTTCACAATAACTTTGTGGCGTTCCTATTCCTTAAGCAAGTAGTGGAAACATCTGGAGTTCAGTCCTGTGGAAGATTATCCATAGCATACACTCATGTGCCAAACAGACATCCCACCGCCCCGTTTATTGATTTTCAAAATTTCAACAATTTTCCTATCCATCAAGCCTTAATCAGCAGGATCCCCCTCTTAATCAATTTCATGGAAAATGGGTGCAAACATTTTCATTTGCTTACCATAAAAGTCAACACCCGGTCAAAGAATGCCCCCAGCTTATCAAGTTTGTCAAGTTTTCAAACTATTTCCCATCCCCAATTATTTAGACCCCTTCTATTTGGCACTTGAGAGTAATTCTGTACTATCCGTCCATCTTCTTTCTTTCTTATCATTGTTTCCTTGTTCTGCCCTTTTCCTTGCTTCTCTTTTCTTCTGCCATATCCTCCATGGCTCCCCTTTGAACCCTCATGAGATGCAATCAAATCGAATTAAGGTAAGCAGAAACCAGGAACAAACTTACCAATTTGGCATGAGTGCATTTTCTTTACCTCTAAACATTGTACCAACATTTGTAGCATGTGGTCTTGATGAATAAAAGTCAGTATAGTCACCTGAAGGATTGATAGATTGAGATGCAAAAGATTCAACAACATAATCAGTCCAATAAACTTACAAATTAACCAGGCTGCTCAGTATTAAACAAGTTCATTTTAATTTTCAAATATGTTTATTTCCATAATTTCTAAACATCAGACATTGCTGCCATAAAGATTTGGTCATTGTCAATGTGCTCTATCATTATGAAAACCATTCATCAGCAGTATCGAAACTAGCAGTGTCTGTTTTTGTTACTGAACACATTTCTTATCTATTTCTCCCATCATGGAAAATGTATTATGTGTTGGTGGAGTTAGAAAAATGCACACTGTTTGAAAGGCTTCCTTTACAAGTCAGAGAAAATGAACGTGTTCCCTTGACATCAAACAATAATGTTCATATCTTATTAAATAACAGCCAACACGTTTAACCAATCTTAGAGAGTTTTTCCTTGATAAAATCAGCCATTCCATTCCAATCTTCTACGGAATTTCCTTGAGAATGTCCCTTCGAAAAACGGCATAAAGTCATGATCAAATTTCCCTAATATTTCTACATTCCACATTGATGACTTGAACACATATTGGCAAATTTAGTCTGCGTGGGAGGACGCAAAATATATTGAAGGGGATTCCATCCTTGCTTACTAAAGGTAATTGTCATTACAGTAAGACATGAAGGCAGACAAAATTTGATCATCATTTGAGTTATTTTTTAGATTGTTTGACGCAGCCTTCTCTGGAAAATCTTCCATAACTCTGGAAAGGAGATGCTCCATCCCATTTAAAGCCACACAAATTCCTTTAAGATAGCAGCTCTTTAAGACAGTTGCCAAAATATCATTGCTTTGGTATTTGTGGAATAGTATTTGCTCAAACATTGTGCAACCTTTTGCTCACACGCTATCCTTGTCAAGATTGAAGAAATGATCCTGAAGCTTCTTTTTCCTTGTACATAAAAAACTTGAAGCAAAACATACCAATCTCTGCAGGTAGATGCATTTGGACAGAACTCTGAGGAATCAAGCATCTAAAAAAGGAAACATCAAGTTGTTTAGAAATTTGTGAGGAATGCTTTTTGAGAAGATTGATGTCAAATGAAGCAAGAGCAGTGTAACATGCCAACAAATCAAATTTCAAGGAAACCTTATGATAACATCACACCAGAAGCGCCGGGAGGGGGGGGCAAGGGGGGGCGGTCGCCCCCCCAATGTTGAAAAAGATGGCCCTCGTAATTCTTCTAAATTCGATGAGAAAAAATGGGGGGGGGGTGGTTGAGTTCAAATGTGAAAAAATTACAAACACTAAATATCTCGTGTGACAGTTCTTCTCTGTACCGTCTTCTTTATCATGGGATTGCTATTCAGAATTCCTCAATCAAAGTACCACCGCTTTCAACAGGGGATGTTTTAATGACACGTACTTTTCTATTGATTCATGTTTCTATACAAAATGAATACTAATTTTGTGTCAAAACGTTTATCAAAACATATCAAAACACATTGTTTCAGCAATTGAAGTGTCAAGTATCATCTATATGTTAGTGTTGAATCTTTGAAGTAAGACATATCGTTTCGTACCGATCATACATGCAGACATATCGAGAGGTAAAAAGAAATAAATCATTGGCTTGAACATTGATATCGCTATGCACATGGAACCACCAGAAGATCTTTGTGGATACGATTACGATCTTCACACGCCATTACCAGTAAGTCGGGATGCAAGAGAATATCTCATAGCGAAAGGGCCTTGTCAGCCAAAAGATTGGGAGTTTCCGAAGGACAAAAATGGGAGAAAATTTCTATCAAGCTGGTACCAAAAATTTAAGTGGCTGGAATATTCAAAGAAAGCACACAAGGCATTCTGCTTCTACTGTCAAACCTTTAACCGTCAGGTAAGAAACTATTGTATCTATATCAATCAAGCTCTTTATATCTATTTGGATACCTCCATCTGATATGTGATAATGATTTATCGTTTTACAATATGCTAGGATTGGGTATGGAAGGGTACAATAATTTGGGGCTAAATATGTTAATTGTCACATAATTTTGTTACCCCATTGTAATTTAGGCTTAGGTAGGCCCCTAAAAATTCTAATGAAGCGAAAGCAAAACGTTAATGAAAGTTCTACATTTTTGAGAAATTAGACGTATGATAAGATAATCGATGATCCCAACACAAGCATGACATGAACATAAAAGAACGCCACTTCTCAGTCGATTCGGCCGGCATTTAGTTGTGTCGTTAAGAAATCTATACTTGCTTCCTTTTCCTACAGATTATGTGCAAGTCCGACAAGGCCTTCATAACAAATGGATTTTCAAATTGGAAGAAAGCGGAAGTTTTTGCAAAGCACCAAATGAGTGACTCCCATAAGATGTCTTTTGAGGCGCATCGCACTTGGTTACAAAAGAGACCTATCGACCAGCAATTAGACCAAGAGGTAGCAAGAAAAGCATCAGCAAGAGAAAATGAGGTAACATTGCCAACTTTGTAGTTCGTTTCTCTACTATGACATGACCTATAAAGTAAGTGTGTTGCACCAGTGAACTGGGCCTAACATACTTTGCTGAAAACCGTTCCTACTGTTTTGGGAGAAGGTAGACACAGAAAGGAAATTCGATATATCACGAACGAAATGATAAATTAGAATAGGAATAAGTTGATGTATGTATCATGCATAAACCTCTTTCAAATTCACCGTGCGTGGTCTGCCCCTGACGTAAGTCTTCTGAAAGTTTAATAACTTTAGCACTTCCTCCTTTAGGTCAAATGCAGACGTGTTGTGATAGGGCGAATCATTGACGTTGTCCGACTTCCTGGAAGACTGAATTTACCGTTCCGAGGTCACAGAGAAGACCAAACATCCCTCAACAAAGGCATTTTTAGGGAAATCATTGAGCATTTTGCACAGAACGACTCAGTAATGGAATATCACCTACAGAATGCAAAAGGTATGTCTCGAGACTTTCAAAGTTATACCGTATCTCACTCTTGTCCCCTTATGCACTTATGCATCATTGGCATTTACTTTTTACATCCATCAATATAGGCCATCAATAAGATCCATATTCGTGAATGCTTGAACTGCTAAACCATTTTAAACATACTGTTTTTCTGCCAAAAATGAAACTTTGTATACCAAAGGGACTTTTCATTTCTATGAAGCAGTTCTTATAAAAATGATATCTTGTCATTAAGATAGCTATAATATTTTTATGACAAAAGTAATTTTTCTCCTGCATCTTAAACCTTCAAAGTTGTTTTTCCGAAAAATTTGACTTGTTGAACATCCCACGTTTTTTCTGACTCACCCATTATGTGAATTCAAAGGGTGGCATATCAAATTTGATGTAAAGTTATTTTTCATAGGTAATGCTACATATCTGAGCCATCAAGTCCAAAATGAGATGATTGATGTAGTTGGCACAGCGATTTCTGACGAAATCGTTCGTCGCCTCAAGGAGGCAGTTTTCTTTGCCTTAATTGTTGATGAGACACCGGACACTAGCCATAAAGAGCAGCTGTCAGTCACTGTCCGTTATGTGTATGGCGAAAACGTTGAAGAAAGACTGCTTTCAGTCAAGAAAGTAGACGAAACATCGAGCGAAACGTTGTTCAAAACGGTTTGCCAAACATTTGATGAGCACCACATCAACGTGAACAATTTAAGAGGGTAGTGTTACGACGGAGCGAGCAACGTATCTGGTAGCCACACGGGTCTTCAGGCGAGGCTAAAAGAGCTTTCACCCTCAGCGATGTTCGTCCATTGCTATTTACATGTGCTCAACCTTGTGATTGTCGACACCATGACCAGCAATCGAACAGCAAGAGATTTTTTTGGAGTCCTCCAAAATTTGTACGTCTTCATCCAAACGTGTACAAAGCGCCATGCAGTATACGCAAAGAAACAAGCAGATATCCATGAAGAAGACCAGAACCCAAAGAGATTTCAAGTGCGCACGTTAAAGAGCCTTTGTGAGACCCGCTGGGCATGCAGAGCAGACGCCATCAACACTATCAATGCTTCGCTGAAAGCAGTTTATCGAACCCTCCTGCACATACACGAGACAGAGAGAAAGGCAAACATTGCAGCTGAAGCAAAAGGTCTCTTGGCCAGCATCGGCTTTGACTTTATACTCTCCTTGAACGTAAGTCTTTTATCTAACGGGTGTCCCAAAAAAGTACTCCTGTTTCAAAAATCACCAAAAATCAAATATCAAACCTTTGATAAAAATTTCTTTCTGACTTGTTTTGTCAAGGACCCAAAATATTTATAGATGATCAAATATTTGCTTTTGATATAACAAGGTAGAAAAGTTACACGTTGAACAACCTTACTCTGAGCTATAGCTTTTAAGAAAAATATTCAATCTTGCCTAAGAGTTAGAATTTTCAGATTTTTGATCATCATTGAAGTCTCCAATGATAGTGCGAATTTCTCTGTCATTTATGACCAAACTAGAAGCTTTATATGCACAAATAAATTGATGTGGCAATCATGAGCGCTTTTTTGCAGTATGATTCAAAGCCAGGTAGGCGTAAAAAGAGCTAAATTTGCTAATTTGTAAACCAATTACAAAATCAACATGTCTGGGAAAATAATTTAGCCCTTGATTTACTTGACAAAAAAAGAAAATTGAAGGTCAGTCATGCAATCAAATCTTAGTGATTTTTCAAACGGGAGTACTTTCTTGCGACACCTGGTATTGGTTATCTTTGTAGTAAAATCCAAAATCGATGAACGGTTGATTTCACAATCAACCAAAGCCTCTCAAAAAAAAAAGAGAAAGATAAGAAAGAAAATGAGGGTATTGTAACCTCTTTCATAAAATTAAAGAACTCTGCTAAAGAGTTCAGAGTCAAGTTCTTTCAAAAGACTGAGTGTGCACTCTAGGTGTAAGATGTCTGAATGCTGATTAAATTGATTTTACAAGGTACTCGATCATGTTCTGAATTTGAGCAAAGGAGTATCAGACAAACTGCAGTCCGAAGACCTTGACATCATAACTGGTTGTGATAGAGTCGAAGATCTACTCGTGGCAGTTAAAGAAATGCGGAACGAGACGTGTTTTGAGCGCTTTTGGGATAAGTCAACGGAGACAAGCGACCAATTGAAAATTAGAATGCCTGGCAAGGAGAGACGGATGAAATTACCAAAGAGGATAGATGACCGACCCGAGACAGCAATCCAATTACCTCACAAAGATCAACTTAGAGTCGGTTTTTTCTATTCGGTAAGTGTGAATTAAAAGTTTTTGTTTATTTCATTGCCATGCCCGAGATTCAATGACAATGATTGTATCCAAAAAAATTCAATGTTGCAAACAGAACACCAGAACACTTTAGCCCTGCCCAACATAAGGTGACGTCTGCTGTAAATTTCCAATGGCAAAATAAGTGGAAATTTTGAGCTTAAAACAAGAATCTCCATTCTTTGTTGCGTATTGTTTCATAAAATCATGTAAAGAGGAAGGATTTTGTATTCTTTCCTATCAAAATTTCAGTGTTGAAAATATTTTCTTTAATTCAAAGGAAGTTCAACTTTTTGTCCCACTCCACCCTTACCAAGCTCTTTTCTCTGTTTAGATACTTGACCTGATGACCAACGCCATTGAAACGAGGTATGGCAAGGAGAACAGAGCAGTTTTGCGAGGATTTGGGTACCTGCATCCATCGAGAATTTCCCAGCAAGATGCTTCTAAGCATGTCAAAGTTGCAGCTGAATGGTACCAAGCTGATATGGAGACTGACAGTTTGGAGAGAGAAATGCAACATATTCGAAAATCGCTTCTCGTGAAAGAGATCATCGAAAAAGCAGGAGCAGAAAGACGAAGACCGTCTTTGCATGATCTGCATTGTGCCCTCCTTAAGGAGCCGGAATGTTTTCCCTCCATCGGCAAATTGTGCAAACTAGCATTGACATTGCCCCTGACATCTGCATCCGCCGAGCGATCGTTCTCAAAGCTCAAGGTAATAAAGAACAGACTTAGATCCACAATGGGGCAGGACAGATTGAACTCTTTAATGCTGATGTCCGTTGAATCAGATATTACAAAGTCTTTGGACGTCGAAGAACTTGTAAAGCGTTTCAGTGACAATGCTCCCAGAAGATGGGACTTATACTAAATACATACGCTCTTCAAATTGTTTATGACACTGTAGAATTTGAAGTTTCTTTTCGAAGTCAGCAGCTGAGAATTGCACGGATAAATTGTCCAAAAACTCATACCAACTATAATTAATTTTTTTTCCGGAAACCTATTCCTCCCCCCTCCCCCCCAATAAAAGATTTCTCTACGATAACTCTATTTTTCTATTTCTATTAGAGGTCACACAAATTTTGGGTATCCAAAGGTCGTTGCTCGGTCGCCGGTAGGACGTCATTTTCTAATCATGGTACCATAATTGTGTTATTTCAACAGATTCATTTATCTTAGCGTCAGCCTATAAAAAGGGCGTTGGTCACATTTATAGCCAAAGTAGAGGGCGTGGTCCAAGAAAATTTTCCTGGGGCTCCGCCCCAGACCCCGAGTTTTGCCCCCCCAATAAAAAATCCTGGCGGCGCCACTGCATCACACTTACTTTTTCTGTAGCTCAGCATCATCACGAAGAACAGCCTGAAAGGATTCAAAGAGTTAGAACATGGATTGTTATAAAGTGCAATGCAAAAAGATCTGCTAAAAACAAAATCATGAAACACAATAGCCGGCTTTGATAGCCTGCTAGCAACCTTGAAACTTTTCACTTCTTTGCAGGAGTATTGAGGCTGCTGCAAGCTAAGTTTTACCAACATCATGTTAGTGATTTCTCAAGATTCCACAATAGCCATCCCCTCTCCCACTTGATACTTACAGCCATCCCCTCTCTCACTTGATTACTTACAGGTCTCTAGTGATAACAGTGCTTTTTGCACTGATATATTATCCTATGTATACAAATTCGATTTATTGTTATTATCATTATTATAATTTCCAGACACCTACAGTATGTATATTTTCATCTATGTCAGACTAAAGAAAAATATGATCTCCATAACTAAAGGAATGAAATCAAATGGCATCTGCATGCAATGACAGCATGATTCCAGGGACCTTTCATTGTATCGTACGTTGTATGTATTTCACTGACCAGAAAATATCATTTCTGCATTCAGATGCATAAATACTGTACCTACATGGGCTTAATCCTATAGATCCATGCTTTGTACAATACACCACCTGTATAATGGCATTTCAAATCACTGGAAGTTTTTCTGGAAGTGCACCAACCCTAGTATAAGGAATAGTCATTACCTCATTAGCTGAGAGGATCTTCTGTAAGGTTTCCCTGGCCTCAGCCCATGCTGCTTTTCCAAGACCCATGAAAGCATTCAAAGTGGGCTGAAACGAATCAAAGAATAAAATGAGTAACAATTTCTGCAAGACATATTCAGAATTGATTTCAGTCCACTCTTACAGTAATTCAAATACAATACCTCAGGCCTTTTCGTTTTACGCAGGCGATCACCCTCGCCCTCGCCAGCGCCCTCACAAAATGTTCTACGTGGGCTATTGACTGCCCTCGCAAAAACGTATTTCGCCCGAAGCTCCAACAGGATTTCGTTTACAAAAGACTTTTGGAATGAAGCCGTCTTGATTTAAACTTGTTCCTTCAGTCATCTCATACTATTTTACAGAATTCGACTTCTTTACAAAAGAAACCCGTTGTGAAGGCTAACCACTAGCGCAGCCAATAAGGTGAAGAGAACCCGGAAACGAACTCTAAAATGTCAATGTTTCTCGATTTGTCTTTAGCAAAATGATTTTAACAAGAAACTTGAAAGAACTGCAAAATGAAGAGCAAAATCAGTGGTCCTTAAAAATTTCTTTGCAGTATTTGCGATATATATGTATCGACCCTCTTCTTCATCGTCTTGCGATAAATATGTATCGACCCTCTTCTTCATCGTCATCGAGGTTCCCAGTTTAACTAAATCTTTCTTTAAGATCAGGGTCTGCCAATAAAATGAATAGTACTCACAGTTATCTTAACTTTCTTACAAAATCGTTCTCCAGTTTAACATTATGCAGCCCTTCTCTGCTCCGTAGATCAGGCCTGCTACAAGCTTGAGTAAAGTTTTCTGACGAAATTTTAATGGAGACTTGGTTGTTCTGTTTCAAGGGCTTACATCCACTACTCTAATCGCCTTCTCTAATCTGTTAATGACTTTTGTGAAATCTTTATTTATCTTGACTGGGACTGGGACTGGGACACTCAATCAAGGGAACAACAGGAAAGTGGCTGGCTTAACTGCTGTGACCTTTTGCTAACTTAGGAAAAATAATGGAGCAACAAAGAAGAAGATTGCAAACAAATGGAATAAAACTGTTCGAGTGGACTCTTTTCTCTCTGGTGAAGTGAACATAAAGGAAACAGTCCAAGTTGCAAGAACAAGACCTTGGAAGCTTTCATTGCTTATCAGTAAAAACAAGTAAAAACACGAGACTATTTTAAGGGGGCGATCGCCCTTCTAAGCTTAACCACAAGGGCGATAGGACGCCCTTGTAGAAATTTCTTTACCAAAAGGCCTGCAATACCTGCTCTTTCCTGGAATTTCTAATAGCCAATCAGTCAAGATTTTATGCTGCGGTCATAAATTTTGGTAGCTATGCGTTGCTGGGGGGCATATTCCTATCATGCATTGCGTGAATTGAGATCTTTTCTGTAATCGTCTAATGAAGAGCCTTCCAACTTTCACTTAAAATCAATAAAGCACTGTGTTCCCACTTATTTCACCAGCTTTTTTGGCATTGTTTGGTCCCCTTAGAAAAAAGGATCGGTGTCAGGGTTTTCTATCATGAGCATCTGAAGATATGGACTTCCAAAAAACAATGCCAATGAGGGCTGCAGTAAAATAAGCCAAAGGCAAACATAAAAAAGGGTATGCAAAGTAAGGGCCAACCAGGCAACTAGGAGGAAATCTTCATGAAATAACATACTTGTTGAAAAACAGCTTGTTCGCCTGCAAGGTTAGGTCCAGTGAAGAGGTGTTTCACAACAGAGAGATCCAACACATGTTCCCCAATAGCAACTCCAATCCTGTGATTTGGCTGAAAAATACAGAAGAACTTCATTTCAGTTCCATTTCCCCGATTAGCACTTAGCTAGTTCTGTTATCTCAGCATCGGGCACTAAAAGCGGCAACTTCAACTTCACCTAATACCACTCATCTGGCATGTTGCTTCATGTTGAAGATCTAACCGTAACAGGGATAGAAGTGCATTTGAATATAGGCTTTGGGCCCTGTCCACAGGTACGTGGATATTTTTGGAAACACACCTTGGTTTATCCATCTTGGGTTTGTGTCCACATGTACATGTCATTTTCAGTCACAGAAAACAAGGCTTTTCAAAACCCTCTCCAAAATGGATATTTTTGAAAATGCTGTTTTCCTGTTATCATGTGGAAGGGTGAAAATAGAGCTTTTCAAAAATGACAGCGTCGATTTACAACCTATCAGAGCGCGTGACTTGGTTCCTCATGTGGATGCGGGTGTTTCTTATGTGGACAAAAAGATGCGTTTCAAAAATATCCATATACGTGTGGACGTGGCCTTGCTTGTAATTTTTGAAGCTCCAAATTTACCAAATCAAGGAAGTAAATCAAGGCCAATGAACTGTCAATGAAAATTCTAAGAACTTAGATAGATATTGTTATTCTTGGAGTTATTCATTATCATATGGTCATTTTATTGTTGGAAATAACAAAATGTTGACTTCTCATTTCTTGGCGAAACGCAAATTCTCCAGTCTAGTCCAAACGTAGTATACTGCACAAGGATCGATTGTAGTATGAAAATTACGATAAACCATAACTTTATTTTGAATGTCCTAGTAGTATTATACTACGTTATCTTCAAGTTTGTTTGCAAAGATTTCCATACATCTCCTTATATTTCTTTACCCCAACGGAAAAGTCAACGATCAATATTTTTTTTCATAAATCTACTAAACATACATGTATATAAAGGTAAAAACCTACTGACAAAGTTTAAGAAGAATAACAAAACTAAACGAGCATAGTGCACGGCCCTTCCCCTTGTCTCACAAATCTACAGGCCAAAAACTTTCTTTGTGACAACAGTGCTGTGTGCTGGTTGAAATAAACGGGCATGGCGTTTCGTTTATAACCGTATTACACGTACCTCAAGACATTTCTGACAATCTACTTCCCAAAATAGTTTCACCTATTGTCTACCCGTTGTCACCTATTGTTACGCCCCTATCACACCACCAAACAAACGTTTGAGAACAATCGACTGACCATGGGCCTAGCCTATTCTATGTCGTACTTTGCTGCTCTGAGCATTTGGCTCTGCTATTTCTCTCGAACATAAAAAGACCAGAAATCGCGACTGTGAATAAATTACTTACATTTTCTTGTGTAGAGAAAATGCCATATGGCAGATTTTGAAACGAAAAATGGCTCTGTGCAGGAACTTGAACGAAAGACATCTTGGCAATATGGACAGCTGTGTGAGTGAAAGAACTCGAAGACGGCGCTGCGAGGCCTAATTAGTGTCCACGTGCAACTCTTACAACATCACAGGGGTACAAACAGCGTAAAAAAATTAAAGATAAAAAAATCAAAGGAAAAACGGAAAAAAATGTTTCTTTCCCCTCCTTTTATTTTTTTCCGAGAGAGCCTGATCTCAGGCTATACTTCTGAATAAAAAAGATAAAATCAAACAGACTTGCTCACCTGCTCTTGGTCCTGGGCTTGTGGCTTACAGTGCCATAGCTCGTGCAACAAGAGTAAACTGGGAGTAAATATCGGGTAAATATTAGCCTGCGTGCAGAGCAGACTCTGTCAGAAAATTCGTTCCTATCTTGTCTTGTTATCTTTACCGGTCCGGCCACAGGACACGAATTGTTGCCTCCAATCAACAACCGCCATGAAAGACAAAGAAAGCGTTTCTGGAAGGAAGGAGCGTCTTCTGCAGATAAACTTACAATTCCAATATGCAGAGATTGTCCAGCGCAATAAATGTAACACAAGTATCAATATGCCAATATAGCAACCCCAACGCGCCATTATCGGGTAGGCTGTAAATACACAAAGCGGACAGCCAGGTACAACCATGTGTATGGTATACTGTGGCTAAATATATCCTGGCACGGCACTTATGACCTGGTAACGGATTGCGACTAAGCGCACCGCACCACCACGACGAAAGATGCGGGACGGTTAGGCCTGATACCAGCAGCAGCACAAACACGAAGCAACAAATCTAACGAGCTGAAGTAGCGTAGCACACACTAATATTCAATCAAGCAAAATTTGTGATTATTCAGACTCGGGGCCTTTTTCAACATTAGAACTGGGGGGGCAATTGCCCCCCGATCCCTAGACTTTGCCCCCCCGCAGTGTCGAAATTTTTGACCCCAGAAACATATCCCTTAAATCAAGTAATTTTCAGAAAATAAGCTATTGCCGCCACCACTGCGTAGGCAACCTGCAAAAGGCATGTGTAAATGAATGGAATACGAAAACAGGACTGTTTACCACTAGAGACAGGATGTTTCAGCCAAAGTCAAGGATGTTTCTTCAAAAATGTTACTCACGCACTGGATAAATGTCCCAAAACTATCAACGTTTCCTTGTCACTAATGGCAAGCATGATATTGGGAGATCCATTCTTAGCCAAAGTAAAGGGTGCGGCCCTAAAAATTTTCCTGGGGGCTTTGCCCCCAGACCCCTTCATATCACCTAACTTAAAATTTCTGGCCAAGCCGCTGCTCACGAGAATTCGCGATGAGTTTTGTAAATCAAATATGTCAAATATCAAATAAGTCTTACACAACACTCTTGACAAAGTATTCCTATCCTGCCTGTTGTAGTTTGATTTTAGCTAGCCTGTTTGGATATGTATTTGGATTCGTAAATTTCCTATTTTTCTCCAGGACCTCCGAGCATAAAAATCCCTTTTCATCAGCAATGCACAGAAGGGCGTTGCCAAAGAAAAGAAGGCATTGACGAAAAAAATGTCGGACCCCCGAACACTTTACGCCTTCGGCGCGAATTAGTGCCCCCCTAGACTTATGACGACGAAGTCCCTTGTATCCCTGCGGTACCTTGCTCACAGGGACTCATAATGAAACAGTTAAAAACCTGACCCTATCTTCTGCATTCGATTGATCGAATCTGAATCGAACGACTGCTTCGGCTCTGTTCAACGGTCACTCCTCAGAAAGGAAATGCGATAGAAACCACGGTAAGCAGACTCTTAATTAACAAAACTTGGTATTCATCTGAAAAAGAAAGTTCACTTTACCTGGTGAGTGCAAAATAAGTCTTTTAATGCTGCAATTTCCATGTTTTTAAGACCATAACATTGCAGAGAAATCTTCAATTACCTGCTGCAGCAACTTCCTTCAAATTTAGTAAGCTGCGTCAATCGAATCGAAGGTTCGAAACTTATTGTTCTTCGCCAAATCTCGCATTCTGATTGGTATGCTAGGAATCCCAGCATATTAGGCCTAATAGGGTCAGGTTTTTCAGAGTAATATTATGAGTCTCTGTTGACTGAAGCGCCATCTTGAAGTCAAAGAGCACAAGGAAACAAGAGACTCATCGTCATAAGTCTAGTGCCCCCCCCCTGATCTAAAAAGCGCTCCTACAGGCCTGTTTTTTTTAGCTTGCTTTTCTAGCCAATCAGACTAACATATCCCCTTTTTAGGATTTGCCCCCACTTAAAATCCCTTAAAAAAGGCTCTGTTCAGACTTGCCGTTGTAACCTACTAGCACGCACTAAGCCCATAAGCATAAGCTACAAATCCACCAGGAATGTGTCATGTAGCAACATCACACAATGCGCATTAAGGTAACTCTGCTTTCCGCTCTAGTGCACAGCAAGATGCCGTTTCGCAAAACCACTCTCCTCAGAAAACAGTTAATTTCTCCAATATTATTCGGCCTATCGAAAAGCGGTAAAAAGGATGTTGTTCTGTATAATCTGGGCAATCGAAAAATGTATAAATCGCAATGTTTCCGTCAACCCTGGCTTCGCAAATCCTATTTCAAATCTTTTTGCTAATTTCAGAAAAGTGGATTTATCTCCAAAACTACTCGAAAAATGTTCGATTTTTTTTCGTTCCATCTTTAGCTAGGTTGTTGATCTACAACTTTCCCAAGTCTGATTGAAAAAGCTAGGCTAGATTTCCTGCAATCGAATTTCGTATTTCTGTTTACTTTTCGACAGCGAAATGGAGAAACCTTGGTCAACGGATTACCATGCTATGAAGCACGCTGGCAAAAGCTCAGGCTTGAAATAACTTTCAGAGGTTTTTCCATTGGCAAACAAATGAACGTCATCTTTTGGGAATGCCATACGCAGGTCTCAAAAGACACCCATAGTGCGCTTGTAAAGTATCACTTGCATCTATTGATAGCAAAGACCAGAAATGTTTCGACCGCTGTGCAAAGTGCTTTTGCGTCTGCACAAGCCGCCAAAAACAGAACGGTGGGAGAGGGGTGAATTTCTGGGGACTGCACGCAGTTGCGACGGAATCTATTGTGATCCAGGCTTCTAGAGACGCGGTTTGCGATTTGGCGCATGCGGAAAGTGTCGAGAAGGGGATCAAATATGGCTGAAAATATCATCGATCCTGGAAAGCTTCGATAAAAATGCATTATTTGGCTTTACTTTCCTTGGGCTGAAGGCGATATTTAGCAAGGAAAAATCAAAAAAGTGAAAAGGATTTTGTGGAAAAACTGGTGGCTGCCGCAAACTGAACGTTTGTGGATTTCATCTGCAGGATATGAGCATCATTTTGAGGCAGGTCAGTATTCTTCAAAAATTGGCTAAGTGTTTCATTTTTTGCCATAAAGTTAGGGCTGTTTTCGATGACGAAAAATATCTCTTGTTTGTTTACATGTAAACAAGCAGCTTGAAGGAAGGTCTAAACAATGAATATGCCATGGAAATTTTTATCCCAGCTTCGTTAGGATGTATAATTTCATGAATCGTATTCCGATCATCCATCCTGGTATTCTTGTCGACAAAAATATTTATTTTCTTAAAACGGGTCATTTTCTGATGGGAAAGAGGGGAAATTTAGTAGCCCCAGAAAACTGAAATTTGCGCAAAATCTAGTGGCTGCCGCAAAACGAGACTATCATCACTATATTGGCGAGATGTTCAGCTTCAAATTTCTCAAACCCGTTTTTGTCGAAAAATTGGCTAACATTGTTTATTTTCGTATTTTAGTTTGTAAACATTATTTGAACAAACCACTGCATCATCGGTGCCTAGGCCATGCCTAGGCCATTCTTTTGTCTTAGCCTGTGTTTGTTGCTGTTGCCTTTGATTGGCTTTATCATAAATATCATGTTTGTGCAAGACGAGCACTGCACTGAGGTCTTCTTTCTCATCTCTAGGAAATATTGTTTTTGTTTTGAATGATGATCGAGTATTACAAACATAAAAAAGGCAGCCATGTGGGAACATTTATTTAGAAAGGAAAGGATTCAGTGTTTTCCTGCTGAAATCTGACAGGTGTGTTTATCTTACATTATGTTTTGGCCTAATTTAATAAAAACCTTGATGTAGGATTTGGCTTAGATGAGAAATTCTTGTGGTAAAACTGGAAAGTCTGCCCTATGACTGCAATATATTGGCTTAGCAAAGGAAATAGACAAAAGGCCCCATTGCTCTCTTTCCAAACAAGCTGAAGTAGAATCAGAAAACACCAACAAAGGATTGTTTTGCATTTATATCTTGCATCAAAACATGATTCCATCTACAATAACAACAACTCAACAACTGTAATCTGTATACTGATTATAGAATTTTTATAAAACAATTCAGGCTAGGCCTCTACATTCAACAACTACTATTAACATTATAAACATTATACAATATTATACTTCTTTGCTAAGCCAAAGAGGCATAATTCTACTAACATTATGCATCAGAATTAATTTTGGCAAAAACAGTAATTGATTTTGGATTCACCATGAACACATACAGTAGACTTGCAATTGTTCAATTCTAGGTCAGCATTGCCGACCAAATCCCTGTTAATTATGTAAAACTATGTACTGGTTTCTGACAAAGATATGGCTTGCAAGGAGCTCAAACAATACTCTCAACACAGCAAAGAAAGGATTCGTATACCTGTTATAAACCATGTATGAAACATAGTATATTGTACGCATCTTCTAAAATGTGCAGATAAGTTTTGTTTTCATTGTATAAAGATCTAACTGGTGAATCAGGCAGGAAGGATACAGATAGTTGGATAAATCCAAAATTTGAAATACAAATGTCAATTCTTGACGGAAAGATTTTTGGAGTAAAAACTTTCATATGCAAGCACAGGCATCAAACATTTAAAATGACTTGCAAAATGGATATTGTCTCTTCCCCTTGATGATTTTAATCATTTTGAACTTATCATGAATTTCGTAATAGAAGGAAAAATGCTGTAGTTCTGAAAAGAATCGAGATGTCAAAAATTGCCTGTATGCAGTATATAGCAAAGTATCTGACGTTTTATTTTAGCCATTAAATCACAAGGATGGTGCAACAAATATTGAGGAATCTTTTTTAAGACTTGACATCCTATTATCCATGTATAGAACATGTTTATTTCATCCTTTTAATGAAAGTCATAATTATACATTTATATATGTTCAACTTAAGTGACATCCAAAGCATGATACTTTTGCAAGTGTACGATATTTCAAAAAAAAAACTTCCAAAAACACAAGTAACTTACCTAAATAACCTGAACAACATTTGAAAAGCGTGGCTGCTCTGCACTGTCCTATGGCTTGATGAAAGAACAAGTCATAAAGCAACAACCCAGACTATTTCACGGAAACAATGCTTGGTTGCAAAATCTTTCCATTGAAAATAACCAGTTCATTGTGCTTTAATCTATAAAACACAAATTTTAATCATTCTCTCACATTGCCCGTTCATGAAAGAGTGTTTTGGTATTTTCGTTATTGGAAAGTTTATAAAGTTCACCATCGAAGGATTGGCAGGATATTATGTTTCAATGAAACAGTACAGGTTGTCTTGCTGCCAGCATCATCATGTAGTCAATTGTGTTATAGGGTCAACTCTAAGTTTGAGAAAACAAAATAAAACAATGCAACAAACAATAAACCTTTCAAGAATAGCTGAGACAGAAATTCTAAGAACTTACTGGACCAATACCAACTCAGTATAGTTAGCCCCTCTAACAGTGATGTTGTATCCTTCCAATAGTGACCAATGAAGGAAGCGCATGAAAGATGATAAGCTTTGGAGGGGGCCATGGAGAATCATTGCTCCTCCTCCATAACCAAATCCATGGCTGTCAAAAACTGCAAGGGAATGTTCATTAAGGCAAAGAATGATAGAATGGTCAGGGTTGAGAATAAACAAGAGACATTTGAGACCAGGTTTTGCACTTGTTTCAGCAACGGTACATTCAAAAGATGTCTCATATGTTTCATCAAACATTATACCTTTGTACATTCCAGGATCTTGAATGGGTAGTCTTATCTGTCTCAGTACATCACTAACAGACATATCGGGTTGGTTATCTGGAGGTTCAAGAACATTTTCATAAGTTGAAATCCCAATTTTCATGCACTCCATGTACTTTTTGGCAACCATCTCCAGATTGTATACTGATGGGATTTCAAGGTCACCATTTAAAAATGCAATTCCAGCATACAAGGAGATAACAGTGCAAGCATTGCTCCATGGCAATGCTGTTACTTGATCTTGAGATACCTGCTGGGGAAGAATGCATCTGTGATTTCCATCAAATACCATTATGTGTGAGAGTTCTGTTAGGGGGAAGGCTTCACTGTAATCCTTTGGCAGTGGCAAAGGACCAGAGTGGAAATCACACTTACATGCAATCTGCTTCCCCCCACTAGAGCAGATACCTTCAATACACATTGAACAACTTGTCTTGTCATCTGCCAATTTCCTATGCCCCTTTTTCTCATGCCCACATGCATTACAATGCGGGCGGCGGTAGACAGCCTTGGCTTGAGCTGAAAAGGAATCGTAAGTCATGTTTTCATCAGACATTAATGTTGGTAATTGGAGGGTTGCTAGTTCATTTTCTATTTCCCTTATCTTACTTTGGAGATCATGCTCAGATGTTTCTTGGATGCATGGGTCTTGATAGACTTCATCAGTTTCTTCATTTGGATCTTCACCGTTGTAATTTTCTAGCTTTGGTGATTCCACTGATTCCTTTGCTGTCTGTGCCAATCTGCAAATCTCTGAATTCAAAAAGGACTGACATATTGGACAAAAGGAGTTGTCCACCAAACATTCATCATGGAATGAATGATGGCAGCTATCAAACTGAGACCAAGGGAGACTTGGGTCACTAAGAAGACAGCCAGGGAGATCACATGGTTTACCTACCTTTGGAGGGACTTTTGAATGAAATCCAACAGGAAGACAATGCATGGGAATTTTATCACTACCCCACAAATCTTTGTTTACCTTAAACTCACCTGTGGCTAGGTTGTGTGCTTTCGTAACAAATATAGATTTCAAGATGTTGGCTGCTTTCAGCTTCAAGGAATGCAGTTGATTTGTGTTGAAGGAATAGTACTTTGGTGGTGTAAAGGCACTTCTGAAGTTTTGCTGTTGATTCTTTGAAGCAAATGTTGACTTAGCTCTCTGTATTAGCTGGGGTACTGTAAAGTAGGACTTTGTTTGGGCTCTAAAGATCGAGTGTGCATTTTCAACTCCATACTCATCAAAAATTGTGATATGTTCTTTTATTATGTTGAATATATCAGGTCTATATTTCTTCCAATATAATATGTTGGACAACCATATCAGAGGTGCTTTGTCGTAATGTCGTCTACGGAAACAGTAAAACATGATCCAAACCCTAATAACTGATGAAAAGTAATCTTCAAAGAGATTACTTTTAAAGACAACAGAGTAAATGGATAAAACAAGTGGAATATAGTTATCTAACAAATTCAAAAGGGCACCAAACTCTGGATCCCTGCAATTCGCAAACACGCTCAATACAGTGGAGCGTATAAGTGTCCACCCTCCGTATATCAGTTCCAGAAGCAATGTTGTTCTCCAAGGTTTAGGCTTTTCAGCAAGTTTACTCCTTGGAAATATACTTTCATAGATAAATTTCATTAAAGGGTGGAACATTCTCATCACATTTTCCTGAGCATTCAGAGAAATATGTAAAGCGCCCAACATTGGGATAAGCGAGAGCTCTGGAAAGTATAGGGGAGGTCTCTCTTCTTGCATTTCTTCTATTTCCCTTTCCTGTAAATCGAGAGGAGTTGATACATTAGTAGGTACAGTAACAGATGGACCACTTACCTGTTCTTGTGATAGAGGTACAGTAATGGATGAACCACTTACCTGTTCTTGTGATAGAGGTACAGTAATGGATGAACCACTTACCTGCTCATTTGATAACTCAAAGTTTTGTTGATCTGGTGTTGGTTGATTGTGTAGAGACTCGTAAACAATCTGGCGCAAATAGAATTGAGTTGGCCAATCACCAAGAATAAATAAGGGGTAATTTATTGCATAATCTCTTACCCTTGTCCTAAACAGGAGGTCAAGTGCAGTTTGGTAACCATTGATGTTTTTCAATTTACATTCCTGAAACTCAAGCAGGTACATATTATCAAGCCGTCGTATTTGCCTAACATTATCTGATTCTTTATATTGATGTGTTGACAGCCTGTTCCTTACCGTACCAGGATGAAAAAATTGTGCTCTCAGTTCTTCTGGCATGGCTTCTGCATAAGTAGAGGAGAGAGCCCGCATGTACTCATTGCATGTTAGTTCTCTTGCCAGGAGCTGTGGAGATACAATGTCTGGATCCAAATGATTAACATTTGGATCCATTTGAATTGCAGGAATGTTAGGAAATACACGCACAACTATCGTACACATGCA
The DNA here is from genome assembly GCA_039566865.1 of Aurelia coerulea. Taxonomy (NCBI): domain Eukaryota; kingdom Metazoa; phylum Cnidaria; class Scyphozoa; order Semaeostomeae; family Ulmaridae; genus Aurelia; species Aurelia coerulea. The sequence continues at coordinate 13,075,648 of CM076958.1, read as the reverse complement.
TTTTGCATTGGATGTCTCTTCACTTCCTGGCCGCCTATGACTGTGAATGGTCGTAAAATCATCAATGATGACAATAATGAAGTGGCCTTCTCTTATTGCTCTATTGATGATTTCATCAACTTCAATTTCATAGGCAGCAATAGAAGTAGCCTCACGCACCCTACCTGTTTCACCTGTACAAGTAACCCCAAGTTTCCTTGCTGTGTTGAGAGCAGGCCTGTTAAGGTTTTCGGATAGCAAGAAAGCACTAAAATCCTTTTGTAGGAAGTTACATTTTTGGCTGAGTCCATAGCATAGTGTGTATATAATGTTCATTGTCAACTTTTCAAGCTCTAATTTTCTTTTTTCCTTTCTTCTTTCAGATGACATCAAATTACGTATCGCGTCAAATATATTTGGTGCTCCAGAGTCTTTGCAAAACTGGCGAAATTCTTGTGGACTATAAATCGTGTCAGATGATTGAAATGTGCGATACATTTGATCTTTCCAAGATTTTCAATTCATTTGCTAAATAGTAGAATGGAGATTGCTTGGCAAGGATTGATTCTAGCATTCCTGGAGGCAATACTACTTCTCCTCCTGGGCCTTGACGAATATCTCCAAATGTTGTATGTTCAAGAACTGGCAGTTCTGAGAAAATGTTCGGCTGATTTTCAGGTGGAGCGGTTTCCTGATGCTGGTGCTGAAATATTTCCAAGTTACTGGATGAGAAAGAATGCTGCTGTTGATTTTGAAAAGATGATGTGCTGGGATCAGCTGCTGAAGCTTGGGATGCTGGAGATGAAGCTAATTCAGTTAAGGGATCTAATGAAGATGGTGGTAGCTGACTTGATGTGCTTTGATGTGATTGGACTGGACTTGATGATCTTGCATAACCATGGAGAGCTTTCACTTTCCTCCCAGCTTTCCTTTCATTACACCTCTTGACACGCTAATGGATAATGAATTATATATGGATTTAGATAATTGATTTTGGTACTTTTACTGAAAGTCTATCATACAGTACTTATATTTTTGTATATTTACTTCTGATATTTACACAGGGTGAAATGCTTTAGAAACTGTGAACATTCTATTCATGTCTGTCCAACTTGTATGACTTCCTTTTTCCCAATTGTAAAGGTTTTATGCATTGGCGGACACTTTGCCAAATATTGCAGAGGGAATCCTCAGTAAGATGCATTGTTTATTTCTATTGTTTTAACAAAGACCTTTGTTCTAGCAAACATTGGGGGCTATCACATCCTCTTGCCCCCCCCTCAAGTGTCCACCTCTGGTTTTAAGAATCCTTTGTCCCTGATTTTCTACTGAAATTTTTAATAATTTTTACCAAAATCAAGTACTTTGATTACCGTGAAAGCTCTATTAAGCCCAGGGGGCTCATTTGATTTCGCACACTCCAGAGGGGGGCCTAAAAGAGAGGGGCTTATTAGAGAGGGAGGGGCTAATTCTCAAAATCAGATGACAAAGGATAGACATGAAAGCTTTTTGGTTCTTTTATCCCATCTTTTGTGGGCTAAACCATGCAATTTTACCTGTCAAATGCACATAAATTCAACAAATTTTTACCTCAAACCATATCAAATTTAACATGCAAAGTTGTTTAGCTGAATAAATGGAAAATACTTGGTAACCTCTGGAATTTGATACAACAGGGGGGTTTAATAGAGAGGGGGCTTATTTGAAATTTGGCTCAGATGGGAGAGGGCTTATTAGAGAGGGGGCGAAATAGAGCTTTTACGGTATCCAGAAAACTTGAGGGCTTTACAGTCCTGAAATGAAATATCCAAACTCTCTGGCAGCCCAGTGTGGTTGCATACTGTAATTTTTATCATATTTTCAGGTTTTGAACTAGATCACACATTTTTAAGAAAGTGTAAGCTCAGTTTTTCAAAAAATAAACTTTGTCAGTCAAATGTTTCGACATCTTGCAGCATTTACAGTTGACAGGCCATTTGCCCATTATTTTGAATGGGAACTTCGTGAATGTTAATGCTTGTTTTGAAATCTTATAAGGTGCTTTGGAAGGCCTTGTAACACAAATATATAACTCCTACAGTGAAGAAACATAGAAGAAACAGCAAGCATGTGTAAAGTTTAAGAACATGCTCTTAGGCCAGGACAGAAATTTCCTTTTTAAAATTGCATATCCCCCCCCCTTTCCTGTGAACTAAGCTGATTATCGTTGTGTTCTTTTGGAATGATGAATTTCAATGTGCATGCATCAATTTAAGCTCCAAAACTTGTTTCTTTGAAACTGAAATGTGTAAACCTCTCCGGTTGAGTTCGAAAGGGGCGTAAAAACAAGCTATGTCGAGAATTCTGTTGCTAGCTTTCTTAACAAATGGACGAAGCAGTAATTACTTTTAAATCTGTCGTTCCTGTCTGTTTGAATCGCCTAAAAGCACGACTACACCTCCCACACAAAGATCCGGCATTTATCCTCTCCATCCCAAACGCTCGGCAAATCTTTGCCTGCTCGTCGACATCTTCGGGAACTTTCTCAAAACACCTCTTATCCCTCGTCCTTCCACACACAGCACAACCCTCATCGCAGCGCGAAGGGAATCCGAACGTGATGTAAAAGCAAGCAGAAATCAGGAGAAGAAACTTTATCGAACTCATCCTTCCTTCCTTCTCGTGTGACTGGTGTACGACAGTCAAGCACTCATTTTGCTATGGGGGATCACGTCAGCAAAATCAGCTGATTTCTATTTTCGCGCGCTTTGAATGTCACGTGATCGGTCCGCCTCGTTTCCAGGAGCCATGCATGACCCTCCTGCGCGCGCATAAGAAACATTTCTGGTCTTTGCTTCTATTGATTAAAAAGTACTGACTTTTACCAGCAACTTCACGAAACCATGCTTTGGGTGTCTGTCGAGACTTTCGTAAGCATTCACAGACTATCAATTTCTTTTAGAGTCCACAATGAGCATAGATCTTAGATCAAGAACTAATTTTTTGCAAAAACATTCTACGGGCGTTCAAATTTTTCTGCATGGGCTAAACTGTTGACCAACGCTTCGATGTCTAAAAGTAAACAGAAATGTAAAATTCGATTGCAGGAAATCTAGCCTAGCTTTTTCAATCAGACTTGGCAAAGTTGTAGATCAACTACTTAGCTAAAGATGGAGCGAAAAAAAATCTAAACTTTTTCGAGTAGTTTTAGAGGTAAATCCACTTTTCTGAAATCAGCAAAAAGATTTGAGCAAGAATTTGTGAAGCCAGGGTTGACGGAAACATTGCGATTTATACATCTTTCGATTGCCCAGACTATACAGAACAACATCCTTTTTACCGCTTTTCGATAGGCCGAATAATATTGGAGAAATTAACTGTTTTCTGAGGAGAGTGGTTTTGCGAAACGGCATCTCGCTGTGCACTAGAGCGGAGAGCAGAGTTACCTTAATTGGCTGATGACAGGACAAAACAAGAAACAAATGCGCCTTCTCACTCCTATTAACTGCGGTTAAATTTTCATTCAACCAATATGAAACTGTTTTCCAAGACGGGCATGAGAAACAAACAAGGCACAGATGTGGGAGCCGGGGGGAGGGGCACAGGGGGCACTCACCCCTCCACGCATTTTGAAAGTGCTTGGAAATTCTTTTGTTTACGACACGAAATGTCACTCTGAAGTTGAATAGAAAGGTACGGCTGAGCGACCTTTTATTGTGTATAATTCCGCCCGCTCGGAAAATTCAATTGACTGGAAATCAGCCGCTATGTCAGAAAAAAATGAAAGGTCCAGCTTCGTGTTGTACACAGTAGTAAGAAGCTTTGGAAAACAGTGTTTTTCTCAGAAGTTGGTTAAATTTACACTTGAAGCATCTGTATAACCATGAGGTGCGGCGAATCATTGTCATATTTGAAAATGGATCAACTGAACGTTGTTGGGCCGCACCGCCGGGCTCGAAATATCACTTCAAATGTGACTCCAGTCCAATTTTGAATAAATTCATAAATTGTGTAAGATTGGAAACATAAATCATTATGCAATAACTGCGTTACGAAAACATTCAACATAACCATTTGCAATCAAAGGAACCCTTCAAAAAATGTGGACAATTTTTCCTGGGAAAGGGAAAGGTGGTCTACTTTTCAGCTCAGTGGGTGGTTCACACCGAAAAACATTTCTTGTCACTGGCCAAACAAGACCTCTGGACACGAAACATCAGAGTTTGGACATAAAAAGGCTTCATGAGCATAAAAAAATCTTTTCAACGTAGCCATACTGCAGATTTACATCAAATTAAATCAGTGAAATGATAATATACAATCAACGAGATATTTCTCATTAGCAAAAATATAAACAAGTGTGCGGGTTAATACTAGACCAAGGGCCTGTTTATATGAGGGGGAAAACACCTGCCAGACCCGAGGCTGAGAGGCGAGATGGAGTAACGTCTCGCTTCTTTGAAATCAGAACGAATTAATCAATAACAATAACCGAATAAACCAATTCACCAATGGTATTTCTTCATATGGAGAACTTCCATCTCACGGTGTTGTTGCATTCGTCATACAAACACAGAATGAAAATTACAGATGATTCAATGGGGAGGAGGAATCTCATCTGTCAACCCCCGGGTATGGCAGGCGAGGTGTTTTTACTCATATATACAGGCCCTAATAATAGTTAATAGAACTAACTTTTACGGTAGTCACAGTATCAAATCATAGATTTTTATAGCTTTGAGTACAACCTGGATTAATTACATAGCTGCCACTTTCTCTTCTCTCCAAGCACTGGTTCCGTTTCATCAAGTTTGAATAGTTTCGAAGCGAATATGCAATGGCATATAGGTTTTTCTATACATACACACAACAAAGAAAACACTCAGACACAGCATTGTTTCTTTGGCTATCCACTGTTCATGTCATGTGTCCAACTTGGATTTCAAAGAGACATTTTTAGATTATCTGCTCCTTGCAAATGCAAAATTCTAGCCTTGCACACAATGAAAGCCCTTTAAGGTAAAAAAAACTTCAAATTAGAGTTCAGAAAAGAAACTACTTGCTGATTGCCTTCAAAGTACTGGTTACAGAAAATAGTTAGGTTCTTTAGTGCAAAGTAGCAGTTAATATGTCAATGCATATCTTAAAAGAAATGGTATGAAAGGTGTGCAGATTTTCTCTGCTCTGATGGCTACAAAAAGTTGAAACTCTTCAGTGAAAGTGGCAATAACGATAAATACAGGTAGTGTACAGGATGTCCCAAAATGATCTATCGGTGATTGCAAAACAGCACAATGATGAATTATCCATAGATTTGAACAAACTACCAACCATTTTAAAGCAAGGAGACCAACTTAGGTGCAGAAATACATTTTACTAACATCGCTCACATCATTCTAGAGTTATGGACAATTTAACTTGGAAGCTATTTTCAAAAACTCTTGAGAAAAGTTATCAAATTTCGTCCAGTATTCAGCCTTCATAAGACAACAATAGTATCAATTATCTTATCAGGAACTTAGATAAGCAACACATATACATTTACTTGTTTGAGGACCTCAAATTCAGGTACATAATTTTCATAGGTTCTGTTCCTTGGAGGGTAAACATACCTATTCTGTGACCATACTCGTTTCCATGTCTTGAAACTGAACTCAGCGAAAAATGTAAAAGAAATGTTCAATTTTCTCTTCGGTATGTACAGTTAAGCCCGAAATTATTCATACCTATGCCAAATTCTGAGTATTTTGCATCGTTCTATTTGAGGACCAATTTTACTGTGGCTGAAGTTTCGTAAGAATAAACCAGTGCTACAAGAGACATTTCAAGGGATGAAATATCTTGTGAATTGGTTAGCAATAACAATTGAAAATACTCCAAATGTGGCATTATGAATAATTTTGGGCTTAACTGTATGCTTGAAGATAACTTCCAAACAAAATAACCCGATAACTTTAGAAAAATCTGATCGACTTTAGTGAATTAAATTTCAATATTTAAATTTGGCCTTCTGCTACAAAATGGTTGGTACATCTTTCAAATTGGTGCATACTTCATGAAAGTACACGTTGGCAAACATCCACACATCATGTTGGGACATCCGTTACTCTCTTGCACACACCAATTCTAAATCTCTAACTAATTGACAATCTCATTCCATTAATGGTGCAATTATGTCAAGTCCCACTGTCACATTGCATTTTATTATAACATTGTTTCAATCCTCTCAGCTGTCACAATTGTCTGTTCAGTTCGCGAAACTTCCATTTCATTATTATCAATTGAATCTATTTTATATTTGACATTTTCAATACTTGTTGAAATAACACTAACTTTCACTTTTACTTGATTTACATCTCTAATACTGTCATTCGTTCCCTTATTTATCGAATTCTCACTTTCATTTTTCAGTAGCGATGTACTTTCATTCACTGCTTCGTCATCACTGAACGATGATAGTCTATTTGAGGTGTCTGTAGATATTCCTACTGGTGGGATATTTTGATGATCGGTATTGCTCGTTGATTCTGAGTGATCCACTTCATCGATGCCATTTGAAATGGCTCTGTTATCGGTATCAGCTGTCTCATTACTTCGGTTGGAGCTTGAATCGGCTCTTCCCTCAACACTAGGCCTAGGATCTTGATCACCTCTGCCAATGGCGCTATCTGTATTCTGTTTACTTGCGGTGATGCTTTCAACGTCGACAAAATCTGTAGTGATTGTAACATTCGGCACTGATTGGCCAGTTGAGAATGCGTATCTTCTTTTCGAGACATCTAGAGGAAATGATGATAGAAATGAATCACAGAAGTACCAGAATAACTGCTTGAATTATGAGCTTTAAGAAATGCGAGTTGTTGTCTCCTAGAGCTGTGGTTTCTTCTGTGTCCCCGTACCCACAAAGTTATTGAAAGGAACGAAAACAAAAAGCCTGATCACTGAGGAGAACTGAGGCTGCTTGATAAAACGGCTGACAGGCAGCCGGTCCGACATGGATCCCTTGAACTGTAGAGAAATCTTTCCCCTGTTCTGAGCAAGTTATTGAGAGGAAACCATTCTCCCAAGAGTACAAAATATATGCTAATACATGTAAGTGTCATTGTTGTTAGGAAAAACAACCGTGGAATTTTGCTCGTCATTTTCGCTCATTCTTGCAGGTTTTTGAAAGGGGCTTTCTGCAGAAAATCTCCCACGTTTATAGGAAGGAATGACCGTTTAAAGCTGGGTAAATCTAATTAAATATATCAGCTGTGAAACAAGACAGTTTCATATACTGTTGCCTTGATACTCAGGCAGCAGTTCCTGTTACTTACCCAGTACATATTACCCATTATTATTATTATTATTATTATTATTATTATTATTATTATCAATTTCTTTATTGTTGGATTACAAATGTCAAAAAGATAGCTAAAAGTAATTAGCTAATTTATTCCAACTTTAAAATATTAAAATACAAATATTACATAAGAAAAATAGTGGATAAAATATTTACAAGTCATCAAAAGTATACAGTGTAAAAGTTAAAGTAGATATCTAATAAGATTCATCATAAAAAGCCCAAATTCGGAATAAAAACGCGGCATAATTTACATGGACAATTTTCTCCGTTCCAACTTTTTATTTTTGTTTTAAACTGACAAAGGGATTCTGAATTACGTATCGTTGGTGGTAACATTTGCCACAGCTGCGGACCTTTGAAACGGATGCTTTCTGTCCCGTTGTTCGACGGTCTGGACCCTTTACTTTTTAGTAAAATCACTTAATGAATGCCTATTTAACAAGCTCTTTTCGGCAAAGAATCTTTGCAAGGTATTTCCATATCTAAGAAGCATTCTGAATGTTAAAAGAAAAAAGAAGACACTTAAATCGAATGTTTCACGGTTTGGGCCCATTTTTGGGTTGCTTATTGCAACAACGATCTGGCAGGCCTTCAGTAATAATGGGTTAATCACCAATGAATACAATAATTCGTATATTCAATGATTCAAAATTACCTATTGGTCTTCGTGTACTTTTATAAGGATTCCTTGACAGTTGAATGTGTCCGTCTTCATTTGATTTTCGTATCAGATCTGTCACAGCGTTCAACGTCTGCAAAATAAATCATGATGATTTCATCCTTATGTACAGGGTTTCTCAAAACAAATTTCCCCATTTTTGTGGCTGCTGTGGAGGAGTTGTAACTTCTATTGTGCCATTTTTTACACGGTTGCATAGATGTAGCAAGTCCGGCTTCACATTAGAGTTTGAGACCTTGTTTAAGTCAATCGGACAAGTAGTTGCTGATTTATGGCCGAGGAAAGTTGCCAACACTATCAATTCTATTAAAAATATAATAAAAGTTCAAATACAAAAATAGATTTCTTTATTTGAAAACTTGCTTGAATTTTGCATCGCTGAAGAACAATAGAAGTGCTGGTTTTGAAGCAACCATTTATTTTGCCTTTCCTAGGCCATAAATCAGCAACTGCTATTGACTCGGATTGACTCAAACAAATTCTTAAACTCTAAGGCAAAGCCGATCCTACATAAGTTTGTCAAAAAAGGCATAACGGAAAATACAGCCCTTCCACAGCAAGAAATAAACGGGACAAAACATTTTTGGGACCAACCGTACATTTTACACAAATAGTGTTAAATCAATGCTACGCTGGCTATGCTATCAATAACTGATCAACAAATGAATGAAGGCATTCTTTTCACAAAGAGACTAGATTTCTGAATAGTATTAGGGGCTTCCCCGAAGGCTGAATTCTTACTAGCATGGCTGGAACGAAAAAACGCGGATTCTTTTTCAGCCTGAATTTCTCAGTATCATAAGCACACCCCCCCCCCCCCTCACCTACCCTGAGTGAATATGCAGTGTAAACATGAAACATCGATTCATTTCCATTTATTTTGCAGCGATAAACAGCTTCATGGACGCAAAATGAAACAGCAGCTTCCAATGTCATAGCTCTCGTCAAAATTCGATAATCCTCAGAGAGTTCCACTATTTCTAACATCGCAGAACTTCACAGAAGGTCCAGGTGTGCATAATGTTCAAACCTGCCTGGGAGCGGAAGAAACTTTCTGAAAGCCTGCCTGCATATCAATTTTGTACAGCTAGGGTAGAGAAGCCTATTACCAGAGCCAGTAAGAATTCAGGTATCAAGCAACGAAACAATCCAGAAGTCAAGGGCCGCGTGAGAATCCCGGGGGGGTTACTCGACCAGGTTTCGGTCGGGGACGTGCCATCGAAGCTTCAAAAACATACCCGTTCCTTATACCAATTTTGCGAAAAAGTATACCCGACTTTATACCAATTTTGCGAAAAAGTATACCCGACCTTATACCAATTTTCCGAAAAAGTATACCAAAATCGTTCCTTAAACCAAAATCGCGAAAATCGATACCGTTCCTTATACCAAAATCGTGAAAATCGATACCGTTCCTTATACCAAAATCGCGAAAATCGCTACCCTTCCCGATGGCACGTCCCCGTACCCAAAATATGTGAAGTGCCCCCCCCGGGGTGAGAATCTCAGCTTTGAAGATTTCACTAAAAAACTGCATGCCATGTGGGAAGGCAGAGGCGGATCCAGACTATTGCTATTGATGCTCAAGCAACAGTCAGATTTTCAAAATAATAGTAATAATTTTTTGTGTATATAGTTGTTCAATTTAGAGATTTTACTTCCATGAATTCATCTCATCGTTAAAATCGCAATACGTCGATTCCAGCAGTTAAAACTAGGCTTTATACCCCGTATACCAAGCTCTGATGTTAAGAACTACTGCGAAGGAGAATGCATATTTGGTAGGCCACTTTGCTTGATATTTACCTTTGTTCTGTCCGTCGATAGGAGGTTTAACAAAGGCTGACATTCCGAGCAATAGTGGTCCGCAGATTACTGCGATCCCACGCTCAATCAGCTATGGCCTTCTGTAGGCAAATTTTAGCGGGAGCAACAGTGAAATTTGAAAATGTGGGTGATAGCCAATCAGAGTTAGAGTTGACTGTTGCTCGATTTTGGCGGGAGCAACAGTGGACTTTGGCCTCCAGAGCTGCACTTTGTTTTATTCGAGAACTGGAGGTCAACATGAAGCTGTGAGAAGCCGTCGTTGCTAATTCAAAATGAAATAGCCTTTCAAAATGAACGAAACCTTACTTGAGATTGAAGAAATAGTGAAGCATAGAGCAACGCTGTCCGAGGAAGAGAGAAAAGCCGAATAGAGAAGTAAGGATTCTATTTTGCTTGCAAGCAGGAGTCCTCAAGACGTTCGTAGGCTAGGCCTAAGCCCAGCCCAGGGAATGTGATCTTTCTGCACTGCAGTTCCCAAAGATGCAGTTGGGAATGGCTCCTCAAAACTTTTGCCCTATTCGGTATGCTACATACCCTGGGTACCAGAGCCTCAAAATTAGAAAGAAATTTTTTATTTTTTTATTTTATCATTTTTTGGCTCTGGTACCCAGGGTATATGCTACACAGCTTTCCAATTGCTAATTTTCTTTCCTCCTCATTCTTTCACTTCATCAACTCAGAGCAGCATTGAACAATTTTTACCATCGAGTCAATGAAATATGTATGTGTCACGTTTTCTCTTGGGATGAATTTCATACAGAATTGTGACAAAAGGACCCTAACGGATATTGTTCTGCGGGGATCCTCATGCAATGTGCTATTATGTTCAATGCTTTGGTCTAATAGGCCGTATTCTCTACATTGTCACTGATCTTGATTAAACCATTGTAAGGGTGATGGAGTGAACAAATATTCTGAAAGGCTCTTTTGTCATTAGACCATGGTAGTTTTGAATGGGTTCAAAGCTTTGCAAATGAACACTGGGGGCAGTTTCGTTGCAGGCAAGTTTTATATCAGATCGAGACTTTGACGGGAGAGAAGCTAAAGGACGGAACCTAGATCAGTGTGAATGATTGAATGCATGGCCTAACCATCTAACACAACTTGACGAGGAAATAGTAAACACCCATCCACCCACCCTATTTCTCTCTTTTTGATACGTTTGATTCTTGATTGCCATCAGCTATAACTTCACTTTGAGATGTTGCTCGAAAAAAAAAATGTACGTTTAGTACATACTAAAAGTTCAACAACATATTTGGCATAACATTCTTGCATTTAACTCACAATGTTTCTCAGGACTTCTCAGACAATAGTGCTGGAGTTTCTCAAAATGTTGGCCATATTAGTGCTGTTTATATAACAGATAGTTTCTTATAAAAAACGTGTAGTACATTAAAGTCATTAAACATTTTGTCTGATAAGAGCAAGCGTCCTGGAGTCTTGATTCTCTGGAAAGGCACTTTAAACCTTTTGCTCTGGTTGGTGATGAGTCCTTGTCAGTCATGTATGGTGTCTTAAATATTTTTATGATATTTAAGACACCGTATTGGGTTTTACGAGATATTCTCATTTTAAGGAGACTTTAGATTCTTTTTGGATAAGTACTATTTAGGGCGTTTCCACGAGGTTTCTCTTTAAATAAGGGCGTTTCCCCTTATGCAGAAGGGCGTGGTCCCAAAAATTTTTCCGGGGGCTTTGCCCCCGGACCCCCAATGCCCTGCGCCTTCGGCGCATACCTCCCCTACGACGATGCGCCTTCGGCGCATAGCACCTTAAGCTATAGTCAGATTTTTCCCTGGATCCGCTCCTGGAAGGTAAGAAGAAACTTGGTTGGGAGCACGTGCAGTGAGGATTGAAAAAGCAATGTGGCACCATTTTTTGCCGTTATCCATCATCTTACTGCAAGTACCTTTCATAAAGAACTATTGAAAAACTGCCCGCAAAATATTGGTTTGGAAGCTAATTTCAATTACATTTCATAAAGAACTATTTAAGAAAAACTACCTGCAAAATATTGCTTTTTAAAAAGCTGCCTGCGAACTTTGTTCCCATGTTTATACACGCCTGTGAAGGTCATAGCTCCATCATTTTTCAACAGATTTTTACGGGGATGGCAGCAAACTTTATCTGAACATCTGAAGAGCAGCATCATATTAAAGTTTGGCGAGAATCTATTGCCTTTTTGCTGCAAACTTTAGGCAAACGAGGCACAATGTTTTGGGACACTAAATCGCTGCATATCCGTTCAGATACTTTGTGTCAGATAAAAATGTACATACCATGGAAAGTGCTGCATTTAATGTATGCCTTGCAATATATTCGAGATTCTCTATTGCAACAACTGCCATTTCAGCTAGACCATTGTGCCTAAAAATATAATTCAATTCTAATAAGTCGGAAAGAGAAGGACGAATCCATTTCTTATTGAAATAGCCGCTCATTTGAAAAATTACCAATTTTCGCCACCTTTATCTGTGAAGAAATAATCGCATTTTGAATAAATCAAGTCTTCCTCCAAAAATATGATTTTCAGTATTGGTATTTCCATCGAAAGCACCGGGTAAGCGAGAACAAAGTTCCCAAACTTGTCCCCAGAGTGAGTTCGTTGGTCTACCTCTACTCTGGGATATGAGAGACCGTTCTGCCATTTGATTGCCTGTTCGAAAACAATAGCAAACATAAATTTTGTAATTTTTCTCGCGTTTTTGTGAGAACTGACAATATAGATAAATTCGATTATACAAAAATTGATTGTGACATACCTGAAAAAGGGCCTACAACACTTGATTAAATCGTAAGGAGACTCCTTGCATAGAGCAATAAAGAAAATTCAATATTTTTCATGGGTAACAGTCTGCACATTTATGCAAAATGAAGAAAAAGTTCTTTCTATGCAGAAGAACACAATGTGCATTGTCTGCACATTTATTGCCATGAAATTAAACAAATCAATATTTGTTTGGAAATCTATTTCCCAATTTCATCGAGTGTTTTAGACCATTTTCAGGCATTTTGCAATGAAGTAACTTTTTTAAAGTAGAATTTACCTGTATTTCTAGTGCTTTTAAAAACGGGAGAAATAGCAGAAATACTTTAATCTTTCGGCTTTTAAGTACAATTCAATTCATTCAAATCCATCCAATGAATACTAATTTTGGAGTAAGGGAACTTTTTTCTCTCGCTCAGCCGGAATCTTTTTATCGCTAGAGGCAAATTTGAAAGGATCTTTTTGTTTACAAAACACTGCTCTGTTTCGTGCAAAGCTATTTAAATATGAAGACAAGGGTCGTTTTCTTTCTCTTGTCTTTTCATCCAAGATAATTCTCAAGTCACTGTGGCAAAAATCTACGCCTGCCCATCATTCCCCTTGGTATTTCTTATCAACGCTACAATCAGTTTTAGATCTATCAGAAAATATTGGCACAGATTCCCTGCTTTCAATAAAGCTCAGGCAAACTTATGCTGCATCATTTAATAAACGATCATAATTTATTCTCCTCGGTGGAATCTTTGTCGGTTAAAATAACACTGTTAGCAGCTCTACACATTGCTGCACATATCGTCATCCAAGCTCAGCTATTGATACTTTCTGTGAGTATCTTCAAGAAATTCTATCCATTCCAGCTGTATTTAATAAACAAGTTTTTATTCTTGGTGATTTCAATATCAACCTTCTTAATTATAACTCTAGTACACCTGTCACAAATTACGTCAATTTCCTCTTTTCAAAGCAATTTCTGCCACATATCATTCATCCATCTAGGGTGTCTGGATATTCTTCCACTCTTATTGACAATATCTTTTCTAACATCTCTGACAACGAAACCTTAAGTGGTAACATTATGACTCAAATAACAGATCATTTTCCTCAATTTTTAATTGTCAAGCATGCAGGCATCTCCTATAAGAATCTGTCTTATTTCCAACATGATTTTTCTAACCTCAATGAAGAACATCTCCTAAACGATTTTTCAAACCTTGACCTTACTTACTTGAATGACAGTGCTTTAGATGTGAATGCAAAATTCAACAGACTCCTTTCCAGCCTTGATGAATTAGTCATAACCCATGCCCCATTGAAAAAACTTACCAAGAAAGATATTAAGTTTAGGAACAAACCATGGATAACTGGTAAAATTCAAAAAATGGTGCGAATCAGAGATCGGCTTCTTAGAAAGTTGAAAAAGAACAATAGTCAAGCTCTTGTTGATCTTTATAAAAAGTTTAGAAATCGGGTGTCCGTTTCCTTGAATGATAAAGCTAGCTACTATTATAACTACTTTCAAAAGAACAGTAACAATATGAAACAGTTGTGGTCAGGAATTAAATCAGTTATCAATATCAGAAAGTCAAGCAATGTAAATGTGATAAGTAAGCTTAAGGACTCAAATGGGAACATTACATCAGATCCAGCTGTTATTGCAAACATTTTCAATAAATTCTTTGTTAATGTTTCACATGATATAACTAGAAATATACCAAGACCGAACAAATCACCTGTGAATTTCATGGGAGACAGAGTTAATAATTCATTTTTCATTGCACCTTCAATTCCTTCTGATATATCAGACCTTATCTCTCTCCTAAAATCTGGGAAGTCTCTTGGACCTAACAGCATTCCTTTGAAAATTTTAAAATGTCTCTCCCCATTAATCTCTTCTCCACTTTCTCAAATTATAAATGATTCATTTCAAGGCGGGATTTTCCCTGACAAGATGAAATTGGCCAAAGTAATTCCACTTTTTAAGAAAGGTTGCCCACTAACAGCATCAAATTATAGACCTATTTCTCTTCTCTCTGTTTTCAGTAAAATCACGGAAAAGGTTATGTATGAACGTCTATATAAATTCCTAGAAAAGCATGAAATCTTATATACATTACAATTTGGTTTTCGTGCTAGTCATTCCATTAACCATGCCCTTGTTAGTTTAACAGAAGCCATCAAAAATTCATTAGACAATAGAAAATTTGGTTGTGGAATATTTATTGATTTGCAGAAGGCATTTGATACAGTGAATCATAATATTCTTTTGATGAAGCTAGAGCATTATGGAATTAGGGGAACTGCTTTAGATTGGTTTAAATCCTATCTTTCAGGTAGGAAGCAATATGTGTCAGTGAATGGATCTAACTCCAGTCATCGCAGTGTTACCTGTAGGGTTCCACAGGGTTCTGTCCTTGGTCCTCTCCTTTTCTTACTTTACATTAATGATTTACCTCTTGCATCTTCTAAACTATCCTTTTACTTATTTGCTGATGATACTAACATCTATTATGAAGCTGAAAGCCTTAAACAGCTTCAAAGTGTAGTTAACAAGGAACTAAAAAAAGTGAAGATATGGCTTGATGTTAACAAGCTGTCACTAAATATTGACAAAACCAATTTCATAATGTTTAAGTCACCTCAGCATACTTCTCCTGAATCTGTAAATATCAAAATTGGAAAGCTTCCTATCAAGCAGAGTTGTTATGTCAAATTTCTTGGTGTTCTCTTAGATGAAAGCCTTTCATGGAAGTATCACTTGACTGAACTGTCTAAAAAATTGGCCAGAACGTGTGGTATGTTTTTCAAAGTGAGACACTTCTTACCCATTCATGTTTTGGTCTGTCTTTACAACTCTTTGTTTTCACCTTTCCTCCAATATGGTATTTTAGTTTGGGGTCTTACTTATGAGACACATATCAATCCAGTGTTGTTGTTACAGAAAAGGGCCATAAGGGCAATTTCATTTGAACACTTTACTGCACCTTCTACACCCATCTTTTCAGACTTGAAGATTCTAAAACTACAAGATCTCTTTCACCTGAAATTGCTTAGTTTTGTATATGAATGTGTAAATAAAATCTCTCCTTCTTGTTTTCACTCTTTCTTTAAGTTAGTTGAGTCTGTTCATCAATATGGTACTCGGCAAGTCATCAAAAATAATATTTTCCTAACCCAAAAAAATACCCTGCAATATGGTCTTAGGTCAGTGCGTTATTGTGGAGCTAAATACTGGAATGACACTCCTGTGGAAATAAAACAATCTCCATCTGTTAATAGTTTTCGTCAAAAAATCAAAGCTTTCCTATTTGAAACTAATTACTAAATTTTGGAAAAGTGGATATCAAAAATGTCACCATCTGCCCATCAAGTAGTTTTGTCAACATCATAATGTCAATTAAAGAAATCAATTTTATATGAGATACTTTTATAATAGGGGGTGGTCTCTCCTCGATTAGTCTAACTACTGAGAGAGCTCCTCCTGTAAGTAATTCCCTCCATACAATCTATCTTGTGTCTATGTTTTGTATTGGTATATTGTATTAATTTCTTGTATTTTAGATGTATGCTTGTCTTGTTATTGATAAATTGTATGTAGTGGAATTTAAAAAATGAAAACTGAACTGAACTCTAGTGAGAACAGTAAGTCCATAAAACACTTTATCGAAAATATAGTGAGCAATATGTTGCTCTTTTGCAAAACCATCTTCCTCTGAAATCGATTTATTCCTCAATTACTATTCGGTCCATCAAAAATCTGCAAAAAGGATACTTTTACTCTCCATGAGACCAATTCCTTAGGAAGGGGAGGCAAGAATTAATTACGAGAAACGAAAAATTCTTCGTATTAAAGATCAAATACTTTTGTAAGAGAAAAAGGAGGGACATGAAAGAAAAATAAGCCTACTATGATTCTAAATTAGAGGAATGAGGATTAATTTTTCCTTGCAAAAATCTTGGGTAAGGGTTGTCCTATTTCATTTTTTCAACATACATCATCAGTGTGGTTTTCGTCTCACCAACTTTCAACAGTTTTTCATTTTCGAGTTGCAAATTAGGCGTCGAGTAATCAGTGAACAGACATTGATAATCTCAAGCGTAATATGTAATAAGCTAATTAGGTCTGCTCTTGAAGGGGGCGTTTTTCTCCAGACAAAAATTAACAAAAGCGTCGCCATGAAACCGCATGTTGAAGAACTCAGCGAAAAGTCTGAGATGAATCTTTAGCAAAGCAAATGAATGGACACGATCTAATCTAAGCATAAGCAATAGGCCATGCAACACTGATCATCTAATGAAAACATCCAAATTTGAAAAACCTGGCAAATTCTTACGCATTTCTAAAGTGAATTCGTTCAGAATTTACAACTCCAAGTAAGGGTGTTAGGACACGAACGTGTTGATTACATATTTATTTACCTTGTTCTGATCCTTGTCTTGATTTCTTGTCTTCTTTGCTTCTCTGTTTCGTCTTCAACTGATGTGTGCAACTGAACGGTTTATTAGGCCCAAGTGCCTCGTGTTATTTGAATATATCTTCCTTTTATTCCTGTGTCTTGGTGCGCCTTCGCAGAAGAAAGGTTTCAAACCGCAGTGCCATACAAAGTCTTTGGCTATGGCTTTGCGGTTTGAAACCTTTCTTCTGCGAGGGCACACTAAGACACAGGAATACAAGGAAGATATATTCAAATAATACGAGACCTAATAAACCGTTCAGTTGCACACACCAGTTGAAGACGAAACAGAGAAGCAAAGAAGACAAGAAATCAAGACAAGGATCAAGACAAGGTAAACAAATATGTAATTAACACGTTCGTGTCCTAACACCCTTGCACCAAGACCCCTTGACCACAGCAAAATATGGTGTCAAAATCTAAATTAGATGTAAAAAGTGTGAAAATGAGACTGCTGCCATACGAAAATATTTCAAAACTGATACAATGGTATATCCCCCCCCCCCGTGGCCATGGATTAAAAACGAAGCAAACAACTTTTTGGGCAGGCATGGTACAAACTTACATAATGAAATATAGGCCATGTATCATTTGTTGCAGTACGTCAGTTGATAGCTTTAACCTGGTATAATGTTTTATTGCATCAAGTTCAGTTCTGTCGAGAAGATTTGTAAGTCGCTCATCTTCATAATCCATTTGAGGGAAACCGCTCCTTGCAAATCTACAGAAAGAAATTTATGGATTGAAAATGATCTTAAAGCATCTACTCAGCTAACTACCGGGTAACAAAAAAACCAAAACAAATGCCATAACGAAAAACAGTTGCAGGATTTTGAAAACCACCAACATATAATTTATCATTGAATTCTTCGTTTGTTGCAGTCGCGCAAGCACAAATTTCCAATAAGTGCAGTTTTCAGAGCGGGTGGATTTTCATGCAATTAAAAGTCGCCCAACCGTAAATTCATAAGCGACGTTCTTTTCTCGTACACAAGAACATTTCTGCCCTCTTGGAAAATTCCACTGACTGGACCCTATTTCACATGGGGAACTACTAGAGATAAACATTGAGATTTACCAAAATTATTCTTTGGACAATTAGCTTTTCAAATATAACAATGGTAATTAATTAGTCACATGATTCGTTGCTAGAAAACCAAAAACGAAGAAATATTTGCAAATTTATGGCTTCTTCGCAAGAAAAATTCCATTTAATTAATTACTTGACCAATTTTACTGAAAATGGTGTTAAATGATAGCAAATACAACGTAGAATCAAAATATATACTTTGAAGCAATTTCAAGTGTATATTTTTAGAGCAATTAGCGTTTAATTGGCTCTTTGTCTTCCGGACGGATTGTCACTGCAGTTCTTTCATAGTTTTCTCGCTATTTCCAATCCATATCGACTTAAAATGCATGAAACAAGCAAGATTAAGCTAATTTGCAACGAAATTCTTAATCAATACACTTATTTATTCGAAAAAAAGGCGACGTCAATGTAAATTACGCCATAGATACCAAATTTTACTGATGTCAGCAAATATGAACAAACTACATATCAAATGAAACTTCTCACTATGATAACTCGAGTGATACATGTTTGAAGTCAGTCAGACAAGAAACAAAAAATATGGACGTTTAAAGCTCCTTTTTGTCGACCACTCTCCAAATATGGTGCTTCTGTGGTCACGTGAAAACAGTAGAACAATGAAGTATTGAAATTACAATTGCCAACTAAATTTTATTAAGAGTCGAAAAGGTTTGGTTTTCATATCTTTTGTCGTTGCGGCGCAATGTAGCAAAGGTTGGTTGGAAGGACGAAGCCCATGTGAAATAGGGTTAAAGAGACAACTGAACTCCAGTAAAATTCTAACTTATAGAAAGTGCTTTAAATCAGGAAAGATCTGCACTCCTATCTGTTTTTAAAGCATATATAATCTAGCAAATCTACTTTCCACGATTGACAGCCACAAATTGCATATACAGTTCACCAAAATTTACATAATATTAACCATGGTCAAACCAACTCCGTTTATAGTCATATTCTGCTTGTGCTAACAATTCATTAATGGCAACTGGTGGTTCTATGAACAGAGTCGACTGTAACCTTGATGAAGCTAGATCAAAACTCTCACATAATGTTGCAAAATATCACTTGAGGTTGTGAACTTTAAAAGATTGCAATAATATCCTTATTTAGGAAACTACCGATAGAATACCGGGTGTCCCAAAATGATGCTTGATTGCTGACATGTCCATAACCAATGAACCATAACCAAAAACTTTGTTTTATTTGATTGCGTAAAGGCTAAACTGTATGTTAAGATGTTGGTGGCGGTTTTACCACGGCATTTTCATGTCGAAAAGAAGATCGATTAACCTGCTCAAATTCATGCCTTAGATGGCATGAGAAAGAAACGTCCTATTTTTCAAGTCAACATTTTAGATGCGATACAAAAGGCTGAACTCGTATTCGTATTCTCTGAACTCAGTATTAACTGAAGTCGTATTCTCTGGACGATTTATATTCTCTGAGCGACCCATAAGTGCAGCCTTTTGCATCACATCTAAAATGTTGCCTGGGAAAGAAGGCCGTTTCTTTTTCATGCCATCTAATATTTGAGCAGGTTTATCGATCTTCTTTTCGATATGAAGAAATCGGCAAAGAATGCGAATAAAGATAATTGCATTGTTTGGCATGAGCAATATTGCGAACTTGCAAATTTCACGTGATATCTACTTTAAAGGGAATAGACATAGCTATATCTCGTAGCCGCTATAAATAGGCTGAAGAAACGCCCACAAACCCATTGTTTCTTCAGCTACACAATGAGACCGGATGCGTCAAAGTGGTCGAGTATAATAGAATGTATTTTTGACCTGGCCCGGGCCAGCTTTTAACTATGTCGATTCCCTTTAAGACAGAGCTAGGGACTCATAGGAATCGTCATATTCTAAACACCAAAAAGTTTCACTTGATCGGTCGAATGCTTAACAGCCTCGTCGCTGTTGTGGTTAACAATCTTGCTTTTGAGCTATAATATTATGGGTCCTAGTTTGAGCTACGAATGGGTTAATAGATGGTGGTAGCAATAACCATGACGAGCTTCTCGAGTCTACAGGGTGTCCCAAAAAATTGTTCGACGTTTGATTAACTATTCTAAATTAACGAAATAATGAACGGGCTCCATGGTAAGATCACCGTATTGCTGAGATTTCATATTGATTTTAGACGCCAGAGGCTAGCAAATCGGCTAAATATCCACAGCGTTACGAGCTTTTGAACTAAATTTCATATTTTGTGAAAGTAGAATCTCGTTTATTCAAAGCAAATCGAATGGAATTTAAAAAGTATTTTCGATAGCTTTCTCTAACATTGAATCAAGGTTATGGATGCCTGGAGGAATCCTGTTGAGCACAATTTGGAAAGGCGCCGACTCTCATCAATTAAGTTTTCATTCCATGTTTTTGGATACTTGCATTCTTAAGTAAATTTTGGCAACGGTTGCAAGAATTAAATTATTTTTGAAGACCTATTTGGTTTGCTCTGATATCAACGAGAGGTAAAACATTGGACAGTCTTCTTTTACCTCGATTTTGGGAAGTCTTTTTGAAAAGCATGGCAGTTCGGGGCGTCTGGCTTCAGCTTTCGCACAAACTTGAACTTCAAAAGCTTGTAACTCCGTGCACTCTTAGCGGATTCGCAAGGTTCTGGCATCAAAAATTAATTCAAAATCTTAGAAACATGGGAATGTATCCAGGAACCTGTACTTTTTATCGTTACTTTTTAACATTTAATCAAGCTCCTAACAATTTTTCTGGGACACCCTGTATGGGAAAGCAAAAGCGATAGTAGTGAAAAAATAGCGGCATACAGACAAGAAAAAGAAATGTGCGATCCGTCTCAATTGAGGTTAGAATACATGATGAAAGAAATGTATGAACAGTTCTTTTTCCGTTGCACGACGAAAAAGATATCATTAACCTCTGCTGATTACTTGTTCAAGGCTATCAATTCTTATCTTCTCCTTGAGTTATAAGTGCTTGTTTGATTCATAAATAATTTAAAGAAATTTTTATATTTCCTATGAGATTCTGAAAAAAGAAAATCTGTAAGCGCTTTAGCTAAGTTTCGTAAACCACGAGACAGACGTCAGATAACGTTGTCTAGGAGCACAAAATGAATATAAAAAAGCATATAAGCTTCATTGTCTTTAATTTCCATTTCCCAAATTCTACAAAATATGGACCAGTGACCATCTGCTCGTGAATTTCTCTTAAAAAATTAATCGAAAGCTACAGGTGAGGCATGAGATGACCGTTTAATCAAGATCTGTTATGGCTTAGAAACATTTATCCCTACCATGACAGGAAATGTTTTAATTGCTTTCAACGGAAATCTCTTTAGTGAGAGGGCAGAGCATGGCAGATATCATACTTAAATTTCTAATCTATCGCAGTGCCTCAATGCAAAATGTCCCCTCCTACTGAAAATCGCAGCAGAGAAACTGTTTGCCTCCGTTTACAGGATAATTACCGGGTGCGCCAAAATACACTATGCACGTTTGGCAGGCCACAATAAATCGTACACTGGACCAATTTTGAAGATTCATGACTTAATCTTCAGCAAAAAGCCCGAATTAGATTCTTCAGCAAAAATCCTCGAATCTAATTCAGGCTTTTTGCTAAAAATCAAGTCATGAATCTTCAAAATCGGTCCAGTGTACGATTTATTGTGGCCCGTCAAACGTGCATAGTCTATTTTGGCGCACCCGGTATATTTAAGCTAATTCGGTCTTTGATACATAAGTGCGAAAAGAACTTTTTCTGATCGGTAACATAATGAATTTTGCTTGATGACTTGGGAAAAATATTCACTGTTACGTTAAGTCACACGGTGTGAAGGTAAAAAAAAACCCACAAGAGAATATGAATCTCGCAAGCAGTAAACCGGGCATAGACGGGACTTAATGGAGATATACAAGCTGAACTTCTAGAAATACATGCCTTTCTCTCCCAATGCATGAAAATGGTAGCAGATAAGTAGCAAACGAAGGTGTTGTCTATAAGTTTCAAGCATAGGGCTCAAATCTTTCAAATCTTTAAAAAGGTCGGTGTGAAATTCTTTTGCAGTTTTCTTTGAATTGAATTGCTTGAAAGAACTTATGGTACTTTGCTGTAAATCTGCCGTGGAAATTTTTTGATATCTCGATGTTTTTTAAAATGGTGGCATTTTCACTATTTTTGAAAAAATTCATGGAAATTTTGAAAAAATTTAAACACTCGTAAATCCTAAAATAATAGAGGAAACATTATATAACCTCCAAAGAAACCATAGTTTATGAAGGTCTACAATATGATGGCAAGCAGAAATCTTCTGCTCTTATAGTTTAGGATTTTTAGAAATTTGATAACGTCATAGCCTCAAATTTAATAAATGCCGCCACATTGAAACTAATCAAGATATCAATAAATTGCCACGGCAGATTTACAGCAAAAAACCATAAGTTCCTTCCAAGCCATTTATTTCAAAGAAAACTGCAATCGAAATTTACACCGATCTTTTTAAAGATTTGAGCCCTATGTTTAAGTTTCAGCTCCATAGAATTAGCCAGTGCGGTCTGATTTTTAAGCAATCGACGATTTAGAGGTACAGCTGGAGTCTCAGCCACAAGGTTTAGATGCGTTTAGCCAGAACAAACGACATGCCATTGCAGGTTGAAGAAAATATGCCAAGCAAAAATCAGGGAATGATTACGTGAGAGTTTATTGCCCGTTTCTAACTTACGGTCAACGTGTTGCAAACAATGTAGTAATTACATGAAAGAATTTCAACCCCCTTTATACCGCTTTTATAATATCAACTCGCTTTTATAAAACGGGCTAGTATTTTCAGCTCGACCGAATTGGCTAAAAATTACCGTAAAGTCGCAGATCATAATCTTTAATTGGGCTTGAATTACTGGAGCATGCGTATCCCCTTTTGAAATGATTTACCTCGCAAAATATGAATTCCAGCCTTAGCTGAAACCACAATATAATCCATGAAAATTTCAGCACGGTTAAACCTACAAACAGGCTGAAAACTTTATAGAATCAGGAATTTCTAATTGAATTTGATGATATTGGCCAGCTGATCTTGATCTTTGTTTACTAAAATCGTGTGTGTCCCCTTTAAAACGAACCTGAGTGACGCATAATGCACAGATTTGCTGAATTACATACCTTAGGACCATTTTACAAAATTCGATAAGTGATGGCTCCGTCATCGCAGCTAAATTTGAGTTATAAACTTGTAAAACTGTATTCAAGATGTCAGATCTGCAAATAGATGAAATGGAAAAATCAAAACTCTCATACAGGGTGCACCAAAAGTACCAAACATTACGATCGTACCCACTTTTATGATAAATTTTGACGGAAAATTACCCATTTCTAGCTACGTTTTGCCAATTTCAGCCAAACCCAACGGTGTTTAAGGAAAATCTGCCAAAAAAAGGACCCTCGTTTAGAAAATATTGGGCCCGAAAATCCGCCCATATGGGCGGCACATACCCGTACCCTAAAGTGCCAAAAAAGTTAAGATGTTTGAAAAATCGTGGTACAGTAAGTCCCCACATATAAAAAACTCAAATGCTCAAATCAGGCTGTCTGGTTTCTCATATGGAAGAAAATATGTTCAAATGAGGCTGGCAGATGTTTTGTATGTCAATTAAAAAACTTTCTTTCGTGTAATGCTTTGTTGTAAAAAAAACCATATTTGAATTAAAGGATGCTGCTGCATAGTAAACAAGCATGTCCCAAGAAATGATAATGGATGAAGCAAATATGAAATACTGTATATCTAGACGTTGAACAGATTTTACAATCTTTAGTACTGAAGCTACGCAGAAAACCGGCAGTGTGGTCGAGTACTTTTTCAAATTTGCATCATTTATAAGAAACTGGACAAAATCAGGCTGCCTGGTTTCTTGTAAAGGAAAAAAATATTCTCTATGCTGGCAGGCTGCAGTTTCTTATATGTACGTTTCTTATATGCGGGGACATACTGTACCTATACTACTGCATGAATTTGAATGAATCAAACTTTTATCAATAGCAGCAAGACTCAAGCATTCTTGTGATTTTTTCAAATTTTCATGAGCAAGGAAACATAGGTAAATTTGGCTTTACGAAATTCGTCTGTTGCGAAATGGCAGCAAAAATATCTGAAAAACTCGACCAAATCGTAAGGAATATCCTTAAAAGAACACGCTGCAGGGGCATTTGATATCTCTCAAGAGTTATAGGAATTGAATTTTTAAACCAATTCTAACGTTTTCGGATCCCATATCATAAATGTGAAGACGACATCCGATACCCGTGTAAAACTGTACTATTGTATTGTTTTCTGTGACACATTTCTATATGACTCTATCAAGTGTTTTAGGCCCTTTCGCAAGAAAGGGATATTCGAAAAGTCAAATTCACTTACATTTTCAGTACTAATCGACACAAGAAAAATAACAAAAATATTTCAGTCTTTATGCTATAAACCAAATTCGCTTCATTCAAATCCCCCAGTATTCTAGCTACTACCATGTATGAACACTTTTTGGCACACCCAGTATAATTCTAGTGTGATGTATAATCTGTTGTCGGTAAATATCATTGAGTAACCCCCCCCCCCCCCCCCCCACCCTCCAGACACACCAGTTGTAATTGCCCGTCAACTCACGAGACAATCAATTATTAATGCCGTGAAAAATATCAGAAAAGAAATAAGAGTGCTATCTTCTAAAGGCTCACCTAGAACTTGACACTATTCGATCCAATAATCTATTTGGTACGTTAAAGAGTACTGGTTTGTCGGATTGTTCATGCCTTGTGAGGGCACGCTCTGTCAATGCTGAAGAAGTACTTCCTGGCTAAAAGTAATAATAATTGCTGTGATAAAACTGACTTTGATATATACATAACGGGTGTCTCAGAAAAAAGTACCCTCTTTTGGCTAGGAAGAAACGACGCTAGAAGATATTGGGACTTCCTGAGTCCACAGCTAAATGTTTTAAACTTCAACTTAAATGCGCGTACCTTGCATTTACAAATTTTCCAACAAGCGCCGGAGACACGAGCTCACAAAGTCAAGATTTGGAATGAACCTGAAACCAGAGGTTAGCAATGCATTGAAGCATCTTAAAGTATAATTCTTTTGAAACGTAAAATCTAAAAAGTGAAGATGAAAATTCCTTTGGAAAATACCTGTGATATCAAATCATCATGGCTAGGCCGTTTCTCAGAACCTCTGGTATCAGGTGCACTCTAACTTTTGATTTTGTGAACTGGTATCTCCGGTGTTTGGTGGACGATTGTCAAATGCAAGGTATGTGCATTCAAGGTAAAGATTGACAAACGTAGCCATGAAATCAGAAAGTCCCAATATCTAATAATTTCGTTCCTTTGTTTAGTCAAAATGGGATACTTTTGTTGAGACACCCGTTATATATACCGGGTGTCCCAAAATGATGTGTTATCGTTTGGTTGCTTCATGTCCATAACCAATGAATTGATTTTCAAAAACTTTGTTTATTTGATTGCCTAAAGGCTAAATTGTATTTTAAGATGTTGGTTGTGGTTTTACCAGTTTTTGAAAATCAGTTCATCGGTTATGGACATATGAGCAATCAAACGGTAATGCATCATTTTGAGACACCCGGTAGATACAATTATATATATCACAAATATATATATATCACAAAACATGACATTTTGTCAACAGGTGATGCGCCAACATGGATTATCAGGTGTCTAAAAAAAGTACCCCCTTTTGACTGGAAATAGGAGCCAAACAGCTCCCCGACTTCACAGCTAAATTTTTCAATCTTCAACTTAGATACACATACCTTGCATTTAGAAATCGTCCACTAAACACCGGAGATACAAGTTCGCAAAGTCAAAATTTACAGTGCACCCAAAACCAGAGGTTTTGAAAAGGGCCTAGTCATGATTTGTATCGTGGACATGTTCCAAAGTTCCGTTTTTTGCTTTTGAAAAGAATAAAAGATGCATGGAAATGGCGCTGATTAAACAAATATAGTAAAAATGTGGTAAGAATGATAAAGTCGTGTCACATCTCCAAAATAAGCGAGCATGTGCTCCTTTTCCTCTTCTTTAATACAAAACATTTGGGGTCGAATGCAATGCAAGGACCGATTCCTCAAAAGAAAAGTCACTTAAAGAACAATTGAAGTAATTCAAGCTATAAATCTTTTGAAAAATAAAAACTAAAGGTAAAAGTTGAAAATTCGTTTGCAAAATGCCTTTGTAGTGTCAAATTATGGAGGTGCTTTCCAGATTTTGACCTTGTGAGCTCATATCTCCAGTGTTTGGTGGTTGATTCAAAATGCAAGGTATGTGCATTTAAGTTGAAGACCAACAAATTTAGCAATGAACTTAAAAAGTCCCGAAATGTTATCGTTTTGTTCCCTTGTTCAGTCAAAAGGGGTACTTTTCTTGAGACATCCGGTATAATTTTTGACAGCCAACCAACTGCTATAGCGACTTAAGATTCTTTATGGGTTTCCAAACTGGTTAAAGTTGTATAACCCGAGGGGAGCACCTTCAAATCTTTTTCCATATAAAAAAACCTAAACTAAATACACAATACATTACTGGACTGGTCCCATCCACTGCGGGAAGAGACACGCAATCATCTGGTTACAAAGTTGCAGCGACTGCTGGACTATAAACTTGTGTGTGTTTGTTGAGTTTCAACAGATATCAAAGTGGCCGCTGGGTGGACTGCCTTTAACCAAAGTGGTCACTGGGTCGACTGCCTTCAATTTAGGACCGTCTGACTACTGTTTGCTTGAACCATTGTGATGTTTGTTGATCAATCAGATTACCATTACGGTACAACTAACAATACAAGGTGTTCCAAAAAAATTGTTCGACGTTTGATTAAACGTTAAAAATCAATAACATAATGAAAAGGTTCCATGGTAGGATAACCCAGTTACTTAGATCTTAAATTAATTTTCACACAAATTGAAATATCAAGAGCTTGCAGCCCCGTGCATAATCAGGAGATTTACAAAATTCTGGTGTCTAGCATTAATTTACGGTCTTAAGAACAGGGCTATCTTACCATGGAGCCCATTCCTTTCATCGCTATTTTTCAATATTTTATCAAACGTCAAACAAGTCCTTTGGGACACCCTGTAAGAACCAAGAAACGTTCCGCTAAAGAATAATGAAAGAACTCGTTAGCAATGGTAATTGATATTGCTGCAAAGAATGGCTGCCTAGGGTGACAGGACTCCATAAGATATTACAGTACCTACCTCATGATAAACAGAAGAATTTGATAAGGATGGTATTCGAAATGATTTTGAGAAAGGCGTTTCAATGTTAGCAGCAGCTTCCTGCAATAATGATAGAATGTGAAAACCAATTTTGGATACTTTGGACACCAAGGAGAGAACAGCATGATGTTTTGTGATGTTACTGTAACAATGTAGATATCTGTAAGGTGATAGCAAACACCCCACCCACAGAATGCTATAGATCATCATTTTTAAGTGTATTCTTAAGAATAATTTTAAGATCTGAAGAATTCTTCTTGAAAATTGGCAATCTTTGATGTGGCTCAACAATTTCTAAGTATCATAACGTCAAGGATTCTTGAAAATTCTGAGGAATTCTTGTCATGTTAATGAGCACAAGGCCTGCACTGTATGTGACACTTGAAATATCAATTTGCAAAACAATGGAAAACCTGTTCACCAGAAATGATCAAACAATATGACAATACGTTGTGTGTGAACTTCTTTTATTCTAGTGTTGGATTAGATCAATGTATCTCCAAACACTTACTTTAAGAAGCACTTTTAATATCAAAACAAAGCCAATGAAAATAGATTTGTTTCCATAGAGATTTGATAGTGGAATAAAAATTAAAGAGCTGTATGGTATATCAAACCTTATTGTAGATGGACAACAAAAGAGTTTCCAATTTTCCAGCTCCCTAAAAGGATGAATCAACTATAATAAATGTAAGCAACTTTATACAGAGCTTGAAATTGGAAATGAGATAGTAGATGAAAGTTTTGAGAATCAGAAGTTTCATTAAACAAATTGAAAGTATTGTATTTTCAACATTGATGACTTACACTTAATACTACTCTGCGACCAAAAGTTGCAAAGTAATTTGAAATCAATGTAGGGGCAAACTGCATCACAAACATCTGGCATCTGTGATCGCCATATTGATACAACCTGAACAGTCCATCATAGATTCTGTCATCTCCCTGAAAGAAAATTGCATAGTTAACTGTATGTAGTAGTCAAGATTTTAGGTACATAAACATTGCTTTCTTGCCTAACAATTCCTGGAGAACTACTAATAATCTTTCAATGAGGTTTACAGTCTTTCATATCTCTTGGGAATTTTTATGTACATCTGGAGAATTCTTAAAAATTCCTCAAGAATCATTCAATGCTACTGTACTGTACTTAATGTACACACGGCCTGTGCAAGTACTGTACCCTACCGCACCCAATTACATTGTAAGCATCTTAAAAATTCCTCAAGAAATCATTCAATGCTACTTTTAATATACACAAGGCCTGTAGAATACTGTACCCTACCGCACCCAATTATCACGCATCAAATTCTTCAAGAATCATTCGGCCGTACTTAATCTACAAATGGCCTGTACAGTACTGTACACTACCCTACTGTACATTATATAAGCATCTTGATAAGAACATGCTCATTCG
The DNA here is from genome assembly GCA_039566865.1 of Aurelia coerulea. Taxonomy (NCBI): domain Eukaryota; kingdom Metazoa; phylum Cnidaria; class Scyphozoa; order Semaeostomeae; family Ulmaridae; genus Aurelia; species Aurelia coerulea. The sequence goes on along the minus strand of CM076958.1, from coordinate 13,046,855 downwards.
CTAGAAATCCAATAGGTTTCAAGTTTTAGCCATGCAATGAGAACGCAAATCCTAGCATAGCACCTGCCAAATGAGATTTATCTTTTAATCAACTTAACAATAATGGTGCATCCTGCCTGACACACAAAATCTTGCTTGATTCTTTACCAAATTTTTCGTTGCAGCCACCATCTAGCTTTGATGAAGGGATAAGCCCGAAACATTTGAAACCCACTACTGATGAAGGGTAAGCCCGAAACGTTTAATCTTCTGAGCTCTAGGCTATAAACTGCATTTAAAGATATCTTACAGTATGCATTTATAGCTCAGTATAGCCTCACATACAAACAAACAACTTGTACCATCTAGCTTTGGTTGGATACCTACTGTACGTACAACAATATGACTTCTCATGTGATTAGCAAGCTTGACTTCTAATTTGAAAGTTGGTGGTTGAGGCCCCACCCTCTCAAACCTGCTACATAGAGTGAGTCACCAGTCACCAGAATGGTGCTCTGATATGCTTACAGTAGCTTCTCAATGTCCCAAACCCATTTCATCGATTTGGATTAGTTTGCATGTACATATGAATTTGTATTTAGTAAGCTAGATGTATAGATGTAAAATAAGTGGACAAACAAAAAATTGCATGCTTTTTTGCAAAGTAGAAATAACAAATGTGCTGAATTTAAGGTTTAATAAATGGTCAAATGTATCCATACCTCAGAAGTTATCATTGTTTCCAAATTCTTTATGATTTCTGAGATGAGTTCATTGCTTTGTTCATGTTTAGGGATAAAATCATCAAACTTTCCTTGTGTCTGAAAAGGGAGAAGATCGATAGAAATTTAGGATGCATGTAGAGTACATTGCAAATTCTTCAGAAGTCCTACAAATTCTTGCGATGTTAATTTGTAAAAGTCCTGTACTGTGAAAGTTTTTAAACAAAAATTCTCAAGAAAGTACAGTAAAAACATCCTTTAAAATTCTTAGACAGGAAATCATTTAATGTGCAAGGCCTGCACTGTATGTTATGATTTATTTAAAGGAAGTAGATTTAGATTTAGTGTAACTTACTGTAGATCATAGCTTAGATGAAAAACAAGTCTAGTTTTAAGTGTGCTGGAATATAATGAGTTCAGTCACTAACATGTAGACTTTTTTTATGGTGAATCATTTTAGGGCCAAAGTTTTCATAGACCTACAGTACTGCAGTATACAGTCAAAATGAAAAAGATATCTATTCAAAGCCCTCATTAAAACTCTCTTATTTTTTCCTCTCGAGCCAACGATATTTTTGCTGGAAAAAGAAGTTGATCTATGTCACTCTGCCTCTCCTCCTAGCCCCTTCTAAAAAAGAAAGAGGGAGTATTTATAACAACTTTTGAGCATCTTCAACCTGCTTTGATGCATGTGTTTCTGCAGAGTTCATAATTCTGATAATGTCCTATCAGAAGCTTGCTAGTGATTAGATTTATCATTTCATTTCATGCAAAGGTGCACTCGGATTATTTCATAAATTATTAGCTGACAGTAAGATTTTTGGTAAAAGATGTCAGCAAGAAAACTATCAGCCTGTATGAGATGTTATTCCATAGATCTAGAGCTACTGTGTTCTATTTGTATGCAAGTCTGAATTTTTTCTAAATTTAATGAAATAACTTATGTGCCTTGTACAAAGAAGTGCTTAGTGATTTCTCGAGGCCTGGAGAAACTGATGGGGTTGACCAAAATTTGAAGGATATTTTGTTCTATCACACCAACACCTCTTGAGCATCATGACTAGGGTTCAGATACTCTAATTGTGCTTGGCTACTTCTAGATTGATTCCATGTTCGTAGTTATCGCTATTGATAAACTGATTGACGCAATGTTGTCGTTGTTGCACTAACTGGGACTATCATATGACTCTAATCTACTGTACTTCTGCAATCTCAGCACTTGGTGCTGAAGACTGCCAATTCACCTTAACCATCAATGTTTGAACATTTGTTTCCCAACACACTTCAGACTGTTAGAAAAACATGAGAAAGATCCTTCTTGACACACTCTCGGTTTAATTTGGCACACTTTATATAGTGACATAAATACTTTTTGGATATCAAAACACACAAGCGCACCAGGTTGAATATTTGTGTGCAAATTTGCAAGTTTTTTAGGTCTTGAGGAGGATCAAAAATGCAAATTTTAACATGTCCGACTTACAGCTTTGATATGAGGATGTGAAGGTAAGAATGTTTACTGAGAAGAAGTAGAAATATATAACAGTGTAGTAAAATTGACGCTCCTCCACAGGTGCAAGAACAACGTAGAAATTGGCGGGCATATTTTTTCTAAAATGTTCACTTTAGTGCACAATTTGCAAGCTTTCCAACGTAGGGCACGTATGCAGAAGGCAGTTTTACTGCCCCCTCCCTTTGGCAGGACTTGCACAAATAAAGGATAAGTTGATTGCTAGACAACTGGCCTAGATGAATACATCAAAACTTGTGAGTTGACAAATGCAAGCCATTATTGTTGAAAATTTAGAGAGAAAGTCAGAAAAAGTAGGTGAAGGTGAAGTTGCAGTTTTTCGAGCCAAGCGCTGGGATCATAGAAGCAGCTAAGTGCTAATCGAGTCCGCGACCCCTTGTCATGACGCTCAAGTGGTGGGGCTTTACCGGTTATCAAACCCTGTCCGCCTGACTGTTCTGGCTGCAAAGTCGGAGGATTACACCACTGCACCACAACAGCAAGGGTGGTGTGCGGACTACCATATGCTGTGCTGTCTGTGTGTGTTGTTTTGTTCAATTAAGAATATTTTCAGAGATTAGGTAGGAGGAGATAGTAGGTTTGATCTGCATTACACAAGCAAAGCTGGTCGGTGATATTCTCCTACTGTGAACTCTCTTATGGAATTCCTGTCCTGTAAGCTTATTGAAACTGAAAAGTGAAACCTTTATCGGAAATCTAAGTAGGTGTAGGTAGGTGTACACTACAGGTAGTTTAAAAGAGAACCTCGACGAGAACCATGAATTCCTGAAAAGGACTCTGTCCACTATCTTGCTCCCTGCTCATTTTAAATGTTGTCTAGCCAATCGCACAGTTTGCATTCAACAATCGTGCTGCTCTCTCCAAGTTTAGGCCTCTTCCTTCTTGTCTTCTACTCCACAACTCCACCCCACTTCCTCTTTCCCGAATTGGTAGATACAACGAAGATTCACGTTGAATTGTCAACTTTTAATTGTTTGTTGACTTCATCATGAACAATAATTACTGCTTCTTGAAGAATTCTCTTTATTTCTTTTCGTCATCTGCCGCACCTTCAACCATTTCTGATAAATTATTCAAAATGAAATCCGCAATATTTTGCAAGAATGGCGAAATCGAACCAGGAATCAAACTGGAACGAGGCAAATACAAAATGGCTTACTTTAAAAGGGAGGCAAATCCATAATTTCTGCTCGTCTCTGTGCGATTAAGAGGCTATTTCATAATGTTCATAACATCCACAACTTTTTGACTTTTTGCATTAAAACCTAGGAAGCAAAGATACACACTGTCACTGTTTGCAGATCAAGATAGCTTAGAAATGAATGTGATACCAAGTAGAGTCTTTAATGTGCTGAATGGTAAGTGATGATGTTACGTAATCTATTATGTGTGGATTTGTTGACTCACAACAAATCGTATCGATATAATATGACAACTGCAGTGTGTGTGACTCACAAAGTATAGATCCAGATACTACATACAACAGATGGGCCTAGCCACGAAATGGATTCTTTCGTGCAATAGATACAGTGAGTGGATTTTGCAAATACCTGTGCTGTGAGCATCTTCCCTGTTGTTGTTGTACCCTGTTGCTGCGTTGGAAATCAAAGCTTTATTCTGCTGTTTTATTAGGACTCTTTTCATTGGACGGGGGTTTTAAATAAATGGACTAGTTTGCACTTTGATTTTGGATAGAAAATGCATCAGTACTAAGATTAGAGTATACCTACTGAATTAGCGGGGGCTTGGGGGCGGCAGCCCCCAAAAATATCTAACAAAATGAATTCATTCATTGCCTGTTCCTGCTGCAGTTTTAGGCCATATTTAAGTCATGTTGACGTTCTTCAGTAATTACGAATTAGTTGAATTACGCTCGAATCTTGCATTATCCAATCAGATGATAGGATTTACATCATTATTGTTTAGAAAGCCAATCAGCAGTTAGTTCTAACAATACGATTCAATTCAACCTCTATTTTCCTTGGAAACTGTGTCCGCCACAGTGCATTTGTCCCAATAAATGCACTCTCTGATGCACTTTTTTAGCACACACAGCTTCCAAGCAAAAGAGGTTGAATTGTATTGTTAGAATGGGATTGCTCATCATGGCTTGTTTGAACACTAGCAATAGAAATCCAATCATCTGATTGGATAATACGCATTTTGATCTTGATTTGACTGATTCACACTTGCGTTGCGAGAAGAGTACATTGAAATGTCCAATAAAAACAAATCCTAAATCCGCAAGCATGAAGAACCGGTACTTCATACATTCTTTTGCTGATTTTTTTGGGGGGCTGCCAACCCCCCAAACCCCTACGGCTTCAGTAGTCACACTTTGATCTCCGTACCTATGCGTTTTCCAACCAAGATTTTTACAAAATGAAAACAAGGAGAAAAGCGGCTTGTGTAAATGCAGGTCATGCAGGTTAATAAAACATGGGTTAAATATCGTGTGGGTCAAAACTAGCAGCCATGGGCATACTGGCTTGAGGCTTTCCACTACTTGCGCAAGAGGTGACTATAAGGCAACATGCCTGAAACAAAACATTATTTTCCTCTATTTTTATCAAAATACAGTTTTTGTCAGCAAACATCTTTCTCGCTGGCTTTCTCATGTACCTTCCCCACGCGAGCAGGGAAGGTATGATTGCACAGAGAATTAGACTCAAATTTAAGTCTGAGAACTTTATCTCTTTTTTAGCGAGGGGCATTTCACTCATTTGAAAAATCGTACAAGACTTCTTCAGAACATTTTCAGAACAACAAGGATTTTACGAATTTTTGATGGATCTTTTTTGAAAATGAAAGGAGTATTGCCAAAGTGTATGAGATTTTTTGGGAGTGAAATGCCCCTTGCATTACCAAAAAATATGCAATCAGAGAGTGCAGTTTCTCAAAAGCAGTTTCTTACAAAAAATATGTGTGCCATGTACTGTATTTGTTCTAAAACGAAACTTTTGGTCCAAGCTTGGAAGTCAGTTTGTAAAATTTTAGGCCATTTGAGCCACCAAAAGTTTCATACGAGTTTCTTAGATGCGTAAAGTTTTGGATGTGGAATTGATTTTTTTCTATTAAAGGGCCAAAAGTATCACAAAAGTCATATTCAAAGCTTCCCAAATCAAACAATCATTGATACTTCCTTTGGTATTTTGTATGAAGGTTTCTTATCACAATGTAATTAGGGACCACGTAACCTTAGGCTATTGTACTTACAACATCAGTAGGTTGTAAGCCGAAAGCCAGCATGCCCATGGCCGCTAGTTTTGACCTGCACAATTTAACCCGCATTTATTAACCTGCATGACCTGCATTTTGACAAGCCTAGAGAAAAATTAAAATTGTCCCTGCAAAAGTGTAAACAAGCCCCCTTAGGCTTCTCACATGGCCTAACTGAACCTTCCTTGAGTTTAGCTGATGTGAAGTTATGAAAAGCAATTCAGTAAACATTGAAACCAAGCACACCACACAGTTATATTTTCCAGTTATGTACCATCCTCAAATTTAGTTTTCCTTCCATAGTGCTGCCTTGCACCAGAAGAACTCTTATGGTAGCAACACAACAAAATGTGCTCCCAATACCATGCAAGAAGGGCAAACCAAGGAAACTTGACAAAGAGGTAAGAAATATGAAAGACAATTACTGTTGGTACAACATGCAAAAATTCATAACTTTGAAGTCCCCTAGATCCCTGCAAAATTTCTTGAATAATGGCAACACATTTTCATCAAGGTTTCAAAGCATTTTATGGCTCTTAAAAATGTTTCAATTATTTTAATTGTCACTTTGAAATCACCGCAAAGTCCAAGGTTAACAGGAACTTTTAGTGCCTGGAGAAACAAAACTTGTAACCATCTTCAAGTAAAATCAATTTGTTGTAGCTGCTACTGTATGTTTTACCATGTGTGAAAAGATTTACAGTAAAGTAAATATTACAAAAATTACTTCATACAGGGTGTCCCGGAAAAATTGTTTGACATTTGATTAAATGTCAAAAACAATGATAAAATGTACAGGTTCCTGGTTAGATAACCCTGTTCCTAAGATTATAAATTAATTCTAGACGCCAGAATCTTCTGAATCCGCTAAGAATTCACGGAGCTCTGGGCTTTTGAAGTTCAAGATTGTACAAAAGCTGAAACCAGACGCCTCTAACTTGTTTTTCAAAAAGACGTCCTAAAACTGAGGTAAAGGAAGACTGTCCAATGTGTTACCTCTTGTTGATATCAGAGCAAACAAAATAGGACTTCAATCAACAATAGTTTAATTCTTGCAACCGTTGCTGAAATTGATTTAGAATGCAAGTATCTGAAAACATGGAATGAAAACATAATCGATGAGAAACGGGGCAATTCCAAATTATGTTGAACAGGATTCCTCCAAGCATCCATTACCTTGATTCAATGTTATAGAAAGCTAGTTTATCGAAAGTGCTTTTGAAATTACATTTGATTTGCTTTGAATAAATGAGATTCCACTTTCACAAAATGTGAAATTTAATGGCGTCTGGTTTCAGCTTTTGCACAAACTTGAACTTCAAGAGCTCATAACTCCGTGAATATTTAGCCGATTTGCTAGCTTCTGGTGTCTAAAATTAATTTACAATCTCAGCAATATGGTTATCGTACCATGGAGTCCGTTCAATATTTCGTTATTTTTTAACATTTAATCAAACGCCGAAAAAATTTTTGAGACACCCTGTATATTTTCTTGGTAATTACTATTAGTTGTTAATTACCTGTTGAGAATGTTCTGACAATAGTGACATCCCACAAACAGTTCCTTCATTTGATATCCTTGTTTTCCAGGTGGATCCCAGGCAATGGTGACATCCTCACAAACAGTTCCTTCATTTGATATCCTTGTTTTCCAGGTGGATCCCAGGAAAAAGATGATAGCAGCAAGACTGAAAGCTGCTGTGGAAAGTCCATACTTTATTTTCTTCCAATATGGAGACTTGAAAAATAGTGAATGGAATGATTTGCGCTATGAACTTGGCAAACATAATATCAAGATCAAAGTGTTCCCAAACAAACTCAGTTCAAAAGTTTTGCAAGGAACAAAGTATGAGAATTTCAGCTCTTTGTTTAAAAGCAGTACAGCAGCATGCTTTAGCCCTGAAAGCAACCTCAAGGCATTACTAGATGTCACAAAAGGATTTCCAAAGCTGAGTCTCATGGGTGGTAAAGTTGACAATGAAATCTTAAGTAGAAATCAAATAACCGAACATTCAAAATTGCCGTCAATCGACATGATGAGAGCAATATTATCACAACTTATCATGCAGCCTGCTCAGAAGCTAACAAGTACTCTGGCCCAATCACAACAACAATTATCGGTTAATTTAGAACAATATGTATCTCAAAATAGTCAACAGAGTGTAGGAGAATAGATTATACTGTAGGTGCTGGATGGTGATATGTCTGTCTCTTTTATACTGAGGTGACTTTCTGCAACATATACTGTAATCAGCCAACGCCTGTTGTCATCAAAAGGTGTTTATTTGCAAATGCTGAATGAGAATAGTGTATACAGTATGCCGAATGAAAAGAGTTACTTTTTTACGTCGTGACCAAGAGACGATGGATACAGGTGGGTTTTTTTTAGCCTATTTAGAGCCTACTACTCCACTTGCCTCTATCATGCGATTTTATCAATTCAATCTACCTTCTAAGGAATTTACAGTAGAGATGAAATTTTAATTGCTCCTCTAATGAATCTTCTTCACGCTTGTAAGTTTGCGAGCAATCGACTATATCTTCAATTAATTTTTATAGAAAATCTTAAACATTTTTGCGGCTCATAAACTTTCTAAGTATGACTAGATTCATGTAAAGACCCAACATCATTTAGAAAGTAATTATCCTTAAAACTTCGCAAATTTCAAATGAAATAGATGTACGTCCAATAATTATCAATCCTTAATAGTTAAAGGGTTTTCGGGAACCGTTTCATTCTCGTAATCTTGCGAGCAATCAATTATATTTTTATATGATTCTCATAGAAAATCTCAAATATTTTTGCGACTCATCAACTTTTTAAGTGTGAGTAGATTTATGTAAGAGACCGAACGTTATTTGACAAATAATTGACCATAAAATTTTCACAAATGTTCACATCAATTATGAAGTTAAACGAGTTTAATTTCTGTAAAAGTCCGTCAAGTGTTTCATTCTTATAACTTTACGGGCAATCAATTTAATTATTAGATTTGCCTCAATAGTTTTGTGCAACTGATTAAGTTCCTGACTTTTATTTAATTTCATATAGCAGGTGTTCATCGTTTAAAACTTCACAAATTCTCAAATCTGTTAAATTTAACCATTGTGAGCAGTCACAACCATAGACTTTAAAAATAAGCGAGTTTTATTTCTGTAAAAGTAAACAGAGTAATCTTTCATTATTAAAGTTAAAGTCCTTTTCGAGAACCTTTCCGTACTTGTAATTTTGCGAATGATTCATTATATTTCTAGATTTGCCTCAATAGTTTTGTGCAACTGATTAGTGATTAGCTTTCTAAGTTTTACTTAATATAATCTGATGAGCTTTAAAACCTTCACATATTTCCAAAGTTGTTGAATTAAATCACAGTCAACAGTCAAAGCCCTAAAATCTAAAGTAATTATTCTTTAAAGCTTCACAATTTCCATTTTAGACTTAAAGTCAAGCTTGAAGGATGCATTTTCATGAATGTACGTCAAATCAGTAAAAATGATTCATAATTTTGGCAACGATTTCTCGTGAGCAATGGATTCTTTTTTTGATGATTATTACAGAAAAATGTTGAATAAATTCGTGTGACTACAATCCTGACCAAAAGAAGCTGGGACATAGGCAAATTTCAGTGTTTTTATTATGCTTCCTAAAATATCGAAGCGAAAACATACGTTTAGAACCTTCAGATCCCCTCCCCCCTAATTCAATGTTGAGAAGGTCGAATGGCATTTGATTCAAGCAAAATTGAAATGGGGGGAGCGGGGGGCATATAGTCAAAGACCGAAGTAGTGCAATTTTGTGACTTGTCCCAAGTATTTTGGCCAAGATTGTAGTTGTATTTTAAACTGGTATTATATTTTCATAACAGGCCGAATATCATTTGGCGAGTAATCCACCCTTTTCAGCCTTCACAAATTTATACAACTGCTGTGAACTTAAACGAGTTTCAACTCCATACCGGGTGTCCCAAAAAACGAAACAGATTTGAAACATTCTACTGCAAACTTTTTCATACTCATTATCCAACAATTATTTTTCTTCAAATCTGCAATAATTAGATTAAATTTTGATATATTTTTCAGTATTTTTGGTGACTTGGTTGTAGAGTTAAAAATCAGCAAACTTCAAAATTGCCCCCAGGTCAAAACCAGAGCTGTTGCATTAACAGTGATGAATCATGATGTCAAATTGTAAAACATGGCAATCCCTGCAATTGCAAAGAATTGCTGACAAACACGCAAGCACATGATTTAATTGAACATTGAACAGACAATGTCATAAAGATTTCCGTCAAAACACTGCCATGCTTCTTAAGTGTAAATGATGGTTGCTTGCTTTTTCTAAATGACTAGACCATTATTACATTTAAACTTTCAATTATCAATGAACACTGAATGGTTAACTCAACTCATGAATCTGTAAGAGATCCCTTCGTTGCAGTTTCTTAATGAAGTTGTGTGCTTGTAATCATGTAAAGTTGCAGATCCATTCTTTTAACTTTACAGTATACTTTGCACTAATGCTGATAGCTCTGGTTTTGCCATGACAGCAAATTTGAAGTTTGTTGATTTTTAACTCTTCAATCAAGTCACCAAAAATTCTGAAAAATATATCAAAATTTAATCTAATCATTGGAGATTTAGATAAAAATTATCATTTGATTATTAATTTGAAACAGATTCCGTCAGAATTTTTTTAATCTGTTGCGTTTTTTTTGGGACACCCGGTAGATGTACGAAAAATATAAATGAATAATTCAGTCAAGGAACCTCTTCACACTTATAATATTGCGAGCAACTGATTATAATTCTAGATGATTTTGATAGAAAATCTCAGAGAGTTTTTGCGACTAATCGTCTTTTTTCAAGCGTCACACTGGTCACACTGGCAAGCTAAACCAGTTTAATGCAGGCCAGGTTATCTAATGGGGCCTTTCAGTTGGTCAGTCACCCAAGCTGAATTCATTTGATTGGTATAAATTTAGCCTGGTTTAGATAAAGCTAGTTTTTTTTTATTCATACAAAATATTACAATACATCAATACGTTCTACCATACTATCTAATTACTATACAACAATACGGGGACGATACCGTGAGGAGCAAAATGCAATGACTACCCCATTGCCAATACATAAAGATGCACAATGTTAAACAAAAATACAAAGGATATAAAATATAAAGCTAGTTTAACTGTGCCGGAGACAATTTGTTGGAAAATTTGCTTTCTTATGGGATTTTTTGTGATTTACAGGTCTACTTTTGGACCTACACCAACCATGATGAAGTTAGACGAGTTTCATTTCATAAATGTGCGTCAAATGAGTCTTAATGATTAAATCCTTTTTGGGGACCTTGTTCGTGCTTGTAATGAGACAGCATGAAGTGAGTATTCGCATGCCTTAATTAGCTCTAATTTTAGCTATTGTTTTGTTTAGCCTACCTTATGAATAAATAAATGATGACGATGATGATGATTATGAGGTTACTTTAAATAAATGAGATTTATAATAAATAGCATGAGGTGATTCATTGAGGTATATTCTCTATTGTCTGGTATCGTTGGTATTGTTGTGTGGCATTAAACTGCTAATTTATACCTGCTAAATACATCACAGATTTCTAACGTTGCGTCATCCTTCTAATGAACTGCACAAGGTGACTTGTTGCAAACCTTCAGGGTGAAAGTTACGAATAAAAGATTAAAGGGAGTCGATAAAGCTATTGGAGTAGCCGCTATAACTATGCTAAATAAACGCCCACACACCCATTGTTTCTTTAGCTACACAATGAAACTGACTGACGTGTCTAAGTTGTCAAATACAATGGACTTTATCATTAACTTGGCACAGGCCAGCTATTAAGTCCCTGTAATGACGAAGTGAATTGCGTTACATAAGAATAGATGTCACGCACCTATTTTACTCTATTTTTGGTACTAGAAAGATGGTTATGTGTGCGTCCATTTAATTCTATCACGAAGGGTGAAGTGAACGTTGTGAATAAAGGATTCAGAGGTGTTCGCGATGACAAAATGAATTGCGTTACGCAAGAGTGGATATCACGCCCCTGAATGTCACGTCTTTTTTATTCTTAGACCAGAAGGATCGCTATATCTCTCTTCACTTATTTCTGTCGCGCGATGATCTTTCGTTTCTTCGTTACAATTTAACAATATTTCACGTCATGACCACAGAATTTGCTGAAAGATGAAAAAAGTGGTGAAAGTTTGAAAGCCATGGAAAAGTCCTATCAGACCTTGAAGTCATTAAACCCACACAATATGAAGGTAGAATACTAAAGTAATCATATGGAGATATAGAAACTGAGATTCTTACCAAGTACCCCAAAAAAGTACTCCCGTTTAAAAAATCACCAAAGCCCGATAATGGAAGCTATCACAAAATGTTCTTCTTGTATGTGATTCGTCAATGATCAAAATATATTCAAAGATAATAAAATATTTGTTTTCCTAACTTACAAGGTATAAAATGACAGAGTATTCTGATGTTGGCATTTTAGTTTATTCTTACCGCAATTGATGTTTAAATCATGTATGAAATGCCAAACGCGTCAAAAATACTTCATGGAAAAAATAGTACTTATTACTAAAAACTTACAACTTTTAACTAAAAAAGATTTCTCCACTATAAATTCTACTGTAAAAAATGCTACATACTTCTTTGATCAGAATAAAAAGTCTCAGAGTTGTATCCATGTCTAAAATATATATTCACTATACTATCGCTTTTACGCAGAGAAAACATAGCACATCAAACTTAAGCTGCATTTATTTCTGACATTTACGACCAAACTAGAAGCTTAGTATCAAAAGGAAATAAATCTGGCAACAATCAATACTTTTTGCAGTATGCTTCAAGCCCAGGCAGGCAAAAAGAGCAGCAGCCTGCGCGCATCCAATAACCAAAGTCTGCGTACAGGCTAGAAAGAGCTAAATTTGCTACTTTTATAAACAATCACAAGATCGGCTCTACCTGGGAAAACAACTTGGTCTTTGATCTACTTCCTGAAAAAGAAATTTGAAAATTGGCCGTATAACCAAAGGTGATGATTTCAAATAGGATTACTTTTTGGGACGGCCGGTATAACAAGTCTATGAAAACGATTCATGCAACAAAATTCTGATGGGCGTAAAATGTCACATGCAGTACTTCTTTATTAGACTCATTCAGAATCCAAGTCATCGCAACAACAACAGCAACATATTGAACTAAATCACTACAACAACAACAACAGCAACAACAACGTATTGAATGAATTGCTGTTTGAATGGACAAAGTCTTATGATTTCGGAATGGAGTGAAAACATTGGGATGAGTGGAGTAATTTCTTTATCTAAAGCAAAAGGATTTCTCTTTAATTGACATCACCTCACAGTTTTAGCCAACCAAATTTGTTGAAACTGCACCACGTGACATTCTATAGATAGTCCAAATCCGGCTTAGACTATTAATTACTTTCGTGATCCTGGGTCATTTGTCTGAAATTTTGAAACTCCAGAAATGAGCTAGCAGACATTCTAATTGTAAAATAGCATCCGATCAAATTGATACTAACCTAAAAAGCCAACTTCATTAAGATAATTTCGTTATGTATATTGCTAAAAATGATAGGATAAAAAGACACTTTGCTATTAGAAGACGTTCGCTAATAGGATCGAAGTTTTAAATGGATTTTGTCTTCTTAGGCTGGTTAGTTCCTGCTAATATATTTCCAGACTAAATCTTCTTTCAAAGTAACCCGCGCCTACTCACAGACTTTGAGTATCTATCAAAAAGTAACGTTATTGTTTGATAACACACGCACACATTTCTATAAGTGGTAAGTTTATATGTTCAAAGGCAATATGTTCTTTCCTACTCTATTCTCACATTCTTCCTATTACATTCCCTGCAAGGTTAAGTCACGTCGCATTTTACATTCTTTCCTATTATTTGTCCAATCTTGTCTTCTTGCTCTACTCGATTGATTCACTTCATAACGAGTATAGGCTCATCATCATGTTCATTATTGGTACTAAATTACTTACTTATTACATTGTCGTTTACATTAAAGCTGTGTTGCAAGTCAAATGAGAGGGTATTTGATATAGCTTAATAAAAAGAGCCGAACACATTTAAATCGTGCAAACTTGTTCATTGCAAATGTCTGCCTCCAAAACCAGTCTTATTTGGACAGTATCACTAATTATCCAGAAACTGGGTAGGTTTATCCTTCTCGTGCAGAAAGAACTATATCGCGTAGTATAAACCAACTTCAAAATTAAATTGAAATTATCATGATTGATTCAGTCATGCTAAGTTCAATTTTTTGTCATGCAGCATTTCATACTTTGAGAGTATTGAGCTTTGTAAGATGCGAGTAAAATGCTTTTTCTGTTTACTTCCGTTGCTAAGAATTCCCAAAAGTCGGTGAGAAATTTAAGCACAAATGGAAATGGCTATATTTAGAGATGTTTAGATTGCAAAGCCAATGTTTGCATCTGTGCATCTGTAACTTGTTTCGTTTTTGCGCATTAAGCAAGGAAATTGTTTCTATAATTCTTTCATAAATGCAATTACTCGCAATGGGCATTAATTCTTGTTGTGGATAAGTCAATTTAATGAGCAAGAATCTGAGACAAAAGTTACTTTCAACAGGAAGCAGGTGCCCTGGCCTGGCCTCTACTGCAATTTGTCTTTCGCACAATTTTAAAACTCAGTTCGTAACTTATGTGAATTTTGGCCTGTGTTGTTCACCAGATTAGTCTGTAATGGGTTAGTGCGCGGTTAAACCGTACATTTGCAAACAGCAACAACATCTAAAAATATCCCATTCAAATCGAAGTTGCACTCACGCCGTGAACAATAGATTGCCAAAGAAACAATGCTGTGTCCGCTGTGTCCGAGTTGTTTCTTTGTTTTATTCAAAGACATGCCTATTTACCACTTTAAATTCCCTTTAAGGTGTTAAGGTGGCTAGCTACTGATAAAAATCTAACACTGATACACAGTTTGTTCATGTAGCTCATGCTCTAACCCCACGGGGGTACTTTGCCATAATTAGGATAGGGGTGCTCAGGCTGGGGTACAAAATGTCAACCCAAACAAAGAATACATTGCATAAAAATAGACTCAAAAAATAAGTTTTCTTGCTCTATATACCCAAGATTATGCAGTCAGTATCTTAAAGTGTCCAAAAACTTTTATGGTGTTACTTGCTGTTATATATCATCGATAGCAAAAAACTAATGTCCACTTCTTCATGCAAGTACCGGTTGCGCGAAAGAAAATAGGAATCCCTGGAAGAGTGCGATCTGTGGATTAAAGAGATCTTCAAAGACACAGCAAAATGTTTATTACCATTTTGGTACAAATCATTGTCAATAATTGAAGAACCGATTCTAGACAGTAGTAAACGCAGAGTAAACGTAATACAAAATTAGCAAACAAGTCAAAATGCATAAAGCTGATACACAATTTGGATATAAAATGCAACAAAATAGCGTCGTGCCCAGGAATTCAAAGGGGGAGCCGATGATTGTTTCCCCTCATGTAATTTAGGTAAGACCTGGTGTCTAGTTCTAGTGAGACAGACAATGATTCGTTAGAAAAAGCTATGAAAGGGGGGAGTGGCGACTCCCAGGGCTCACCACCTGGGTACGTCCTTAAATCCTTAAACTAAAATGCTACCATCTAATTATGAATAGTTATCAATAGTTAAAGAACCAATTTAGACGTAATAGAAAAACAGCAAAAATTAAACATGCATAAAGGCTGGTGACAACTTCGATATAGACACATCATAAATGGTACCGATTTAGCACAATTGTTATCAATAATTCAAGAAACAATTCTCCATCTAGTAAACACAACAAGTTGCAAGATACAATAAACCTTGGTTCACAATAGAATAAAAACACATTAGAAAGGAGATGATGAATATTTAAACCAACTTTCAAAGCAGTTTTAGTGAGTTGGGGGTTCAGATTGGTAGTCAAGCGTGCTACCACTGAGCCATGCCCGCGCTCACATCAACGCATTGAACCCTGTTGAGCAGGGTTTACCGAAGGAATACAAGAGACTCAAGTAATCAGTCTAGTTTGGGGCCTAGTTAGACTGATTACATGGCCGTGGTTATCACCATTGAAGGGCTGCCGGACTGCCAGAAGCTCTAACTTGTATGAGTGGTCTCGGTTTGGTTTACGCCTCGTTGTGATGAGTGATTACTAGGACTCGGAACTCATCGTAATCATTCTAAGGCCTAGTATGAGCAGTAAAGGAGGTAGCAGCAATAAATAGGACGAAAATGATCAGTCTAGTCAGACGTCAGCAAGGTACTTATGGCTCCATGCAGAGCCTTTTCTTTGGATAGTGGGAAGGCGGAGGCGGGTCATTGGTGAAATCCCAAGCAATATTCCAGTGAAGGATGTACCGCATCACAGCTGACCGACAGACTTCCAAAAGGTGTGCATTGTGCATGCGTGGAGAGATATGTATAAAAAAGATTTGCTCTTATGAGAAAAGTTGTGATGTAAGGTTTCAAGAAGCAGGTAACTTGACTTAAATTTGTACAGGGGTGTACCCACGGAAAATTTTCTCTTTACCCTGCTCCAGAATTTTTGCTCAAACTGATAACCTGTTCTAGAAAAAGTTGGTGAAAAGTATCCTCCAAAACATGAAATTTGACCGAAAAACAACTCGATCTACCTGCTCTTGAAAAAATGCCTCATTTTGATACCCTGTGCCAGATAAAATGGGTGAAAATGATACTCTTAAAAATGGCACATCCCGTCGGGAAAATATACTAAGTATCCCCCCCGGGGGGACGGATTCACAGGTGCCGACAAATTTGTAATGGAGGCAAAAGCAATTTCGAAGATTTTTCCGTCGCATTTCAAATTCATGTCAACGCGCTATTACTCAAGTGAGAACCAACCTTGACAGGCACAATTTTGCGATGTGCAGTGCCGTCTGCATTCATATCTGGCATTTGAAAATTAAGTCAAGTGCTAAATGTGGGCAAACACTGAAGTTAATCTAATGATCATCTGTGTGTGCATTTTTTAATTTCACACATTTCTTCAACAGTTAATTCATACAGATTGAAAAGATAAACTATAGATGAAGACATTTTCATCTGTCATAAAAAGAAAATTTGAAGATCGATCTTGCAATCGAATTTTGTTGATTTTTTTAAATTTAACTGTACAGTTTCTAGGACTTTAACAAATTTTTATCGGGCAGAGTTACTCTCTCCATGGAGAGGCCCTTTGTGAGAAGCAGAAGAGGAGAGGGACAAAACTTCAGTGCTCTTAAACGAAGACCATTTGACTGCCAATACTCATAATGTTATAGCTCGTCATAAAAAGGGCAGATTTTGTAATACAATAGCATGAGTTGCTTTTGTTGACACCTCAATTCAAAGCGATTAGCGATCACAGACAAAGGAAATTCTCTCAACCAGTAAGTCAAAACAAACAAAGCCGCAAAAGTTTCTCTGAAGCCCAGTTAGCGCGCTCGTTGTGCATTCCAGACATCATTTCTAAGTGCAAACATGAGCATAGATCGAAAGAAGAAGGATACATCTACACATGTGCCGCGGGCATTTTATTTCTTTGGTCCAAAAGCTGAGCAGTAAATGTTTTGATAACACCCAAAAGAATAAGAGAATTGAATCGCCTCCCAAACGGCTTTTGAACCAAACAAATAGAATGCCCGCGGCAGATGTGTAGATGCACCCTTCTTCTTTCGATCTATGCTCAAACCAATTTCTGAAACGCAGAACGAGCGAGCTAGCTACCCTGGTTTTAGAGACACTTTTGCGGCTTTGTTTGTTTTGATGTACTGGTTGAGAGAATTTCCTTTGTCTACAATCGCTAATCGCTTTGAACTGAGGTGTCAACGAGAGTAACTCATGTTATTGTATTACAAAATCTGCCCTTGTTGCTGCCATACTGCTTTGACACTCTCCTCCGCAGAGTCTTGAAATCTTGCTGCGCCTTCGGCGTGGCTATTCCTCCCCTTGATCCCCTCGTTTACCTTCCAAGCCTCTGCAGAGGAGAGTGCAGCTTTGATTTAATGATACATTTGCAGTTATTATCTCCCAAATCCCAAATGATAATATGGTAACTTTCTGCTGAGTCTGTAAGTGCGCTGAATAAAATCTCACAGTTATCAACCGGGAGCTATTAGTTTTAGATTTTCCGTCTGTTCATACCTTTGAAATAGTTTGTTTCATGAAGCTAAGCTTTAATTTACTTGCTTGAAGATAGGAATTAGAATTACCAGATGTACATTTTAGAATAATTGTTCAATGTTTGCTGATTCGTTGATATATTAAAATCAAGATGGCGGATTAAACCTTCGCGAGGAATTAGATCTGCTTAATTGGTTTCACGCTGCAAATTGTTGATTAGAACCAGACTGTTAACAGACGTAGATCTTATTTGCAGATAAGGTTTTAACTTTGATTCGGTTAATCGATAGGGACGAATGAATGGCCTGTTTACAGGGGGGAGGTCACGGGGGGGGGCTCTTCCATAGTAAAGGTACCTGGGGATGTGCCGCGAGCAAGGGTATACTTTTCAGACTTCTAGTCTAGCCAAGGGTATCCTTTTTTGCAATTTTGGCCTACAACGGTCTAGCCAAGGGTATCATTTTTGACAATATTGGTCTAGCGAACGGCCATGATATCATATTTAGTACAAATTTGACAATATTGGCACAGGAAATGGCCAAATTTGGTCTAGCCAAGGGTACCATTTTCATAAAAATTGGTCCAGACAATGGTCAAATTGGTCTAGCCAAGGGTACCATTTTCGTAAAAATTGGTCTAGCCAACGGTACCATTTTGAATATGCTCGCGGCAGACCCCTACCCAAAATTTGGCCAAGAACCCTCCCCCCTCCGTGGGGAGGTGGATTATCCTAGTGCTCAGATCATCCTGCTACCAAGACCAGGGGTACCGAGCATTTACATCGAAGGGCAAAGCATTTTTAAATGTTCTAACCCAACCTGAAGATCCCGCTGAAGATAGAATGAAGAATTTTTGATAGAATGAAGGAGGAAGATCCAGAAGAAGATAGGATAATTTGGAGGAAGATCCAGAAGGAGGAAGATCCAGAAGAAGATAGGATAATTTGGATGGTCCTCCCATCTTGCAAACAGGGTCTACAACGAAACATTCTTCTCTTTAACCCTAATCCTACCGGGCTTTTTTTGATCTAACATAGCCGGGGGGGGGGGGTGCTTTCCACCCCCCCTCTATAAATAGCCGTAGACTAATGGGAAATCATTGAAACTTGGCAAGGGCGTAGTCCTAACTATTCTCAACCGATTGGTAGTTTTGGGCGTGGCCACCTCATTAGGTGACGTCACTATGACGTCATAATGCCGGAAAATGTCAAAATATATGGTTTTCCGGCTTATTTGTTCTAAAAACGGAATAAAGGTAATCTGAATGACTTTTTCCATTCTTATTTGGCGTATTATTCATTTCCAATTCAAATATGATGCATAGAGGTGTTTTAGACTGTTATTTTGGAGGAAAATGACAAAAATTGATGACGTCATAAATAAAAACTGTGTTTTTCTGCCAAAAATTGATAATAATAGGCTCAAAATGCTTTTAAAGTGTTGCCTAACGTAATTCTATGCATTTTTAACAAAATCTGTTGGAAAAAACTTCAAAATTTGCCAAAATGACCCAAAATGGCGGCCAGAGTGACGTCATCATTTAAGAATGCTGACGTCACCAAATTCCATTGTTATTGACAACAATAGAAAGCTAATTGTTTGCTGATTCTTTTGAAGTACAATAGTCAACATTTGGAACTATTTCTGGGAGTAAAAATATCAAAATCATTAATTTTTCCAATACCTTGTTCCAAATATGGTAGTGTCACCTGTCACGTGACACCTATTGTTCAAAAATTCAATGGTCAAAATGTAGCTAATAGATAATTAGTAATTGTCAGAGAGTTTGAGGGTCATAGCTTTTGTCGTTAAAGAATGCTCTGCAAAAAACCGACAGGGGGGGTGGAAAACACCCCCCCCCCGGTAGGATTAGGGTTAACACTACTCACTACCTTAAAAAATTCAATTGATGTTGATGTTGTGCCAGGAAAACTGGTTGGAATGAATTAATGAATGCATGAATATATGGATGAATGAATGAAGGTTTAATTGATGAATAAAAAGATAAAATAAATGACTTAATAAATCATTAAGATTACAAACACAAACATAGACATAAACATAAACACTAAGATTCTAAAGATTAATAGATGAATGAATGAATGAATGAATCAAGCAATCAATCAATCAATCAATCAATGAATCAATTAATCAATTAATCAATGAATGAGCAACTAACTGGATAGTTAATAGCTTTATAAATAAACGAATTAGTAAATAGATGAATATAAGATAGAAGGAGCAAATGAACGAATGATAGAATGAATTTTGCATAGGTGAAGAGTAAAGAATTTAAGCGAGAAAGTAAAAGGAAATGAAATGGATGTGATTTATCCTTTGATTCATGGTTCTATCACAGAACATCCAAACAAGTGGACAGTTGTTAAAGTAAGAGAATACGCGAATGCACGCATTAGTTCAAGAGCTCCTACTTTGTAGGAACTGTGTTTACTCCCAGTGCTGTTTTCGTGACATAGTACACAGAGTAATTGCTGTCCTGTTAATCCGTGTATAAAATAAGAAAACTTAGAGTATCTTTAGTTACGGTGATTTTCTAATTCTATCGTCTGTTAGTGCTAACCAATCAAAAATCTCGTATTACACCGGAATTGGAAACCACAAAATTATTCTTACGTCATCTTGACCTTGACAGGGCAGCAATTACTCTGTGTAGTATGTCACGAAAATAGTACTGGGAATAAACACAGTTCCTACCAGGTAGGCGCCTAGTTGCTGTTGTTTTTCTGTGTCCATGTAACGGGATATTCGGGCTAGAGCATGGAGTTTTTGGCTGGCTTTCTTACATGGAGTTTTGTCATGTTGTTTAAAGAAAAATATCGATCAAACTTTATGCCAAGAACAAGATTCTCCTCTGTAGATTCATTGAAACAGTTTGATAGATACACCGAAAATAACTAAATGGCATTTATCCTCATTCAGATCTTGTGTCTATGAATGGCACCGTGTGAAGTAAAAAGTTGACCAGCCTAAGTTTTTATTTTGAATACAAAACAGATACTAATCGAAATTCATGCATTAGTCATGCGGCATGGTCCAAAAGTGCACTAATAACAGACAGTGTTTTGTGAGATAACTCGAAAATTGCCGTTTCAACGGAAGACGCCAACCATGTCAATCAGTGAAATCGCTTATTCTAAATTATATCTCTGAAGTTGTTTGGAGAGTTGTGCAAACTGGATACCAACATGACATTTGGGTCAGTAACGGTGAAATAGAACGATTATTTATAGAGCCTGTTGTGCAAAGACAAAAGAACCGTTAAATGTCAATTTCTTACTCCCCTTCCTACCTTTCCTTGCATAAAAACCATTTACCAAAAGCACTTCTTGTTGAGTTAGTCCCAATCCAACCCCTCTAATCGAAACCTAGATTTAAGAAGAAGGGAAGAAGGACAAATTTTACGAACAGGCTGCCCGACAGTGTACGTGCAACCTGGCTGGCCAGCGAATTTATGTCTTGTACATTCTTTTATCAAATTGTACGGTGCCTCATAATGGCCAACTTTTTGTCAATGCAAAAGTTGAGTTGTATCATTTTTCTTGCGTAAAAAATCAAATGCTTGCGTAAAAACCCCGGACTCCCCTACATGGGTGCGCCTTTGGCGTACCTTTCAAAACTTCTTTTGCAAGGGGCCCATGTTTCATCATGACCCAGCACAGTGATCCAGAGCATGGAATAAATAGGAAAACATGAAGTTTTGAAAACATGCAAATTTTTACATCCCCATTAAAGAGGGTATCCTTGGGCCTAACAGAAAGCAAAAATTTTCAAAATCGGACTATCCAATGATGAGAAATGGAATTTTGAAGTTTGTCAAAATTTCAAGTGGTTGTTTACATTAGAATTTCCGGTGCAATGTAGCGTTTTGAGCCAACTTTAACGTGTTATAAATCAGCCTAGAAAAGACCGATTTACATGATTTTTGTACGAAATGGTCAGCAACTTAGTTGTGCTCAACATATGTAAAAATATTGTATATTGAGTGTAAGATCATGGGTAGATGGACACTATTTTGATGCTTACTTTTTACGACAAATTTCGTGAAAAATTACTACTCAAAGTTGAAAACAAAAAATCTATGTAATTCTAGGTGTTAGATATTAATATATTAAATTACTAGAACCTATTTGGAGCATTCCTGCCAAAGGGCCCGTTTCAAATCGTTCTAATTTTGTCGCAAAAAAGTTTGAAGATTGCATGTGACATAGGTTTTTCTTTCCTGATTTCCTTTCAAAACTGTAACAGTGCCGTGACTGTTTTCTTCAAGGCATGAGCTCTAGATTTGCGAAATTGGTTCTCAAGAATTCAAAAGAGGTATTCTCGATGCAATGATAAAAACAATAGCCAATCTTTGTGAAACAATAGCTTAATGCTGTGAAAAAATTTACCTACATTGGAAAACAGAATCTGTTTTCTCTTTCTTTCTGCAAGATCCAACCAATTGAGATATGTTTAATACTTTGATATATGCTATGTTAAAATTCGTTCGATATCTGAATCTAGTGGAACTAATGGAGTCAAAACAGTTTCGCCGTCTCAAGACGGAATTGTTTAGTTCAAAAAAAGTACATCGAATCAATCACAAGGCTATCATTTGTTGTTTCAACGTATGGTTCAGCAGACTGACGACTTTTCTTAAAGATATCGTGACGGGATTTTGCCACAAGTGGCCATGTGGCCATGAGGTTATAAATATCCACACAATATTGTCTCCGAGGTTGGCTTTAACTGAAGTATGCCTAGTCCTACACCCAGCTCCACTTCGAAAATTCCTGACGTGCTTGTTCCTGGCCTCCAAGCCACTTTCCGACCAAACTACAATTGGTCCACCCTCAAGCATCTCAAAAGAGCTCCCAGTTATGGGCCAATATTTGGTGAACAGATGAGTTAATTCGGACCTATGGAAAATGAAGACACATGTGTATAATTCTTATCCTTCTTAGCCAGTTTAATGTTTGCCTCGCTGTTTCGGAAAGTGTCGACAAAAGCAATATCCTTGACGTCAACTATTTCAAGCAGCACTGCCATGATACGATGATCCACCTATGTCTTCATTTTCCATGGGTCCAAATTAACCCATCTGTTTATCAAATTTTGGCCCATAACTGGGAGCTCTTTGATATGCATGAGGGTGGACCAATTGCAGCTTGGTCGTAAAATGGCTTGGAGGGATGGGGCAAGCTCATCAGGAACTTTCGAAATGGAGCTGGGTGTAGGGCCAGGCTTACTCGAATACATAATTGTGCAGATGTTGATAACCTCATGGGGACTTGTGGCAAAATCCCGTCACGATATCTTAAAGAAAAGTCGTCAGTCTCCTGAACCATTAGTCCAAGCAACAGATGATAGCCTTGTGATTGATTCGATGTACTTTTTTGAACTAAACAATTCGGTCTTGAGACGATGAAACTGTTTAGAATCAATAGTTCCACTAGATTTAGATATCAAGCGAATTTAACATAGCATATATCAAAGTATTACACATATCTCAATTGGATGGACCTTGCAGAAAGAAAGAGACAACAGATTCTGTTTTCCAATATAGGTCTATTGTTTCACAGCATTAAGCTATTGTTTCACAAAAATCGGCTATTGTTTCTATCATTGCATCGAGAATACCTCTTTTGAATTGTTGAGAACCAATTTCGCAAATCTAGAGCTCTTGCCTTGCAGAAGACAGTTACGGCACTGTTACAGTTTTGAAAGGAAATCAGGAAAGAAAAACCTATGTCACATGCAATCTTCAAACATTTTTTGCGACAAAATTAGAACGATTTGAAACGGGCCCTTTGGCAGGAATGCTCCAAATAGGTTCTAGTAATTTAAAATATTAATATCTAACACCTAGAATTACATAGATTTTTTGTTTTCAACTTTGAGTAGCAATTTTTCACGAAATTTGTCGTAAAGAGTAAGATCAAAATAGTGTCCATCTACCCATGATCTTACACTCAATATACAAAATTTTTACATATGTTGAGCACAACTAAGTTGCTGACCATTTCGTACAAAAGTCACGAAAATCGGTCTTTTCTAGGCTGATTTATGACACGTTAAAGTTGGCTCAAAACGCTACATTGCACCGGAAATTCTAATGTAAACAACCACTTGAAAGTTTGACAAACTTCAAAATTTCATTTCTCGTCATTGGATAGTCAGATTTTGAAAATTTTTGCTTTCTGTTAGGCCCAAGGATACCCTCTTTAATGGGGATGTAAAAATTTGCATGTTTTCAAAACTTCATTTTTTCCTATTTATTCCATAATTTCGTCGATCTGGATCACTGTGCCCAGGGCCCATAAATCCTCTCCGCGGCCCTGTCCCATCCACATAAGGAATCTGCAGTTGCTGATGATTGAGATCTATAAAACGAAATGGGAGCTTAATCCTATTTCATGCAGGAGATCTTTGTTGGAAAACACAGTCCTTATTGGCCTGCGTGCAGCCTCCCCATAAGCTACTATAGCCACAAGGACGCACTACGTGCAATGGGGTGCAGTGTCTTGGAGACGATATTGTTTCGTGGGTGTAGATTATGGCAGGCGCTTCCCAATGACATAAGATACCCTCTCTAGCTTCAAAAAGAGAATCAAAATCTAGAAAGAAGAAGAATTTAATTGTAGATTATGTAGACTTTTTGTGGCTCAGGTTGGGTTCTTGAGCTGATATAAAGTTTCTGCTCTGTATAGCATACCGAAAAACACATTGTAAATGTTAAAAACATTGTAAAAATCTGTAAATTTATGTATCTGTATTTAATTGTTCCGTATTTCATTTCTTTTTTTGCAAATTTACTTTTTTAGATAGTAGGCTTGAATTAGCTCTTAGGTTATATAGCTACTGTATGTATATGAGATTTACACAAGAAATAAAGACGATTTGAAGTTCTTGAATTCTTTTATTCCATTCTTCTAATCGACGCGTTTCGACTCTGTGGTCGAAACGTGCAACTGTATGTATATACTGTACGTTTATGTATATATGTAGGCCTACTTTTATTAAATTGATAACAAGAATAATAATAATAATGAGAAACTTTGGATAGTTTTTCCCGTGCACACGTGAGTGAACTTATGAAACGTAAACGTACTTCAACTGGCATTATGAATCGAGACCCGCCCCTCTTGACGTACATTAAAGTCCTCAATCCTATCCAAACGAATGAATAAGAGGCCTTAATCTGTTCTTCACATTGACATTGACATAGGAGCCACAAAATATCGCCGCATTGATGAGAGTTTGTTGAGTGAAAAATGCGACGTGTGCTAAAATTAGCCCTGGCTTCTACTTGAGTTGAAAAAGCTGTGTTTTAAGACACAAAAATGTTTTGCATTATTTATGAAGACCAGGTCGTCCTATTTCATCATGATTGTCGCTGACACAATAGTATTTAGCATTCTGTATCTGAGAGAGGAGGTGTTTCGATTGTCAAGAAGAACAAATAAATGTTGAGAACGATTTGAGAAAAGTGTTATCATTTCGCAAAGCAAAGAAGTGTGTCGCATTTTGTTTTCAACGATTGCGCAGAGGCGTTTTGTTGAAGAAAGTTTACTCAATTATTGCTAGAACTCCTCTGTCAAGTGTGTTGGGCAGCAACAAGAATTCTCTATATGTTTTCACAGTTCCGTGTCAAACGAGAAAAGTGTTTTATGCTCGTGGTTCTTGACTTTTGAAGAACATTCTTTGGGCTTGCTCAAGAAAGTCACGCTTAGCCAAAAACAGTTTATACGCTGAGAATTTCATGGTCATTATTACCAAAGAAGTTTATCACAATCAGAATTACTTGGAAGAAGAGGTTTTTCAGGAGCCGTTTCATAAGCAAGGATCAAAGCACATGATACTGAAAATTTACAGATGAAGCAGATTTTGAGGAAGAAAAAGAAGTAAGTGTGTATGTATTTTCGTATAAAATATCGTAAAATATCGTCAGAAATAGAACAGCAGGATGAATATTGCATGACGAAAGATAAGGTGTCAAATTTGACAAGCGATTACGGTTTTCAAGAATAGAATTCACACCTCAAGTGTAAACAGCCACAAGGCTGTCCTTACTTTTTTTATTTTGATCGATTTAAATGAGTCACATAAATTTGTTATATCTGTTCTTGAGAACAGCAAATCGCTCTATCATGTCGGTGACCTGAGTTTCTGGCATTCAAAGTTGAAGAAAAGCGTGATAATACGATTCATCGCTAAGCCTTTAGCAACACAGAGGAAATTGGTTCTTAAATCAAATAAGCTGTTTATGAAATATAAAAATTCGTTGCGCAACTGAAGGAAGATAAATGTCGAGAATCTACCAATAATTTCTTCAACGTAAAATAAGTATCTCATTTTATCCGTAAATTTCTATTCTGCAAATAGGCGCTAAGCAAATATGAACAGGTTTTATGGCTTAGTTTGCCGGGTGAGTCAGAAAAACACGTTGGGCGTTTAACGAGCAATATTCATGTGTTGAAGAAAGCAGCTTCGTCATGCAACCACGGACGTTTATATTCCTTTTCTAAAAACCGCCTGTGGCCAAAAATGTTTCTCGTACAGAGGAACAAATCTTTGGAACGGTCTAGACAAAGAAAGTAAGATAGCCAATACTTTCACCCGTTTCAAATTATCACTGAAAATGCTAGATCTTGAGCATTGTCCTACTTTTCCCTTTATCTTAATAACTATTTATTATACCTAGATATTGTTTCAAAATATTGTAATTTTGTACCGGGTGAACCAGAAAAAAGTTCCCACTTTTGAAAGTTCATAGCATCAAAAGTACTTCATGGATTGGAATGAATCAATATTTGCTTGACAGCCAAAAATCGAAGTATTTTTGTAATTTTTATTGCCTTCTTACGGGCACTAGAAAAATTGGTAAATTCAAGTTTACAAAAACGTTGTGGTTGCAAAATGACTGAAAAGGCCTAAAATCTCCTCACTCAGCCCTTTTTCAGCCATTTTGCAGCCATGAATTTTTTGTAAAACTCAATTTACCTATATTTGCAGTGCTCGTAAGAAGACGAGAAAAATCAAAAAAATACTTCGATCATTTGGCTTTTAACTACAATTTGAATCATTCAAATTCACGAAGTACTTATAGTGCCACGAATCTTCGGAAGTGGGAACTTTTTTCTGGCTCACCCAGTAGTTTTCCTTTATTTAACAGGGCAGTTTTTAAATCAATTATTTACATACGTTGAATACTTACCCTGCATAAAAATTATCGAATCAAATCGAATAAAAATTAGGTGAACAACGAATCAAAGAAAGTCTGTCGAAGTTTACTTTGCAGAAGACTTATTGAATTACTTTCGAAATTTAGTTTGCTGAAATGGGTCATTTCTTTCTATATTAATTTGTGATTTTGTGACACAGCTATTTTGTGAAAACCTATATTAGTACAAGACCTTTCTGCACTCTAACAATGAAAATTACATTGATACTCCCCAAAGGATAAGAAATGAATTACAATAGTTTTGCTTTTGCGCTCGAACATAATGCATGCCTTGTTTCAATTCATAGGTAGAGAAACAGTACAGTATGTTTGCATTGCCTGGTTTAAAAGTTCACACGTGACTGAATATGAATCTAATGTAAGGCTGTGGGAGGTCTAGAGTGGTGTCGCCCACGTCATGCCCATGTCGTCGCTAATATTCGAATTAGATCCTCAAGGAGGTTTTTATGAAAAAACCGAATGAACTGGTGATATCACCAACTAATTGAGAAAAACGTGTGAAAGTTTGCATCAAATCAATCAACTCTACATAGGGATTTATGAAGGTTTTTGAAGATGGGGGTGAAAACGACCTTTTTGCTAGGCGTCGCCCATTATGGCCGCAGTTCAAATGAGTTTCGCCACTCTGCAGAGAGGAGTTAAACTAAGAAAAACAGCTTTAATTACAATTATTCATTCATCGATGAGCGCATTAAATGCAGAAATTTCAATATGACTTTGCATTAAGTTTGGGATAACGGGTATTTTAGGAAGGCTGTTTTCACCTCCAATAGAAATCGATGTATCGTAACGGCCTATTTAACTTACAGAATCGATTTGATATGTCCCTGAATTATCTCGAAGGGCTTCGATGCAAAGAAATTCAAACTTCAGCGAAGGTCAAATATTGTTAAAACTGACCTCAGCAAAGATTTCCCGCGCAGTTCAAATTTGTTTACTTGTTCCCAATCTCCTGAAATTAATTTCTCTTACTAAGCGGCCATAATGGGCGAGCGGCCATAATGGGCGACGCTACTAGTACTCATGTTAAGAATGTTGTGAAACACGATTTTACTAAAATGCTCGTAACTATTGAACGGAAAGACCGATTTCGACCAAACAAAATTTCACATCTAACTCAGCCTTTCTTCTATGCAAGAAGTTCAAAGAAAATAATTCACGCACAAACGCTTCCCCCACCTAGAACAAATATTTAAATGTAAACAGAAGCTTTCGATTACATTCTAACACTAAAAGGATTTCTCAATAAAGTTAGTTGTTAAGGAAACTGAGTTGCTGTGAACACAGATCTAAAAATCCCGATAAAGTTCTTCTCAAGTGAATTTTAGGCTTAGAGACGAAAAGAGGGATTTAGTTTTTGCACAAAGAAGTTTCGCAAACACGAAACGGGTATTAAATGGTACGTGATCGTGATTTCTGACATGGAGGTCACGCTTATTTGAAGATTATCTTTAATCATACACGCACGCTTTCTAAATACCGATATCTAATACAGGGTGTCCCAAAAACATTGTACCCCGTTTGCCTGAAAATTGCAACAAAATAGCAAAATATTCTCGCCAAACTTTTGCATGATGTTGCTCTTTAGATGTTCGAATAAAGTTTGCTGCCATCCCCGTAAAAATCCGTTGAAAAGTGATGGAGCTATGGCCTTCAGAAGACCAAATTTGCCTGATGAATGAAACCAGCGGTCGGCCATTTTGTCTAACTATTTTCAGTGATGAATAGCTTCATGTGAGGTAAGAAATAGTTTCTATGAGGAAAGAAGTGGTAGAAATCTCTGATGATGATCGTAATTTTCACGATTTCAACGGATTTTTACGGGGATGGTTGCAAGCTTTAATTGAACATGTGAAGAGCACCATCATGCACAAGTTTGGCGCGAATATTTTGCCATTTTGTCGCAATCTTCAGGCAAACGGGCCAAACGGGGCACAATTTTTTGGGACACCCTGTAGGGTAAGACGGGATGAAGTGAACTACTTAGCAAATTGTTCGATAAAACAAAATAAAGCTGATAGAGCCCGACAAAATGATTTATTTTGCATCTCTAATGAGTTCTGCGCATGCCAAAATGAATCAAACCAAAAAATTTCACAAGAGAAATATTGAAAACAGTTAAGCTGTCACTTATTTCGAGAAGAATCTTTACAGAATCAAATATTTACCAAAAAATATTTTTAAAGTCACATATTTGATACAAGTCATGAATACAAGGCCTGAATACAAATCAATGAACATTCATGGAAATATACGATGTATTCTGCATTCTGGGTAAGTAAAAAAAAAACGTTTACACGTTTGGCGGGTTGTGGAATAAAAAGTATGGGACCGATATTCAAAACTAAAGTTATAATCTATCAGTCGAAGGTAAATTTAGATAAGAAAATTTTGCATGATAAAATCATTCATCTTTAAGACCCAAAAATTAGAAAAATACCTGTCAGGGAATCGAGAATTCCACCTTTCATTCTGGTCCATGATTTACGTGCTATTGAAATCAAAATTATATTTCTGAAACTAACTGTTGGATTGCATTCAAATTTAAATGCCAAATAAGTAATGGGCCAGATTGAAATCTCGATTCCCATACAAACCCCTTACAGGCATTTTTCTAATTTTTGTGTCTCAAAGATGAATGATTCTACGAAGCAAAATTTTCTTATCTAAGTTAACCTTTGACTGATAGATTAAAATTTTAGCTTTGACTATCGATCACATACTTTTTATTCCACAGCCCGTCAAACGTGTAAACTTCTTTTGACTCACCCAGTGCTATATACTGAAGGGATTTTTGCAACAACAGAAAGAACGTTTCTGCAAAATCTTTTGATTTTCTGTGAGCACGTGTAACAAAGCATTGGGAATAAATCATGTTTTATCATCGTATGTTGACATGTTTACTTTTGGAGAGTAGAGCTAATGTTCTGAGTAGTTCACTTTACCCCGTCTTACCATATATTTCGAAGAAATTTTTGCGCTTGCGTGGTAAAATTATATCAGAAAGAAAGTTCCGAAGGAGTATCCTTCTACGCTATTTAGACTCACAATTATTTCAGCCTTGCGTGCTAAGTACAAATAAGAAGGCTGAGAAGGACTCCACGCTTTGTGAATCCGATTGTTATTGACACCGACACAGCAGACAGTTTGATGAAATTTTAGCGCCTGCATGGTGAGATTACACATGAATAAGGAAGAAAGAAAAGGAAGAGAGAGTTATCCGCTGAATACATTTAACTTTTTGTCTTTGTCTTTTTTCTTCGTTTGACTTAAACGAACAGCACCGGAGGCGAGTGAAGATTGTAAACGTCTGTTAGCTTGCATCTTAGGATTATAGCAGGACGAGAGAGTTGTGCATATATCAATAAATATTTAAAATCTTTGTTAACGATCCTTCTTGGCTTTTATCGACTAGCTATCGATGTCCTTTGACGTAAATGAACAGTGCTGGAGGCTAATAAGACTTTAAAGGAGGAAAGAAAGGCATGTTTTAGGTAATTTACATTTTTGCTGTAGAACCGTCTTGGTTTTTATGAACCTAGAGTAGCTATGGATTTGTATGTAAACAAACAGCATTGCAGGCTGATAGATCTTTGTTTCGAGAAAAAGTGATAATGTTAAGGCTAATTTCCAGTCAATGGAATTTTCCGAGCGGGCGGAATTTTAGACAATAAAAGGTCACTCAGCCGTAACTTTCTATTCAATGTCAGAGCGACATTTTCTCTCGAATACAATAGAAATTCCGCCCGTTCAGAAAATTCCACTGACTGGAAATCAGCCTTTACAGCTGCGTTTGCTTGCGTGTCAAGATTATAGTAGGAAGGAAAGACACGTTTTAGGAGATTCAAATTTTTTGTACCGGGTGAGTCAGAAAAAAGAATCCCCGTTTGAAATGCTATGGCTCCCTGGATATCAGGACAATGATATCGGCAAATATATAGTTTAATGGTAGAAATGTTCAAATCTTCTATAAAATTTACCTGACTGAAATCGGCCATTCCATTCTGAAATTATGAGGGATTTTCTCGACAAAGCTACTTCAAAAAACCTTCAAAACGTGGCCAAAATCATGAACAAATCTCCCTAACATTTCTGCCTTACAGTAATGACTTGTGGACGCGTTTAGCACGTGCTATCCTCTTGGGAGGATGAACAAGAGGACGAACAAGTCCTCCCTCTGGTATCAACGACCTATTCAAGGGGATTCTATTCTCCCAAGAGGACAAAATACATGAATTTATGTGAGTGTCATCAATTTTAGGAAGGAAAATGTGCTCATTGTGACTTTCTGCAGAAAATCACCCACCCATATCCACGGGAAGGAATGGCCGATTGAGGCCGGGTAAATTACTGAAGCTAATTGAACATATTGGCAATGAAACAAGACCGTTTTCATTATCATTGCTTTGATGTTCATGGAGCAGTGGCCTTCCAAGCGGGGATTCTTTTTTCGGACTCACCCGGTACATTCATCTTGGCTTTATGGATTTATGAACATAAACTAGCCATCGGTTTCGTATGACCTAAACGAACATCACTGGAGGCTAAAAATACTTTCTTTCGAGGAAGGGTGAGAATTGTAAAGCTGTGCTCACTTAAGGCTCATTTAAGGAAATTCAAATTTTTGTAGAACCGTCTTGGCCTTTATGAACAAATACTAGCTATCGATGTCGTATGACCTGAACGAAAAGCCTTTCGAAGACGTTTGTTCGAGGAAGGGTGAGAATTGTACGGCTGCATTAGGATGCACGTCAAGATTACGTTTGGAAGGAAAGGGACGTCTTAGGAAATTCACATTTTTTTGTACATCACCTTGGCTTTTATGAACAAAAATTAGCTATCGATGTCGTATGACCTAAACGAAGAGCCTTTCTAAAATGTTTGTTCGAGGAAGAGTTAGAAGTGTAAAGCTGTAGCATAGTAAGGCCTTGACTACATACAGTAAGGAAGAAAGATTTTCAGGAAATTCAAACTCCATAAAACTCCCGTAAAACTACCGTAAAACTACGGTCCGTCTCAAATAATATGTCACCTGAGATTTGCGACAACGCAGAATTCTTTTGCAAAACACTTCTATTGTTGTTATTCGCAGGCATTTGCAGGTGAGATCTAATTCGAGACAGACAAAAGCTATCGATGTCGTATGACGTAAGCGAACAGTACTGTCGGCTGATAGACCTTTACTTCAAGAAAGAGTGAAAATTAACAGCTGCGTTCGCTTGCGTGTCAAGATTAAAGCAGGCAGGACCGTCGAGAGGGGGGGGTTTGGAGGGGGTAAAAGGTCCGGGGCCCAGGCTTCCAAGGGGCCCATAAAATGCTGTTCCCGTACCCGTACCATGGCCCCCTGTAAATCATGGCCCCCTGTAAATCAATTATCATTATTGAGGGGCTACCATAGGTAAAAAAGATAAAATGAATGAAATGAAATGTACATCCCATCGATTAAGTAAGAAAGAGCTACATACTTTTACGACAGTTTATCAGCCTTAAAATTTTTTGTGACTGTGCCTTCATTTGACAAGTAAATCACTTCATAACGTGTTGCTGTTTGCTTGTGACCATTGCATTGTGTAGCATATTTCGAAAATGTTTATGAGGAGTATAGTGACTTACGATAGACTGGGCAGACGGATCTCTTTGACTGGGAATAGGATACCATAAATGATTTCGTAGACATGTAAGCCAGCAAAGGATTGTTTTGAATGTGAACCAATTTCTAATTAATGTCTTTATTTTACCAACGAAAGATATGTCCTTGAATTACACGTGCATATATCTTCTGCAAGGACTTGGAAATTTTCATTGCCCATTTTCCCTGTAGGAGCTTTTCCCTCATTTTCTGGGAGTTTAAAGGGCGTGGTCATGAAAAATTTTCCTTGGGGCCCTGTCGTGAAAATCACTCCGAGGCCCGAGCTGGCTCTCGACGGCCCTGAAAGCAGGAAAGAAGAGTTTTATGTCCTAGGAAATTCAAATTTTTGGTGTGAATCCGTCTTTGTTTTTATGAACATCAGCTAGCAATCGATTTCGTGTGACATAAACGAACAGAGCCGCTAGAAGGCTTGCTAGAGGAAGAGTGAGAATTGTAGGGCTGCGGGCTGCTTTCACTTGACTACAGTAAGAAAGAAAGAGATTTCAGGAAGTTCAAATTCTTGATGTAGATCCTTTATGATTTTGTATGAATATACACTAGCTACCAATTTGGTATGACGTAAACGAATAGTGCCACTATGAAGCTTGTTAGAGGAAGAGTTAGATTTTTAGGGCTACTTTCACTTGATTACAATGAGAAAGAAAGAGATTTCAGGAAGTGCCAATTCTTGATTTAGAACCTTTATGATTTTGTATGAATATACACTAGGTACCAATTCTTTATGACGTAAACGAACAGCGCCACTATGAGGCTTGTGCCACTATGAGGCTCGTTAGAGGAAGAGTGAGAATTGTAGGGCTGCTTTCACTTGATTACAATAAGAAAGAAAGAGATTTCAGGAAGTTCAAATTCTTGATTTAGATCCTTTATGATTTTGTATGAATATACACTAGCTACCAATTTTGTATGACGTAAACGAACAGAGCCACTATGAGGCTTGTTAGAGGAAGAGTGAGATTTGTAGGGCTGCTTTCACTTGACTACAATAAGAAAGAAAGAGATTTCAGGAAGTTCAAATTCTTGATTTAGATCCGTTATGATTTTGTATGAATATACACTAGCTACCAATTTGGTATGACGTAAACGAATAGTGCCACTATGAGGCTTGTTAGAGGAAGAGTGAGATTTGTAGGGCTGCTTTCACTTGACTACAGTAAGAAAGAAAGAGATTTCAGGAAGTTCAAATTCTTGATTTAGATCCGTTATGATTTTGTATGAATATACACTAGCTACCAATTTGGTATGACGTAAACGAACAGCGCCACTATGAGGCTTGTTAGAGGAAGAGTGAGATTTGTAGGGCTGCTTTCACTTGACTACAATAAGAAAGAAAGAGATTTCAGGAAGTTCAAATTCTTGATGTAGATCCTTTATGATTTTGTATGAATATACACAAGCTACCAATTTTGTATGACGTAAACGAACAGCGCCACTATGAGGCTTGTGCCACTATGAGGCTTGTTAGAGGAAGAGTGATAATTGTAGGGTTGCATTCACTTGACTACAATAAGAAAGAAAGAGATTTCAGGAAGCTCAAATTCTTGATGTAGATCCCGGGGCGGGTACTTAGTATATTTGTCCAACGGGGATGTGGCGTTTTTAAGGGTATCGTTTTTATCAATTTTTTCTAGCACAGGGTATCAAAATGAGGCAATTTTTCTAGAGCAGGTTGTCAAACATGTCAAACGGGAATATTCTGCTAGATTGGGTCGTTTTTCGGTCAAATTTCATGTTTTTGAGTATACTTTTCACCAATTTTTTCTACAACAGGTTATCATTTTGAGCGAAAAATTCTGGAGCAGGGTAAAAAAAAAATTTTTCGTGGGCACACCCCCGTACAAATTTAAGTCAAGTTACCCCCCTCCCCGGGATGTAGATCCTTTATGGAGGGGTACTTCGGGGTTTGCGGTATTGCGGTATCGGGGGTAAATTTTGTGCGGTATTGCGGTAATGACGGGAAAAACTTGCGGTATTGCGGTATCGAGCTATCACAGCACGGTATGCGGTATTGTACGAACATTAACATCCAAACTTCATGTAATGCCATTTTCCTGTTGAAGAACAAAACATCTTCGACACGAATTGACAGAGGAAAGAAAAACGAAGGAGAGGGAGGTCCCTTATCCCTTTCTCCTTGTGCCTGCTCCACCTGCTCAACCTTGAAAAAGTACCTGCGGAGGAGAGCACGCAACATTTTGATCTGAAGAAAAAGAATCAAAATATTTGCACGAATCAAAACTTTAGATGTGGGAAAATCACCCCTATTTTCAAATCAGGCAATCCGGCAATGTTGGACAACTATACGCCTTTCACGGTAATTCCTGCTCTATCAGATCTAAGTTATCTGATCATTTATAATCAACTGTCCCAGTACCTTGAATCGAATGGCCACATCAGTTTCGGTTTAGACAAGGGAGATCTACGCAACATGCAGGTACCTTACTGTCAGAAAAGGTTAGACAGAGCGTTGGAAAAGGGCTACTTTGTGGTGCTGTCTATATTGGCCTCCGTAAAGCCTTCGACACAGTACGTCATGCAACCTTGCTGGAAAAATTGCCAAGTTATGGTATAGATGATGTGGAATTACAATGGATAGGTGATTATCTCTTTTATAGGAAACAATAAGAAATCTTTGATAACACCAGCTCATGCGAAGAAAACGTTACATGTGGTGTACCACAAGGATCCATCCTGGGGTCCCTTCTCTTTGGGCTGATAATCAACGACATCCATATTCCGCTCACTGATGCTGGCATTATATTATATGCCGACGATACTGTTTATATTGTGCAAGAAAGAACTCAAATGAAATAGAACATTTACTTAAACAGTGAACTGCAAAAAGTTGCAGACTGGCTTGATCCTTGATGAAAATAACCTGTTCATTAACTTGAAAAAAGGTAAAACTGAATTTGTGCTATATGGATCACTTCAAAAGTTGTCCAACAGCCAAACGTGGACATCAAAATCTACAATCAAACTATTCATGAGACAAAATCATACAAGTACCGTGGTATAGATTTGGATAACCATATGAACCTACATCGACATTTGGAAAATGTGTGCAAAAATGCGTCAGCCAGAGTAAACTTTTTATCTCGTATTCGCCTTCATGTAGCAGAATCGATATTCAAAAAAATGATATGTTCTACCGGGTGACCCAGAAAAAAGTTCCCACTTTTGAAAATTCATAGGATCAAGAGTACTGGATGGGTTGGAATGAATCAATATTTGCTTGACAGCCAAAAGATCAAAGTATTTTTGTGATTTTTCTCGCCTTGTTACAAGCATTGGAAAAATGGTAATTTCAGATTTAGAAAAAATTTGTGGTTGCAAAATTACTGAAAAAGGCCTGAAATACGTGATCAAATTATAAAGGACTACAACATAGAAAAAGCAATTTCTCATGGGTGAGAGATGTCGTCTGCACATTTGACTAATGTATTATTGCTCTTGACAGAGGTGAAGCGCTCGTGTGTACTGTTCTGGATTAGGAGAGTCCTAACGATTTGACCAAGTGTTTTAGGCCCCTTTTCAGTCATTTTGAAAACATGAAACTTTTGTAAAGTTGAATTCACCTATATTTGCAGTGCTCGTAAGAAGACGAGAAAAATCACAAAAATACTTTGATCTTTTGGCTTTTAATTAGAACTTGAATCATTCAAATCCATGAAAAACTTGTTGTGCAGGCCCGTAGCACCTATTGGGGCCGGTCGGGCCCGGCCCCCCCCAATAATTTCCAGAAGTTGAATTTTTTATTCTTCATAATAACGTAGAAAACTGATCATTGACCGAGCATTGGCATTGGCATTGACCGAGCGAATCTTCCGGGGGCTTCGCCCCCGGACCCCCGGAAGCTTTACCCCTTCGGTGTGAATTAGTGCCCCTCCAATCTGAAAAACGCTCCTACGGGCCTGTGTTGTGCTACGAATCTTCGAAAGTGGGAACTTTTTTCTGGCTCACCCGGTATATATTCATAATTTCTGCCGTCAATGCAGTTTTACTGAAAGCACATCAATGAAACTTTTCCCGTCGTTCTCACGTCACATTTTGGCCTGTAAAATATCTAACTACGATTTAATAGACGAAACTACAAATTTTGATGAAGGAAGGTGGATTTAGGTCGGAATCAAACTGCTACAGACCGGTATACTGTATTAAGAGCGCTGTTTTTAATTTTCTAGCGTTTGCGGTATTTTGCTATTTTTTGGTGCGGTATTGCGGTATTTGGTGTCTTTTTCGTGCGGTATTGCGGTATTGGGACCCCCCCGAAGTACCCCTCTTTATGATTTTGTAAGAATATACACTAGCTACCAATTTGGTATGACGTAAACGAACAGCGCCACTATGAGGCTTGTTAGAGGGAGAGTGAGAATGTTAGGGCTGCTTTCACTTGACTTGACTAAAATTAAAAAGAGAGAGATTTCAGGAAGTTAAAATTCTTGATGTAGATCCTTTATGATTTTGTATGAATGTACGGTAGCCACCAATTTGGTATGACGTAAACGAACAGCGCCACTATGAGGATTGTTAGAGGAAGAGGGAGAATTGTAGGGCTGCATTAACTTGACTACAATAAGAAAGAAAGAGATTTCAGGAAGTTAAAATTCTTGATGTAGATCCTTTATGATTTTGTATGAATATACACTAGCTACCAATTTTGTATGACGTAAACGAACAGCGCCACTATGAGGCTTGTTAGAGGAAGAGTGAGATTTGTAGGGCTGCTTTCACTTGATTACAATGAGAAAGAAAGAGATTTCAGGAAGTGCCAATTCTTGATTTAGAACCTTTATGATTTTGTATGAATATACACTAGGTACCAATTCTGGTATGACGTAAACGAACAGCGCCACTATGAGGCTTGTGCCACTATGAGGCTCGTTAGAGGAAGAGTGAGAATTGTAGGGCTGCTTTCACTTGATTACAATAAGAAAGAAAGAGATTTCAGGAAGTTAAAATTCTTGATGTAGATCCTTTATGATTTTGTATGAATATACACTAGCTACCAATTTTGTATGACGTAAACGAACAGCGCCACTATGAGGCTTGTTAGAGGAAGAGTGAGATTTGTAGGGCTGCGTTCATTTGACTACAATAAGAAAGAAAGAGATTTCAGGAAGTTCAAATTCTTGATTTAGAACCTTTATGAATTTGTATGAATATACACTAGCTACCAATTTGGTATGACGAAAACGAACAGCGCCACTATGAGGCTTGTTAGAGGAAGAGTGATAATTGTAGGGTTGCATTCACTTGACTACAATAAGAAAGAAAGAGATTTCAGGAAGTTCAAATTCTTGATTTAGATCCTTTATGATTTTGTATGAATATACCCCAGCTAGCAATTTTGTATGACGTAAACGAACAGCACTATGAAGGGTTTGTTCAAGGAAGAGTGGGAATTGTTACAAAATCATTGACCACCAAGAACGACTTTAATGAAACTGATGAATTCAAATTTTTGCTGTAGACTTGTCTTGGCTTTTATGAATACAAAAAATAACCAGAAGCTATTGAGAGTTATATAGTTGGCTTGCGTTTAGCATCCTGCTTCAAAAACAACAGAAAACAGATTCAAGTATTTCTGCAATGTTTCACGCACTTTCATGACCGCTGGGAATACACAGGGCTTCCTTAACAAATTTCGTGACGTTCGATAAAATATTAAGGAGTGGCGATATA
The DNA here is from genome assembly GCA_039566865.1 of Aurelia coerulea. NCBI lineage: Eukaryota > Metazoa > Cnidaria > Scyphozoa > Semaeostomeae > Ulmaridae > Aurelia > Aurelia coerulea. Next base: position 13,008,633 of record CM076958.1, on the reverse strand, counting down.
CGTATTTTTTCATAAGAAACTAAGAATTTTGGCCAGTACTGAAAGTTTCTTAAAGTTATCAGATTTTGAGTACTCAGAGTTTCTTACGAGTTTCCTAGAGGTTCCATAACAATCTTCATGTTCACTACCTGTGCCCTCGTGAACATTTCAAAATAAGGTTTTTAAGCCTTTGCAATGTTTAGACATTACTGAAATACCTTACGAGTAATATGATACAGGAAACAAGTGAACGTAAAGTAAAACTGTGTAAAAGATTTCCTTTATCAAAATAAATAGTTTCTTAACGTGCATTTCCCAGTATTGGAGTTTCTTAATTTTTTGGCGATCTGAGAGTTGAGTTTCTTATGGGCATTTTCTTATAAGAAAAATTACGTGTATAATGAACAGGCTCATGCTCCATAGTAAAACATGTAAAACAACCCAGAATCTTCCTTCCCAAATCAATTGATCAAGATCTTGATCAGAACACTACTATCAGCTCTACCAGAAGCAAAAACTGAAGCAATAAGTCGACCCTTCGGAAAAATTCAACAGTCTTGTCTTAAAATTCATGCTGCCAGGATATCATTTTCATCGTTTATTAAAAAAAACCACTGCCTAGGTGAAATCACAGTACCGGAGCCACTACACCACTCTAAATAGTCATGTGAAATTGTAAATGACTGACACCTCAGTTCTGGTGTTGTTCGTTTAGAGTTGTTGCTTCGTTACGAAGGCAGAACTATCAGTTTTCATTTTTCATTTATTATCTGTCTCTGATTTCATGAATATCAACTAACTTCACATGCCCGGGGGGAGGGGTACATAACATATTTAAGGTACGGGTATGTGCCGCCCATATGGGTGGGTTTTTGGGCCCCAAATTCTCTAAACAAGGATCCTTTTTCGGCAGATTTTCCATAAACATGGGTGTAGTTTCGCTGAAATTCGCAAAAAATGGTTAAAATTGGCAGTTTTCCGCCAAAATTAATCATAAAAGTGGGTATCAAAAGCAAGTTTCCGTAATTAGAAGAGGGTAGCTTTCTGAAAACCGGGCGGCAGACCCCCGTCCATCCTCAAGTCATGTACCCTCCCCGGGTTCACATGACGTAAATGACTATGGCACCACAGTTCTCGTGTTGTTCGTTTAGAGTTGTTGTGCTTCCTTACGAAGATAGAATTATCAGTTTCGATTTTTCATTTTATATCCGTATAGGGTTGCTGTGCTTCGTTACGAATGAAGAATTATCAGTTTTATTTTTCAATTTAATATCAACTAACTTCATATGACGTAAATGACTGGCACCTGAGTTCTAGTGTTGTTCGTTTAGAGTTGATATGCTTCCTTACGAGGATAGAATTATCAGTTTCGATTTTTCATTTTGTATCCGTTTCTCACTTTCATGAATATCAACTAACTTTCAAATGATGTAAATGACTATGGCACCACAGTTCTCGTGTTGTTCGTTTAGAGCTGTTCTTCGTCAGAAACGAAGATACTTTCCGTTCGATTTTTTCAAAATTTTGTTTTAATTTGTTTCTGTTGTTATAAATATCAATTCACAGTCATGTTCGTTCAGAGTTGCTGTGCTTCGTTACGAAGGCAAAATTATCAGTTTTAATTTTAATTCAAATCTGTCTCTTATTTCATGAATATCAACTAACTCCACATGACGTAAATGACTATGGCACCACAGTTCTCGTGTTGTTCGTTTAGAGTTGTTGTGCCTCCTTACGAAGATAGAATTATCCGTTTCGATTTTTCATTTTATACCGGGTGCGCCAAAATAAACTATGCACGTTTTGCAGGCCACAATAAATCGTACACTGGACCAATTTTGAAGATTTATGACTTAATCTTTAGCAGAAAGCCCGAATTAGATTCCAGGACATTTTAAAAGTTTTTCCTTTTTCAGTTTTTAGAGCTAGAAGCGAGTTTCTTAAAATTTTCGTTTTCGAAAACATTGAAAACGATCAAAAACGTCGATCAAATTATAAAAGATTCAACATGAATGAACAAAGAGAAAACGCTTTCAGGGGGATTTGGGGGTTTAGTACGAACTCTCGTACAGCAGATTACAATTGGTCGATTTCTAAATCGCTAATCATCACGACCAAGTTCTCTTATTGTCCATTCATGTCGATTCTTTGGAAAACTTGATCGATGTTTTTTTGATCATTTTCAGTGTTTTCGAAAATAAACATATTTAGGAAACTCGCTTCTAGCTCTAAGAACTTAAAATGAAAAAAATTGCAAAAAAATCTCAGTATCTAATTCAGACTTTCTGCTAGCGATTAAGCCATAAATCTTCAAAATCGGTCAAGTGTACGATTTATTGTGGCTTGCCAAACGTGCATAGTTTATTTTGGCGCACCCGGTATCTGTCTCTGATTTTATGAATATCAATGAACTTTAAACTTCATATGACATTACTGGCACCTGAATTCTGATGTTGTTCAGGAAGAATTATCAGTCTCAATTTTTCATTTGAAATCTGTCTCTTATTTCATGAATATCAACAAACTTTCAACTGCACACAGTTCTCGTGTTGTTCGCTTAGAGTGGATATGCTTCGTTACGAAGGAAGAATTATTAGTTTTAATTTTCAATTTAAATCTGTCTCTGATTTATGAATATCAACAAACTTTCAACTGCACACAGTTCTCGTGTTGTTCGTTTAGAGTGGATATGCTTCGTTACGAAGGAAGAATTATTAGTTTTAATTTTCAATTTAAATCTGTCTCTTATTTCATGAATATCAGCTAACTTCACATGACGTAAATAAAAGACTGGCACCCGAGTTCTAGTGTTGTTCGTTTAGAGTGGCTATGCTTCGTTACGAAGGAAGAATTATCAGTTTTAATTTTCAATTTAAATCTGTCTCTTATTTCATGAATATCAACTAACTTCACATGACATAAATAAAAGACTGGCACCCGAGTTCTAGTGTTGTTCGTTTAGAGTGGATATGCTTCGTTACGAAGGAAGAATTATTAGTTTTAATTTTCAATTTAAATCTGTCTCTTATTTCATGAATATCAGCTAACTTCACATGACGTAAATAAAAGACTGGCACCCGAGTTCTAGTGTTGTTCGTTTAGAGTGGCTATGCTTCGTTACGAAGGAAGAATTATCAGTTTTAATTTTCAATTTAAATCTGTCTCTTATTTCATGAATATCAACTAACTTCACATGACATAAATAAAAGACTGGCACCCGAACTCTAGTGTTGTTCGTTTAGAGTGGATATGCTTCGTTACGAAGGAAGAATTATTAGTTTTAATTTTCAATTTAAATCTGTCTCTTATTTCATGAATATCAGCTAACTTCACATGACGTAAATAAAAGACTGGCACCCGAGTTCTAGTGTTGTTCGTTTAGAGTGGCTATGCTTCGTTACGAAGGAAGAATTATCAGTTTTAATTTTCAATTTAAATCTGTCTCTTATTTCATGAATATCAACTAACTTCACATGACATAAATAAAAGACTGGCACCCGAACTCTAGTGTTGTTCGTTTAGAGTGGATATGCTTCGTTACGAAGGAAGAATTATTAGTTTTAATTTTCAATTTAAATCTGTCTCTTATTTCATGAATATCAACTAACTTCACATGACGTAAATAGAGACTGGCACCCGAGTTCTAGTGTTGTTCGTTTAGAGTGGCTATGCTTCGTTACGAAGGAAGAATTATCAGTTTTAATTTTTAATTCAAATCTGTCTCTGATTTCATGAATATCAACTAACTTTCAAATGATGTAAATGACAATGGCACCACAGTTCTGGTGTTGTTCGTTTAGAGCTGTTCTTCGTCAGGAAGGAAGATGCTTTCCGTTCGATTTTTTCAAAAGTTGATTTTAATTTGTTTCTGTTGTTATAAGTATCAATTCACAATCATGTTCCTATGACGTAAATTACACGTATTCTTTTATAAGAAACCGCTTATAAGAAAACGGTAGGCTCAATTTTTCGAAAGTTAAGAAACAACCCTACCTGAATTTAAAAAGCTAAGAAACTTTTGGAATTTCAATTTTAGTTTTCTCAGCGCACTCCAAATTGTTTTGACACTGTACAGTTATAGCAACTGTTTGGACATCGTTATGAGTGCAAATTATGCTACTTGCAGTGGCGAAGCTAGCGGTCATGCTGCTCATGCTCAGCATGACCAACAATTTTCAGAGATATGATGAATATTTTTCGCCACAAAAAATATTTCTTTGAAAAACTTTCTTTAAAATCACAACATATGCCATAATACAACAAATTTTACCCTTTGCATCTTGACCCGTCGATACCTTGGTCCCCTGTGTTAACTCGTGCTCGATTCGGAGCGCCAGACCTATCATAGGGCTTCTATACTAATGCTGTAGCTACTCTGTGTAGTTATGGTCAAATTTCACTGTTTCCGTACTGGTTCCCTATGTTACGTCTTGCTGATCTGAAATCGCAGGAGATGGGTCATTATAATCATAAACCTAGCAATGAATTGATTGGCTGGAGCTGATCTAACGCATGCCCATTACGCCAGTTTTCGACTCAATGTCCTGCTGAAGTTCAAAAGCAGGATACGCATTGAAACAATGGAAATGATGACGATATAAACTTTTTCTTGTGAGATTGACTGGTCTAGGCTCCGTTCAAGATGAAGTGTCAGTGCCCCTGCATACACGTCTAGTTGGAGAATTATTATTTGAATTTTGATTATTGTGGAATGCCAAGATTCACTGGAAGTCCTTCTTTATCGAGGGAGACATTGTGCAGCCTAGTTCTCGAGAAAATCTTGTGCAGCTTCAGGCTAGCAGAAGCCAGAAAGTGAGGGTATGTGATTGTAGGCCTAGGCCAATAACCAAACGCCAACTGCAAAGCAAAGCTTGTTCTGAAGAGGAAGGACAGTGTCCCAAGATGTTCCAAGAAGTCTCGTGGTAAAAGAAGGAAGGTAGAAAGGTAGGCTATGGGGGAAATTCCAGTACTGTGAAATAAATGATTAAGAAACTATTTATTTTGATAAAGGATGTGCCTAACATATTTTACAGTTTTTTCACTCGTTTCCTGTATCATATTACTCGAAAAGTACTTGAGCAATGTCTAAACATTGGAAATGCTTACTAAAACATCGTTTTGAAATGTTCATAAAGGCATAGGCAGTGAACATGAAGATCGTTATAGAACCTGTAAGAAACTCATAAGAAACTCTGAGTACTGAAAATCTGATGTTTTTAAGAAACTTTCAGTACCGAGCGAAATTCTTAGTTTCTCATAAAAAGATATGCGCAGGGGTTCTCTTTGCCATATTCATAGACAAGCCTAGTATTTTAGACTTAGCTTCGAAGAGAATTGTCCTTTTCTTGCAGTATTATCACAACTTGTTGCTGACAAAAGGAACTTTTGCAAGATAATTTTCTCTCTGCATTATTATTATCTCCAGGGTACTTTGCTTTGGCTAGGAGGGGGGGGGGGGGGTGGTGCTTAGCTTATTCTTTGGGTCTAAAACTTTGACAAAAAAATAATATTTTTGGGTTTGTCATTTGTACAAGAATTTCTATGAGTTCCCTGAACTTCTGGATTATTTTCTGGGTCTCAAACTGAGAAAAATTGAATAGAATATAAAAATGAATTTACAAACAAAATCAAAGTCAAGCAGCAATATCAAAATACGCGAACGTTTAAATATATACATTACATGAAATCTATCAGTTCAGGGCATTTTCCATATATTGTTGATGACAAAGAATAAATAGTTTTGGCTATGTAGGCTAAGAAAAGTTATCTTGTGGGTCCATTTTGATGCCAGAAATTTTTTTTGGTTGATATTTTGTACCACAGCCAGAGCACCCTTACCCAATTTATATAAGAATAACCCCCCACCAGGTTATTATCAGCATATGTGTTACTAACCAAAGGAGCTTTCCAAGAGAACTTTGCTTTTTATGGATTATTGTCATACTGTAATTTGTTGGTTGAGGAACTTTTCAAGAGTACTTTACTTCCTTTGCTGTGCTATCATAATTTATTGTAGGTCAGAGCCTTCTCCCACAACCTTCTCCCACAACAAGAGCACATCTTCTTGCAAGATGAATTGTTAGTTTTATTGCCCCAAATGTTACTGTTGCCTATTAGCTGATGGGGGTCCCTTCTGCTCAAAAAGATATTCCTGTGATCTGGGACTTGAGTTTCAGTCAATGATCTTTTCATTGAGGATTAAACAATGGCAACTGCTCAACAGAGATGATTGTATGACATCTGAAACCCTAACATATGCCTGCCAGATTTGTGATAAACAAATGTTTTACTGCTGAAGTGCCTGATTTGAAACAAGAAGATTTTTGAGAACAATTCTTGGCCTAAAGTGTTTGAAAATAAGAATTTTTCATGAATGTATAGGTGTATTTTATATCTCTACAGAAATGGGCATTGTTCAAGCCTTTTTATAACAATGGGTGTTCCCAGGCAGAAAAATGGGCGCGGCACAAGATATTTTCCGCGACGTTTCCGCCTCCGGCGCAAGGAGCTTCTCCTATTCGCCTTCCGCCCAGAGCATGACCTACCATTTTCGCCCAGCTTCGCCACTGGCTACTTGCTTGTTTTGAGATCTTACTAAGTGATCTAGGATCCATCCTTGACAAAGCTAAATTAACCCAACACTTCTGGCATCAAAAATATGAGAAACACACGTGAAAAACTTTGGTAGCAAAATGGCCCGAAAATTTAAGAAACTGCCTTCCAACCCCAGACCTTAGTTTCTTACAAAAGACACATGCAGCACGACAGTTCCAATTATGTTCATTCAGAGTTGTTCTGCTTCACGAGGAAGGAAGAAGAATACGTTGTGCATTAAAATTTTGATTAATCTATCTGTGCATAAGCGTACGAGACGGGGGGGGGGGGGGGCAAAAATGTCAACTTTGGAAAAATGATCGAAAATCAGCCCCAATCGGGCAAAAATCTGCCCTCAGTCGGGCAAAAATGTTGGTAAACAATGGACTTTGTGTCGGGCAATCTCCCCAGATTTTTTCTTCCCACTTCCACCTTCATGTGACATGAATGAACAGCGCATAGGCTTATGAGAGCAATGTAGGAATTTTTTCTGATCAAAATGAGAACTGTGCATTGAGATGTTCTCACTGGGAACGCAAGAAAAACGAAGCTGTATTTAGGTGCCCGGGTCAAGTTAAAAATATAGTCTATCGTTACTGAAAACGTTGACAGATGCGGTTTCATTGTGTAGCAAGCAATAAAATGGGTTTACGGGTGTTTCTGTGGCCTATTTTTGCTATTTATAGCGGCACAGCTACTCGATATATGTCAATTCCCATTGATCATGAGACATATCTTCATAAACTGATTTCCTTGCATCTATCATTGAAGTCATTGAATACAGGGAAGCAAGGGACTTAGGTTATAAGTCTAATATACTTTCGTTATGAGACTTTAGCAGCAACAAGTGAAATTTCTTGATTAGCAGAGTGGGACCAAGATTGATGAAAAAAATCGCTTGGGAATTCAGCTTCAATTATTTTCTTTTTCCTTCTAGCCAACAGTGATTTGTCGACTGTGTGAAGCAAGAGTCGTTTAGAGCTGAAAGATCTCACCAAAGATTTTCCAAGCTTAGATAGAATAAGTTAAATACAGACAATTTTGAAGACATCATCATCAAGAAACTTGGATATTCCAAGATTTCACCTAGGTGTTGCTGCTTCAGAAAGAAACAATTTTGATATATTTGTGTAAGAACAAACAGTTGCCTTGATATTTCTTGAAATTTTGAACGCCTGGTGAGAGTAAACAAAAAGCCTTCACGACTCGTGGCGAGAAACAGGTGGATTCTAAGTTATTGCGAAACAGAATAATTTGTGGATTACTTCCTCGTTCATTGCGCACTTATAGCGTTTACAGTAACCTTGGAATTACTCGACATCCAAGATAACGACATCAAGCTTACTTCAAACTAGTAAATCTGACGGTACTGTTCAAGAGTTGTTTATAAAGGCTTGCTAAATGGTCGCAAGGGTTAGACGAACGGAAAGGCACGCAGAATAGGTGTCTTGAAAAAGTTCAGCGAGGACAATTTGGTTGGTGAGATTAGGCTTGCGGTGCTCATCTGCGTTGGAAGAGAATTGCTATAACATTATCAATAAATGTTTGCTCGCAGAACATGAATGGGATGATGAAATGATACTTACAGTATTCATCTGCGTCAAAAGAAAGTTTGCGGCAAGATTATTTTATTCTGAATCTCAAACATAAATTTGGTTCAAATTCGGGCTCTCAAAGAATTAATTTTTAATAGACCTTACCGCAGCTGAAGAGCAGCTCTTTCAGCCGAAGAGCATCAAGAGGCAAGACTATCTAAGAATATCATATGCGGCCACTCTTATCTTATTTAAAGTATAATCGCAAAGTTATATGTTGTGCAATGACAGACACCAGATCAGCGATTCTGCGGTGTTTGCTGAGAAATTCTGAACGATTTGTCTTTTATGAATCTGGTGAATAAATCATTTTAGGCAGATGACTGAAACATTTTCAGATTACTTCATTGATATTAAACAGAATTTGAGAGTGTAATGACACAAAATCCCCCCATTCTGGAGACCTGTTTTCGAGACTCATTCGATAAATACCAGCTCGAATTCTATCTGCAATTGTTATCGTGTATTGATAGTGGAAGATCTTCGAATAACGAGTAACACAGGAAGAAAATCTCGCGCTACCAACATTTGCCTTGCAGATGTGTCCTGGAAACCTCATTCGATTCGATTCGATCACCTACATTCATCTACAGTCGTCTTCATCAATTTGTCGATCTTTCAGTATCAAATTGACTTTGTCAAAAGATCTTCAAAGATAGATACTCTCGAGGAGAGCTATTTTGTCCTGGAAAAATTTGTGCTACAAAGACCTGTCTTTGAGGCCCGTACTGCCGAACTGTTCTGATAAGGATTAGCCAGTTGTATCATCTTATCTGCAGTTATATCGTTTATCATTCAAGTTCGGTACATCGAATCGACTTTGTGGAAGATTTTCAAAGGACGATCTACATGGGAATATGTTACACTTAATCTTCATCTGCAAATATTTTCGCGTATCAACCAAATTCTAACGACAACTAACGTCTGTCTTTTCCTCCTGTCGCTCCGAGTGATACTTAAGTGCTGGCACCACAAGAGAACTGCTTAGTTTGGCCCAGCTGTCTCTGCATGCAGATCTACTTCGTGAAACGAACTTGACTCAATAGGCACCACAGAATAAATTTCGACAACACAGAGTCAACAGCTAGCTCGCACTCAATTCGAGACTTCATTTCGCACAGGCGAATACTGTTACAGTCAACAAGAACATGAGTCAGAAACTCAATTTATGCATGCATCCCGTAAAGCAGTGTTTGCTACAAGAAGGCGAAAGAAGCCTACAATTTGATTTGAAATCAAGAGATGCGTTCAACTCGAGAGATGCGCTGAATTCTGAGAAGACAATCAGTTTTGAGATAAATTCCAATCTGAAAGAAACTGCAATACTTGATAACGGAGTGGTAATTCCAACCTGTACATGCTGCAAGCCGATGGACTTTCGTTCGGAGGAGAGTCTAAAGTTATACGAACAAGCTGCAAAGAAGGGGCGAAGAGGTGTCGTATTATCCCTGGAAATCGATCAGACTACGTCATATGTGACTACCCTATCATCTGAAGAACATCTCAAATTTCGTTTCCAAATGCCAAACTCAAAGCAAATCAGGTAAAGACTTCTGTTTTAAATTGAGTTTTTTGCATCGAATGCAGCAGTTCGTATGGCTCAAAATCAATTGAAAGCATTACAAGTGAGCAAGTCTTTTTCCCAGCTTAAAGATGATAAAAAGTCGCTTCGAAGCAGATGCTCACATCAGGTGAGAGCCAAATGTCGACATTTTGAAAACCGAAGACCTGTTTTGGAAAGAACACACGAACTATAGCGGCGTGAAATCACTGGTCAAATTATGAGTTTTTAAAAGGTTCGGAGAAAACTTTTTCCGCAGACTTTTCTCGATTACATTTGAAAGCGTCCAAAGTTTTGATAATGGGTATAAGCCTGAAACGTCGTACACAAAAAATCTGTTCACAGCACGATCATCTATGCTTCATTTGTTTATTTCTAATAAAACATTGTGCATCACGCATACAAAAAAATAATTCGTGCATCCAAAAAATTTGTAGGCTAGATTTCTTGGCTGACGATACCTTTCTTTGAAGCAGGAAATTGTTTCTGATGCTTCAAAGTGTCCGAAACATTTTGGCTGAAGTTTTTTGTCCACAAATTTTTCGTCTGAAACATTTGGGTCATTGCTACAGTTGCAGGCTAATATGTTTTTGAATAGCATGCCATTGCAAAGAGATCTGCAGCGATTGCAGACAAAAGAATTTCTATAACTCTGTTAACAAAGCCACAATTCTACATAGCGAGCCGTAAAAGGTGCCCTGGCTGGCTAACGGTCGCTTTATGCATGCGAAAAGAACAAGGACAGATTTAGGTAACATCAGCATCAGTCGCCGTTGATTGACAGGACATTTAAAAACGATTATGATTGCAGTCAAAACAAATTTTAACGGTCGAGTAATCAAGCCATCGATATGAACAATGCAACCCCCATTTGTTGCCCTGAAACATGGGTCGCTAAGCCAATCGTTGTTCATGCGGAAAGGGGTATTTTAAGAGCAGACATGAGTATGTATTGAAAGAGCAAGAATATATCTAAACTTCTGCTACCTTTATTTAATTCAGCCGATCAATGAAAATTAGATTTACAAACAAAAATATGATACTTCTACAAATTATCGTTCAGCTTCTGAATTATCGCACAAAGCACATTTTTTTGAGAATGAGAGTGCGTGGTTATGATTCGAATCATGAGCTGATTTCTCTTAACTTCGGCAACAAATGAGCTTGATTAGCCTGCGTGCAAACATAACTTTACTGAGCAGGAGAAAACTCTTCCTCTTCTCTCTTTTACTCTTGCACAGTTGAGCGCAGGAGAAAATGAATTCTGTCTGCTAGCTAGAGTTTAGTTTGATCTGCTTCTACAGAAAATATCCGCCTGGTGCAAAGCCGGCCCAAGTCGAGTAAATCTAGTCTAGACAGGCCCTAATCCCCCCCACTTGAAGACCAGAAAATAAACATGCTCAGCATGCACCACCCAAAAATCTGCAAATTCTATTGTAAATCTTTAACCGTAAGTTGTTCGGTAGCAAAAATTTTGCCTCAATCTGCTAAGTCTGCTTCAATGGTTTCTTTTGTGGCCTTCCTGGCTCCACAACAAGACAATTAAACACTCAAAAGATTGTAATTCGGGCGCTCTGTTATTTTTAGACTTCGACGCATGAGACGAAAATTTTACCGCAAGATCTTCATACGGGGCTTTACAAGAAACTAATACCCTATTCACACTGCAAGCGAAACCAGCTTAAACTAAACCAGATTATCGAAAGGGACCTTGTGATTGGTCAATCTAACAAATCTAATTCATTTGATTGGCTAAAATGTAACCTGGAGTAGATAAAGCTGGTTTAACTGTGTCAGTGTGAATGAGGTATAAGAATGATACGTTTGTCGTAGCCTGCGCGCAGCCTCAACCCACCTCCAGAAAAGTCTATCCTTTTCCGGAGGTGTGTTGAGGGAGGTGTGCTGAGGCTGCGCACAGGCTATGTTTGTCGTACCTGTACCATAAAGACTTTTGGCTACGTGCGTTTCAGCCAGCATGCTTTGCATCTCTTGGTTGACCTTTGTTGTTGCCAAGGAGATTTTGAAAATGAAATTGAAAATGATGTTGGTCATTTTCATGGCCCAAGGCATGCTGGTCGAAACAGACCCTTTAACACTGATGTAGAAAAGTAAATATGGAGTAAATAAGGTTGATGGGGTTCAAGAAATGCTTTGTATAAACAGATATAGTAGTTACAGAGTTCGAGTTAAACTTAAAGGGGCTCCGTCGTCAAAATGTAAACAAAACGATGATTTTTGAAGTTTTTTGAAAGGTGATATCGCACAGGATTTTCGTATATACTTCAAAATGAAAGTTGCTGTTTGGGCATTAATCCTTGTACTTCACTAAGGAACAAACCAAACATTCATATCTTCTACGATTGCTCGGATATAAGTGGATTTTTAACGGTCACTTTTTTGTGGCTTGGGTGAAGCCACCAAAAAAACTGCAGAGAACAATGGATGAACAATGGATAATCCCTGACACGTGCGAGTTTACGGATTTGTTTACTGTTTGACGACTGAGCCCCTTTTAGTCGTTATTGAACAATTCTTTGTAATTATATGCATAAACTGACGCATACGTTGGAATGGAATCCAATATGTACTGTACAGCAGATCCCCGCATACAAAAACCTACAAAAAATAAGAACATAGAGGCTTTTTTTCCTAACCTATGCACCTTGTAATTAAGAACCTGTTTCAGTTTGATGAAATTTATTACCTCGTTGGATGCGCAGCAAAGTTGATTTTGGATTCTCGTTATTACGTTCATTCCTGTCCCAGCTGGTTGTTAAAGTTCGAATCTCCTCCCCTGCTGTGTGTAAGCTTAGAATTGGTTATTAGGTACATAATGACTTTGCCAAAACAAATAACATGGCTAAACATCTTTACTTTGGTGAAAATTCTAAAACGGCCTACGCAAGGCATTTTCCATTTAACAACCTTGAAATTAGTTTTGGTACCTTTAAAAGTTGGTTCTTATATGTAGGGATTTACTGTATTAGATATTATATAATTTAGAGACTACACGCTTAAATGCCTTACAATAATATGCATTGAATATTCATGATAAAGAAGAGAAATAAATTGATGTTACTCTGTTTATGTTTCTCTTTAGCCGTCAAATATGCTCCAAAACCAGGTGGCCCGCAAATTCTCACAAGATAAGGCCATTTCCAGAACTATTTTGGCTCATTGGACAGACCATTTAGCTATTCTACAAAAGAGTTTAAATCGAACGATGTTTCAGTACATTTCGTAGAATTTTTGAAAGTGCATAGAAATGATAGAAGCTAGGTTTGATTGAGTCAATCAAACCTCTCGAATAATAGGGATTAAAATGCAATTTTACATCACAGTTAATTCGGGCAAAGAGGTCGTGTGTCATGGCGTCTCTAAAAGGAAGGGTATCGGTTATTGTACCCCTGTGTACCTGCATGAAAACACCCCTGCCGTGCTTGGTGCCTTAGAATGTTATTTGGAAAATACTGAGTGATCAAAGCCCCTGTGGCCTTGCAAAACGAGGTTCAATATTGTTCAGGGAATTTCCGATTGTTCCCTGGATGCGTACGTGCGTCTTAGCATGCGTCTTAAACTTATATAAAGGCATTTGCAAATTAGCATTGTTCTCACACTTTGATTTCAACATTGAGAATGCAAACATCTCTGGTTATCATCGATAGGCTGGTGGCTGATTTTCGCTTGTCTTCTGACAAGCGGGGTGAGATCTACTTCGATTCATCATTTATTTACAATTAATTCTTTCTTAGTTGAGAACAGTGAGAGCGGCAACGGCAGAATAGGATGTTTAGCGGGCACGGGTGAATATGATATAAAACTTTAATTTGTTCCTTTGGCAAGGCCACCTTAGGCCAGCAAGGCCTAAGCTTTATTTTTTGCACGAGGAGAGGAATGAAGGGCTAGAATTCATTCAGAAAGTATTTGGACTTTGAGCATCTCCTTGTGCTGTTGGCCAAGTGCCTATTGCTAGAATCGAATTTGTCTTTGTATCCGGATCTCTGTTATTTGAGTTGTAAATCAGAATCTTTTCATCATTTCTTCATATCGGCATGCAAGTAACTGGCTGCTCAAGCACGTTTATATTATTCGGAAATTTAATTCATATGGTGCCATCTTCAAGGTTTCTTTCTTTTCTCTGGTCATACATTTGTTTTGTTTTGTTTTGTTTTGTTTTGTTTTTGTTTTTTCGTCTTAGCAACTTGACATACAGTTTACGGATATATTACTCGGATTATTGGATATTTACAACTAGTTTTGGTTATTTTTGGGTTATATGCTTGAAAACTCCTTGGACTCACCCCTCCCCTCGTATGTGTGTGTGCTGTGTGCCCCTCAGGGGTTTATTTGCAGGGGGTATGGCTTGAGAGATGAAAAGGGTTCTCTTGTATCAGAGAATCTAGTTCCCAGTCTTAGTTTGTTCATTCAAATTGGGATGGTGGACCATTTTGTATATAGCTAGCCCCAACTATGATTTCGGTTGCTTGCAAATTGATCGTTGTTTTTTTTTTTTTTTTTTTTTTTTTTTTTTTTTTTTTTTTCTTATGTTCGTCTCAACATCGAATTTTTTTTTCTGTTTTAAAAAGGAAGCTTAGTGTGACAGAAGCTTTTCTTAGCCAGAATTTAAGCAGTTTGGCAACATGCCATGAATATGAAAGACAAATATCTCTGGTGTTGGTTTTTTCGACGTTATTTTGATGATTGCCTTTCCCTTTCAGGTGAACTAGCTTCAGTCCGAATCCTTCGTGCTGGTGTAATTTGTCGAAATCATACAAAAAATACAACCAAAAGTCAGAGCGGGTTTCAGTTTGAAGGGAACTTGCTTTTTTCTGTTTTGTTCTTTGGGCAAATGCAGAGGGTGATAACTGCTGTCTTTATTCTTATAATTTGCAACACTGTTTTCAAGTTGTTGAGCAGTGTGGAAACAGTATTTGTACTTGTTTTTTATTTCAAGTACTAGGAAAAGGAAGTTTGGAGGCTGTGGAATACTATCAAAAGTAATTGAAATGGTCAGAGAATGTCTTAGCAGTTCCTCTTTTAGAGAAACAAACATGGTCGGGCGTGGTGAACTCTTTAGAGGTGCATCAAAAATGAAAACAATAACAAAGATTCCGGGTATTAGCTAGTATAATGACGGTGACAGAGTCGGTATTGGTTGAGGGTCATTTGGTGCAAGTGGATAGGTTTTATTTTCGTAACTGGCAAATGGCGAGGAATAGCTTTTGTAATGATATTTCGGCAAGAAAACTGGGCTATAGAAAAAACGGGGTGAAATAAGTATAATAACAGAGACAAAAGAAAAAGAAATATCACAATCTTAACAACACTGTAGTGTTTTTTGGAAAAATTATTCGTGGATTTTTTAGGCCTGCAAAGTTGTGTTATGAGATATCCAGGGATTCGAGATCTTATGAGAAATCTGTTTTAAAAGGCTAAGCTGCCCTACTGGCTGAGAAAGGAACAACCAAAATCTACAACACGCTACCAGTCATCTTATACAGGCAGAATGAGCAATTTGGTCAGGAGCATCAACTACTAAATTTAAAAATTTTTCAAAATCACATCATCAGATTTATGATTGGCCGCAAGCTGCAAGATCATGTCACGAGAGAAAGTCTACGATCCCAAACAGAACTAAAACCTGTATCAGCTGTTATCAAAGTTAAAATGTTTTTGGCCTTATAAAACGGTCATCAATGGGACTACCTAGATCGGTCTTAGGAGGCTCCGCCAATGGTTCAAGGAACCGGGAGGAACACCGAACGTCGCTGGATCGATGACATCAAGACCTGGATTGGGTCGTATTTGTTTAAAACGGAAAAAACGGAATACATGTATCGCACTCATGTGAGTACTGTAGTCATGGACTATACAGATGCGCAATAAGGGTAGCACGTGAAATACACACGAATGAAGGTCTGGTGCACAGTATCTCCTGTAACGATTCAAGGAATTAGTACTAATTTACTGCGGGTGCAGAGTCAACTGGTGAACCCCATTAGTCTCATGCAGGGTCAACTGTCGAGCCCTATACGTCTGTTGGAAGGGTCATCAATGGGACAACCTAGATCGCTCTTAAAATGCTCCGCCAATGGTGCAAGGAATCGAGAGGAACACCGGAACGTCACTGGATCGATGACATCAAGACCTGGATTGGGTCTTATTTATATAAATGGAGAAAACGGAATACAAGTATCGCACTCATGTGAGTACTGTAGTCATGGACTATACAGATGCGCAATAAGGGTAACACATGAAATACACATGAATGAAGGTCTGGTGCACAGTATCTCCTGTAACGATTCAAGGAATTAGTACTAATTTACTACGGGTGCAGAGTCAACTGGTGAACCCCATTGGTCGCATGCAGGTTCAACTGTCGAGCCCTGTACGTCTGTTGAAGGATCAATTGTCAGTGTCACAATCAATTTGTTAAAGATTAATTTCGACGGACATTAATTAACTATGAGTTAACTGTAGGAACCTCATGTCAGATAAGGGGTCAACTGTTGGGCCCTTGTGTGAAGGGTCAGCTGTCAGATCAGGGGTCACGGGTCACCTGTCTGACCCTGTAAGAAGGTATGGGTCACCTGTCGGACCCGGATAGAAGGTATGGGTCACCTGTCGGATCCGGAAGAAGGTATGGGTCGCCTGTCGGACCCGGAAGAAGGTATGGGTCACCTGTCGGACCCTGTAAGAAGGTATGGGTCACCTGTCGGACCCGGATAGAAGGTATGGGTCACCTATCGGACCCGGAAAAAAGGTATGGGTCACCTGTCAGACCCGGAAAGAAGGTATGGGACGCCTGTTGGACCCGGAAAAAAGGTAGGGGTCACCTGTCAGACCCTGTAAGAAGGCATGGCATGGGTCATCTGTCGGACCCGGAAGAAGGTATGGGTCGCCTGTCGGATCCGGAAGAAGGTTGGGTCGCCTGTCGGACCTGAAGAATGTATGGGTCGCCTGTCGGACCCGGTAAGAAGGTATGGGTCACCTGTCGGACCCGGTAAGAAGGTATGGGTCACCTGTCGGACCCAATTCATGTCAGTCGATTGTGTATTGTGAAGTGCCAATATATTGTCGTTAATTGTTGTTGTTGTTGTCTGTTTGTTGTCTGTTTGTTGTCAGCATCAGAAAATTGGTTTGTAAATTCGAATTCAACAATGGCAGTGTCGGTGCCATTGTCCATAATGCCCTGTGAAATGC
This sequence comes from Aurelia coerulea, assembly GCA_039566865.1. Classification (NCBI taxonomy): domain Eukaryota; kingdom Metazoa; phylum Cnidaria; class Scyphozoa; order Semaeostomeae; family Ulmaridae; genus Aurelia; species Aurelia coerulea. Next base: position 12,991,701 of record CM076958.1, on the reverse strand, counting down.
TTGAGATATGCAAAAATCTTTCGGCTTTGTCAATATATGTCTGTTTTATCATGGCAAATCGTAAACAAGGCGGGACCCATAGCGTTTCCAGGTAGTGGTGTTTCTCTCATTCTTCATCGGTTTCTTGGCATTGTTGTTGTTGGGGGTTGGGGGAACACGTTGTGTTCTGTGGTGGAAAAAAATATGGCTTATTTCTTGTAACCCCCAACTGGCAAAATTTAGGGGGTTGAGCTGAGTGCAAATTTGGCCAATGCACTAACAGCCCAAACTTAGGCCCCGATGATGAGAGAATGAGAGAACACCACTGTTGGTTATCGTTGGGAAAAAGCAAATCACTTTATGTTTGAAAGTGTGCTTAGAAGCTCTGAGGGGCCTATTATCCTCTGATCCCAAGAATTAAATAGGGATTAAAATGCAATTTTACATCACAGTTAATTCGGGCAAAGAGGTCGTGTGTCATGGCGTCTCTAAAAGGAAGGGTATCGGTTATTGTACCCCTGTGTACCTGCATGAAAACACCCCTGCCGTGCTTGGTGCCTTAGAATGTTATTTGGAAAATACTGAGTGATCAAAGCCCCTGTGGCCTTGCAAAACGAGGTTCAATATTGTTCAGGGAATTTCCGATTGTTCCCTGGATGCGTACGTGCGTCTTAGCATGCGTCTTAAACTTATATAAAGGCATTTGCAAATTAGCATTGTTCTCACACTTTGATTTCAACATTGAGAATGCAAACATCTCTGGTTATCATCGATAGGCTGGTGGCTGATTTTCGCTTTCCCACCCACCCTCCTCTATTTCTGTTTAATCTTTTCATGCTGATGTTCCGTTGTCTCTTTCGGAGGCACGGATCATTGGCATGGACATTTAGTGCATTGGTTTGTGGAAAAAAATATGGCTTATTTCTTGTAACCCCCAACTGGCAAAATTTAGGGGGTTGAGCTGAGTGCAAATTTGGCCAATGCACTAACAGCCCAAACTTAGGCCCCGATGATGAGAGAATGAGAGAACACCACTGTTGGTTATCGTTGGGAAAAAGCAAATCACTTTATGTTTGAAAGTGTGCTTAGAAGCTCTGAGGGGCCTATTATCCTCTGATCCCAAGAATTAAAAAATATATAATCATCTTGCTCGATCCAAACTCCTTCCTAGAATAGCTAAAAGGTCTATTGCTTCATCAACGTAAAAACATCATTAGATCTTTTGAGGGAATCAGATTAGATCGTCGATCTCTGATGCAGCTTTTCACTTCAAAGCGACTGGACATTGCTTATTATATCTATCTTGGGTCTGAAAAACGTCTGTGTCCCAAAAAATGGTGCCTCGTTTGTCTAAAGATTGCGACAAAATGGCAAGAGATTCTTAAGAAATAGTTTCTGTGAGATCAGAAATAGTGAAACTCTTTGAGGATTATCGGAATTTTCGCGAGCTACGACATTAGGTTGCCGTTTCATTTCATCCAAGAAGCTATCTATCGCTGCAAAATAGTACGACAAAATAACCGACCGCTGGTTTCAGTCATCGGGCAAATTTGGTCTCCTGGAGGTCATAGCTCCATCATTTTTCAACGGATTTTTATGGGAATGTTAGCAAACTTTAACTGAATATCTGAGAGTAGCATCATGCCAAAGTTTGGTGAGAATCTGTTGCCGTTTTGTCGAAATCTTCAGGCAAACGGGGCACAATCTTTTTGGGACACCCTGCACTACATTCTTAAGAACTGATAATATACCTATGTGTAGCTAGCAGGTCAACTTTGATACAAATTTGAATTTCAAAATTAGTCACTTCCTTCTGAAGTCAGAAACATTTTTAGAAATTCGTTAATCTCGAATCCTTTCAAATTTGCAAGCAATCCAGCCTCTTCTTCTATAGTAAAGGTACCTGGGGATGTGCCGCGAGCAAGGGTATACTTTTTCGGACTTCTAGTCTAGCCAAGGGTATACTTTTTTGCAATTTGGGCCAACCAAGGGTATCATTTTTGACAATATTGGTCTAGCGAACGGTCATGATATCATATTTGGCACAAATTTTACAATATTGGTCGAGGAAATGGTCAAAATTGGTCTAGCCAAGGGTACCATTTTCGTAAAAATTGGTCCAGAAAATGGTCAAATTCGTCTAGCCAAGGGTACCATTTTCGTAAAAATTAGTCTAGCCAACGGTACCCTTTTGAAGATGCTCGCAGCAGACCCCTACCCAAAATGTGGCCAAGAACCCCTCCCCCCCCCCCGTGGATAGTCCCAAGTACATGAAATTAAGCAGAAGCCATTTTACGTATCTGGTGAGATGCTTGAACACTAAGACAAACAGACAGACAGGCAGACAGACAGAGCTTGACTTTGATATATGAGGAGCCTAATTGTAGGCAAATTGGACACAGGACCTTTGGCCCGTTCGGAAGGATTCTGAAATGAACTATTTCGATATAATCGCTCGACCGTTTTCAGTAAATTAAATTCCTATATCTAAGTTGAACGTTAGCTACACACACATTATCAGGTTATCGGAATAACTAATGAATAATTTGACAGGCTTTCAAATGTATAAACTTTTTCCGCTTCCCTGGTAGCTTGTGACGCACATTAGAATTGAAATAGCAGTCCGAAACTTTCAATTAAACTGAGGTGAGAGTCTTTGACACCCGCAGTCCTATGGAAATTTGAGTATTCTCAAGGCGTTCTATTTCTTACAAAGCATTTGACGAGTAATTCATCGTAGCAGGTAAAACAAGTGATTTGTAATCAGCTCAATGCCAATGGATATTTATTTTGAAATTATTAAATTAGTTGAAACGCCTCAGTGTGCCAATCACTTAGACGTTTTCGCTTCTTACACCTGCAATTCCAATTTCATTTTAAAATGATGCACATTAAACACCAAAACTTTCTGACAATAAAAGTCTCGGACAAAAGTTTGAACAAAAACTTTTTGTTCGAATTCATTTAGAAGCGTCCTGAATTTTTTGACTAAATTGATTGCTCAAGATACTTCCATTTGAAACATACACTACGGATCTTCGATTAACATTATGCCAATACTATGCAAATGTAACCAATTTCAGGCGAAACATTTGATCACGAATCTGCAGAAAAGGAAATTGATTCCAAAATTGTCCGAAACAGCGTTGTCCAACGTTTTGTCCGAAACTTTTCCGTCCAAAACCTTTGGATGTTAATGCTAAGTGCTCATCGTTAGCTTGCAAAAATGTCTTGTTTTCGCAGCTGCTATATAAGCATCATTTCAATAAACCATATCATCTACACAGCTACTGGAATTTATTCACATCATCAAAAATACTGCCAGACAATATTTTCTTAGTACATCGTAAGCTTTACGAGTCTTCTATTCAACCACCTCCTGAAGCCCAGCAGACTAACTTAGCATCACATGACCTAAATAGTTGAAGCCACATTATCTACATAGCTGCCACACCTTATTCTCTTGGTATATTGTAAGCTTGAGCTTGAGGAGCCTCTTATGTGTGTGTGTATTTTCTATTTTGATTTGAATGTCTTATCTAACCATCCCCGGAGACCCAAGCAGACCTACCTATTAGCATCACATCATCTAAATAGTCGAAATCACATCATCTACATAACTGCCGTACTTATTCTCTGAGTATATCATGAGCCTGAGGAGCCTCCTATTTATCCACCACCAGCAGCCAAGCAGACCACATTCTTAAGCATCGCATCATCCAAATAGTAGAAAGCACATTGCCCACATAGCTGGCAGAATTGAATCTTTTAGTATGAAGTAAGCTTGAAGAGCTCCAAATTTAATCCTTTCCAAAGCCTAGCAGACCAACCTATCAGCACCAAATCACTATTTACATAGCTCCCAGACTTTATTCTCTTAGTGTATCGTAAGCTTCAGAAGCCAAAAAAATATCTATCACCAAAGCCAAGCAGACCAACCTTTTAGCATCACATCATCTAAATAAACACATCATCTACATAGCTGCCAGACTTTTTCCTCTTCTCATATCGCAAGGTTGAGGAGCCACTTAATTTGAACATTTCCAGAGGAGGGAGACAACTTCTTGGCATCTCATCAAAATGACTTTTAAACTTTCTTGGAGGAGAGCAGCGAACTTATAAGATGAGCGATGGCATACTTTCCCAGTCATCAAACCATGACGATCTCCGGAGGAAGTTGAAAATGGGATATAGAGGAGGCCTTCCGCTTACTTTTACTGGCAGTGTTCTTTTTTCCCAAATTAAAAGGGAGGAAGGTGTTTAGATATGAAATCTTTGGCTGGAATAAGGTTTAAAACACATTTGGTGTCTGGTGGCATCCTAGAGCTCGAAGCAACAGCATTTTACAAAGAAGGCGGGCGAGATAAAAATCAGACAGCTTACCACCTGAACAGATCCTGAGAGTAGAGAGTTTATTGAAAAAGTGTGGACAACGTAAACAGATAATTTTTCTGATATCCGTTCATTGCTTACAGCCGACCCAAGCTGGGAAAGGAATATGAGAATGACTGGAAACGGTGTGATGTTCACGCAGATGTTTTGATACGGTTTTAAATAGACATGTAGCGTGGAATCAGGTATTTTGCTGCATTTCAGCAAAACGAAAACCGAGTCTTTTGAAAACACTAACAGCAGACGGCCTTAATTCCAGTGGAAAGCGCTTAATTCATTGAAAAATAACAATTGGATAGATGCCGAGATGAAAATATCAAGAACAGTGATAACGGGTCAAAAACACGCCTATTTGATATATTTTGAACAAAGAACACAGCTAACATCGTAAATTTTAATCATACAAATTTTTCAGTTCCTCGTTGCGTTTTGGCTGTCGTGAGCAAAATCTTTAATTTGTCATGTATTGCTGCATTGAGCTGAATATACATTTTGTTACAATCAATCAAAATCACAATGAAAATGCGGAGAATTCATGACACTTTAGTGAAAGATGTTGAAGCATGAATAAACCAATAAACACGCAACATAAATAACACATTCATAAATTCAAAGCTGATTATTGTTGTTTCCATATATTAAAGGTAGTACAAAGACCAGCAGCCTTTGCCATCGTTTGTCTTTGTTTCTGTGAATTTTGAACAGATAGTTATTCTGGAAGCTGTGCAGAGCAAGTGGCTGACTTCACGCAAAGCATGCTGGTTTTTTACTCCCTTTAACCTTAATCACTCGAGGTGCAGATTTGCAACTGAATTGTTGCATACTTTTTGGCAGCTTTGGTCTAGAAACACAAAAATTGTCGCGATTCTAGTCAAGAGAAGGCCAACTAGTGGCATTTTTTTTTCAGAAAATGGCACATTTTTCAAAGAACAACACATCGAAAATTGACAGCATCAAACAGGGTCAAACAAAAACAGGCATTACGTTATAAATGATGCAAAATAAAACTCCAATGATCAACAGCGTTAGCAAACATTTAACGGGTAGAATTTGTACAAGTGCTGACCAAAAATCCCAAATTAAAATGTTGTTGAAATGACAATCTAGCATTTGTGAAGCTCATAGTGTTTCGAAACCACGTACCGTAAACCAAGCAGGTATCAAGATTAAAAGATCTATACCATCAGTCTAGGAAATTCGCCACAGGAATATAAAAATAGCTTTGTATCCGATAAATGGCGTTCTCGCAACAGGGAATGTCTCTCCCATGCGTTTGCAATACGAGCATGGCCACAGGTGGTTATTGCGCATTAATAGCGTTCCCATTTTCTAGATCGAGAACAACTCTATTGCGCATTGCATTGCATGTAATGCCCCATGCCAAAACCACAAAGCAGTTAGTAATCGACATAGTTAAAAGCTGGCCCGGGCAATGTTAAAAGTATATTTGCTGCAGAGCCGCAAATACTGTTATGCTTGTATCATCCGCACTATGTTTTTATGTCGTTACCATATGAAAAATGGCACATTTTTCAAAGAACAACAAATCGAAAATTGACAGCATCAAACAAGAGTCAAACAGAAACAGGCATTACCTTATAAATGATGCAAAATAAAACTCCAATGATCAACAACGTTAGCAAACATTTAACGGGTAGAACTTGCACAAGTGCTGACCAAAAATCCCACATTAAAATGTTGTTGAAATGACAAGCAAGCATTTGTGAAGCTCATAGTGTTTCGAAACCACCTACCGTAAACCTAGCAGGTATCAGGATTAAAAGATCTATACCATCAGTCCAGGAAATTCGCCACAGGAAGATCAAAATAGCTTTGTATAAATGACGTTCTCGCAACAGGGAATGTGTCTCCCGTGCGTTTGCAATACGAGCATGGCCACAGGTGGTTATTGCGCATTAATAGCGTTCCCTTTTTCCAGATCGAAAACAACTCTATTGTGCATTGCATGTAATGCCCCAGGCCCTGACAACAAAGCAGTGCTTGGCTCAGAAGCAATTCTTCTGAACCTTTATTGGTTGTAAGACTACACTTAGTAATCGACATAGTTAAAAGCTGGCCCGGGCAATGCTAAAAGTATATTTGCTGCAGAGCCGCAAATACTACATCAGATGCGGTCGTAAAAAAACCTTCTTAATAATCAGTCTCTCGTTTTGTGGAATATGTATCTGTAAACTGATTATATGCTTGTAGGTTATCGCTATTGATAGACTGATGGACGCTATAACTGCGCTGTTCGAACGCTTTTGTTTGCCTTTGGCGGGAAGTTTGAATTGAAGAAGAATCAGCCAATCCGATCAAGTTATTCAAGTGTTGCATCCTGATTGGTTGGGAATAAATTTGTTCCCAGCAGGAACTTTTTGCCGTTCTGAGAAGAGTTTGTCCATAAGGCCCTCACTAAAGCGACAACAACAGCAACAATTCACTGCAATTAGATGAGCGTAAGTTGAGGGTCCTTGTGTTGTGAGACTAGCGTATCTGTCTGATTTCGTTATGGTCACAAACGATATTTCGTGGGTGACTGTAGTTTTCAGTACCAAATGAACAATAATAAAGCAGTTAGCTGGATACTTCTTGAGACGGGGGCGGGGAGACGGACATTGGGGTGGTTATATTTCTCGGCAATGGTGGGCTGTGGAATAGACTTGGAGCAAGTCTAGGTTTCATTTAGCTTGTACCTACTCTAATTAGCTTTAATAGATAGTTGGCATCAATTAGCTTTTATACAGCTATTAGAATTTTACGCCAACTTTAAACAAATTATTTATATCATTATTACTATATATTGATCTCTCGATGCCATGCCAACAGAACTGAACTAACTGCAAGAACGAGTGGCTGCGAGACAGGCGGGGAACAAAGGCATCTTGTAATGTCAACAGAACCAGACAGGCCCGTTATCAACTTTTATTCCATATGTTGTTCCACTTACCAAAACACCATTATTTCTATTTCATTTCATTTGGTGGCTTTGACGCGTGGCGCTTCATTGTGCAGCTAAAGAAGCAATAGGTGCATGGGCGTTTCTTTGTTGGGGAGACGAGATAAGCTTCACCCGAGGAAACCCATGCTTCCCCCCGTGCAGTAGGTCAAAGCTCACGCGCAGCAGCACTTTGGGGTTGAAGCTCTGACGAGCGCATGCGCTTTAACCCACTGCACGGGGGACACATAAGTTTCCTCAGACAAAGCGATCTCATCTCCTTAACCCAACAAAAATTATTATTATTATTATTATCAATTTATTATTATTATTATTATTATCAATTTATTTAAAGTAGGCATTACATTTGCATTGTTCTCCTCTCCAGATTTTGATTTCCTTTTAAAGCTGGAGAGGGTTTCTGACTGCTTTATATCTTTGGGAAGTGCCTGCCATAGACTACACCCACGAAACGATACCGTCTCCAAGCCATTGCACACAGTGCGCGCTTGTGGCAATAGTAGACCATGGCAGCCTCTCAACCCATAAGGACTGTGTTTTTCAACAAAGATCTCCTTCATAGCTATTCATAGCGGCTAGTCGATAACGCTATTTCGATTCTCTTCAACCTATGTTGGCACAACTCGGATCCAAAGCAGCGAGCGAAGTTCGACTTTCATAACTTAGTTCAACAGTTCAACAGTTCAACAGTAGATATTTGATTCAATTTGTTGCAATCATAAATATCTCACTATTACAATTAATTCAAATTATAGCGTAATTGTATCATGGATACAGCAAACCACTTAGCCGGCCTTTGAAACCACTACTTTGAAACCATATATCTCGCCTCTCGCCATAACTTTCATATTGGAAGGGCTAAGCTTCCTAGTCTAATTAAAGTCCATTAAAACATCTTTATCCGATCTTAACATCGGCTACACCAATGACAAGTCTGCTGCCACGAACACTCGTTCCTGGGCTGGTCATCTACAATATTTCCAGGGTCTTCAGGGACTTCAACAGGCGGATGACGGGGGTGTGCAATTTTGAATTGTAAAATCATACCCTAAAATTGATGAATTTTTCAAAAACTATACCCCAAAATTTACGGGCCATTCGAAATAGATACCCTAAAATTGTGACCAAAATTCGAAATTCTAACCAAGTAGATCCAAGTTAATACCTTGAAGCGTTTTTCTTCCAAAATGACACCCCAAAATTATGTTCATTTGTGATGTTACCAAAAATGACACCCTAAAATTTATTTTCAGCTTGAAAAAAGGTACCCCAAAAATGACACATTCCGTACTGGTACATATGGTAGTGACCCCCTCCCCCTCCGCTCGGGACAATATTGTACAATCCATATGCATACTATGCAGATACAAGATTTCGATTTCATTATTCGTAGCCCTAGGTCACCGGGAGTTCACGAAATGACGACGCCAGCTGCAACGGCAAAGCATCGTTGCTTCTGTTTCAGCACATCAGCTTGAATAGGGTAGGGTGGGGTCATGTGGGTCTACGGGGTAACGTGGGTCTATTGAGCTTTTCGCTAGAAATATCTTTTCTCGTTCAATGGAAGAAAGGCTGGCTATTTTTATTTTAATGTCTGCATAATAAACTGCCTTTTTACATAAAACCAGAGTCAATCAAAACATTCGTCTTAGATGTGTCTCCATTCGTTTTATAAAATAACTTTACTGAACAGCATAGCCGTCAAATCTTTTCTTTTGTCCAAAGCTCCCGTGGGGTTCTGACTCACGCTCTGATCAGATCGCATTTTCTCCTATGATTGACCAATCAGGTGCCGTCGTTGTGTCTACTTCCGCGTTTCGCTTTGATGCTAAACAAACGGAAATGCTAGGTTTAGTGATCTGAAGAAATGTACATATTATTTTCATAACGAGTAAAATATCTTTTCGACATGTTTCCCTCAAATTTCAATGCTTGATAAAAATTGCTGTGTAGATCACATACGACATCTCATGTAAGGGGTGATTTTCTAATGAAGGACTTCTAAAATATAAATATTTTTTATGATATCCGCCCAAAATGTGAAATTGACATGAGGAGTTTCTATAAATAATATTTCAAATGTCGAAAAGATATTTTACTCGTTATGAAAATAATATGTACATTTCTTCTTGTTATTCGTATTCGTAAGAACACTAAACCTAGCATTTCAGTTTGTTTCATGAAGCTGCTAGACCATAAGACGATAGACATTTTTCTTGCAATAAAAGATGGGATGTGACCGATCAATTCGTACATCGTTTTGGTAATGTTATTGCCGGTTTCCATCTGGCAACGATAGCCGCAGTTGGATAAAGGAATGGTGGCACTATCGAAAAAGACATCACGAAATTGTTCTTTCTGGGCCAGAGTGGACGTACAGCTACTCCCATAATCTTCAGCATGGCAAGTTCATGTATTCGTTATTCACCGTTGATTTATTCATATTTCCAGATATTTCTGCTCATTGGAATCGGATGTTGTTCTCACTCGACGATTGCATGTAGCTGATCATTCAAGTTCTCGCGCCCATTTTTGTTGACTGTGTTATTTGCTCGTGAAACTCGCTGTAGATCACAGCAGAAAAAGTAGATGTTTGTTATTAAATCATCTGAGGTATGTGTATGCACTAGTTCTTCTTCAGGTTTTCAGTTTTCTACTCTTCTTTTTGCTAACCATAGAGTCTGTAACCGATGAATGACTGCATTGAGCTTAAAAATGCCACAATTCTGCTATTTTTAGTGATCGCAAAGCCATACCGAAAACACTTATGGTCCAAAGCATGGAGAATCTTCTCCGATTGAAATTTTGACGAAATTCGATTTATCCAATCGTGCAATGATTTTTTCCGGAGAGTGGTCAAAACGGCTGAAAATGGCCTAAGTTTTGCTGCGAAACGCGGAAGTAGACACAACGACGGCACCTGATTGGTCAATCATAGGAGAAAATGCGATCTGATCAGAGCGTGAGTCAGAACCCCACGGGAGCTTTGGAAAAAAGAAAAGATTTGACGGCTATGCTCCGCAGTTGCTGTCTTGTAACCACTAAATTGGAGTAAACATACTGCAAACATCTTTATTTGACTGTTATTATCAAATTCGATCACTGACGTGCAAGTCGCAACGATGGTGGATCACAGCATAATGACCGTAGTTTTATTTCGTCGCGGGAACGGGATTGCTTGCGATAAAAGGCTAAGACTGTGATTTTCTTGAATAGAGAATAGTTGGGAAATGTAAGTCCATTAATCTTTTTAATCATTTAGCCTTTAATATTCCGATTTTGCACAAGTTTTGAAAATAGACCCACTTTTCCCGCTCGTCGGAAAAGGTGGGCCTATTTTAGTTGCCAAAAGAGAAAATTTTTTAAAAATATTTAACTGCCTTTGTCAAAGCTGGGATTTTTTCCCAAGAAAGAAGAAGCACTGAATGTCAATTAAACGAAACTTTTGAAATGTTTTGCACTTTAGTCTCGTTTTACCAGCTATCCATTTTAAGATTTTGTTCATTTTAGACCCACATTACCCCCACCCTACCCTAGATTCCTTGTTTTTCGTGCGAATTTGCTTCCCTTGAGAGACCATAAAGTCGTCCTTATCGATTGTACAACTGGGAAATCCAATTTCTATCGTTCTGTAGGCCTACTTAAAATTGAAGCCTCCGAAGTAAAACTGCGTGTAACTGGAAAAAGAGGTTTCGTTTCGGCCGTTCATGCAAAATTTGGTTCAAACTGAGACTGTGATATGAAATTTGCACTTAGCACGATCAGATTATTCTACGAGCTGCAAACTGAACGAAAAGCACGATGCAGAACACGTGGGTGCCAGCTCTATTCAAGCACCTGCAAACCTAATTCGAACAGAACATATTGCAAAATCCAAGGAAATGGCAAACAGAATTGACATTTACAGGTGAAATCCTACAAAAAAAAAATGCACTATAGGCTTTAAAGAAAATAGGCTTAATTTCACTAATGCTGATTTGATCAGGAAGACTGTTGCATAACTTGAGATAACTTTAAATACAAGGTTTGTTTCTTATATAAGTCTAGCACCTGTCAAAATTGTTGACTGAACTTCACCGGGGCTCTTTCGATGGATCGTGGGTAAACGTTCACAAACATTTCTGTATTTCAGGCACAGCACCGAAAACTGAACATTGTCAGCTTGTTTTGGCTTGCTATGCTGACAAACGTTCAAAATTTAATCAAACTTTTAACTCCTCGAAAGAGCTTTAATTAACCCCCTTCCCTTTTAAGCCCCCCCCCTGCCAATTGGTCCCTTTCTTCAAAGCCAAAATTATCTATAAATAAGCCCCCATCCTATTAAGCCCCCAACTGGTACCCAATACAAGAGGCAAACAAAGCTTTTCCACTTGGTTAGCTAGGACAATTGATAAGTTAATTTTCGTACCTTTTTGTATCAAAACAATGTTGATTTTGTGTATCTGAATCGCAAAGATTGTATTTTATTTTCGAAAATCACGAGGAAAACCATTCAAAAACCTATCATTTATAGCCTTGTCATTTGAGTTTATGAATGAGCCCCTTCATTTAAGCCCCCTTCTGGAGACTCAAGAATTAAATAAGCCCCCAAGGGATTAATAATAGAGCTTTTACAGTATGGTTGCTTCCTCATAGCGCAGAGAACTTGCAGGATGAGTAGTTGTAGTTACCCAGGCAGCAGCCCAACACTCGAGCCAACAACTTGCTACTCAGGGCTAACGAATAGGCTATCTACAACCTGGCTTGTTTGTTCAAATTCATCTCCTGATTTTGTGTGTAAAAAGCATACAGATGACTGTCAGAAAAAACAAAATTTAAATCCACGTACTGATTTTTAACAATAAAATAGCTTTGCAACTCTCACAATTATCACAAAATCTTCTAAGGTACAGTTAAATCATGTGTTCTAAAACACAATCATGATATAAGTCATTCGTATATTAGTTTGCACAAAGCCTAATTGAATCAACGAGGCTCTGTTATCTACTGTGCCCTCTGCGGCCCAGCTCCGTAGGCGCTAATAGAGAATAGAAGCGAGGGCGCTTCTAGGCCAAGACAGAAGGTCACAGTAGATCAACTCAGTCTCATCAGTCTCATAAATTCAATGGGTAAGCTGTATAAACTGCATTAATTGTGTGTTATAACCCATGCCTAAATGTGTAAAAATCACTCCCATCGGTGCTTTTTATATGTTGATACTTCAGTTGGCAGTTTTATGGTGTGGGCAGGAAGAATTCATATGACAAAATTGTATCATTGGACGAGAGAACGCAATATACGTCTGTCGTAAAACAAGCTTCCTTTCCTTAGAATTTTGTTACTTTTGTCCTTGAAACTAAAATGGATTATCCTGAAATATCTTTATATGCATGGTTTTGTTTCTAAATAAGTGCAGCTTGCGATGGAGTCAACTTTATGATAAACGCGTTTCCAAAAAGTGGTCAATTTAATTAACACATTCATGGATGGCTTTCTCTTTGTCAGGGATGGATTAACCGATAGCCAACAGTATATTCCACAATCACGTTTCAAAATGTGACTGTCATATCATAGAAGATGTATCAATGATAAGGTTGAATTTTAAACGACCACGCCCAGTGACCATGCCCCTTGTCGGCAAATTTAAGGTTTACACCCCCCTTCCTCGACTTCCTTCGCGACGGCCCTGTTCTCATTTGGGTAAGACTTCCCACAATTCTGGTGCATAAATAGGACAACCGCTAAAAACAATGTTTGTGCACTCCAGATCATATGAAACCAATGAACCCAAATCATAATAAGAACTTTTCTAGTGAATAAAGCCTCGCTACAAGGTTACAAAATACAAACGGGTGCAAAATTGGTAATGAGAAAGAAAATAATAAACATCAAAATAACCTTTGATCAGTGAGATGTCCTTGCCTTTTCATAAAGATCTAACGCTGCACCGACAGCCCAGCTGACATCAAAATCATTGATAGTTCTTTTTAACTGCAAGAGAAAAAGTAATTTTACAATACATATTACGGATTATTCTACATACGAACTACTTTACAATACTACAAGTACGATACCATGAGGAGCAAAAGAATATGACTACTCCACGGCATTATATAAAAAGTGCTAAACTGCATACAATTTTACATAAATTCTACACACGATTAAAATAGAAAAATGATAAATACTGTACTGGAGTCTATCAGATGTGAGGTTAGGGCCGCAATAACTCACAAATACAACGAGAAAAACTCTTTTGCTTGAAAAGTACTTCATGCTGCAGGGCACTTTGATAAATTTTGGAAATACAATAAATGTACACACACTTGCAAATTACTAGCAAAAACAGGTGCGATTTTTGTTATCGTTCGATTAATGCAAACATTCTTAAAGCAACGCGGCAATGAAAACTTGCAGAATTTCCTCTCTCCTGCAACATTTTCTTTTCGTCTATTTGTAAAATCGTGTTTGGTGGTTAACTAATTTTCACTGTTCAGTGTAAATGGCCACAGAGTAGCTATGTAGTTCCATACTCCACGTGGTATCGTCTTTCTATTGTATGTATGTTTATGTTTCTGCAAACTTTTATGAAAATAAACATAAAAAGATACTTGCGAAATAATGAAAGAAATTGTACCATCATCTGTTTTGAAGTTGTTTTAGTAAGAGCAATTTGATCTTGAATTGCATGGAAAGAGGGTTGAGAGGACCCTAAACCTAAGTGTTTTGCCCGATATTTAAAGGGAACGCGCAATGTAAAGAGGGAACGCGCTGGTCTATAAACAGAAAAAAGAAAACATCCAGCCTATAGCATCTTTTCTTTGGGTATCCCTTGTTCACGGCGCGTGTGCAACTTCGGTGTGAATGGGGGTATTTCTAGAGCTTTTTGCTCTTGCAAAGGCAAGATTTAAATCTTGCACAAACCCTTCAAATAATATTGCAAGAACAAAAAACATTTTCGAAAATAGTTTGGCTGTTTTGTCCATCATTCCAGAATACATCACAAATTATCATTGGCACAATGCATGACAAGCAACTTGAAACCAAGTGCGCATACTGTAATAAGGATTCTTAACGTGTTTTTGGCTATACAACGTTGCTCTTTATTGCAGCTATTAACATATTTTCTCTCCTTTCAGGGTTTCAGGTTAATTCTTTACTTCTCTTGCAGTATTTAACAGTTTTCTCTCTGGTTACAGGTTAATTTGGCTGTTATTCTTTTGCAGGAGTTAACAGTTCTCTTTCCACATCTTGCAGTGTTTAATGTTGCGTTTATGGGTTTATCACGATGAGTCCGTTATTCAAGGGTATAGACCTTTTTCAGAATTGATATAAATTCAAGGCAAAAAATCTAAACCATGCCTATTTTAATGCAAATATACGTACAAAACTACTTCATGCGTTGCTGAGAGCAATAAGATTTAGAGGTTTTTGCGATTTAGCTGCATATCACGTGGACGCGAAGAATACATTTCAAAAGAGCACACGTCATTGTGAATAGGGTCTATAACGAAGAATCTGAAAACCAAACGAAACGATTGCCATTGGAATATTTTGAGGATAAAAGCAAGAGCAGGTGTACAGCTGACAGCTAAAACAGCCACTCCTTTTGTTCAACTTTATTGAATTTCATTCTTTTAAGTGCTCTTTTGTTGCTATTAGATAGAACGGATTCTGAAATTGATGGCAGTTTCTAACCATTTTACGAGTTTCTAAAAACTGAGATTCTCCAAAAATCCTGATACATCATAAACAATAAATACGATTTCTACAAGGATCTTCACTCGCAACTGATACCCCATCTACACTGACACAGTTAAACTAACTTTATCTAAGGGGTCAGTCATATATCGATTTCGTCCTCGCTTAGCGTCATTTCGACGCTAACTTTCAGACCCCCCATCCCCACCGTTAGCGTCGGTCGACAACAACAACAACAACAACAACAACAACAATAACAACAACTCTCTTTGAGAAACCTTTGGACTTAGACCATTTGAAAAACTAGAGCTGGCGCTGGAAAAGGCTCTCCGGTCAGGTATTTTCTTCTCAGGACATTACCCTCACTTTGTAATCTGTGATGTGAAAATCAATGTAGAAAAGAAAAAATTTAGCGTCATGGCTGTTGACCCCCCTACCCATTAACGTCGAAATGACGCTAAGCGGGAACGAAATCAAACGCATTCGATTTGTTGGACCGACCAGTTAGATTTATTCATCGTCGTAGTTTCGCTATCTGCCTGAACCGATTTAGAAGGCCCCATTCGATTAAACTGGTTTAACTTCAAAATATGAGTGGAGCATAAGTTAACAGAAAAAGAAGTTGACAACTCATATATGTGAACGAGAGATCCCAAAATATGTACACAAGTTTGAAAAAACCCAACATTCGATTACAAGTCACTCTACAAAATTCTTTTCTGGCTGAAGTCCGAAGACCGACTTATGTTTCTACGTAATGACTATATATTGATAGGTTTGAATTTCAATACATATATATTGAATATATGACTGTTTTCAGAGCTACGTGGTTTTTATGTATACTGCAAAATACACAGCTGATTATGAGCTTCATTCGTTTGTCTAGATCAAGAATCGCATTTGGTCTTAAACTCCATAAAGGAATGCACACTGTTATCTCAAATAACAAAATAGCTCAACTGATAAGGAAGCGTAGAAAACTCCAGACTGTCAGTTAAGAATCACATTGTCCTTTAAAGAGTGTGCTTCAAAACCCGGTATTTCATGATGCTATATCATACCATCTAAGTCCAGGGAACAGCTATCTACCCGGTGAGTCAGAAAAAAGAATCCCCGTTTGAAAGGTCACAGCTCCCTGGATATCAAGACAATGATATCGGCAAATATATAATTTTATGGTAGAAATGTTCAAATCTACTATAAAACTTATCTGACTGAAATCGGCTACTCCATTCTGAAATTATGAGGGATTTTCTCGAGAAAGACTCTTCAAAAAACCTTCAAAACGTGCCCAAAATCATGAACAGATTTCCTTAACATTGTTTTTGCCTTACAATGCCTTACAGCAATGACTTGTGAACGCTTTAGCACGTGATATCCTCTTGGGGAGGATGAATAAGTCCTCTCCCTGGTATCGATGACCTATTCAGGGGGATTCCATTCTCCAAATAGGACAAAATACATGAATTTATGTGAGTGTCATCAATTTTAGGAAGGAAAATGTGCTCATTGTTTTCATTCATTTTTGCAGGTTTTCTGAAGGGGCTTTCTGCAGAAAATCACCCATATCCACGGGAAGGAATATCCGATTAAGGCCGGGTAAATTACTGAACCTAATTGAACATAGTGGCAATAAAACAAGACATTTTTCAATATTATTGCTTTGATATTTACGGAGCAGTGGCCTTCCAAGCGAGGATCCTTTTTTCTGACTCACCCGGTAATATCTATGCAATGAAAACACAGGGCAAAAAGAAATTTCAGCAATAGATGTAATAAAATTCTGGTGAGTTTTGAAATGTGCCTGGTTTTGGGACACCAAATAGAAGACACCAAGCAGATGCATGTAATGCAAAAACGGGGAATGTTTTGGCTCAGCCTGTAACAGACCAACACGACAGTCTAATGTGATTTAACAATGAAGTTTTATAACTCTTAGCTAGTTAAAAACATACCATTAATTTGTGGTGCAGTCCAAGACCGAATCCATCTGTTAACAATGTGCTAATGTATGTAGCATCCAAACACAAGAATGGCTTTTCCGTCACACTACCTCTCTGACACACTAAAAGAGAAAAATCATCAATAAAATAACTGAGCCTTCACATCTCCCCCCCCCCCCCCTTTAAGAAGCAAAGTTACATTTATTGGGACACAATTTTGCTATCGCTATTTCACAAGGAAAAATATAAACTTGTATCGATTCCTTTTCTTTTGGAATTCGGTCTTTTCCTTTGGAATTCGGTCTGCAACGCAGGCTACCTTATATCATGCAATTGAAAAGCATTTGATTCTATTTTTATTAATGAGTGTTGTCCTTTTAAATGGAATTGTGTCTGGAATTTGATCGCAGTCCTTAGCCCTTACTCGAGCCTATATCAATCGAAAAGGTGATCCTAAAGCAAGCCATAGCTTGGGAAAAGTATGACAAATCGTGACGAAATAAATGTCAATCCAAATCTACATTCATAATCAAAAACTTCCGAAAAACTTGCAACTGCTTTTAACGTTAGATCTCCCTCGTCCCCTCGTAACAACCCATCAAAAATGGAACAAGAGAAGTGGGACTGAATAGAACTTTGTCGTGCATTTTGCTGTGTGTTTGCTCATTTCACAAGAAGAAACAGATCTTTCAGCTCTTCTGTAAGAGTCTGGATCAAACGAAATTTTCATCCATTTTGTAGCAGTCATTTTTTCGAATATGTAACGAAAGCCCCAACGCCACTCAGTCGAGCTTAGCATAGGTTCCAAATCTTTAAAAAGGCTGGTGTAAAATTCAGTTACTTATTTCTTTGAATTGAATGACTTCAAAGAAACTTCAGCTATTTCTCTATAACCTATAATTCTACCGTTGGACTTTTCTTTACCCTATCTCACCTGGGGGGGAGGTGGATTCCACCCCCCCCCCAACCAAACTTTTATTCGCCTATGCTAGAATATGCAATGCAGGATGCCAAGACTCCGCTACTTTGACTTTATATCTATACTGTATCGAATGATGAAAATTTCAAGATGCTAAATATAGCCTCGTAACCATGGCAACCAATGTTTTACTGTGTAGTCAACAAAATTTGTATACTTTTTTTTTAATTGTTGCAAATTTTAATCCCAAATATATGCAAAATTATACTTACACATGTATTTGATGATATCCAACTCAATTTGAAACAAAAGATTTCAGTTTAGTGCCTCATTTCATTGTTTCAATCATGTTGGTAACAATCATGATAATCATAACTTAAAATCTTCTTATTGTCATAGCAACGAGAACAATAGAGATAATTTGATTTAATCGTGTGATTTTGATTGTTTGCATCAAAGTTTATATATTTACCAATTCTAAAGATTGTAGCTACTACGACAGCGAAGAACGAGGATGATACGCAAAAAATCAAAAGTCATTACCCCTAGTTTGCTTAGTTCGTGCATGAAACTATTGGTGCATCTGTCTCAAACTGGATGTCATGTGAGATTTACGATAACGCAAAATTACTTATGCAGAACCCTGCAGAACGTTTCTATTCGCGGGCATCTAGTTTGATGAGACAAGCAGTCACGAAGATAACCTCTGTGCAGAATCATATGCATGAAGATGTTTTGGTTCAGTGTGATCACGTGCCTTCCCCCAGTCAATGCGCCATTGTTTGCTGGGATTCTGCACCTTTCCTCTCAATTTCACCTGCGACGTTTGCATCTGTAGTTGTGTAGGAGGGGGGTCCGTCTACCTTCGGTGATGCTGCGAATGCTAGCCTCTGTGCAGGCCGCCGGTTACATCATCCTCTAAAGTTGACTTATTTGCATAATGAATACTATCAATAAGTGGCTAATGATGCGTTCGTTCTAGAAAACGATTGTTTCAACATAATTAAGAAAAGAGGGGGGGGGGGTGGAATCCACCCCCCCCCCCCCTCAGGTATTGACCGCTTCAAAACGCCCAGGTGAGATAAGGTTAAATCTTCAATATTTTCAGAATTAGAATGTTTTTCTAATTTTTCAAGAATTCAAGAAGAATTTTCAAAAAAACTTAAAATCATCGTAATTTCTAAACTTTTTGAAGCAACATGAAATAGTTTCGAAGAAAACCATAGTTCATGGATGTCTATAGCCTGTGCACAGACTTTACGGAACTTAGACTACGGACTGCGCAGGAGAAAACGGGAGAAAAGGACAAGTAAAGTAAAGTTTACTTTTCCTTTTCTCCCGTTTTCTCCTGCGCAGTCCGTAGTCTAAGTTCCCAGCCTGGTTCCCTGTGCGTCAACTTGACCGCGTTCGCGTGAGGGTACTGGGCGCCAGGGAAGCGATTTGTTGATTTTTCTTTTATTTTGGACCGCTTCCGTGGAGCCCAGTCCCCCTAGTCGAAAATGACGTCAGGGAACCAGACTGCTAAGTTCCGTAAAGTCTGTGCGCAGGCTAGGATGTCTACAATATGGTATCAAGCAAAGGTCTGTCATTTTTCTGGTTTATGATTTAGAAATTTGATGACGTCACACCCTCAAATGAGTTAAAATGTAACATACGCTGAAATTTAAAAAGATATTGAAAACTTCTGAAAAGTCCAACGGTTGAATTATAGAGAAATAGCTGAAGTTTCTTTGAAGTCCAACAGTAGAATTAAAGAAAAGTAACTAAGTTTGTTTCAAGCCATTCAGCCAGAAGAAATAGATCACAGAATTTTACACTCACCTTTTTACGCCGATTTGAAGATTTGGAAGCTATGCTGTCGAGCTTTCTTATAAAAATGTATAAAACATCCTTCGAGCAAGGCTATTCTGTAGGATAGCTAAAAGGTCTATTGCTGAAAATACAAGTCTCACCGAACACTTTTTGCCTACGACTGCAGATTAGACTGCTACAATAAAGACGAAAACTGCAAGGTTTTAGCTTACAAAGATCAGAGAAAGAACAGAGAATGGATAAGAAGCAACTTCAAAAAGCATTCCTTCCTCCGTATCAACCGTACATAGAATTGTCATTTCTGGTAACATATTACGTCTGTCGTCTGTCACGACACGACCGTAGTGTTCTGTGGTATTGAAGCAGCGTAATAATTTAGAGATGCCATCGAGTTCTAATTTGACCTTGTGAACGAGCACAGCAATATCTTTAACTTAAATGACAGAAAGCATAATTTGATTTTAGTCTTTAATTTCTCGTGCTAATACAAGACAACATATGGTCCTAATGTTTGTTTGGAATATTAATTAGATATTTGACAATTTCATGAATATTTTAACATATTGCTATAAATAAACGGGTTTTCTTGTCTTGAGTGTTGAAATGATTGTGTTGCATAAGACGGATAACAACACCTGGTGAGTAATTAATTTAAAGAACGTGGAAAGTTATAAAACTTGAAATCTGGATGACAAAAGACAAAACTTTGTAAAAACACGTATATTCTATATAAGGAATTAAGCATGCAAGCCAGTACTGAAAGTTTGTTAAAACTATCAGATGTTTTTATATCCTCATAAAATAACCATAATGACAAAATCACAGATACGATAGCGTAAGGATTATGGCAATACATATCAACCTTGCGACAATCACATTGAACTACAATTGAAAGTAATCTACAGCATAGGTTCCAAATCTTTAACTCAGCGTAAAAGGGGGTGTAAAATTCAATGATCTATTTCTTCTGATTGAATGGCTTGAAAGAAACTTTAGATACTTATCTATAATTCTACCGTTGGACTTTCCAGAAATTTTGAATATTTTTCAAAATTATAGCGTATTTTATATTTCAGCTCATTTTAGGATGTGACGTCATCAAATTTCTAAATCATAAACCAGATGAGTGACATACTTTTGTTTGATACCATATTGTAGGCATCCATAAACTATAGTTCTCTTCAAAATTACTTCATGTTGCGTCAAACGGTTTAGAAATTACGATGGTTTTAAGTTTTTTTTGACAATTTTTCTTGAATTCTTGAAAAGGAAGAAAACACTCTAATTCTGAAACTATTAAAGCTTTCAGAAAAGTCCAACGGTAGAATTGTAGAGAAATAGCTAAATTTTCTTTAAAGTCATTCAGTTCAAAGAAATAGGTCACTCAAATTTACACCGGCCTTTTTAAAGATTTGGAACCTATGCTGTAATCTTCACGGACAAATACAAATACAGTTATCAAATTTTAGGGATGCTGATGTATGGGAGGTGCATCAATAGCTTTTGAGTACTCTGCGTTTCTTGCGAGATATCAGATTTCGTACATTGAAATCTTTCATGAAGTTCATAACGATCTGATTCGCATGGTCTAAGGGCATAAAGGCATGGTAATTTCTAAAGAGGCCACGTTTTATCCTAATCAACCATCAACCAATCAAATCCACGAACACGTGTGCCCTTAAGTCCATAGTCAGAAAATATGACGTTTATACAGTCACTGACCGTGAGGAAGGTATCTGAAAATAAAGAAATCAGTTATGCAACGCCCTAAGCACATCCATTTTCTTTTACAAAATGAGGAAGGTTCCCCCAAAAAAACATATATTCATCTGGAGGAAGGCTGAGCATTTGACTGGAATCTCTTTGAATGCTATCATTGCGGTCTTCGAGTTCTTTGATTTTCTGGTGATCCGAGAGCTAAGTTTCTTAAAAAGAGTTTCTGAAATCTCATCACAAGCTCTTATCACAGTTTGGTAAGTTTTTTAAATTCTTCACTTTAAATTTTTCACAAAAGCAGTTGCTTTAAAAACGAGCGCATATGTTTCCCTCGAGGTCAGATGATTTTATTCCCACGAATAAACAACAATGGAACTGGTTATCTATTAAATCTATTTTTAAAAAATTGTAAAATATCATAAACAAGGATTACGGCTGTCAAAATATGGGTAATAGACACAAAGTTGCGATGTTATCGAAGTTTGCAAACTTTTTCCTAAGAAACGAGAGCCGAAAGATAAATTTTTAATTACATTAAACTGTAAGCTTCAAAATATTTGAAGTAGTGAAAAGTGACTACTGCGACAAGATGCAAATGAGGAATTGTAAAAATGGACTTTCGAAATTAATATTTCATTTGGATCACACAAAATTACCGTCAAGAGCAGCCGCAGGGAGAAAGAATGAAAATAATGCTGATATGCAAAATTAAGCTGTCTGGAAGTCCAAAAACAGAAGGATCTATGCCTGTTTCGCATTCTTAATAATGGCAGTATAAAAGAACCGAAATAGCAGGGAATGTTTTTGTTGTTAAAATGCACAAATGAAATTTTGGAAACGACCCGACACAGCAAAAACCCGCAAAAGAGAACCATCATTTTCCGAGCTAAGCTTGAGGTTCTTAATTCTAGAGTTTAAATTCAAAATATAAACTACATGCTTTGTGCATCAAGCAAATTGAGATATCTTTCGTTACAAAGTTGAGAAAATTTTCCTTCAAAATTTTTAGCCTTAAGGTTCTTGAAAGTTGCTATATGGAGGTTTTTACTGAAATAGCATTTGCGAAACACCTGTGAAACATTGCATTATGGGCAAGGAGATAAAATATTGATAGCATGAGTGCGGTATCTTGAACGATCAAAACCCTGGACAGGGAGCTGTGACAGTGGCAGTTGTTGTCGCTGTTATTCTCTTGGCAGGGGTTTTGGTCGTTCATTATCATCCCGTATGCTTGCCTGGCATCCAATGTGGAACTGGCTCAAGTATTTATCAGCAAAAATAGTTCATGTGTAGCCTTTTGTAATTATATGTTTAGTTGCAATTTAGTTGTATGTTCCTTATGTAATGGCCAGGGGGTGGCCATTACTTTTTGCTCCCCTTGGTATCGTTCTTGAAGTGTTGTAAAGTAGTTTGTAAGTAATGTGTTCGTTTTCGTACAATTCTTATATGGAATAAAGGAATATAAAAAAGGAGCTACGTTTTTGCTTCCCTGTGGTTTCATAACGATGATTCGCAGGCAAACGCACTTGAAGAAGAACAGAGAATGGATAAAAGGCAACTTCAACATAATTATCCTTCTTTCGTATAAACCGTAAAATTGCCTTATATGACAGCATGCATCCCAATTTTGTTAATAGAGTTTTTCACGGGCCTTTGGACAATATGAAAAACCAAGCTTTGAGTCCAAAAATTCTCAAAGAAGTTGGAAGACCAAAGATTCAGTTATTGCGTTATATCTCGATATTTTACTTTGGTAGCGACACTTGGGACGCCTGCTGACGCCATTTATCACAAAATCTCATTTTCACTTTCTTGCAACAGAGGCCGAAAATGACGTCAGAGTTCAGGCTTGGTATTGTCCGGTGTGAACATATTACCTCTGCCGTGACACGATTGTAGTGTTCTGTAGTGTAGTGTAGGTTTGGTGCAGGTTTGGTTTGGTTTGTAGTGTAGCTTTGGAATCATCAATCAGACACATCCAACATATAAAATCGTTTGGAAACAAATTCAGATCAGACAAATTTACCTGTTTGTGCGGCAACAATATAATTCTGAACTAAGATTTCACCACCAGAACTTTCATCTGAAATATGAAAGAAATCATAACATGTAAGCGTCTCTCCTTACAAAGCGAAATAATTTCTGTGACCAATCATATGAATACCAGGTGAACAAAGAAAACATTGAAAACGTTTGGAAGCCTGTAGTATGCTAGATTTCATCATAATCGTGTGGGTAACATGCTAACTTATACTGCATTCACACTGAAACAGTCAAACCAGCTTGATCTAAACCAGGTTAAATTTCAACCAATCAAATGTATTCGATTTGTTGGATCAACCAATTAGAAGCCCCTATTCGATAACCTGGTTTAAATTAAACTGGTTTAACTTGCAAGTGTGAATAGGAGTTTTGATAACAGGATTTAGCTTGTTAACACGCGATTTTTTCTAATAGAAATGAAATTATGCTGTTGAGACAAAGCCGCACCAAATTGGTATTAGAAGCGTAAATAAGGCTTAATCACGCGGTTTTATCAGGGTATAAATAATTGCAAATAACAAACCTTTCAAATAACATAATTTTTAAATGCTTCATTTGGCAATTAATGTTGTATTCATCAATTTCATTTAAAGATCTGTAAAGACCTCTTAATAAAGAGTGGGCTAAAAAAAACTCCAGGCATTTCTTTTGAAAAATCGTATTTCCTAGATTACTGGATGGATTTGAATGCATCGAATTTTCCTCAAATTTCCCTCAAATAAGTATTTTTGTGATTTTGCTCATATCTCTATGAACAAAAAAGACAGGTAAATTTGATTTTTACATCCAGCTTTTTACAAGAACAATTGTCATTTTTCAGGCTGAATGCGTTCTTATGTCTATGATACTTTTTTAAACCAAATTTCAGCCTGAGTGTTCTCACTGCAAATCCCCCACAGTATGAAACAGCTTTGCATTAGGGTAGTTCAAAAGCCACAGAAAAAAGGTAACACTGAATCCAAATTTCAACAGTCGAAAGCCCACTGTTCCCTGGATAGCAAGGCAATAACATTTGCAAATAAATAATTCATTACTGAATAAATTCCAATTCATTTAAAAAAGTTTTCTGACATGATTGGAAATAGTCAATCCGTTCTGATATTATGAGGGATTTTTGCGAGACAATCCCTTCAAGAAAACATCCAAAACGGCATAAAATCACGATCAAATTTCTTAAAAGACAAGTCCGGGGTTTCTACAATTTAATGTCAAAAAGCAACCTTGCCAATTGCCGAACACCAATTGTGAGTTCTTTCCACATTTTGAGATCTCTTTCTGTTGTAAATTCGTACAACATTTTTCATAAGTTAGGCCCAATGTCGTCGCCATTTTGTAAGAGTAAGATAAGGCTAGCCTCAGTTTGGAAAATCGATTGTGACGTCGGAAAGTACTTGAGAGTTTTGCGGTAAAACAGCCTCGTTCAGGTCGAAGGAGAAGTGAGCGAAATGACGTCATTTATCACAGATTGAAATACGCAATTTCGCAGAGAAAAGAGAGAAGGCTGGAAAAAAGTACTACACACCATTCACAACATTGTAATGTTTCATTTTATCAACAATTATTCCAACCTCTGACTTGTCCTTTATTATTTTTGCTTGACAGCAATAACTTCAGCACATTATAACACGTGTTATCCTCTTGTGAGAATAAAATCGCCCGGAAAATTTTGTTACGCTTCTAGGGATGGTAGCTACATTCATCTTCCCAAAGGGGCACAAGTCAGTGCTGTTAGACAGGAATGTTGAAGGAGCTTTCTCGAGAACATCCCCCATAATTTCAGGTAAAAGTACCACGCTAGCGAACCTATACGCACTACTGTGGTGGATACGCCATACCGGGGCGGTATATTATCCATACTGTGGTGGGGTATTATCCTTACTGTGGTGGATACGCCATACCGGGGCGGTATATTATCCATACTGTGGTGGGGTATTATCCTTACTGTGGTGGATACGCCATACCGGGGCGGTATATTATCCTTACTGTGGCGGGGTATTATCCTTACTGTGGTGGGGTATTATCCTTACTGTGGTGGATATGCCATACCGGGGCGGTATATTATCCTTACTGTGGTGGGGTATTATCCTTACTGTGGTGGATACGCCATACTGGGGCGGGGTATTATCCTTACTGTGGTGGGGTATTATCCTTACTGTGGTGGATACGCCATACTGGGGCGGGGTATTATCCTTACTGTGGTGAGGTATTATCCTTACTGTGGTGGATATGCCATACCGGGGCGGTATATTATCCTTACTGTGGTGGGGTATTATCCTTACTGTGGTGGATATGCCATACCGGGGCGGCATATTATCCTTACTGTGGTGGGGTATTATAGAAGAGGCTTGATCAGCCCAGAGTGTAGAAATCTCTAAAAAGTAGCTACACAATGCTGCTTTTTTGTGGTATTCAGCTATCATATACAAAATGTTTTTTATAGGATACCAAGAATTCGGGCCATTACTGAAATTTTCTTAAAATTATTATATTTTTAGTACTCACTGTTTCTTAGGACAGGAGTTTCTTAGAGGTTCCATAACAATCTTCATGTTCACTACCTGTGCCCTTGTGAACACTTCAAAGCAGGGTTTTTTAAGCCTTTCCAATGTTTAGACATTATACAAGAACCTTACGGGTAATATAATACAGGAAACAAGTGAGAATTAATTAGGAATAGGTTAAGGATTTCCTTTATCAAAATAACTGGCTTCTTCGCTTATATTTGCCCAGTACTGGAGTTTCTTAATTTTTTGGCGATCTGCGAGTTGAGTCTCTTATGGGCGGTTTCTTATTAAGAAAATAATTGTATTCGTTTCTTGTTGTTTAGTTGCATCGATTCTAACGTAGAAACTTCGAACATAAGAAACTTTTGGTAGCATAAAGGCCCAAAAATTTAAGAAACTGCCTACCAGCCCTAGACCTTAGTTTCTTACGAAAAAATATGTGTATGTGTCAGGTGACTGATTTTTTTAAAACCAGAGATTTTATTTCCGCACTTCACCTTATTATAGTCTTTTTTATAGCTATAAGAATACCATAAATTTTGTCCAGCCTCGATATTCTTGAGAAATTTTCGTTATGAGTATGAATATATTCTTAAAGTATTCTTATTCTTTTCAAATCTGACATGAAAATAGCCGCCCTCGAATAGAAACCATGCTTTTTGAAAAGACGAGATATGTCAGTCATGCCATTCTCTGAACATCGCAAAACTGGCAACGGCTGAAAAAAGAGACACAAGCAAAGACGTAGGAACCAGGGGGCACCACAGTAAGGATTATACCCCACCACAGTAAGGATAATATACCGCCCCGGTATGGCGTATCCACCACAGTAAGGATAATACCCCACCACAGTAAGGATAATATACCGCCCCGGTATGGCGTATCCACCACAGTAAGGATAATACCCCACCACAGTAAGGATAATATACCGCCCCGGTATGGCATATCCACCACAGTAAGGATAATACCCCACCACAGTAAGGATAATACACCGCCCCGGTATGGCGTATCCACCACAGTAAGGATAATATACCGCCACATTAAGGATAATACCCCACCACAGTAAGGATAATATACCGCCCCGGTAAGGCGTATCCACCACAGTAAGGATAATATACCGCCCCGGTATGGCGCATCCACCACAGTAGTGCGTATAGGTTCGCTAGCGTGAGTACCCTATCTCAGTCAGGAAAATGCACAAACTCATTTGAACATGTCCACTATCAAACACCGTATTTTCCTATATTATTGCTTTGATATCGAGGGAGCAAAGGCCTTTCAAACTGGAATTGTTGCTTTTCACTGACCCAGTTTACATTCAATGACTCATGAGGAAGAAATTAAACAACTTACCTATCAAATCAAGCTCCGTTGCTCGGTCGAAGAAATAAGAGAATGCAAATATATTCATTTTGTTGATTTGTGCTGAAATAAAGAAATAAATCATTTCTAAAATGCTAAATTCTGCATTTCAATACGAATCGAAATAAAGAAATGCATCGATTCTTAAATAATCTTTGCTTCAATTCTATCTTACAGAGCTAGAATTTCCTTTGGTGTCGTTGCAGAAATAGCGATCGTCTTTCACAGAAACCTCTGAAGCATCGTGAAAAGATTCGACCTTCAACGTTCAGTTTATCTTAATATGAAGGCATCCAAGGCCTGTTTCAGGCATTTTCCAACCATGGACTTTTGACTTTATTTACTGGGTGTCCCAAAAAAAAGTATACGGATTTGGTTGACTCGAGCGATGTAAATTTAGCTTCAATAAATGTCTTATCTCTCTAAAAATGTTTCTTGATAGTTAACTTGAACATGGGTACCTCGTTTGTTCGTATTGGTGCTTTGAGAGCAGACATGTTAATCTTGAAAGCTCAAATTGCCCCTTTCTGCAAACCAGAGCTTTAGCCTTTTGGCCTATGCAAATTCTTAAGGCACAGCGCATAAATCAACGATAAAATTTGAAAAATATTAGATCTTGTGTTATTCTGATTTCTAGAAGTCACCTCCCAGTCACACATTGTGCAGTTTCTTAATTTTTCATTAATTTCAGTTCTTAAGTTCGATGTGCTTCAGAAACTTGCTTAGGCCAAAAAGCCAAAGCTCTGGTTTGCAGGTGGACGCAAATTTGAGCTTTCAAGACTGATATTTCTGCTCTCAAAGCACCAATACCAACAAACGAGGTATGCTCAAGTTAACTATCGCGGAACATTTTGAGAGTGATTAGCCATTGATTAAAGCTAAATTCATATCGCTGGAGTCAACCAAATCTGCATACTTTTTTGGGACACCCGGTACATAATTTACTTTGTAGAATTTAATTATATTTCCAGTGCTCATAGACAGCGAGAGAAATCAGTAAAATCTTTCAATCTCTCTACTATCAAGCAGACTTCAACTCAATCCAATCCACCTAGTAGACTTGGTGCCATAAATTTTGAAAAGAGATAACTCATTTCTGGCTGGCCAGGTAGAGAATTCTGAATCTCAATCAGCTGTTTTTAGGTACATATCTTTTCTCCAGTATTTTCACAACGAAAAATGCCTGCAACCACCCGATCTCTACACCTAATGGAGGGTCTGCATTTCAAGCAAAACATGTCAGTTAGCAACAACTAGCTAACATAGGATCTACCTTCGAAATTTGGCTAGACGTCATTTTTGGTGATGAATGGTGATGATTCCTTGGCGGTGCAGACATTTCCGCTAAGCACCTGGCTAGCTTGGAAGTTATTAATCGCAGATTCAGTTACGAACTTGGATATCACGTTAAAAAGCGGATTTCGCAAATCATTCTGTTATGGAAAGCGATCAGCAGAGAAGCTGTGGCAAGCCGCGAAGGTAAACTAAAGATGCTAACATAATTGCTGCAGAGAGAGCCGAATTATTGATCACATTAAAAAACTTGGATCATCCTTTACAGTGATTTTCTGATAAGATACTTTTTCAATTTTTCGACTGGCTAAGTAAGTGTTATCTATCCTAGATAATTAATCTTGCATAATAAAGCACACAGAGAATACTCCCTATCGATAATACCATGTTTT
Source organism: Aurelia coerulea (assembly GCA_039566865.1). Classification (NCBI taxonomy): domain Eukaryota; kingdom Metazoa; phylum Cnidaria; class Scyphozoa; order Semaeostomeae; family Ulmaridae; genus Aurelia; species Aurelia coerulea. The sequence continues at coordinate 12,962,710 of CM076958.1, read as the reverse complement.
TGCTAATGCTGGTGATAGTTGTCTGCAGAAAGCTGGGAAATTGGAAAATAGATTCATTAGGCTTAGGCCTCGCCCTCATGCGAGTAGGAAACGTAGCACTTGCTTGTTTACTTCGTTTTGAATTGCTATCTGGTATAAATTGCCACTTAAACGGAGTACAAGAATTGCGACGATAATCATACTCATAGACATTTCCAGGTTATGATGATAAACAATTAAAATAAATTGATGTTAGTTGACTTGTCCAAGGTTAAGATACTATTTTTTGACGTTTCGAAGCAACTCTGTCCTTCATCATCAGAATTAGATGTTCCAAAAGCACGAGGTTACATTTATACTCATAACGACAGTACACAATTAAAAGTGCATGTTTACAGTTCCAAATGCCACTTATCATGATTTAGATTCACTGACGATGAACAGAGTTCAATTCGAAAGGTACGAAAGAATGTTTATGTCTAACTTCTTCCAATTTTAACCGTTTATGTCTAAAACTGGAATGTCTTATCCTTGGAGTTGTCAACTTTTTTTATACAGCAACATGGAATGTCAATAATGAAGATTTTTTAAATGATTGCCATCACTTTGACTCATTCTCAGTTTTATAATGAAACTGTGCTTAACTGCGCTTCCCCTAGCGTGATTAATCGTTTGCTCTGTGAATCAGGCTATGCTTTTTTTCTATCAAGATTAAAAAACCAAAATATTTATACTTACATTACACTGTACCATCCATAGTGAAAAAAGACATAAAGTCATCGTGTCTTCACTATGGATGGTACTTACAATTCAATTAATTTCAATACACAAAACAAAGAACAAAAACGACAAAATTAAAGATACATTGCACAAAACAGACAACAAAACAACAAAGCTAAGGCAGATTACTGGTTAAAAAGAAAGATTTGAACTTTTAAACTCGTTGGTGTGAAACGAGAAAAAACAAATTTCAATGCTTACTGTCAGGCTATGCTTCCCCTGAATCATCCAGATTATCCGTAACAAAAGTATGCAAAATTATCCACAACGGCGGCAGGCATTTTGTCTGTTGTTATTCGCGGACAAATTTTCACCTGATGTCTAATTTGAGACAGAATGTAGTTTTCCCCATGTATGGTTGTCTTGCTTCTCTTTGAATATTCATATGTATGTAAGTTGTCTTAGTTTCTTGTGATGCCACAGAATAGTCATGATATTTTGCATCTTGTAGCATCGTCCTTGTAGTGTAGTTAAGTATTTTGTAAGTAGTGTAACTAGTAAATTTGTATTGTAAATTTTTAATGGAACGTAAAAAAAAATTATCCAGATTTCTTAGACTTTGCATTTGCACTGACAACAAGGACTACCGGGTGCGCCAAAATAAACTATGCACGTTTGGCAGGCCACGATAAATCGTACACTGGACCGATTTTGAAGATATATGACTTACTCTTTAGCAGAAAGCCTGAATTAGATTCTAAGATTTTTTCAAATTTTTCCATTTTCAATTTTTAGAGCTACAGGCGAGTTGTTTTCGAAAACACTGAAAATGATAAAAAACGTTGATCAAATTTTCTAAAGTATTTTGTAATGGGGATTTGGAGTGTAACTAGTAAATTTTGTTGCGATTGTAGTAGTTACAATAAAGTGCCGCCCCAAAAGCAGTCACAAAATCAAAAATGTAATCCATGCTTGCTGGCCCCATGACGCTTCCTCGCTTGTCTTTTAACCCCCTTGATACAGGAACACAGCCTGCAGCAAAGCATAAATTCAATGACATTACAAATGAAAAGACATTTCTTTATATTCTTGAAAATATTATTACATTGCTCACAAGATAGTGCGAACTCTCGTACAGCAATTTACAATTAGTCGATTTCTAAATCCCAAATCACCACGAAAAAATGTTCTCTTTGTCCATTCATACTTTAGAAAGCTTGATCGACGGTTTTTGATCGTTTTCAGTGTTTTCGAAAACAAAAATTTTAAGAAACTCGCTTGTAGCTCTAAAAACTGAAAACAGAAAAATTTGCAAAAAATCCTAGAATCTAATTCAGGCCTTCTGCTAAAGATCAAGTCATAAATCTTCAAAATCGGTCTTGTGTACGATTTATCGTGGCCTGCCAAACGTGCATAGTTTATTTTGGCGCACCCGGTACATCTAATCTATATTGATGCGTGATAAAGATGCCATATATGCTGGCAAGTAGTAGGAGCGTTCTACTGCAGGCAGGACCAGAGAAGCTATTTCTTTTGAGAATCGCTGTTAATCTAACATGGGCCCATTTGCATTGAACAGGGTTTTGCTGATCAAAAATTCAACAAATACGAATTGCCACCGGGTGATTACCAAAGACGGTCACCTTTTGAAAATTGCATGATTGATCTAAACACCAATTTTAAAGATCTTCGTTTCACTGAAGGAGAAGAATTAGAATCTCGAACCTCGTATCAGAATGTAAACGACAGACAGTAACAAGTTTGCAACTGCAACTATTATTAAAGAACGTCTCCGAAGCATTTATTTCTACCACTTTGGGTTAGGTTCTAGGAAAACAATTTTTTAAGGTACACTTTGAGGCAGAGTTTGTCCACAGTTGACACCCGGGGTGTCCTAAACAAGAACTCCTGTTTAAAACATCACCAACATTTGATAACGGGGCCGATCTTTAAATTTCTTTTTGACGTATGGATCAAAGACTAGTTTAATGTAATTGAGAACAGAGTTATCCTTGAAGCAACCATTTCATTCATTGAATCGACCAAGAGGCTAAATTGATACATGTATTGAAACTGTAGCACCTAACCCCCCCCCCCCCTTTATCTTAGTTGTCTTGTGATTTGTGATTGTTTTCTTTTGTGTAGTGTTTGTAGTTATTTAAATATTATTGTTGAATTGCAAGTACCACTCGCAATGGGAGCTAGATAACCATGTATTCTCTCCCGTTGCGAATGGTACACAGTACTGTTAATTTGTATTTTCGTTAGTTATTTTATGATGATAAAAAATGACCAGTTTATCTTTTTCCAGGTGTAGCTGATTTTGTGGTTGGTTTTAACATTAGCAAATTTAGCTTTTTTAGGACTCCTAGACTTTGAAGAAAACTGCAAGAAGCATTGAAGACTAGCAGGTTAATTTCTCTTTGTATATTGAGGTTCTAGTTTCGTCATCAATGTTAGAAAGAAATACAGACAAGAAGGATAATGTAAAAAATAAAGGCAATTTAGCAGGATTTGACAAGATGAAATTGGTACGGAGAAGGCTGTCCATGCAGGTTATGCCACATTATTGTTCCGAATTTGGGATTTTATAATAAACGTTTTTGATATCTGCTTTTAAACTGTATACTTTTGATGATTTGTATATAGTGTACAGTTAGAAGAAGGCCTAACTACTCAAAGAAACAGGCATCTGTTTGATTTTTTGCACTTTTTCTTTTCCAGTGCTGACTAGTTTCGCCCACTAGGGCATCTTCGGAGCACTTTGATGATTTGTAAATATTCTATCCACTATTTTCTTATGTAATATATGTATTTCAAAGTTTAACATTGGAATTAATTAGGTAACTTTTCAGCTATCTGTTATTGTAATCCAACGATAAAGAAATCGATAATAATGATAATAATAAATATTAATTCACAGTGATGCTCAGAATAAAGTTTAGCACCCTGCCATTCTATACTCTAGGAAACAAAAACAAAGATTTTATCATCTTGAAATATATTTGGATCATTAACAAAAGAGATCATAAAAGAACATTTTAAGACGGGTTTGATAATCGAGTTTTGTTGATTTCTTCAACGGGAGCACTATTTTGGGACATCCGGTAAAATTCTATTGACGAACTGATTTGAGTAGAACACGATCGCAAGCAAGCTAAACATATATCCTCTGGAAGATACAAAATTTCTTCATAATATTTAATCATTGGATTTAGATAAGAAATCTTAAGTGTGGATAAGAACAAAAAGAAGTATCAATCTTGTAATAAAATAAATAATCTTGTATCGCAGAGCAGTGATTGCAATTTCGTTTATATTGATTTAGCAAGAATAAAAAATAAGAAGCTGATACTTAATTATCAATTTTTGAACAGAAAACTTGATTTCGAAATTGTTGAATGAAAGAGAAAATTACAAGAAGGGCGCTTATTTAATCATAGATTTGGAAGTAGTGAATATAGTAAGATGAATAAAAGGAGAAATAGCCAGCAATATTATGTAAAGATTGAAAAAGAGCTGTTAGGGTATATTTCAACAGTGTTGATGTTAAAAGTTAACATCTATTTTTGTGACTAGTAAATTCAGCAGTAAAAATTTTTCATAATACTGCAATATTCCATCAGGGAAATATATCGGGTGTCCCGAAAAAAGGTATACGGATTTGGTTGACTCCAGCGATGTGAATTTAGCTTGAATCAATGGCTAATCACTCTAAAAATGTTCCTCGATAGTTGACTTGAACATAGATACCTCGTATGTTGGTATTGGCGCTTTGAGAGCAGAAATATCAATCTTGAGAGCTCAAATTTGCGTCCACCTGCAAACCTTTTGGCCTAAGCAAGTTGCTGAAGCACATTGAAATTTAAAACTGAAATTAATGAAACATCAAGAAACTGTCCAATGGATGACTGGGGGGTGACTTCTGGGAAACAGAATAACACAAGATCTGATATTCTTCAGATTTTATCAAGGCTATCATTGATTTATACGCTGTGCCTTAAGAATTTGCTTTGGCCAAAAGGTTTAAGCTTTGGTTTGCAGGAAGAGGCAAATATCAGCTTTCAAGATTAACATGTCTGCTCTCAAAGCACAAATACCACCAAACGAGGTACCTATGTTCAAGTTAACTATCGAGGAACATTTTTAGAGTGGTTAGACATTGATTGAAGCTAAATTCACATCGCTAGAGTCAACCAAATCCGCACACATTTTTTTTTGGGACACACCCGGTATAATGGCATTTTTTTAGTTTCTTTAACTTAGGTTCACCTTAAATAGAGGCAGGAAATTGGGGGGGGGGGGGGGCAATGGATCATCGTGCAGAACATTTACCCCTGGGTAAATTGAGCAGATGATGATTCAAATTTGGTCACTAAACGTGATTTTTAAACCTCTTTATACTTTGGACGCTCGAAGAGCTCATGTAATCCCAAGAGACTCGTTATGCATAATGTGCGCATCAGAGGTAAGTGGACACAAAAAAACGAATTCTCCTTACCTGGTCGATTGATTTTCTTTGATATGATAACTCGTTTGGCGAAATCTCGACAATTCTCAAAGCTACATTGGTCCGTTCCTCTGCAACAATCAAGAGTGTGAAAATGAGTTTCAAAATATTCAACAAGAAGGCAGCCGCGGGATTGCTACTTCATTGATATGTTGTCATCAAGGCAAACATGCATAAACAGAATTTTCACAAATTCTTAATCATTTTGACGTTTGAGACACTTTGCTTACGTATTGTGGCAACTTACCGAATTTCAAAATTATGGCCTGCAAACTTCCAAACATCTTTAAAGCCATCTGGAAAGCATGGACATGAAATAGTAATGCTCTTCTTTGAAGCTACAAAAAAAGTCAACGATACAGAGGGTAATCAAATATACACCCTGAATGCCATGCCGTACTATTAGCCGAAATAAATAACGCTGTAAGATACTATTTGATGACTTAGTGAAATGTTTCAAGATTGCAGAAATGACTTTCACTAAACATATTCTTGAACATAGTCAATAGAAAACACAATAGAAGTATTTTTCTATTGACTATGCCTTGAAGTACCGGGGGACCTAAAATGATGCATTATTGTTTGATTGCTTACATGTCCATAACCAGTGAACCGATTTCAAAAACTTTGTTTTATTTGACTGCCTGAAGACTAAATTATATTTAAAGATGCTTGTTGCGGTTTTACTATGGCGTTTTCATGTCGAAAAGAAGATCGATAAACCTGATTAAATTCAAGCTTAAGATGGCACGAAAACGAAACGGCCTATTTTTCCAGTCAACATTTTAAATGTGATACAAAAGGCTGAACTCATACTCGTATTCTCTGAACTCAGTATTAACTGAATTCGTATTCTCCGAACGACATATATTCTCTGAGTGACATATAAGTTCAGCCTTTTGCAACACATCTAAATGTTGACTGGGAAAGAAGGCCGTTTCTTTTCAGACCATCTACGGCTTGAACTTGCACAGGTTTATCAATCTTCTTCTCGACATGAAGAAATCGGCCTAAACCACAACCAACATCCTCAAATACAATTTAGCCTTTCGGCAATCGGACAAAATAAAGTTTTTGAAAATCGGTTCATTGGTTATGGACATATACATATAAGCAATCAAACGATAATACATCATTTTGGGATACCCGGTAAGTTTATATTAAACATGAATGACGTTGGTAAACCCACAACAGTATGTCAGCTTTGAAAACACTTCGATATACTTGCAAACTTAACAAGTCCTTTGATATAATATCAGCTATGTGTCAAAAACTGCCTTTAGTACCAGAATTGACCAGAATAGACCATTCCCATGATTACGTCATCACCAGTGCGGCGCGCAATGCATCCTGGCACTTGTAGTTAAACACCTGGCCGAGTTGGTGTGTTTTGTATAGGAAGTGTATGAGAAGTTGTGTATTGCGTTGGAAATATCGAAGAAAATTTCGAAAAATCAACTAAATTTACTGTAGAGCAAGATGTTTAAGAAACTCAAGTCCTGGATTTCGTTTGACTAGAGCGTAGACGAAGGAATTTTTAGGGGGAAGTGTCGACGAAAGTGCAGTGTGGCCTAATGAAAACATTGCGAGCATATGGTAAGTTGTTTTTTGCGTTGGAAATATCGAAGAACGATTTGAGAAATCACCCAAACTCTCCGAACAGCATGTCCCTAGACGTTTTAAGAACTCTAATCAGGGGTTTAAGTGCTACTAAAGTGCAGATGAAGCGGAGATGAAGGAAATATTCGCAAGGAAAGTCCGGCCTAACGTAAACATTGCCAGTGATTTGAGGAGGCCAGACAAGGGGGAGAGAAAGGGCTGTACTCTTTCTCTAAAATTAGACCAAAATCTAAATTTGAGTTTATTATCTTGTGCAGAAACGGAGCCATTGGGAGTTTGACGTTATTAATTTTTTGGCTTCCGACGGCAATCGTAGGAAGGGAGAACTTTCCCCCTTTACGTACTGAACGCGATAAAAATCACTGAAGTCAAATCGCTGCATTTCGGCAATGGTTACATTAAGCACCTAAAATTGAGTATATTGCTTACTGCAAGGAGGAAAATCCGAAAATTTACTATAATTCTCAATTTTCTATAGTTTTGAGAAAGACAAAATGCTGTTTTTAACTCCGGCATCATTTATACGCTTGAAGTGTGCTGTTCCAAACCCGTGATCTCCGATTCAGTAGATGCTAATTTTGGAAATATCACGTAAAGTATATAAGTCTTCAAAGAAGAGAACGAATTTCAAAGAATTTGGCCAGAGTAGCCGTGCACACCAAGGTTTAAGACCTATTCCTTCTGACCAAGAATGATTGTACCCCTTTAGCATTTTCATGTAATATGCACTACAAATAAGAGTGTACAGCAAGGCCAAAGTAAATTGTCATGGAGGCAGTAAATGACTTAATGGGGACTTTGAAAATCAACGGTGAAGTCACGGTGGTATTAGTTGTAAACCGTTAACACATTTCTTTTATTTTCATTTCAATGCACTTCTTTCATTTCAATTGACAATTGCGCTAGGACATTTTACAATGATCGTTTGCATTTTAAAGAATTTCACTTGATTTGATTGGTCAATTTATCTTTGAATGAAAAGGATCCCGGTAAAAACTGCCCTGATGCAATCGTCTGTTAAGATGCTTGCATACTGTATATTTAAAGTAAACAAAACTAAAGTCTACGTACTGGTAGGGGTACCCTCTTGGTGTACAGCAGATTCATTTAAAATTGATGCACGAGCAGACATCAAGCCAAGACCAAGGTAGCTGAATAGAATAAGCACATTGATAAATGTTCTACATTCTGAAAGTACTTTCTACAACGTTCGGGGTAAATTTTCTTTCATTTTCGTACGAAAAATGCAACTTTTTGAACGATGAAAAGAGGAGAGACGATAACAACGATAAATTCTGTTTGCATTACTTAACGAATAAACTACTAAAAGGGAACAACAAAAGGAAACAGTGAGTCTGTTGTACTGCAAATGATTTCAATCAAAATTCAATTGCAATTGCAATCATAACGAAAACTTTTAATTTTTTATTCAAGCAGTAGAGGTGTCTAAATATTTTGATTAAGCCGTTTCTCCCCAAGGAGAGACCGACATAAACTTTACTATTACCTTTAGTATATTTGTATGGCTATTTGTTAAGATCAAAGGATAGCCATACCTTTCATGCTCACAATGGTATCGTCTTTGTAAATATATTTTTGTTAAACTGTACATTATCAGATTGTGTATATAAAAATAAACTACAAATAATTGCAGCCAACCAAGCAATTTTAATGAAGAATCGTGAGTGTTAGTAACTGGGAGAAGAGATGGCTGAATGAATAAATGATTGATCGATCGATTGATTGACTGTTTACGGATATTTAAAGAGTTGGTGAATATATGAGAGAATGATAAAAACATTGAAGACTGTACCTGTGAGTATACAGTGAATATGAATTTAGTGATATATCAACGGACTTCAAGTAGCTTTGAGGAACCTGCGTCGTGGCTAGGTCCTGAAAAGAAATATATAAAGTTAAAGACTCTCTGCTAACCAGCAGCCTTTACACGCAGTCTTTGCAAACAAAATAAACAACATCATTTTTCCTACAATAATTAATGCCACGTGCAAGGTATGCATACAGATAGTTTATCTTTTCGTGGTAGCATATTATGGAATTCCCTGCCTAATGATACAAAAAATTGCCGCCTCCGTCTGTTCTTTCAAGTCATGCATAAAAAATGGATTGGAGAGACCTGCCGTTGCAAAATTTGTAAATAGGGTATTTTAGGGTATTGTCGTTTCTTATCATGAACTGTAATTTATTTTGTTTTTGTAAATAGTTGGTCTTTATTAGTTCTTGAAGTAGAGCTATTTTTAACAACCAACTTTAAAGAATGTTATAACAATAATAATAATAATTGCAAAGGCCCTTTTGAGAGAAAATGGAAATTTCACATTTAGCACACTACAATTTTGTCTATGATAATAGCTCTATTTCAGATGTAGTAATTTTTTGTTACCAGAAGGAAAAACGCGTTCTCATGCAAATAGCTGACAGGAAACTCGGCACTGACAAAATAAGCAACAACGGGCATTTTGATCATTGAACATCTGCACTGATCACCAGAGAGTTTCAACAGACAGATCAAAATAAGGATATACAAAATCTTGGAAAATCTAATAGCTAGGAAGGAAGACTGGCAACTCAGTCATATTTTTGAAATAAAATCGTATCTTCAGATCTGTATAGCTCTGTTATATTATCTCTTAATCGCTGATCACCTAAGATACATGTCTGCAATTTATCGTTAAGCTCCTGCCCAGTATAATGGTCAAATCGCATCAAAGTAAGTCCAGTCAAAATATTACTTGAAAGAAATGTACAGGGAGAATGAAATTACGCCAAGATGAAGTAGCTTGACTCAAACTTGCTAAAGTCTGATTCTGTAGAGGGGCATGTCTCTGGGGTATATCAAGGTGAAAGTTAACAAGGTTATGGACTGACATAAAGAGGCTGTACAAGCTAAACCTCCGAAAAACCATGACTTTCTCCTCCAAAAGCAAGCAAAGAGCAGCAGATATGTTGTAAATGAAGACATTTTCTATTTGTTTGAACTCCGTAGAATTCGCCAGTGCAATCAGAATTTTCGTGTCATCAACAGTTATAAAGATACAGCTGGATTCTGAGCGATGAGTTTATTTATTTTTTTTATTCATATAAAATATTACAATACATCAATACGTTCTACCATACTATCTAATTACTATACAACAATACGGGGACGATACCATGAGGAGCAAAAGACAATGACTACCCCATGGCCAATACATAAAGATGCACAATGTTAAACAAAAATACAACGAAAATTAACTAAGCTAAAATAAATATAGGCAAAAAAATATACAATGAAACTGAAAACAAAGTAGGTGCTTATCTATGGGACTTTGCAGCAATGGGACATTTAAAAGCGTTCTGTAGCATGAATGAATTTGAGGGTTGCCTCGAGTAGCTTTTTATTGTTGTCGATGGTTAACCTTTTATCTCCATACAGAATGAATTTGAGTAAAACTTCATTTGAAAGAGAGGAAATGAGCCATGAGTTTCAGATGTATTAAGCCTAAACACACGAAAGGTCACTGCAAGCTGAATAAATTCTTGCCACTTGCCAATTAGAAAGGAATTTCTCATTGAATTTTATATGTTGACTAGCTGATCTTTACCTTTGTTTACAAAAATCTTTCTGTGCAATGTTTCTTTTTTTGTAAAATTGTTTTTTGAATAATTAATTGATGTATCAAGTGGCCCTGAAAAATTACTCGGCTTGATGGGCAACCTTGGAAAATTTAAAGCCCATTTTGCTATCAAATTGCATCCAGGTACGCCCAATGCAATGTAGATTTTCATACAAAACGCGATCTTCCAATGCAAAGTTGAGACATCGAGAAATAATGAGAAGAAACGTACCATGTTCTTAAAGATTTCACGCCAAATCGAAGTAATCACAACTATTTTCGGTCACTGTTTCTTTCACGAGGACCGTTTCCAGTAAAAATTAAGCTTGGGAATTTGGCTGAAGAAAATGATGATTACTTTCAGTTGAGGAGAAAGCATAACGAACAAGGTGAATTTATGCTTGATGTATCAATATCCTAACATTGCCCTAACTTTGCGTGATATCTAGAAATCTAAATTTGCCTTTAAGATGTACTTCAATGCAATTTTTGTGGCAAAATGACAGATCACTCTTACAGTAGTTCTCCGAACCTTGCAAAATTTGTTGCGGTACCCGATATAAAGCTACCGTCTAAGCCCCAACATTCACATCCAAAAGGTACTCGGGTAGATCACGTCTCTATAGCAACTTGTTTATACATGACGTAATGAATCATTATCCGATAAACATCTCAAAGCTTACGTTGGGCACAGATAGAAAGTTTCATTTCAAATCTTTGGGAAACTACTTTAGATTATCTGAAAACACTCCCATCTTCTCGTGATTTCAAAGATGAAATCAAGTTTCATGGGTGTACTTTGATATCATCAACAGAAGATTCATGTTGACATGATATTTGATAAGAGATAACAACAAAAGATAGCACAAGTTACCTTATCATCCATTGGCAATGTAATTTGCACAGATCCACCACCAAGGTCAAGGGCACCGTACATTTTATTTATATCCTTTGGGCTCAATTTTCCTGTCAACAAACAATACAATATAAATTGGCCAGGTAAATAAACATTTCCTCGCTCATAGCAACAAGGGAAGGCTTTGCGACAATAGCATCTGCTGCTTTTACAGTGGTCGAGAAAGTGTGAAGCAAGGAAGCAGTGCTCAAAATAAAGTTCTCTAATGATTTTAAGCTATAGAAAATTTTTCTTCTCTTTTAAACATTTATTCTACAAGGTATCCTAAAATTTGTTTTGATGTTTAAAAGCGATTAAAACTAAACAAGAACGATATAATGAATAGGCTCCACGGTAAGATAACGCTGTCCCCAAGATCCTGAATTAATTTCTAGACACCAGGATCTTGCAAATCTACCGAAAATTAACGGAGTTACAAGCTTTTGAAGTGCACGTTTGTGCCTAAGCTGAAACTAGAGGCTTCTCATGAGCATTTGTAGCATGGGTGATCGTTTGTTTTGTCTCTCGTTTATCATAGAGCAAATCAAATGGGATTTGGAAAGGACTTTCGATAACTTTACTTTCTCTAACATTAATTTTTTATATACACAATCTAAAAATGTACAATTCACCAAAAACATATTTACAACAACGATACAATTGGGAGCATGCCAGCACGGCTACCCTTTGATCTTAACAAATAACAATACAGATACAATAAAGGCGATGCCAAAGTTTCTGTTACTCTCTCCTTTGTGCGGACCGGCCTAATAAAAAGATATGACGCCACTACTGCTTTGATCAAAATTAAAAGTTTAATCAAAATCTAACATTAATTCAAGCTCATGGATGTTTTGAGGAATTCTATTAAGCAAAGTCTGAAAAGCTCAGTCTCATTCTTAAGCAAATGTTGACAGCGATTACAAGTATCAAAAGTGTGATTTGATATCAACGAGCGGCACGACATTCGATAAATTTCTTTTGCCTCAATTTGGTGCTTTTTGCAAAGTAAGTCATTTAGGCGCCTCAGGTTTCAGCATTCGCAAAAACTTGATCTTTAACATCCGATGACGAGTTAAGCTCGAAACGTTGTGTATTATCACTATTCTAGTACATTGTCGTATTTTCAAACTAATACTTGTTTACACGTGCCTAATGACGTACTAGACGCAAAAAGACATTTGTTATTTACTTGATCTTTAAAAGCTCGTAATCAAGTGAAGTTTCCGCGGATTTGCAAGATTCTGATGTCTAAAATCCATTTCAAAGTTTAGGGACATGGTTATCTTGCCACGGAGCCCTTTCTTTTTATCGTTATTTTTCAATACAGTAAGTCCCCGCATAAAAGAAACGGACATATCAGAAACTGCAGCCTGCCAGCACAGAGAATATTTTCTTCTTTATAAGAAACCAGGCAGCCTAATTTTTTCCAATTTCCTATGAATGATGCGAAGTTGAAAAAATACTCAACTACACTGCTGTTGTTATGTGTAGCTTCAGTACTAAAATTTGTATAATCTGCTTAACGTCTAGATATATTAGTATTTCATATTTGATTCATCCATAATCATTTCTTGGGGCATCCTTGTTTACTATGTAGCATGATCTTTGAATTTAAATCTGGTTTTTTTTTACAAGAAAGCATTAGGTAAAAGAAAGTTTCTTAATGGACATATAAGAAATTTGCCAGCCTCATTTGAAAATATGTTCTTGCATATAAGAACCAGATAGCCTGATTTAAAAATATGAGTTTCTTATATGCGGGGACTTAATGTATCTAATCAAACGTCAAACAGTTTTTCTTAGAACACCTTGTATCATTCATAAAATTGTCTTGAAAGTGATAAAAGAGATCAACAGTTGTTCGCATTGCTCCTTTTGCAGCAAAAGAAAATATCATTAGTTTCTTGGACGTGACCATGATCTGCAGTCAAGCAAATTTAATTCGAGCAAATTTTACGGCAGGAAATTTTCCCCTCAAATGTGCGGTCCACAGTCCATGGAAGCAAATAGTGCTCTTGATTGAGACACGAGAGGAAAGCGATTTTGCGTTTTCAAACAGAGAGATTTCGAAGGCCAACTAGTCAATTCGCAAACATAAATAAAGAAAGCCGCAAAAAGACAGCCTGAAACCAGGGTGGAAAACTACAATCCTGGCCAAAACTAGCAGGGACATAGGCAATTTCAGTGTTCTTACGATGCTTCCCACCCAACACATCGAGATGGAAACGTAGCTTTAGGACATTCTGGTCCCCCTTCCCATAATTCAATATTGACAAAGTCGAAAGGCGTTTTATTCAAGTAATATTGAGACAGGTGGAGAGGGGTATGTAATCAAAGGCCGAAGTAGTGCAGTTTTGTGATTTGTTCCAAGTATTTAGGCCAAGATTGTAGCTCGCTGTGCAAGTGACAACGGGAAATCTATCCCATTCGGTATATCAATCATGATTTTTTTCTAAAATTATATATTCAATGATTATAGAGAATGCTACATAAAATGGACAGCCACTTACCGCTTAAATAACTGACGGTTAACCAACCATAGATTCCTGCAATAACGGAAATAAAATGACAATAAAGAATCCACTAAGGTTAAAAAGGTTGTCCAACAATGGACGGATAAATCAGTTTGGAAAGCTTCTAAAGAATCTACATTTTGAATCAACAGTAACTTTTAACTTACGCTAAAGTTAAATGATGGCATATCAAAGTCGAAATTCATCAAAAGCCTTACTGCATGTAATTTTTGTTTTTGAGATTTTATCGATAAAAATGAATAAGGAAATTTGATAACTAGCAGTACAGCCGCAGTTTATGGATATTCAAACGTCACAACTAGTTTCAGGCTTCCATCACAATATAAAAGTGTATCACCATTCCTCATGCATAGCCAAAAGTCTGAAATTTGAGATAAGATGGCTAGGATTATGAAGAATTACCTTTGGTAAAATTTGATCAAAAGATATTTTCCTTGTCGTACGATCTTCTTATCAAAGTAACTGGATAAATCCTTTCGTAATCACTGATCAATTATACTTAAGTGGCTACTGGTTAGATTTGCTTCAGGACAAATAATCCAAAAAGCTTTAATTGTATTTGTATTTGTATCAATCATAAGACTACCTTAGCCTAGACAATTTTTTAGATTAATCTGCATTGATATAGTTATCAAGACAATTTTACGCCAGGTCAGACAGAAACTGTTTCCAGATGCCTGAGAAATCATCAACATTTAAGCAATGTAATAGGCGCAAAGATTTCGTTTCATTCAATCACGTCAAACATTAAATACCGCGTAAGTAACAAAGCCAATCCCCGTTTGAAAGGCCATTGCTCCTTGTACATCAAGGATAACATTGACAAATGTATCACTTAGTTTTGGACCATTTCAAATCCAATTTAAAATTTACCTGACTGAAATCGGCAACTCCGTTCTTAAATTATGAGAGATTTTCTAGAGAGAGAGTACATCAAGATACCTCCAAAACAGGCCTAAAATCAAGACCAAATTTTCCTAAAAATCAATAAATATCATAACCTTTTGAGTGTTGTGCATTTTCTGTTGATTTCCATGTTATTGTAATAAAATGCTTCACTTACTTGTCCCGCCCATGCAAATGAGGCTTAAAACTCCAAGTTGAAGCCTCTGCCGTGTGCAGTTTCAATAGGTACCCAGGCTAGCATATCAGAATGTAAATGGGAGTAGCTTTAATAATTGTTGGAAAAAAGAGGCATCAATTTTTTTATCAACTTTTGTACATACCTTCACTGTCACCATCCATTATTGAGACAAAATCCTCACCAAGTTTCTGGAACAATGAACTCATAAACAATTTTCTAACCTGTAAATAAAATCATCAAGTTATAGTCAAGCTTCCACAGACTTGGATAAGTTGGAGTTTCTATTTGACAGATATAAAGCTAGACAGAGGAATAATTTTCCTTTTATGACATAAGTCAAGCAAATAATAACCAAAAGCCCTTACTTGATCAAAGAAAAGATGTCAATTCTTCAAAAAGCAAGTACAATGTTTTTTGGAGCCTGGATTCCAAAGTCATTAACCTTTTACATACAAAACAGCCCTTGTGTACGTTAATACTATTTTCCTGCTTTTAAGAATTCTTGCTTGAAAGTTCTTCTTGAAAGTAAAATAAGCCTTTAATTAGATTCATGTCAATGTATATGTTACCGACTAAGCATGACAAGCATACTGTTTTTCTGTTAAAAAATCAAAACAAGGCAAGCATTGTGTAAAAGTACAAAAGGAAAAAGTTACAGTTACTCGTTTTGTATCTTTGGGGGACTATTCATCTAATTGACATTGTTCGGAAGCAGAAGCCTCTTAAAAAACAATAACTTTCAACCAAAATAGTGATATCATAAAATTACGAATAAACATGGAAAGAAATGACCCATTTCAACAAAATAAATGTTTGTAACTATTATTCAATCTTTCTTCTGCATCAAAAAATTCAAATAACACAATCTATCTAGCTGTTTTTCGAAAGTGGTTTTTTCGAAAGCCTGAGCAAATGTATGACAGAACAAATTGATGAAACAGAAATATCAGAAGTAGCAAACCTGAAGATTCTTAACACAGGGGGTGTTCTCTCCTCGATTTGCTTAGCTACTGAGAGAGCTCCTCCTTAAGAAATTCCCCTCAAACAATTCCCGTAATTTGTATTCTTTAGTTAATTATCATTGTATTAGTGGTTAATTATGTTGGTTTAATTTTCTAATATTGTTGTATTTTGTGTATTTGTTTAGTTAAAATTTTATTGTATGTAGTGGAATTTTAAAATTAAATGAACTGAACTGAGATCCTGAGAACAGCAAAGGACAGAGAATTGCACAGTGATCCAGAATGGCAAAATAATGTAATAAATGCCAAAAAATGAAAGTTCTCAAAATCAATCACGCTGTAACTCATTTGAAAGAGCAATGATTGGGAGTCAAAATAAAAAAGAAATTATTAAAATCGGACCTATGAGAGCCAAGAAACAGATTTTTAAAGTTTCAAGAAATCACAAGTCTACAAATTTCATATCGAGAAGACAATTAACACTTGATTTAGGCTAACTTCAAAATTCAATTTCTCTGCTCAAACAGCTCCGATTCTTGAAATTATTTTTTTATTTTGATTGTATACATCTCAGCATTATGTGTCTTTCATTTCATTGAAAACGAGTGGAAAATTTTCGAGAATTTTGCGAATTACTACAAGTACTATATATGAGGATAAAAACCGATATTTAGGTAGAAACAGTTGAAAATCTAAAAGACGGGGTCAAACGGTGTCTTAGCAAAAATATTACAATTAACTAGAACATGTTTCGAGTGCGTGTGCCAAAGGTTATCTTTGGAACCTTCTGCAAAAAGTCTATGGCCGTTTTAGAATGTGTGGTCATTTCTTGAAATGACTTGTGGTCGTTACTGAAACCAGTGTTGTTTTACATTAACTGAATTGATATTTTAGATAACGCCCTAAGATCATTTCAAATTAAAGACAAGTCATTCAGCTGAATTCTAGAAACTAGGATGAATTGAAGAAACTAAAAATCAAAATACATTAACGTATAGTGGATTGAAGAACCAGGAACTCTACTCTTTGTGACGTCTGGTTTCAATACTGCATCAAATCACATCAAATTCAGTTCAGAGGCATAACATTCTTTCTTATCACAGTTATAAATACAAAGACTTCTCCAATGCTTCTTCTTGAGTTTTAGTATCATAATTCATCTCATTTACTTTTGCCGTAGTTTGTAGAATATGGCTCGCTTTTGCTACATTCTGGGCAGATGTTATGAGCATTCTGACAAAACGTCATGGATGTCATGTTGCACAAACGTTTGTCTTGCTCTGAATCCTGGGTCAATTCGGAAGCTGTGAACATGTTTGTTCCAGGCGTTAGGACTGCTTTCAAACCATACACCTATCGGATAGCCTTTTTTGAGAATTCAAGCAGCTCCCAGTTATGGGCAAGCATCTGGTGTATAGTAAGGAAATCTATTCTCTTCCGAGAGGAAATGTATTGCTAAGTGCAGCATCATACCATAGGTGAAAAGCTTCAGTCTATCAACGTTGACAGTCTTAGTGGTGTTTCTGGTGTCTGTAGTCTCAGAAACTGCGAGGCAAACGTCGAAGTAGCACCACAGAATCGCAAAATTTGCCCTGTCCTTATAACTATCAAATCAATCAGATCAATAACCATTTGTTCTCGTCCTGAAGAAAGTACGGCCAAAATCAGTCAACTACAACTATGACATTAAAGTTCAAGAGGAAGCATTAGGTCTAGTCTGACAGTGATAAGAAAGAACGTGGTGCTTCGGAATTGAATTTGACATGATTGATACAGTGTCGGGTTCAGACGTCACAAAGAGTAGAGTTCCTGGTTCTTCAGTCCACTATACGTTAGTGTATTTTGATTTTTAGTTTCTTCAATTCATCCTAGTTTCAAGAATTCAGCTGAAGGACTTGTCTTTAATTTGAAATGAGTTTAGGGCGTTATCTAAAATATCAATTCAGTTTATGTAAAACAACACTGGTTTCAGTAACGACCACATGTCATTTTCAAGAAATGACCACACATTCTAAAACGGCCATAGAATTTTTTGCAGAAGGTTCCCAAAGATAACCTTTGGCACACGCGCTCGAAACATGCTCTATTCAATTGTAATATTTTTTGCTAAGACACCGTTTGACCCCGTCTTTTTCAACTGTTTCTACCTAAATATCGGTTTTATCCTCAAATATAGTACTTGTAGTAATTCGCAAAATTCGCGAAAATTTTCCACTCGTTTTCAATGAAATGAAAGACACATAATGCTGAGATGTATACAATCAAAATAAAAAAATAATTTCAAGAATCGGAGCTGTTTGAGCAGAGAAATTGAATTTTGAAGTTAGCCTAAATCAAGTGTTAATTGTCTTCTCGATATGAAATTTGTAAACGTGTGATTTCTTGAAACTTTAAAAATCTGTTTCTTGGCTCTCATAGGTCCGATTTTAATAATTTCTTTTTTATTTTGACTCCCAATCATTGCTCTTTCAAATGAGCTACAGCATGATTGATTTTGAGAACTTTCATTTTTTGGCATTTATTACACTTGCTGGATCACTGTTAATTGATGGGGATCCATGGTCACCAACGTTCTTAGAAAACATGGTAAGTAGAGAGAGAGAGTCGTTTTTCGTCAAGATATCGTTTATCAAAGCCCCATAATGCGTTTTCTGATTCAGCTGCTGTGCTACAAAACTTGCAGTTTTGCAATTCAAACCAAAATTTGGAAAATTAAATTAAATACAAAATTAGCCACAATGACCCAGACCGATATAACTTGGTGCATACAGGGTGTCCCAAAAAAATTGTGCCCCATATGCCTGAAGAATGCGACAAAACGGCAAAAGATCCTTGCAAAACGTTTATATGACGTTGCTCTTCAGATGTTCAAATACAGTTTGCTGCCATCCCCGTAAAAATCCTTTGAAAAGTTACGGAACTATGACCTTCAGAAGACAAAATTTGCCTGATGACTGAAACCAGCGGTCGGCCATTTGGTCTTACTATTTTGCAGTGATAAGTATATTCACGTGAGGTAAGAAATAATTTATGTGAGATCAGAAATAGTGGAACTCTCCGAGGATTATCGGAATTTTCACGAGAGCTATGACATTGGAGGCTGCTGTTTCATTTTCAATCCATGAAGCTATTTATCAATGCAAAATAGGAAGACAAAATGGCCGACCGCTGCACAGTGTTCCAGGGCATGTAATTAATGCGAAAAATGAAAGTATCAGAATTGTACCAAACTGATTATTCTATTGTTCATCGTAGCCTGAGGAATGACAAAACGCAAAAAATCTTCAAATCGGACAATCTAGTGCTGAGAAAACATTATTTCAAGTTGGGCCTAAAAAGTGTACTTCATGCTTCTTTCTGAGCACAGCAACGCCAAAAAATAGCACTAAGTTTCAAATTCAAATTTCTTGGCTTGCACTCACCCGATTTTCATGATTTTTGTTTTGTTCAACAGATTAAATCTTGCAGAGTATGTAGTGAAAAAGTGGATTGAAAATTTTATCTTGGGATGCGGAAATTTTGCGAATTCATACTGGTAACTAAACGTTAGAAAAACTAAAACTGAATCACGAAGTGCTTCTTCAACATTAAAAACAAAAAATATATGTTTCAGGATTCTCGGAAAGTCTATTGCAGAATCAAGTTTAAGCTATTGGCAACACTTTTTCAAAAGGGCTTAGTAGAATAAGCTCTCAAATAATTTTGGCGAATTTTTCACGAAGACCAGTTTTGCACCTTTTAAGAGTAAACAATTGCATTTTTATGACGAAAACCTATTAGCAAAGCCAATATTTCATCATATCTCCACAGTTTCAAATACATGCTTTTTAGCAATAGTAGTATAAAGTATTTTTACATAATTAACTAATTCTTTAGGTTTTGAAAACATGCAGCCAACTCTACAATGATTTGTTATATCCCAAGATGAAAAATGCGCCTAGTAACATAAAAAAAACAGACCAAACACCAAAATAGATACCTAATATGATTAGGGGGTTGATCTCTAACCTCCTTTTGACTATAAGCGGGAAATATTTGTTTCATTGAACATCTAGTTCAGTCTATAGCACAGTGGCAAATACAGACAGAATTTGCTGAAAAAGACTTCTTCTTCACTAGCCTTCGTGAAAAATTCGCCAAAATTAGTTGAGCGCTTATTCTACTTAGCCCTTTTGCAAAAATGTTCCCAATAGGTCAAACTTGATTCTGCAATGGGCTTTACGAGAGTTCTGAAACATAGATTTTTTGTTTTTAATGTTGAAGGAGCGTTTCGTGATTCAGTTTTAGTTTTTTTGAACGATTGGTTACCATTATGGATTTGAAAAATTTGCACATCCCAAGATGAAATTTTCAATCGACCTTTTCACTACATACTCTGCAGGGTTCAATATGTCAAACAAAATAAAGATGATGAAAATCGAGTGAGTGCAAGCCAAGAAATTTGAATTTGAAAGTTAGTGCTATTTTTTGGCCTTGCTGTGCTACAAAAGAAGCCTGCAGTACACTTTTTAGGCCTAACTTGAAATGATATTTTCTCAGCACTTAATTGTCCGATTTGAAAATTTTTTGCGTCTTGATATACCTCAGGCTACGGTTAAATATAGAAACATCAGTTTGGTACAATTCTGAAATTTTCATTTTTTGGTATTAATTACACTAAAATGGAAATCTGGATCACAGTGCGCTGGTTTCAGTCATCAGGCAAATTTGGTCTCCTGAAGGTCATAGCTCAATCTTTTTTCAACAGATTTTCATGTGGATGGTAGCAAACTTTAATTGGACATCTGAAGAGCACCATCATGCAAAAGTTTGCCAAGAATCTTTCGCTATTTTGTCATAATCTTCAGACAAACGGGGCACAATTATTTTGGGACACCCTGTATATACTTACCCCTTCTAAAATGACCTCTGCTTTAGTACCAGGAAGCAACCTAAGACCTGCTGTTGCTTTTAAGGTGAGAGGAGTCTTGGACCATTTCTCTTCAGGAATGTAGTCTTTAGCCATGCCAAGTAGCTTTCTGACACTTTCTACTGCCTATGGATGAACGATAGAAAGATGTAATTCCAAAAACTTGTAGCAAGCATGGATAAATACCTTTGAATTACGGCTTGTGTAAAACGCAGGTCATGCAGGTTAAGAAAACACGGGTTAAATTGTGCGGGTCAAAACTAGAGGCCATGGGCATACTCAGGCTTTCGGCTTACAGTCTACTGATGTTCTCAGTATGATAGTTCAAAGGTTACCTGGCTACATTGTGATAAGAAACCTTCATAGTCTCGACGATCGTTTGATTTGGGAAATTTTGAATGCAAATTATCATTTGTCCACATAATGAGATTTGTTGCTAGGGGAAACCCCGGAAACCACTCCAATATAATAAATCTATTTCAAAAGGCTGTATGTTGGAATTGACATTTTGTAATCAAGAACTAAATTTGTCAAGATCATTGTTAATTTTCTAAGAAATTTAGGCATTGGATCAGTCAAGTAGAACACTAACCTGCATGCAGACTCAACTCCTCTCTGCACGCAGGCTAGTAGAACACCTATCTATCAAAGAGAGTTTTCAGGAAACCAATACCTCATGCAGGCAGACTCTTTTTAAGCGTTTAGCTGCTTGTAGCTGCTTTTTGCAAAATGTTAAAAATACCATGTCATGGGTACCAAAGGTTTCTGCAGTTTCACAGCCTTCTCAAATTTTTGTTGTATTTAGTGAAAGGTTCCTTCATAAGCATTTTGTGAGTTTTACCACACCACAACACAGCGGAAATATGCGCATTCCTATCTCAGACAAAATATAGGATAGGCATAAATTTTTCATTATTTTGGCAACGCATTTTTATTTGAAACACTCAGCAACTTGTTACCAAAAACTCAAGGGGTCCTGTCTTTAAATCCAACCAACGACCAAACGAACGCTTTCCGCGAACCTCTTGTGCAAACGGCCGAGGGCCTAAAGCCAGTGTGCCCATGGCCATCATCTTTGACCCGCATGATTTAACCCCCGTTTTCTTAACCTGCATGACCTGCATTTTACACAAGCCATTTGAATTATCCTTAAAAAGTTGAAATATTCTCTGTGCAAAGAATTGAGAACTTCCAGAAAATAGCACCCTTATCATTCCAAAAAGACAATGTATATATACACTGTAGTAGATCTTTTAGCTATTTTGCAGATGAGTCTGTATCAGGCAGCAATTTTCAACATTTTGCAAAAATATGACAAACTTTTGCATACGCATGCGGAGCTCTCACTCGTATCCTCTCAAATATATTTAGAATATATTATTTTTAACAGACTGGGTCTTTTGTTGAGGTATAAAATGACCAATAAGTTAAAAGCCATGCAATTTAAAGAGGAGAAAATATACATCATGTTAGTTATGGTTCCATTCTTACCTTCTCAGGTTCATCGGCATAAGCGGACAACCCAGGTTTCACTTTCTTGAAAATATCTTTTACTATCTCTAAGTTTCCATCTAATCAAAGAAACAAAATGGTATCGGTGAAGGTCAGGTTGTGCATTTATCACTAAAACTAAATT
This sequence comes from Aurelia coerulea, assembly GCA_039566865.1. Lineage (NCBI taxonomy): Eukaryota > Metazoa > Cnidaria > Scyphozoa > Semaeostomeae > Ulmaridae > Aurelia > Aurelia coerulea. The sequence goes on along the minus strand of CM076958.1, from coordinate 12,940,241 downwards.
AAGTGGGTGACACAATAAAAATTTCCTCTAAATACTTTAATTTGCTGACACGGTTTCTGGTTTCTCAGCCTCTCTGACGAAGTCTTTCACACTCATTTTTAAGCCCAAAATAGGTACTGGTAATACATCTACAGTAATATTACTACCAACTTCGTTGAAAACATTGCAACATTTAACATTGCAACATTTGACTGACGAAGATTTTTATCAAAACGTTTGAAAATAAACAGTTGTGTTTTTATTTTCATTTTCATTTAAGATTGATGGTGGTTTAGTTTATTATCATTTCAAAAAGCTTATGTGTACATCCAAACATTTCCTTATATCAGATTGTTCAGTGACATCATTTTGCACAGTTTCTGCTCTGTCATGGATTAGTAAATGTTTATATCAATTAAGGGTATTTGCTCGAAAAATCCTGGCCTCTCTGGGCATTCGACTGCAAATTTTTTCCCAGCCTAGGGTATTTGACCATCCAGGAGCGTTTGCAGGTATTTGACCATCCAGGAGTACAGTTAGTTGGGATGTGACATGTTCTCAGTGCCTGGCTCCCAGGCAATCACCAGAACACTTGACCAGCTCTGGGCATTTGTGCAAGAGATCTTTGTTGGCCCCTAGCTGCCAGGGGGTGGTCAGGGTAGGAATTGAACAAGACAAAAGACTGCTTAGACATTCATTATGATGTCCCACAAGGCCTATGAAGAGGTCTATTATGAATTTGTGGATGCTAAGTTATGATGAAACATTTGGCAACAACCATAAATCAAAGAAACGGCATGGCTTCAGCCAATGATCAAGAAAATTTTTGTTTATGTTTACGGTAGCTGCACAGATTATACTGCCATACTGCCTTCCCAAAATATTGTTTCCATGGGACAGGAGCCCAAACCATATAAGACCAATTCTTTCTCTATAGTTCAAGAGATCCATATCGGACCAGCTTCCGGTCAGCCGTTTATCAAGCAGCCTCAGTTCTGATCAGCGATCAGGCTATTCGTTTACGTTCCTTTCAACTGTAATGTTTCTTTTGCATTTAATTCCTTGGTTAATTGTAAGCGTCATTCATTTTGGGAACATCGCTGACTACGTGTCCTTTCCTGCAATGAGTGCCACAATAGTTGTATTGTTGCATGTCTCTGTGTTTAATTGATATATATAAAACCAGTGATTTTCGTCATGAGCAACATTAATCATAAAGATGGTTGCGCTAAAGATGGCAGTGAGGAACTTTTACCAAGATGCATTGCGATCGAATCACGAATCTTTCGCAATTACATAGGAATTTGACTAAAGAAGGCAATACCTCTTTTTGGTAAGAAGTTCCTTGCCGCCAACTTTAGTGCAATCGTATACTGCTGGCAACAAAAATTGCCAGCGAGTAAGGCTAGTTGATCACTCACCGTCATCTTTCTTGAAATGAATAATATGTATTCTAGTTCCGGTGCTCCCAGCATCAAACACAATACTGTAATAATCTTCCTTTGGGATAATTTGTACTCCTGATTTGTTATCTTGACTTCCAACATAAACATTTTGAGTTACTTTGAAAAGGCTGAAGCTTCCTGATTTAGGATTCAACAAAATAAGATATGTCACTGCAACGCAACAAATTGCAAGGAAAACAAACATGCATGATTTTCTTGTCACCATTGGTCTCCATATTTTCCTCGTTAATGTGACTTCATTTCCATGACCAAAGGACAATGCTGGGTCTAGCTGAGCTTTTCTGTTGTCAAACATGTTTCTTGTAATAAATTCATTCACATCAGACTTCTGCTCTGCTTGACTTTGCATTTACACAAATTAGAGCCTTGTTGATGTGTTGGAATGATGAGTTTAGCACTATAGAATGAAGAGAACTTTCTACAAAACTGATGTGAGCACTTTTTTCAGGTTATTTGCCTGCTTGCATAGCTTGAAACTTGCTAGGAGTAAACTACATCAATCGGTGTTGCACGGGGTCCTTGGATTTTCTTGCAAACTTCTGAGCGGCCTTCGTTTCTTTCCTTTGATATTTTGATAGTAAACTGGATGGAGGTGTAAGTGTAACACCGATGTAACTGTGACTGTGGAGGTGTAACTGTGACTTTCCTTGTGATGGCTAGCGTTTGCCTAGGCCATACATACTTATGGATAATGTATCTTGTTTTACTCCCTGGGCATGAGGATTTTCTTTTATCTGAATTCTTAAATTCTGGTAAAATTCCTTTGTTGAAGACAAACCTTAAGTTGACTGAGTCACCAAATTGTCAAGAAGTGTGATGTGTCGTCGTGCTTACTTAGGCCAAGGAGGCTCGTCACCTTCTTCGTCAATCTTCACAACCAGGGAAGAATTGGTCAAACTTCTTTGGTCTCCGTACAGCTTTGCCAGTCTACAGTATATATAACTGTAGTTGGAGTAATGAATGATTTCTTGATCGTTGGAATGTGTTATGGTGACCACTTGCAATCGGCAAAAATGCCAAATCACAAGGGCGTTGTTATGGTTGTAGCGGCTACTCCACAAGCATCTTTTTGAAAGGAAAGTGCTTTTCCTTCGCAGCGACATACATTTGTGGCATTCAAGCATGCACAGGAACTTCTCCGAAGGAGCGGATAAAGGTGTATTTCTTTTTGACTCACGGAGTCTTTCAAGGGGTTCATTTATATGCCTTTTTAGCTATTTCCACAACCACGAAGAGTCTGCATCGAACGAAATTTGATATGTTTTGTTGCAGGGAGATTAAGTACGTAAGTAAGTTGCTCAGGGCAAGTCAATGCGCGTTTCAATAGGCCTGTTTTGTAGCATGTTTGAATGTATACAAAGGTGATAGAAGTTCTAACGACAATCAGTCGAACCTTTCTTATAAAAATGTATAAAAATATCACGCTATCTAGACTGTTTTATGGAACAATCTTAGGGTTTCAATTCTATTTAAATCCTGGCACAACGATCAAGCTTCCAATATAAAGGAAGAAACTGCAAGAGCACAAAGTGGGTTTTCTTTTCTATAAGTTTACATGTACCCAGGGTAGTTTACATGTTGCTGATTACTGGTTACCAGTAGTTGCTGTGTTGCACACAAATTTCCTAAAAATGGGTCAATGGGCACATTCTTTTGACAAGATTTACATAAGAGTAAATCCATCAGCAAAAAATTATCCAAGAATGGGTAAGAGCAATCAGAAAACTACGCACAATTCACAAAATATATTGAGACCAAGATAAAATCCAGAAGAAAGAATTAGTGCTCCCTTGTCTCTACTAATGAATAAGTAGAGGAAACCGGGGACAATTGCAACACGGGGCAGTTGTAACACTGGCTCTCACACCTTGCAAACAATGGCAAAAAATCTGGTTTTAGCACAGAAGATGCTCATTCTAACCCTCTACATACGACTTCAGGGGGAAAACATGCCCTTGAGCACTGAGCACGACAGTAAAGCGTGCTTCCACTGTAAATTTGTGTGTGATTGCTCTTGATCAAAATTTTCATTTTCACATTACAGACATGACATCTATTTAGGATCAAAACTACGTTAAAACTTATGCTGAGCTTATGAGATGTAAAAAGTGGGAAATAATGACAGCTGACCAGGTCAAGGACAACCCCCGGTGTCAGCTGGCAAATAGCTTGGTTTTGATTCAGTTTCTAATCTGGACAAAAAATGTGCATCCATGTAGTTTATCTTTTCTCAATCGATTCAATTATTGTCAACTGATGCATCAAAATTTACAAAGAAATAAAGACCAAGTCTTATTTTCAATTTGTTCTTTTTGAAGCAGTGAATAATCTGCTACCTGGTGCTACATTTTGTGCAGGGAAAAAACAGAGTCATGCAGTAATGTCAGTAATTATCTGCAGAAGATTCACAAAGCACAAAATTTAGTTCCATGTGATGGAAACGAAAGTCTTTTCATTCCAAGAGATGCAACTACAGTATCATCTACCTCCCAGAGTGCAATTAATCATCATTTAGACGATATGGCTGGTTTACAAAAAGTGTTACAATTTTTGCAATTTTTTCTTTGTTCCACTTTTTTCTTGCTCATGATCATCATCATTACCATCATCATCATCATCATCATCATTATCATCATTCGACAGCTGCAATCATCTCGTTTGCTTTTAGAAAAGAAGAAGAAGAAGGGTGTTTGGTTGTTTTGTTCATTGCAATAGAAACTGCCACAGCTTTTTTAGCCACAGTTTATTTCCAAGGTTAGTTTTTATTTCCAACGCACGTGGTTCCCGTGGAGATGCAGGATTTGTATTTCACTACTATAAAAACATAACTGACATTCTTTTACTAGTTTCACACTTTGGCATTTATCATATCAACCTTGGTATCAGTTTCGCAAAAAGACTCAGGATAGGTTTATTCGATGGTTTCAGCTGCTTCTGTGAAATATGTCAAAAGCAAAGCAAAGTCGCAGTCTTGTTATTATTTTCTGCTTCCACTGCGACAGAACAGCTACAGATCTTTTCATTCAAACGATCTTGCTCAGTGAAGAGAAAACTTCAGAATCAAAATAATTCTTTGATAAGCAAGTACTTTCTGTTGAGGACGAGTCAGAGTTGATTGTCAATTTGTTGTTGCTCTGCTTTTTTCGGTAACCGGGAGAGCTCGTGATAACATGATAACCGCTTGATAACGGGCTATGCTCAAAACGTCATGCTTAAATTACTTCATATCCAAAAACAATTGTCAAAGGTTTTCCATTCACTTTAGCTAAACAAGTTTGAATGTCAATTCTAAATCGTTTGGGACACAAACTGTGTCGAATTTGTGTATTTAACTCGTAAAATTGTAAATAGATTCCGCCTGACTTTGCCAGCCTGTGTTCCAGACCCCTTTGAAAGGAAAGGAAAGTTTCCGCTTTCCTTTCCTTTCAAAGGGGTCTGGAACACAGGCTAGACTTTGCTGACTTTGTGAATAAGCCCTCCTCTATTTAAAGCCCCATCTGGAGTCTCTGAAATCAAATAAGCGCCCTCCTGGGCTCAAGGGCGGATCCAGCCCGAAGCTGAAGAGGGGGGGGCAACTTGCAAAGAGGGCGCCAAAAATATAATGGAAAAGTGAGCGCGCCGAAGGCGCGCGAACATTTTTGGACACTTTCAATAGGAAATTCATTGATTTACTACTAAATAATGCCTTGATTTCTAAATTTTCCCAAAATCTAAATCGAAACAGTTAGAAAATTGTGTGTTAGAGTCAGGATAAGGGGCGCCTTTCTCCCTAAAATAGGGGCGCCAAGCTGAATTTTCATCATGAAGGGGGGCAGTTGCCCCCACTTGCCCCCCCTAAATCCGCCACTGCCTGGGCTTAATAGAGGTTTTACGGTATCTTCGAAACAATCAACTGAATATATCTTTATGATATTCTACGTTTAATTCTGCGTCGAATGATGCATAAGTTTGTTTGGTATATTTTGACGAACGGCCGTGGTAAACGGAGTTTCTTAATCGCCGCCTGAACGGTTACAGTAACCTTAATTAAACATAAATATTTGCAGTTTTTACTTACGAGCAAAAGCTCTAAATTCAAATTACTATAAGTGTTTGAGTTATGGCAGGGTACCACGCTATGTACAACAATCTGAAGAATATCGCAATTCTATGCTGAACATCTGAACAATTTTGATACCTCTTTCCTCAGCTCCTTATTAACTAGCATATAAATCATTGGATTGATCACAGCATTAATAAACCATAAAATTGATGTGTTATAGAGAAGCTCTCTCTTACTACCAATAATTTCCAGGTCAATAGCATCTAAAATCGCAACAACAGAGTATGGTAGGATACATGAAACATATGCAAAAACCACAGCATATAACATGATTATTGTCCTTCGTTCTTTGCGTTGCTGCTCTGTCCTCGAAATTCTATCATCGACATTGGCGATATCTTGAACTCTACGTTGTTGATGTAAAGCCGTTCGCAATATGTATGTGTACGCGAACACCATCAGGATTATTGGTAGCAACGTAAATATTGCGAAAAATGTAAACGTAACCCAAGGACTAACAAGAACTGTAGGCAAACATGCACCATCTTTGTTGCCGTTGAGATCTATGGTAACCATTAACGTGGCAACGGTAATAGCCACTATCCAGATGAAAGAAACTGCAAACGTTACTTTCTTTTTCGTAATTATGAGTGAATGCCGCAAGGGATATTTGATGAAAATGTATCTTTCAAAAGCGATCAATACAAGAGTCCACGACGAGCATAGTATAGGCATAGGCGGGCAAGTACTGTAAGATATTTGACCCCATGTTTGTCCAGAGGAATTGGATAAAATAACCGGTGCTTTTATCAAATAGTACGACTTTCGTGCCCAAAACAACCAGTTTTTGGGACAAAGGTGAAATTTGAATATCATTCTTCCTATTCCATCAGTTTGTCACACAAATAAAGTTTCCCAACCTCCTATCTAATCAAAATTCTGAAGTTTACCTGTAAGCTGGTTCTCCCTTTGTCCGCCAAATTTAGGCAGAAAAGACTAGTATTTCAAATTTTTCACATGAGCGGTTCTACCTTTGTCCGCCAAATTTACGGAAAAAAGACCAGAAATTACAGCATATTACAATTGGTCGATTTCTGAATTGCAAATCACCACCAACAAGTTCTCTCTTTGTCCATTCATGTCGATTCTTTAGAAAAATTGATCGATGCTTTTTTATCGTTTTCAGTGTATTCGAAAACTAGAATGTAAAGAGTCTCGCTTCTAGCTCTAAAAACTGAAAATGAAAAAATTTGCAAAAACTTCCAGTATTTAATTCAGGCTTTCTGCTAACGATTAAGTCATATATCTTCAAAATCGGTCCTATGTACGATTTATTGTGGCATGCCAAACGTGCATAGTTTATTTTGGCGCACCCGGTAGTATTTCAAATTTTTCACATGAGCGGTTCTACCTTTGTCCGCCAAATTTACGGAAAAAAGACCAGAAATTACAATTTTTCACTAAAGCGGTTCTACCTTTGTCCGGCAAATTTCCGAAAAAGAGGTCAGAATTTCAAATTTTTCACCGAAGCGGTCCTACCATTGTCCGGCAACCGGTTTTGGGACACTTGTACTTTCATATCTATAATTACTACTTGCTTTGGTAAACAGTAGTAGGTCGAAACTACCGGTTTTAGGGACAAACATCGTCAGTGATACATAATGTTAAAAATTGTCCTTCAAATTGAAGAAAAATAACAGCGGAAATTTGCCATCAAAAACGACCAGTTTTCATCAAAAACGACCAGTTTTTGGGACAAAGGCGGTTCAAAATTTTTTCATGAACTACCGGTTTTCGGACAAAGGTAGGACCATCCTTCCCAGTGTGACATGCCCGCCCTTGTATAGGTGCACAAGTCATAAACACGGCTGCCTTGCAAACCGAAAGGTCCCGGCTCTTGTGAGCGGCTATCCATAAAGGACCATCAATGAAACATGTCAGTAAGTCGCAAAATGCTAAATGGCATACCAGGATGATTGTCCATAGCCTACGCGTAGACCCCTTATCCAACTGGAGAAAAGGGTCTACGAATTAATGAGCGAAAGGTTGCTACTACAGTTCCAGGTTTCTAGAACTTAATTTATGCAGCCTTTGTTTAGATGGGTTTCACACATTATTTGAATAGAGGATTAACATAATTAATTGAACAGACGTAGCAAGCTTTATCTCATTATTTCGTAGACCCTCTATTCTGTAGGATAATGGGTCTACTCGTAGGCTAGATTGTCCAGGATTCAAGTTTGAATCGACGTATGATGACAAATATGAAAATCAAGTTTCCAGTTGTGCCAAGGATTGAGAATAAAGCTAGCAGGCTGATTCCAAAGTAAAATGGTGAAATGTTACAATGTCGGTAGCCATTCTGGGTGTAGATATCTCATTTTTATTTGCCAAATATAGTTTAGATAACTTGAAAATACGAGAAGCTTCAGCTGTTGTCAATCTCTACACACCATCAGATAGAATTGGCTGATTGATTCATGGAATTCAACTACTCGATGTGGGGTAATACGTCATACTTGTCTTGTAGAATACAGCGAGGATAGGTTGCAATCAATGGAACTTCAAGTGTGTTTAATGACAGCAAATCGTCCATATAAAAGTAGAATTGGCTGATCGATTCATGGAAATTCAACTCCTCGATGTGGGATAGTACTTGATTCTTGTCTGGTAGAATACAGCGAGGCTAGGTTGCAGTCAATGAAACTTCAAGTATGTTTAGTCACAGCAAATCGTCCACATAAAAGTAGAATTGGTTCATCAGTTCATGGAAATTGCAATCAAAGCAGAATTGGCTGAATAATTCATAGAAATTCTAACTTCTTCGTATGGATTAATACTTGATATCACTTGCAACAAAATTGGTTGCATTCAAATGAAACTTTCTATCTGATCAATGCAAGCAAATGGTAGGTCCACATAAAAGTAGAATTGGCTGATTGATTCATGGATATCAAAACTCTTTGATGTAAGGTAATACTCGATACTTGTCTTGTAGGATGCAGAAAAGTTACCTTGCAGTCAATGAAACTTCAAGTATGATCAGTTGAACACATCGTCCACATAAAAGTATAATTGGCTGATTAATTCGTGATAGAAATCTCAGACTTCATGATTGCTTGAAATCTTTTATGCTTGCCTTGTAGAATGTAGAATGCAGCAAAATTACCACATCAAGCGTGATCAGTGCTGGCACATCGTCCATATAAAAGAAAAAGTGGCTGAATAATTCATGATAGAAATATCAAACTCCTTGATTGGTTGAAATTTTGATCGTTTTCTTGTGAAACTCAGCAAGGAAACTATTCTATCGTAGTGAATAGACACTTCAACAACTGTTTGTCCGTGACCGTTGCGTTGCCAGCTAACAAAACCAATTTCCTGATTAAACAACGGACGTATTGCCTCCTGCATGAAGTCAATGCTTTAACCTGCGGATTGGGGTATGCGCAAACTATGTGCAGCCTTAGAACTCATCTAAGACACTTCACAACGATTGAATTTTTTCAAACTTTCATATCTGAATGCTAGCTAGCCTGCGTGCAGCCTCGACACTTCTCCATGGAGGAGAGTTGTAAAATTTCGGCAAAAATTGATCATACGGATGCTTAACTAATGTCAACTGCTTGGAATACTTGAGGAAAACAGGTGAAATAATTAGGGCAATTTAAGGGAATAGAACGAACAGGTACGATTGTTTATTCAGACCCAAAACTCGATCATTTTTGTATGCTAAATCGCGCCTAAAAAAAGCGAGGTTTTGTAAATTTCAGTTGCCTTGATTGACACGTCCTTTCAAAGTGACTGGCAATGGGAATAAATTATCTCAAGCAACACATCAACAGATGCCCTAAAACCATCAAGGGCAAAGTTTGGTTAAACAAAGGTTACAGGACTGATCAAGAGAAAGCGATAAAGACACAGCGATTAAAGAATAGATTTTACACCCAGCGTAGCCGACAGCCGACCAGCAAGAACTTGGTCCGAGTGTAGACTTGCCCCAAGTCTATTTCGTCAAACAAAATTTAAGGGGAAAATGATATACTTTCCGGTAGACTTATTACAGTTGACAAAATAGACTTGGGGCAAGTCTAGTCCGCGTGTGGCTTGTACCAAGTTACTTTTTCAATCCCCCAAAAACGTTACCGTTGATATTTGCTAAAAATAAAATGAAGCAGATGTTATTTGTTAGAAATTCAACATCACATACCGATTTTCATTGCAGACATACATGGGCTTGGAAATGCTTGGTTTCAATCGAAATAGATTTTGAAAAAAACTGCGATTTTCGGGATTAAAAGCTTTGCTGGATATTAAATGAGAACGTTAGTGAATTTCCATCTACTTATCCAATCAATCTTTCCATTTTTAGCTACATCGACGACTACAAAAGGTTCGGACGAATAAATGTCTGGACACAGGGAGCCCAGGAATAATTAGCAAACTCTAAAATAAATTGCCTGAAATAAGTGCTGCGTAGAAAACTGCGAAGGACTTGCGAAGCCTTAGCTGCGAAGGTTTCACTGCGCCTAGAGCTGCGAAGGAACTGTGAAAAACGGACTTCGCTTTCGCAACTCTAAGCGCAGTGAATCCTGCACAGCTCAGGCTTCACAAGTCCTTCGCAGTTTCCTACGAAGCATTTATTTCAGGCAATTTATTCAAGAGTTTGCCAATTATTCCTGGGCTCCCTGTGGTCTGGACTGAGCCAGATTTGTCATACCTTTTGTATCTGGTGTCCCAAGAAGTAGTTCTGTTTGAAAAATCACTTTAACAAGGCGGATCTTCGAATTTCTTTTTTTGGCAATTAAGTCAAGGAACAATTTACCTTTACTTAGAGGCCCTTTACATGATAAAAGTCAACCCGGGTGGAGTTTCACCCCGGGTTGAGTTTTGCTGAATGTTGCAAATTTGGCATGCGTTTACATGAGATTTTTCAACCCGGGGCGACTTTCAACTTTCATTGTTGTTGTTAATGCTATGGTGCCAACTCAACACACCATCGTTCTAACGTTTATTTTAAAGTTTATGCCCACAACGAACTCTCAGCGTTGCATTGCAAATGAATTTCATGATGTTGCTTCAAATCATGCGTCAACAAGCATCAAGCTTTGAAGCAGGAGATTTCACGTGTCATAGAGGAAAAGAATCGTGCGTTAAAAAGATATAACCAACTTCACAGATTCTATTCTTGAGCAGAAGAGTTCTTCCATCGCCAAGTTTGAGTAACCAAAGGTTTCTTTGGCGCTAAAACACGCAAAACCTTGATTTTCAATCCTAAAGTTCTCTTCGAATTCATCAACTCGCCCCGGGTTGAGAACAATTTGCGTTTACATGCGATTTTCACCCCGGGGCGAAAATTCCACCCGGGTTGAGAAAGCGAGTTGAACTCGCCCCGGGTTGAAATTTTCTCATGTAAACGATTTTACAAATAACAAAGGTTTTTCCAGCGGCCGAGTTGAAACTCAACCCGGGGTGAAACTCCACCCGGGTTGACTTTTCTCATGTAAAGGGCCTCTTAGTTGATCTCGTAATTGCTTTGGAAATGAATAAGTTTAGCTCTTTAGAAACGCTTATGTGTACCAAATCAGATCAGTTCATAAATTACATTGGGTAACCACCTTCGTGGGACTATGCGCGCAGCATCACTGGAGACTCGAGGCGGAAATTAGATCTGAAAATTATGCCTGTTAGGCAGGATTGACTGTTTTTTTAAGTGTGATGTTTTGCTTGCAAGTATTGAAAACAAGAATTTCGCCGATTTTGAATAATTTTGCATCATAGAAACCGTACGAGATTTTTCGGACATTATATTTAAAAGTATACCGCGGGTACCGCGGAATACCGGGTGTCCCAAAATGATGAATTGTTTGATTGCTTACATGTCCATAACCAATGAACCGATTTTCAAAATTTTTGTTTTATTTGATTGCCTAAAGGCTAAATTGTATTTTAAGATGTTGGTTGCAGTTTTACCACGGCGTTTTCATGTGGAAAAGAAGATCGATAAACTTGCTCAAATTCAAGCCTTAGATGGCATGAGAAAGAAACGGCCTATTTTTCCAGTCAACATTTTAGATGTGGTACGAAAGGCTGAACTCGTATTCGTATTCTCTCGACTCAGTATTAACTGAATTCGCACTCTCTGAACGCCACACATTCCACGAACAACATATAAGTTCAGTCTTTGACATCACATCTAAAATGTTGACTGGCAACGAAGGCCGTTTCTTTTTCATGCTAAGGCTTGAATTTGAGCAGCTTTATCGATCTCCTTTTCGACATGAAGAAATCAGCCTAAACCACAGCCAACATCCTCAAATACAATTTAGCCTTTCGGCAATCGGATAAAATAACGTTTTAGAAAATCGGTTCATTGGTTATGGAGATATAGGCAATCAAACGATAATACATCATTTTGGGATACCCGGTATAAAATGTCGCTCAGTTCAAATTCTTTGTTGTAGAATAACTGTAAGGTCTACGAAAAATTGAAAAGATTTTCGGAAAAGTTTCGCTGCATCTACGATGGTCATGATGCTCTTTTGAAAAGCAACCACACACTTAATTGGGCCAGAAGAAGCATTCCGACAGAAGAAATTTACACGACAGAAAGAAACACAGCTTGTTCTGACGGCAAAAATCTCTTTTAATACAAGAAGCGTTCAATAGCAAGAGAAATATACAGGTTGAATCTAAAAGAATCTAATGCTGGGTTCATTAAGAAATTCAAGCCATGCAATTTCATGATTCTAAAACGTTCATACAGTCATGTTTGATCGAAAACTAACACATGATGATTGACCCACTGGTTCAAAATATTGAACAGCCCTGAATCATAAAACTATGACAATAGAGTTTTACTTTTATGTCACAATAAAAGTATTTTCAAAATTACTTTGCAGGTACCTATCCGAGCTTGAAACAAATAACCGAATTCACAATCCGAACCCAATTTAATTCAATTTTAGAACCCAACAATTTACATGTCTACAGTAAATATTTTGAATTACTGGGGAAATCAAAGCTGCGACGTTTCTGTGCAGTTTTCCTGATGTATTATATGCCGTTTTTATAAAAAGGGTGTTAGTTGGTTTGCTAACCATGGGGGGCGGGCAAAATAATATGTCTACGTTCACGTGACAATGATCTAACTTAGAAATGCTGAATGTTTCCCCAACAATCAGTTCTATTTTCCACTTTCGTAAAAGCCAACCACTTAAAGCAAACAAAAGAGCTAATAAATCGATCTATCTTGATTAACACCTTGCACCATCCATGTTTAATAGTTGCTAAGATGAGCTGCAACATTATTCACGAATTTCATTGCCCATTAGCAATAACGCTACGCATTATTTTACACAACCACATCAGTTGACTCGCGATTTACACGTTCAGTTTTATTGTAATAGCGTCCTGTTCGTTAATATCCGTACCCTCGGTAATTACTACCCTGTCCGGAGTAACTGCCATAGTTACTACTGCCTTGACTGCCATATCCTTGGCTCCATCCTCCACCACGAGGTGCATAGGTGCCTCCACGACTTGATCCACCGTAGCCACCAGATTGCGAGCCTCTTCCCCTGTTGCCACCATAGCTACCACCACCATAACTACTACTACTGCCTGAACTTCCTCCCTGTCGGTATCTGTCGCGTGTGTCACTCTGTCGATAACCACCACCTCGTTGGCCACCATACGAGCTACCACCATATGAACTGCTTCCGCTTCCATAAGAACTGCTCCCATAAGAACTGCCACCATAGGAACCACCTAACAAGAAACGGGGAAATTAATATCTTTCGTTGTCTGCTATCGTATAAGTAGATATTATTAAGTTAAAAATTTGGGTCGATATCTGGATCCTACATGAAAGAAGGTTGGCAACATGCATTAGTAGGGTAACACACGGGAGCAAATCCACGTTTACACTGTACAGGTACAGTTTTGATCCATTACAAAGTTGTTACGGTTCAAGATCGTATACACTGCTCTCGTGCCGAATAATTCTATAGACAGAAGGAAACATGTTTTGCGGATTAGCAAGAAAAATGTAAACGAGGGGCTGATCAGTTACATTTTTGTTATAGATCCAAAGTTGTCCCCGTACAATGTAAACGTGCTCTGATCTCTGCAAATGGGCGACAATCACCACTCAAATTTGCGTCCTAAACTAGACAGTATAAAGGTTTGATGTTGAATGAATGATTTACCAAATGGTTTTCGCCTTTCCTTCATGTTCACTGCTAAAAGCATGGTGATGTACCCAGTATCAATCAAACGGTCCAGAATGTCACGCTTAAATAATTACTTTAAGCTAGTAATGACATTTTAAAGGTTTAAGAGAAAACATGCAACTTACTTCCATATCCTCTTTGTCCACCATAACTACCTCTTGATCCACCATATGAGCCACCACCATAACTACCACTTCCACCATATGATCCGCTGTTACCATATGAGCTCCTTTGTCCGTACGACGATCCACCACCATAACCACCGCCGTATCCTCCACCACCACCACCGTAACCGCCACTGTTCGATCTTCCTCCATAGCCACCACCACCGTAGCTACCACCGCCATAGTTACCACCACCATAACCTCCGCCGTAGCTACCACCACCACCACCATAATTACCACCGCCATAACCACCACGTCGGTTGTCTCTGTTGTCGTATCTTCTACGTTCATCATATCGACCTAAAAGAGTCACAGAAATCGTTATTGCTTTATGAAAAAGTTCATAAGGAGTAATAAATCCTGCAGTGAAGGTCAATTGAGAAGTGGCAACATCTAAGAGCTTAGATTACTGATTAAATTAAAAACTTAACAGACTTCTTAAAGGGGCTCCGTTGCCTAACTGTAAAATCTGTAAACATCGTTATTTTAGGGATGTGTCCATTGTTATCTATAGTTCGCTTGGTGGTGTGACCCAAGCCATTAAAAATGAACGTTGCAAATCCTACTATATCCGAGCAATTGTGAAAGATATGAATGATTAGTTTGTCCCTGTATGAACTAAAGATGAAATTCTATGTGATGTTGCCCATCGAAAACTGTAAGATCATCGTTTTGACCGAAATTAGGACGTTTTTATCTTAGTTTCCCGTGGGTGTAGGTTCGTTCATCAGACGTTAAATCTCTACATGATGTTTCAGACGGCAATTCCTATCAAAGACTTCAACTCATCATATGAACTACCTCCACTTAGGAAATTAATTAATTCAATGTGATAGTAAGTACCGGATGAGCAAAACAAGTTAACATTAAAGAAATTAAAATTCAATACAATTGTTAGTTTCAGAAATAGAATTTAAATGTAAATGGTAGGTAAATCATGGAACGGAATCAAACATGGAATTCTTGTTCCCATAAAGAGCCCCTTACCACAATTTCCTAATCTAAGTTAGCCTTTGGCTGATAGATTAACATTTCAGTTTTGAATATCGGCCGCATACTTTTTACTTCACAGCCCGCCAAACTTTCAACTTCTCTTTTACTCATCCGGTACAATAAAATAGTGCAAATTCAAAGAAGATATTCAAACAAACACAAATCAACATGTGAATCATTCGTAGAATGAATTATTCGTAAAATAGCACAACAAACCATAGGTCGTCAAGAACACCAAGAACTTCACAAAATACAATTAACGGTGCAAAATTTGAACAATCGTGCAATCGTAGTTACAGAAGATGTTAAATGGTCTTATATTAGTGAAGTAGCTATACGTGTTTAAACAGGCATTTTATTATCATCTCTTCAATCTTTACTTTTTCTTTAAAATGTGGTTCTTTAATTCTGTTATATCTTATGTTATCTTGTAATTTTGTGGCTGTATAACTCAAAACCTATTGTGCTGAACAGAAGAAACTTTTCTCTGAGTGTTGACACACAAATTTGATTGAAAATTTGGAAAAAAGGAGACAATTTAGCACAAAAAAGGGAAGAAAAGTAGATAATTGTAAAAACATGTCAAATACCTGGTTGAAATGAAAATGGTTAACAAAAGAAACACTTAATCGACATAAAATGTTAAATTTGGTTAATCAACGGAAAAATTGATTAGAAAAATCACACAATCAACGCCCATCTCTTGCTCTTGATCGGTTGTTAAACAAGGCATGGTAGTGGGACGATTCAGTCCGGCCCAGAAGTTGATTGACTAAGTGATAGACTGACAACTTGGATGGGAAATCTTTGAAGGTGGTTGTTGGTGTTCTTGCTCATCAAAACAGAAAAACTGCCAGTGATCAGAACAACACTCCTTGAAGACTGACCTGATGCACCGCCAGATCTTCTCCTGTCTCTGTCATTGTAACTTCTGTGAGAATCTACAAAGTAAAGCATACTCCTCTTTGTCTTCTCTTCAACAACTTAAATCTTCCGCTCGTCTGGGCGAGTAGCATTTGCGTTTGTAGATCGGGCTTTATCTTCAGTCATTTGTCTTTAAGAAAATTTGACGTCCAGTATTTGTTCTCTATTTTAGCAGCTCAAATTCTCCCGCTTGATAATAGTATCAGTAATGAGAGTGTTACATGAAAAATGGTATTGATGCAAAAGCGAAGTGTGTATACTTTAAGCAAAAACAGTACAAGCTCTATCTAGCCCCCTCTCTGATAAGTCCCTCCCCTACAAGCCAAAAACTAAATAAGCCCCCTTACTTAAAACAAACGTTAGAAGTTAGTCTAGAATTTCAATCCACTTAGCTGAAACGTGTTTGGATGTTAATTTAGTATGATTTGCAATTGAGAAAATCGAATTTGCCCATTTATCTTGTGATAATGTACGTCGATTTCGCAAAATAGGAGCCAAAACGTCAAAAAACTATCTTTTACATCCTTATCATTTGACTTTGTGGGTGAGCCACTGAGCCGCCCCAGGGGCCTGGTAGAGCTTTTGCTGTATTTCAAAATGTTATTACAGTGTTGGTGTACAATGTCTAAATTTTAGAAGTAGCAGTAATTTATCTTGAACGTTGTGCTTAAGGATGACAAGTAACAATGAATCGACAGAGTGCTGGACAATAGAAGACATAACGGTTAGACAATGTAAGTACAACGTATTAGTCGCTCCACAAAAATCAGTTTATGATACGTTTGCAATAAATGGATATACACACGAGCTCAATTTGGGGACATAAACATCTAAATGTCAACAAAACCAAGAACTGGATTACGACTACATTCAATTCAATTCGTATTACACAAGTTGCTACAAATATACAAGACCTGTTAAAATATTTGTATTCTATGTGACCTATATTGATGTGGAAAAAGAAAGGATCCGATGCAGTTTGTGACTGTACAGCAACCAAATTTCAAGGAAATCACACAACATGTGACAACTTCCTGCAGAATTGCAGGTTTGTGTCTACTCATAAAAGGCTATGAGTAAACCCAATAACACATGTAGCAAACAGACATAATCATAATAATAATAAAAATAATATAATAGAAGTACCATATCTACCATCATCGCGCCTATTCCCACGCCTATCGTTGTCAAACCTTTGCCTTTTATACTCAGGTTCCTCTCCTCTTTCTCTATTACGTCTGCCCTCACGATGGTAACCTTCAACTGTTCTTTTCGATTCTGTTTCATCTTGTTCAACAAACTCTACTTCGTCAAAGAGCTCTCCTTGCTCAGGGACGTTGAAGAAATCTACGATATAAGAAACGATAGTCAATGCTTCATTATGAAATAAAAATGATTTGAAGACGATTGTAGTTTATGCCAAAGGCAAAGGGGGGGGGGTTGATGTCAGAACGTGAATATAATCTTTTTCATTAACACTACTGCATGATAAATGGTGACAGTGCAACAAGTAACCACAAGAATTTGAAAAACAAAGTTCATCAGAAGTTGATTCTCTACATGAAATATCAGACGGCAATTCCTATCAAAGACTTCAATTCATCATATGAACTTCAATATGATTATGTTAAGATCAATTGTGGTTCGATTCGTACTTTTATATCTAGGAAAAGAGCAACCTCATTTTTGGCATCTTGTTGTAAGCAGCTACAAGCTGGATAAACTCAGGTCACACCCATACCAAAGATGGAAATTACTAATGTTCAAAAGTTTTGACCTCCAAGCTATTCCACTTCCAGCAACGATACTTGGCTAATCAAAAAAGCAAGCTAGAGACCCGAGGCCAGTCACACTATCAATTTGAATACTGAAGTAGCAGACACTATTTGTCTCAATGCGTTTAACTTTCCATCCCATCACAAAATATTACTTTACGCCAAATTCAAATAGGCTATAAAATTCCCCTGACAAAAATTTCCATGATCCACCATATGCCTTCAAGTTGAAAAGTTTTCTATTCAAGCAATGCTGCATTTCGATTAGCCAATCAGAATGCTTGGGAATGTTGCAACAAGCGTAATATTCTGCCAAGTGAAAATAAGGTCAAAGGAGTTTCAAGACTCACATTTCATTTCTGCCAGTGGCATGAAAGGGACATCTTCGCCATCTCGTTGTCTCTTTTCTCCTGTCCTCTTTCTGAGGTTCTCAAACGTGGGAACAACAACAACTGCCTTTGTCTTAAACTCTTTAAATGCTTCCATCTTAACTTGCTGTGCTTTTGCAACAACATTGGTCTGGTAAAAAAATAATATTTTGTCAGTCAATGTTGAGACAACAAATATATCATACCATAAAAGCTCTTTTAAGCCCTGGGGGGGGGGGGGTTACTTAATTTTGCACACTCCAAGGGGGGGCTTAAAAGAGAGAAGGGCTTATGCACAAAATCAAATGACGAGGATATATATTATAGTTTTTTAGTTCTTTTAAGACCGTACGTTTTGTGGATTCAACATAGAATTTACGAGTCAAATACATAAATTTGACACACTTTTATCTCCAACCATATCAAAATACTTATTTAAAGCTAAATGAATGGAAAATCTTTGGTAGCCTCTGGAATTTGATTTAAAGTATGGGGCTTAACAGAGAGGGGGGGCTTATTCAAAATTTTGGTTGAGAGGAGAGGGACCTATCAGAGAGGGGGGCTTAATAGAGATTTTACGGTAGTTTGTGGTGCTTCTTCATATCAGCCTTGAACATTGGACAGACTTCCCTAGTTTGCCAAGAGTTTTTAGCCTTGATGTGCATTAAATTAAAGAGTCATGCAAATGATAAAATATTTCAATCTTTACATGCACCTTTTACCTAACTATGCAAAAAACCTCTTCAGTTGGTAATTAATGTTCTAACCCTTTTCAAGTGGAGTGCAGTATGCTACATTCTCTTTCAGATCTTCTGTAGTAATTTCTAGCTATCAATCTAAGGGAAAAATATGTCTCACAGTTTCCACTACCGATTACAAATCCCAATTTTCATGCGAATGTCTTTACAAATTTAATATTCTTAAAGGGGATCAACACTGATAAGGCATGCCTCCTAAAGATAGATCATATATGATCTGATCGGACATTGCTTTCAAGACACCATCTCACTGGGCCAATAAAAATAGATGTGGCATAAGGCCAAGATCTGCCATTTCAATAAATGAATAATATAAAAATCACCTGATCAAGAATGTAATTCCTATTTTTTGTTGGAGCCATAGCAAAAAACTTTGCCAAAACTTTTCCAGATGCTTCCATCAAACGATGATGTGCGGCACCACCCTTTTTTCTTGCTCCGCCCTCTGTAAGCTAAAAGAATATAGATATATTACCTTACAGAACCACAACCTTACCATCTCATCTCACCTAAATAGAGATAAAATGCCTGCTGTGTACAGTACAGGCCTTGCACATATCAACCCTTTAGCAGCCAACACCTTTTGAGGAGTTGCTATGAAAATGACACCTACTATTACTTTAGATTCATTTGAAATAATATTTCTGTGCAAATGGTGGAAAGCTATACATCACGATATTCCTTGAGAAATCTTCTTGAAAAACTACTCAAATTTGAAAGTAGTAAACTTACATTGCTCTCTAGCAGTGTAGCATGGCTCAGGCAAAGAGGCAGTAAACTCAGGAAATGTTGTTGTAAAATCAACTGATTTTCCTCTCCATCGAACAGTCTTAAATCGCCATGAAGAGTAATTTCATTATCAGATCCAAATTCTACGATATTTTCTTGACTAAATTCGTTAAAAAAGCAGCCAAAGCTTCCTCCTCAGCTGGAAGCTGTTTCACCTTTTTAGTTCTGGCCCGTAGGCCTGATGTTGATGATCCACGTTAAAATTTTGTGAAGAAAACTTCCTCTGTTCCAAGAGAAAATGTGTAATAGAAGGCTGAAAGTAGCCTCAAACAATCGCTTGGCTATCTGTTAGCCTCTTTCTGATGATTGGCAGGGCAGCTCAAAGTTTCTTTCATGGCCTTTCCTGATTGGTTTTTTCAGGAGGGGGTCACTTACATGTCAAGAATTTTTAAGAATTTTCAAAATTCTACATATTTTGATAAGAAACAGTAGATTTTCACAGAAAAGGATTCTTAAGAAATTAAAGAGAATTCTTTGAAGGAAAATCATGTTAATCTGCACTGTATCTAATTGCTCTAAAGAGCCTTTGAGGGTGAACACAATTAAGTTTGTTATACCTTTTCAATAAATGACCTGGTTTCAACATTTTTGCAAATTACTTCATGCAAAACTTTTGACCATGGATTTGGATTTAGCACCCAAAGTTTAGTCTAGATTGAAATTTCACAATCCAAGTGTTTGATTTTGGTTTAATGACAATAATAGGTTTGAAAATCTTTATCCATGGTCAAATCCCTTAAAACTTTTCCAATTCATTATTGGCGTAGGGTCAAAACTGTGTAGGATTAAGAAAGTTTGTAACCAAATTAAAACATGGGTGCTGCATCTGAATCAGATGTCAAAAGTTTCACATGAAGCAATTTGAAGACATTTTGAAAAGTTCCAAAACGAGACCACTTAGTTTTGTTTAGCTTTGTTTGGATTCAAATTTACTTCCAAACTGCTTTCTGTGTGTGCTTTTCAATTCAAATATTGATTGCAGATCACATTCATCATTGTATCTAAAAACCACCAGGATTTGCACAAGATTCTTACATCAACAACTAAGGTATGGCTAAAAGATGGTAAATTACTTTTGCTTTGCTTGACACATTATGCCTTTCGCTTGATGGTAGTAGGTTAGAAATCCCCTTCTTTGTAGCTTGATAGCATCGAAAAGGTTTGCTGATATACAGAAGATGGTAGGATATTGCTAAAAGATATCAAATTACCTTCATTCTGTCAAAGATTATGTCCCTTCCAAGTACATAAAAGTGCTTATCACTGTTTTCTCTGCAATGTTTCTTAGCCCATATTGTCTTCCCACTTCCAGGTAGGCCAACCATCATGATAGCCTATTCAAAATCACATGTTTAAACAAGAACAGAGCTGCACATATAAAATTCTCATAATAACTACAGGAACTCACAGAAGAACTTCCTTAACAAACCTTCTCACTTACTGAAGCAAACTCAAAACCATTTGGAGAGAAAGAGATGAAATAATCCATCTGCTAGATAGATACACAGGGACTGCACCCCTTTGCATGCTGAATTGTTTCCAGGTGATCGTACTGTACCGTTGGATATTTCCCGCAGGATCTCAAACGTCTGGATCGAAAATTTCAAAACTCTTTTTTCACCGGGAAGAAGCTCTTTAATTTGACATTAAAGTATATCAAAACTGTTCAAAAATAACTGAAGTCTACTTTCCTTGCCTCTATTTCACTATAAAACATTTTAATTTACCGTATTTAGCAAGTGCTGAGTAGTTTGCGTTTTGTTTACGTCTGAGCTTCGGGCGATTGCTGACTTAGGCCATATTTTGACCTCGCTGCATCATTTAGAGGCTACCCACATCACCAGACAGAGGCTGAATCAAAAGGGCAGCTGTCACGCTATGAAAACACACCTTTTCAAGCGACATTGGATGAGAGGAACGTATTTTATTCCAAGAAGGAAACAGATTGAAAATAATGAAAAGTTTGACAAATATCAACGAAAAACTCGCGATTTAGTTGCAGAAGCGTCCATCACTAATAAATCAGTAAACTTCCCTGTAAAAAATGTTCATCTTTCGTTAGAAACAATTTCTCATTGCTTGAGGAACAGCTTAGTCCAGTTTTTGCCCAGATTCGCTCGAGAAAGAGATCAAAATACAAGAAAAAGAAAGTATGATCGTAAGTCGCAATTCTGCAACTGCAGCATGCGAAGGAGAACTAGTCTGGTCGCAAATCTGCGACTGCAGCATGCAAAGGGTTAAGAGGAGTTAAATTTTCTAATTTTGAGCAATACATGATTGTAATCTTCTTTTAAATGATCTTAAATAACACTGCACAATTCATGATATTTACAGGATAACACCACAAGCTACATTCTTTAGAAGGTCTGTAAATTTTCTTCATGTTGATGACCAATTATCCATGAAACAGTAGCAGCAGATTGGTGACAATTTGTAGAAACATTTTATCAAAAATATTACCTCACATTCAGATTTTTCATTTGGTGGTGATGGTCCTTTCTGCAATGCATCCTCTTCACAGTCTTGTACAAAAGTATAGTCTTCTAATTTCTCATGCCATGGTTCATCCTTTGATAAAAAGAGGATATTGATTCCATTAAAACAAGACAAAGTATATAAGATGTAAATGCAGGCTCTCGTTACTAAATTATCTATCGGTTTGCAGCCTTGGTAATTTTCTTTTAAAGACTCCCATACACACAAAAAGCAGTTTCAGGCAGTTACAACTTTATTTAGATTTAAGTTCACACATACCTTTGATCCAAAGTTGACTTCAACTTC
Source organism: Aurelia coerulea (assembly GCA_039566865.1). Taxonomy (NCBI): domain Eukaryota; kingdom Metazoa; phylum Cnidaria; class Scyphozoa; order Semaeostomeae; family Ulmaridae; genus Aurelia; species Aurelia coerulea. The sequence continues at coordinate 12,917,968 of CM076958.1, read as the reverse complement.
CATGTTCTTTACAAAAATGTGTGGGAACAATGCGGTGTCATCAAGGTTGACAGACAAGGACATGGCCACTCCAAGATCTGTTCCATTCTTGGTAAATTTTAAAGCTTTTACATCACTCTCCAAGTCCTGTTGAAAATATTGAAAATGGTTGAGTGCATTACAATCAATCAAATTAAAAGATACCCATGAAGAAAATGCCAATGCAATATTCTAAAGTTTACATTCTGGTAAAGATTGCTTCATATATTCTGTGCTTGCCATCTAATCTGAGAACTAAGTAAGTCTTTTAATACATGCTAACTTTAATCAATTCACCTGTGGATGTCTTAGTTTCATTTCCATAGATATTGGGGAGGGGACATTTCAAGCCCGAGGCTGTTCAAGCGAAAGGACAAAGCTGTTTCATTGTCAATGTTTTCAAACAGATGATCGTTATTCTAGTCAACATTAGGGGGGTGACCACACCCTTTTACCCCCTCTTGTGTCTGCCACTACAACACACTCGCATTATCAAGTCAATCTAAATTAATGTACTTGTAGATTATCCATATCCTTGTTCTTAAATCTATCATAGCTGTAGTTGTTCAAATAATTGTAAGTTACCAAATGTTTGATTAAATTTACATGTAGTGGAATTCAAAATCAATGAACTAAACTGAAACTAGTGCTGTACAACTTGTGATGCAAAGATAAATGGACATCACAAGGAAGATATGTAAACCTGAATGTGGAACTCACCAAGTAGGCACCAATAATATCACCTTCACCAAATGGATCAGCATAATCAGCAAAATTTGAAGATGCACAGATCTTTCCAGTACTTTCATATCCATATGATAAGCTTGCCTCTCCTATAAAAACAAATAAAGCTTTTGCCAGCAAGCTCAACTAAAGGAGAATGCATGTTCACATCCTGTAAACATTCTCAACACTTTTAAATTCTACCACTGAAAGATCATTTCACAATTGTGTTTGCAAAGTGGTAAAGCTTAGCTTTGAGTTCTAATGCACTTCTTCCTCTACATTGTTAATTGATGACGTCTTAAGAGAAGGTTATGTCAGTCAAAATGAAAAATAAATAGAATGCGACTTTTTATTTGTTACTATCACGTTTACATAAATAAAAGAAAGATACTCAGTCAGTAATGCAATTTTTAGGTAAACATCTTTTTATTGGTCACACATTTTATGATCAATACAGTCAGCATTGTCCAAGTACACACCTCAGAAAACCAAACTTGATGGGAGATTCACAAGAATCCAGTCCTACTCATGATTATATCTTGATCAAGTTTTCTCCTGGTGAGTCCCTAAACACTGCATTAGGCATGAAAATATTCTTTGTCGGAACATCTATTTAACTCAATACATGCACTCTTAGAGCATACTAAATGATCACATTGCCTATACAGTTGCAAACTGGGTAAATGAGTAAAACCCATCGTGGAAGATATTTACCTAGTTGCAAACCAGAGCTTCCGGCAGACCAACCAATTCTTACACCATGCATTGGTTGTTCACTTTCAGGCAATTCAACCTCAAGCTTCTTTGTAATCTAGAAAAAGGAGATATATATCTAAAGAAGATGAAAATCTGTTACAAACTCTTTACCATATCGTTTTTCTTATCAGATAGCACAAAGTGAGCACACAAAACCCATTCTACCCATACATGAAGGCTAAATTCATAATGTCTCTGTTAGTACGATTTGTCTATAGATACACCAGAGATTGTATCCTCATGTTTCTTCCCTCAGCTGCCCAAAGACTATACTATGGGAGGCCAAATAGTATCCTAGTTTGTATTTTGTAAAAATAGTGATGATCATGAAGCAAGTACTGTATGTATCTGTGGCTGTAAGTTAGTAACCTTGCAAAGTGGGCATAGAAACAGAAATAGAGGCCAAATTAAATTATCAGACTTCCAGTTTTGTTTACATATCCTGAAAGCTGAAGAAATTCTGGACTCAAGAGTGCAAGTTTGAAGTTTGTATCTTATTTTGTTCTGAAATTATTTCACTTTGGAACCTGAAGAAATAGGAAAATTATTTTGCACCTCTCAAACCCTGGCTATTTCGAAGTGTTTAGAATGGGAGCTTTTATGCATTCAAAACATATCTATTTCTATGAGTTCCAAGGTTGTGTCTCTGCTTTCCAAATATTTCATACAGGTCAACACCGTTCAAAAAGGGTTACAATGCAAAATCAAATCCTGATATTAATTTTACACAATAAAAGTTGTTTCTTATCTCTCTCCAACTATTGAGGAATTCAGCCGGTTTTCCACTAGGTGGATTTTTCCGTGCGCAGCGCAGCGGAGCGGCTGTTGTTTTTAGAATAATGCACATTCCGAGTATGCTCATCTTGATCAGCCCTTTTGAATTGCTGTCTTGCTTGTGGCTTTTCTCTTGATGTCATGTCATGATGAAGCTTTCGAGCAATTTGATTGGTTGGCGCCATCGAGCACGGCAGAAAAGTTGAAGTCAATCCGACTTTCAAATACGCGCGTAGCGGAGCGACAAGACATGGTCATTGTTTGTCAAAATAATGCAAATACAATAGCCGCTCCGCTGCGCGCTGAAAAATTCGCCTAGTGGAAAACCGGCTTTCTACTTTGCATTTCAGCAAGTCATCGTGTTTTGAAGTCTGATTTGCTCATGACCCCAAAATTGCTCGTGCCATCTTACTTACTTGTACATTGCTTACCTTGCATTCATAGCAGATTTTTCCAGATTTGACACCAAAGTTTGACTGTGCTCCACACCACATAAAGCAGAGATCATTCTTTACCAGGTTCCTTCCTGTCAAACCATCAGCAGATCGCACAAAATGAAGATCAGCAGAGTCTGAAATCACAAAAAAAATTGAAACTTTCAGAAGCACTAGAGACTTTCACTGTGGAAGCACACTTAACTACAATCTATCATCAAAAGTGCTGTTCTATCAGAATCTGTCGACACATGCAGTACAAGCCTTGCACATATTGATCATTGGCAAAATAGGGCAAAAATGTGGGGCAAAAGAAACGTAAGCAAGAGGTATAAAAAGAAAACTTTGGTGACTCATCAAACATGTCTATTTTTGTTTGAGAAACCCGCAACATAATAATAAAATTACCTAAATGGTCAGTGGTGGGCGCTTTGCTTATTACTGGCATGCAAAGCTTTGTTTCCAATGAAATGCATTTTGCGTATATATTTTCAACAAAGGATCATTGTTCTCCTCAACACTGTTCTGCAAGGGGGTAAAAAGGGTAAAAAGGGTGATCACCCTCTAGTGTCCACAACTGTAGATGGACTATATATATATATAACTTACATGCGTCTAATACCACTTGTTTTTCATCAAATGTAGGTTCCTGTGCCTCCTCACCCTCTTCAACAACCAGTTCAACTTCTGGAGCCCTGTGAAAGATAGAAAACAGTCCATAATCAAACAGTGGATGCATACTTTTACATGTCTCACATTAAGATAAATTTGAGAAACACCCCCAATTTTGATGTAACTGCATGGGGTGAATTATGACAAGAATTCTTCCGGCAAATGAAAGATTGCAAATTTTTAAGGAACTATAGGAGACTTCTTAGGTATTAAAACCATGTATGTGCTCAAAGCCTGTACTGTAGCTGCAATCCAAACATATTTACATACACAGTCTTCATCGTTTAATGCGTGCGATCGCACGGGCACGCATTGGCACACACATGGAGCCGATAATGCGAGCGATTCATCGCACACATGAGTCAGATGTTTGACAATTATTTTTTGCCTTCTGAAAATATCCTATTTGTTGAACTATTAGAAAAGAAATGTTTTATCGCGATCTTCTTTCATTTGCGATCGTAATCGCTGCAACTTAAATCTACTTCCTTGTTGCCCCTGTGTTCTGTGGTAGGGTACCAAGAGGTCAAGAACTTGGGTAATTCTGATTTCCGGTTTTCCCAATTGATTAAGTGCAACAATCAATTCAACTTAGATAAAGATGATGCAAAGTCATTAACGGATTAAAGAACGTGGTCATTAGGAAGACTTACAAGTTAGAGAAGGAAGGAAAATAACGTACTGAAACGCCTTTCTAAAGTTTGCAAGTTTGTGGCGAGATTTGTGCAGCACATTACAAAAGAACGTGCTAAGTCTATGTTACACGATGTTATGTTACACGATGTTACTGAATCAGAGAAGTGCAAACGAATAATACAGTAGTGCTGTTATTTGTCTTTTCAAGATCTTTGTCGATATTAGATTGCAAGAAATCTCAACAATGAAGGTCGACAGAAGATTTCATACTGTCAAAATTTCATACGCAAATCACAAGATTTTTGTCAGTAGTCAATATTATTTTCAATTGATCAAAGGATGATTTGCAGCAGCAGATCACTTAAACACCCATTACTGTTTCTTCTTTCGATGATTGTGCAAAAAATACCCTTGAAAAGCCACAGCCCATTCTGTAAGACAATCATTGGCGACTAACTGCTTTAGGTTTTCATGATAGAGCACTGCGTGGTAGCTGTTTTATGACATCGATGTTACAATTTGATAGCTTTGTTGCCGTTTTTTACTGCTCAATTTCCTTTGAAATAGGAGAAAAATCTCCTGTTGTTAAAATATGATGGAGAGAAATTTCCACTGCAAAGCAGTAGGGGTGGCAGGGAATGGACTGTTGACTTTGGAAATGTTCAGCCCATTATATCCTAGACTGGCAAGTAAAACTGGCCGTATACAACGTTTGTCCAATTCTACCTACTGTAGTTTTCTCAAGAGTATACCTGACTTGCTGTTTGCTAAATTCCTTCCTGGTCCATCTAACTTTTTCACAGTTGGTGCCGCCTCTACGGAGTTTTCTTCCATAGAGTTCCCGTTATCAGAATGACAATGAATTGTGATATTATTTTTCTGGATACCCAAAATACCATCTCTTTTTACAAAATCCCGAATCGCGAAATCTAAAACCGTTTTCCTGGTAAACCCTTTTGCGCATCTCTTCAAAGATCGAAGAAGGGTAAAGAAGGAGCTTTCAAGAAAAGCTGTTGAACGTGGAAGTTTTAAAAACGGAACAGTTTCAAAGCAAAACGCATTAGGAACAGATCTTTCAAATAGAAACACAGACAACGAATCAAAAAGGAATTCATGAAGATATTTGTATAATGCCAATGTTCCATGTTTGTTACAACAAGAATATGATAGGAAAGACTTTTTGGTGAAGAAAAACGGACACGAACCAAAACTAGCGAAAACGGATGGGTGGAAACAGTGCCTTAGACCGTCTATGTAATGCTTTCATCTTGGATACAAGTTTGATCATGAGTCCTGGTTGTAGTTGTTGCAATGCATATAATCAGTGCAGGTGATAAACAACTCGAGCTCTCAAGAGAGACAGAGATGTATTTGAGTTATCACGTTTCCTATATATTATTCCAAACTAAAGGGATAATAAATTTTCCAAGATACGGGGTATTTTGCAATAACTAATTTTGAGTTATCCAGGTACTGTGGTGTTGGTATGCTTCTGAAATTGTTACCATCTGGAAACCATTAACGTAGGTAGAAGTGTGAATCGCACGCATGGACAAAATTATGCGTGTGATTTGCCACACACATGACTATTTTCTTATGACGAAGACTGCATACATTATTTAACTGGCAAGTCTAAAAATATTGCAACTGAACAGTACCTTTATCTTTCATTTTCTGGTTTCTACAATGCAATATGGCAATTATAACTCCACATACCACCAGCTCAAAATTCTTCAAAATGATGTCCACATATTTTTGGAAAGGAGGCTGACATAGACAATTGTTGCAAATACAACAATTTCTTCCCAAATGCACTAGTGAACAGTCACCTTATGTATTACAACAGTAATCAGTCTGAAACAAAATATATCTTTGAACTTACACAACAATCTTCTCTTCCTCAGCCTTCTTTTCTTCCTTCCTTTTTTGCTCCTCTTTTTCCTTTGCTTCTTTTGCCTCTTGTTCAGCCTTTGCTTTTCTAGCTGCTTCCTCTGCAGCTTTCTCTTCTTCTGCCTTAGCCTTAGCTTCTGCCTCTGCTGCAAGTTCTTCTGCTGTCTTCTCTTCCTGTTGTTCCTGTCCACCATCCTCTTTATCTTCAGCCATTTCTTCATCCTTGTTTTCGTCTTCAGCTTTTTCTGTAGCTTGCTCTACTCCCTCCCCAGATTTGGATTCCATGGGCTCTTCTGGTGCTTCTTCAGCAGGAGCAACATCTAAAAACGATAACAGACAAATTCAATTTTACAGCCAATGAAACAATATATTCAGTTGAACTTGGAGAGAATATTTTCAAAACATAACAGCTCAAAGCAATCAAGCAACGCACAATAGTCACAAGGCAGTTTAAAATAGAGGTAAAAAGGCAATGATCAAAAATTGTGGATCATAGGACAATTCTGCTCTAGGTTCAAGTGTATAATAGGGATACGTTTCATGGGATACGGTTCACGGTCCATTCAATATTTGGTGCATACGTATGGGTATCTTGCATGTATCAACGGATCAGCTGCAGGAATTCTTCAGAACTCTTCTCAATTCACTGGGTACGGTGCTTTCCACTTGGCCACTGTAGGAGTCAAACAGAACACGATTTGAACCCATTCAATCTACAGTATAAATATCACAATAAGATTATAACTCCACATATCAGCAATTTCATTATAGTCATTTATCAACAAAGTAATGTGACATTTGTATGAATAGCATCGTAATTCTACAGTTGCCCTGTACAAATGAGTCCATAACTGAACAAGCGCGATGCTTAGGAACTACCAAGCCCCCATAAATACAGCCAAAAACTTTGGAACACAAAAGGAAAATTGTGGAATTACCATGAAGGATAGCTGATATGGTTTCAATAGCTTCTTCACCACAACTGAATCATGGCCTGTCAAGAGATGTTTCATTAACATTTAACAAATGTACAAAAAAGATTTTACAATTAATTCAATCTACTTTATACAGCAATACACATTCCATTCTTACAAACAATGTATTCTCTTCAACAATAATATCCATAGTTCACTGGTTCTTCAAACAGTTTTTCTTTGACAAATCAGTTTCTCCCGCGAAGACTTGGTCCAAGTAATGTACAGTATCCAATTGCACAATAGCTCTCCACTGCATATCAATGCAGTTTAAACATACAAGGTGGCGCAATCTCCTGAATTCTGCCAAATAGGTACAAATTGATGGTACAAATATATGTATGCAACACCTGTCAGTCCTTGAAGCTATCAAAATGTATGTGAATTCAAATATTGTCAAACAAAGATATCATTAAGGCAGAACATTGCTTTGCAAAACTCCAAGGCATGCAGAATACAACTCTTTGCAAATAGGAAGTACTAAGTCAGGGATATATCACATATGTTAGGCGTGGAGCATAAAATTGTCATGCAAAGAAATGCAATCATTTAAGCTGAGTCCATATAAAAGACATCATGTGGCCAACTATAAGATAGGAACTAATGACTTGAGGCATGGAATGATCAGTTGAAATAGCATTAACAAATGGGGTGACATACTTACCTACGTTTTGCCATTCAACAAGGAAGTTTTGATGCCTACAAGAAATAAGAATTAACCCTGCCCAAACATAAACAAATTAGGAAAAAGAAAATCAAACCAGTATGGCTGAACTACTAGCAGACTGGCTGCTCTTGCACAATTTCTTTGGGATAGCCCTAACATAAGCCCAATTGGTCCATTGGAGCTCTACTACAGTAACTATATTTATATGCAGAACTGGTATATCCTCATTTGAAATTTGCAACTCTGGATCAGCAAGAAAAGCTATCCTTCAACTCTTCCTTTGGCCCATTTTTGTATATTGCTATCTGGTGGCTCCAATCAGTGACAGCATCAATTGGTGACAGCATCAATTGGCAAGTTTATGCTTGCTGTGCTCATCCTTTACAAAGCAGTTGCTTCAATTCTGGTTTATTGCAGGCAAAGAAATTAAATCTGCTAAAAGTTGACAACCTTTCTCCATAACTTCCTTGAGTCTTGATAACTTTGTAAATAATGCATGGAAATTAAAGCAATTGGTCTTTGTGATAATCAGTTTGACTCCAAATGATCAATGCGAAAGTCCTCCTTGAAAGTGCTCCTTACAACCACAAGGGTACTGCATGTCAAATGATTGATAGTTAAGTCTTTGTGACAGATTCTCCAAGAGCTTTTACTCTGCGTAATTGATATCTAACTGCATTTCAGCGAATCAAATAAGATATAGAGATAAGGAACAAATATACTGATTGTTCTAAACCACCTCGTTGGTTTCTTCCCCAAGTTTCCTTTACACTGTTTGCAAATATCACCAGTAAACACGATCGGTATTTCCATGAGCAAGCTAAAATGCATGTTATGGGCTCTGCGTTGGAATCTTACCAATTTTCAGTGGAATGAATAACTGAAGCCTCCTATATAATAACATTGTGCAAACGGTCAAATAGCCATTTAGCGACTTTTATTCTGACTACAAATACAAGCAAAGCAGTGATATCCTTGCCTTGAACATTCCTGATTGGATTGAGGAGACCACACGAAGAGTAACTGAATGTCTGGAAGTATTCTTCTGCAGCAAACTTGGAATATTGTTTCGAAGGACATAAACCATACATTTCCAGTTTTCTTGAATTCAAAATCAATTCAAAGTCAAGTCTTGAAATTCAATATCTCTTGAAAAAGTTGACATGAACACAAGGAAACAACTGCAAATCTATTCTTTCTTGTCTCAGTGACTACACATTTCTTACAATTAGTTCCATTTTTGAACTGATGGAACATCAGATATTCAACAATGAACAGTCCTGTATTCCTATTTCTCTTCTACTTGGAGACTGGTAAATTGGATCTGACTTGTTACTTACCTGTCCAAATTTGTTACTTACCTATCCAAACTTGAGTTTGTAACATATTTTAAAACTGAGCATCAAGAGAATGGGCACAACCATATAAACATACAAACTAAATTTTGACAAGATCATACAAACATTCAACTTGAGGCCAGTGGAATGACGGCTTAACAAGGGCATTTTTGAACACTTTCTACAGTGTAAACTTCCTTCAAAAGTAGTGTTCCCCATAGCTGTGGGCCTTACTGTCATATCCATATAGTTCACCACTTTTTTGAGCCTGCAAATCTAGATTTATCAGTTTTCCAACAGTCTTGTATCCATCAAATGCTGAAACTGAATTGTTGAAATTTCTCTCTTTGCATGAAATTCAAAATGTCAATTTCAAATTTTGACTGTGACAGACTAGGAATCAAATGTTTTTGACAATTTTTGCTAGTGGCCCATCGACAAAACCTCCGAAGCCTCATTTTCACAGCCCAATCTGACAGCGAAAATGAGAAAGAAGACAAAAGAAACCTGAGAAGCTTTTCCACATTTGAAGCAATTATTACTGATTTTGAGTGAAATAATCGTCTTTGCTTAGAGTCCAATGCCCAAGGGGCTTACCAGACTGGAAACTTGAAACCTGTACCAAAATACAAGGCCATGTAATAGCCATGTACGAGCCTTGTAGTTATGGCCTTGTAACCTTGTTTTAGCCTAGAAAAGCCTTGCTGTAACTTTGTAAATGTCTTGAAAATGCTAATTAGCCTTGTGGAAGCCTTGTGGAAACCTTATGTTAGACTGGTTGTAAGCTGGAATCTTACTGATAGCCTTGTAATTTTCTTCATAGGTTAGTACAGGGTTATAATCCCCGCTAGAAGGCTAAAAGTTGGCCTGTACAAGGCTAAAACTTGGCCTTGTATTTTTGTACAGGAAGTAAGATTTCTGCAGAAATTTTACAGTTTCTGCAGTTGAGAACAATGGGTTTGAACAATAGATCTTTTGTTTATGACAAATGTGCAGCTTACCACCTGATTACATGAGAGTTTACAGCCTTGGGATTGATTTCAACCCACCTGACTGAGTTGAAATAAATTTGCTATCACATGCGTATTTTCACGCCTCAAAAAATTCACCTCGGCTAGAAGAGATAGGAGAGCTTGGCTGGAGCCACCCATTTTGTATTTTTTTTCGCCTGCTCCAGCCTGCTCCGGCCTGCTCCGGCCATTCAATAGAGAAATGTGAAACTGTAAGGTATCTTTTTAATAACTGCTAAAACAAAATTTGGTGTTGATATCTGGTGTGGTTTATCATTAACAGTCTTTAGTCCCACATAGACCTTTGTTTCTCACCATTGACATTGATTTGGGCCAATACCCTTTTTACATTTGTTTTCAACTGCTCCTGCTAGGCTCCGGCCAAGCTCTGGCCATTGGCCAGAGCCTCGGCACCCTCCTGAAGAGATTTCAACCCCCCAGGTATAATTTCATCCCTGGGGTTGATATTTTTCATTGTAATTGAAAATTAAAACCAACAAAGGAATAAATGGAGAGGTGAGGTGGAATTTCATCTCAGCCAGGTAGGTTGTTACTCAACTACCCAGGGTTGAAAAATCTCATGTGATCAGGCCCTTAGAGGCCCTTTAAATGATAAATTTCCACCCCTGTTGATCAGCATGGGCCGAGTTTTAACTGCATCACTTGTGCCTTGCGTTTACATGAAATCTCAAGATGGGTTGAGATTATGTCCATGGTTGCAAACAATAGAAGTAGGGATGTGAGCCCCCTTCAAAAATTTGAATGATCGCGGAAATAGATTTGATCTCCTTTGTTCACATTCTATATTTGATTTCAATACATCCTGAGTTGAAAAACTTTTGCCCTTCCATGAAAATTTCAACCTTTGAAATTTCAACACACAGGTTGAGATGCCAAGTTAAGTTGAGCCAGGGTTGAGTTTCAACTTGAAGGCTTACACCCATCATACAAGTTGAAACTCAACTCATGATCAACTCAACACAGGTTGAAATTCCTTCTGTAAAGCAGTGAAGGGCCTCTTAGATTGAAAACCGTGGAACTTCCTGCGCATGCAAGATATTGTTGGCGCTATACAAACTTTCCAGTTTTGGGGGCTGGGAATATTTTTGAGCAAATATCAGGAGGGTGGGCTAGAGTGCAGTTTAGCAGGCAGCATTTGAATTTGTGCTGTTGTATGGCACCGGCAATGGTTAGGACCCTAGGGTTAGTTTCAGAAAAAAGGTTTTGGGGTAAGTTAGGGTTATCTAGGGTAAGGTTTAGTTATAGTAAGGGATTTGTTTGGGTTAAAGTTGGGGTTTAGTTCAATATCTGCCGGAGGAATATAATATTTAGGGAGCACGCCCACTAAACTGCACTCGTCCCTCAGCCAGGGTGCCTCACTCTTCGTTTCTTGCACAAAGAAGTGAGCAGATGCAAACAATAGAAGAACATAAGGTCCCATTTTTCCTTGCACATTGTGCGGTGAAGTCCCAGTCCAGGAGTCAGCAGGGGAGGATTTGAACAAGACATGTTCAATGACTTATTTAGCTATGCAGCTTTCTGTCTGATTTTTCCCCCTTATCTGAATCGATGGAAGGAGAGAGGGATGATAGATTTCATCCCCACCCTTCTCCATTTCCCTGCCCTGGCCCTACCTACATTTGGCCGTGTAGACGACTTCTGACTTGTTTAATTTGTTAATTACCTTCCACTCGTGCTGACTTTTCAACATCTTTGCCATCCTGGGCCTCTCCTTGCGCGCCATCTTCTTTGCTTTGTTCTTCCATCTCTGCGTCGTCGTTAGGAAGCGGTACTTTGGTTGGTTCAGCTTTTTCTGCACCGTTGACGTCTTGAGGCTCTCCTTCTCCACTTTCCTGACTTTCTTGTGAGTCTACTGCTTCAGAATGGCCCCCGGCATCACCATCTTCGTCTGCCATCGTTCTGTCTAGGCCCTGGATCGCATCCAAGAGCCTCGAGGCCAACTCATCCTTTTTACCTTTTGTTGATAAACTACGCTTCGACAGCTCAGCTTTGAGTTCTGCAACTTTTAACTTCTTGACCGCAGCAGCGGTTAACTCACTCATGTTTGTTGTTGGTTCGCTATTTCTGTGTTTAAATGTATGTTTTTCGTTGCTTCCCTCCAACCTTTTTCGCTTTTCAGAGAGAATAAAAAACACGCGTGCTGGCCAACAAAAAGATCCCGGATAAAAGACATGTATCCCACAATGCCCTGCGAATCAACATTTACCATTAGGATATGGCTGCCTGCTGAGGCTGGCTGTTTATACTTACCAACCACCAGATTACTGACAAAACAACCGCAAAATCAGCCGACCAAAATTGTTAAATCAAATTTCAAGGAATTCCGAAAAAGACGGAGATAAATTCAAATATTGAACATATTTTTCACACACATACAGTCCTGAAGAAATTGTCATTGAAGTGACTCCTTCATGTAGAGTAGCGTCGCCCATTATGGCCGGTCGCCCATTATGGCCGGCTAGCAAGAGAAATCAAATTTCAGGGGACTGACGACTAGAAATAAAATTGCAATTGCGCGGAAAATCTTCACTGACATCTATTTTATCATGATTTGACCTTCACTGAAGTTTCAGTTCATTTGCATTGAAACCCGACGAGATGGTTTGTGCATATCTCTAATTGATTGTTTCAAGTATTGCAAATTTCATGATTCCATTTACATTCCTTCCTTCTTTTTCATTCGCTTGGCACCTTGCGGTTTGAAATTTTTGAAATATGCTTTGATTTTTCAGAAGTTCTGTCTCTAGAGAGGAAATCTACAATGAAACCAAAACAAAGTGACTTCTAATTCAAATCAGGGACGTAGGAAGCATCTCAAACTTGGAGGGGCACGACACTTCGAGGGCACTTTTTCCATTAAGCTAAAGGGGCATTTCCTGAAAACAAAAAGGGCACTTCTTTGTTTATTTCAAAATCTTGGGGGGGGGCACGTGCCCCCAGTGCCCCCCCGGTTCCTACGTCTCTGATTCAAATTTAAGATTATGAAGTCTCAGTGCTGCAAATTGCTATTTTCGTCGCCCATTATGCCCATCAGTTTACCAGAGAAGTTTCCAATCGCTTCAAAATATTAAAATGCAAAATCTATTTAAAAAAACACCAATTTGGGTTAAAATCTTACTTACTGACTTGGAAAATCATCGAAACCCAAAAAACGCAGCATTATATTAAATCTATTTTCATTTTAGAAGCTATGCCAAAACTCATCTATCCAATCACAAGAGATAAGGCAGGATTTAGAACAACTCGAAGCATGTATTTCAATTGCCAAAAATCGAAGTTTAAGTTGATTCTTATTGATATTTTTGTGTTTAAAGTACCAAATAATAAACAAAGAACAATAGTTAAAACTGTTTTTCTTCTTAAGACTTTTTACTGGAGAGTAGTGTTCATTGTTTCTCCTGCGGCCATAATGGGCGACGCTGGAAGAAAACGACGTTTTTACCCCCTCCTTTAAAATCTTCTAAAATCAGTATAAAGAGTTTACGTAAAAAGTCAATACTTTGTGATCTTTTTCTCCATTAGTTGGTGATATAATCTGGCTATTTGGTTTTTTCATTAATTGCTCTCTTTCGATCTAACTCAGAACTTCGCGACGACATGGGCATAATGGGTGACACCACTCTAGTGAAGAAATGAAAGACTTGCTCAAGGGCTCTTTACCTAGCGAAGGTTTACACGTGAACTTTCTTTCTCGTTTACTTTCTTTCTTTGTCTTCTCGAAATTCTCTCTACATTCTTTGTGCTATTCAATGCAAATTTACTATCGTGCACGGTAAACAGAAGCTTCAAATGCTACATAAATTATTCATTTATATACCTAATTTAGGACCAATCACCAAGGGGTGGAAACAGATTCCTGCATTGGTTTTCATCATCTTCATCATCGGCGTAGGGGAAGATAAAATTTGGGGGGGCTGCCCGACAAAAAATCCACTGTTTGAGAAAATTTTGCCCGACTTGAGGCGGATTTCTGCCCGATTATGGCTGATTTTTGCAAATTTTTCTGACGTTGGGGGGGCTGCAGCCCCCCCTAGCCCCTATCTCCTATGATCTTCATCTTTGTCGACTTTTGATTGAAATCAACGATCAGGTATTGAAGCCAAAGTATTGATCCGCCGTCAATGAAAATCTCAGTCAACCTACCAATCAATATGCAATCGATCGTTGAAACTTCTTTTTCTTCGGATATTCATATTCAGTTACGTCATGCTGTGGATGTTTAAATTTCTACTTCTGAAACCATTTTATAATCTTCACATGGAGCAGTGCACAGTGAATAGAATAATGAATTAATTGAGTTATGTTGTGTGCTTTGCTCATACACACCATATATAAGAGTTTCCACCGAAGGAATTTTCATCATTTCATACATGCTTCTTTAAAGAAACACAAACACCTCTTCTGATATAAATTCCGTATAAATTTGAATACAACCATCTCTCTTTCTCACCATTTGCAATGGAGGAGCAAGACTAAAGAATGCATCCACGTCTATCAAGGCAAAAAAAGCAAGCGAGAACCGTGAGAACATTCTTCAGTGCAACACCATAGTGGTAACACAAACCGACAACCATAGACATATTTCTTCAAGGACCTTACAACAGCTTGCTTCAAAATTCAAGAAGATTTTGCTAATTATTTTCAGAAAAGTGCTGTGAGAGAACTTGACGAAAGAAAATTCCGTTAGAAAATTTTGCAGAGGCAAACGTTGCTGGAATTGACAAACAAGTGAAACTCTCTTCACAATAAGTTTAGTAATACCAAGATAACAGAATTCGACAAATTGTGAGACGAAATAGTGAAGACTGAAGGGTTTGTCATCGTACCCTACGTAACAGGAGCAGCGATCAGTAACGGATTCAGACAAGATCCTACTTTCTGTTTTACGAGACGTTTAATTTGGTAAAGTATCTTGATAAAAACAAGTTAGGACAATTTCAGGAATACCTCTTGCAGAAAACATGACATTTGAAAGCAACGATAACCCAATTGCTATTTCTATCAGTGTGATCTTGTCACTTATTGGAGTCTTTGGAAATGGCCTAGTCATAACTGTCGTACTGCGTCGATTTAAGTTTGAATCAGCGACATATTTACTCATTTGTCATTTAGCATTGTGCGATTTATTCACGTGTATATTTGTGGCACCGTTGTACCCCATTGCAAATAAAACGAGAAGCTTTCCGGTATGCCAAGCAGCAATTTTCATTTTCTGCTTACAATTACTCAGTTCATCATGGACTCTCATGCTCATTGCATGTGAAAGATACGTGTATATTAAATACCCCCTTAGACACGGGTTGATATTTACTATAAAAAGGATAATATTAACAGTTAGCTCACTGTGGGCGTTTTCTATTGCACTTGTAGCCGCAATGATCACCGTGGATTTAAGAGAAACCAAGGAAGAAGTGTGTTTGGGGAAGTTTGCAAATAAATGGATATTGTACATTTATTACCCATTTCTTACCGTTTTGCCGATCATCTTAATGCTATTTGCATATAGTTATATTTTGCGGATCGCGTTGCGACAACAGCGTAAAATTGAAGACTTTGGTACTGTCGAAGATAAACGAACAAAAGCTATGAAATTACGAAAAGAGAGAAGAACGATAGTGACGCTTTTCATACTTGTTATCTCATACGCTGTATGTACCTTGCCTTATGCTATCATTTCAGTCCTTGATGTAATTGACATTAATATCATCGGGAAACGAGGAGCAATAGATAATATAGCTTTGTTATGGTTTACCAACGCAATCATAAATCCCGGATTGTATGCATTGACCAACAAAGAACTTCGCAACGAAATACGAAGAGTTGTATCATTGAGAAGAAATAATACTGTGACCGGGAGCGATGGTGTTTAAGGACTGCATGCATGTAAAAGGACTCAAGCCTCAGTTGCTGTATAATTTCAAATCTTTAAAATCAATTGTGTAGCAGGGCATCTTTTAACATACACAATGGTGGAAATTCCCCACCAGCCCCTTTAATGCCCTCACTAGTCGTACTCATTTTCCCTACCCATGAAACGCCCTTTTCAGTCAAAAAGTCTTTGGAACATCATTGACGTATGTTGAAGACAGGCCACAAGACATGTTAGAATATTAGAAGAATAACGAAATATTCATCTTTCTAGCACCCAGTTGTGTCAACTGTTTGCTATCATATTTGTCTTTCATTGACTGTTTGAGTTGATGTTAACTTGGTATTAGATAATATGTTGCTTTCGCTCTAAGAAAAGATGTTCTGTTGTGTAAATGGTTATTACATCTGTGTGCTTGCCTGCTTTGATTCAAAAGAATGGCTTGAACACGGGTAATGGGAAAAAATTAGCATAAAAGTAACAAGTACCTCTCTTTTTACTTTAGTGTTTGCCAATTTTCCAACTTTTGTCTGGACTACATTAGGCCAACCACGACAATGTTTGTGATACAAACAGTTCCAGTTTCCACTTGAAAGAAATAAGACAAACTTGGCAAATTTGGCAAACACTAAAGTAAAAAGAGAGGTACTTGTTGCTTTTATACTTATTATCCACATTACCTGCGGCTTGAAAGGAACTTCATGCTCATGCCCTCTCTCTGATTGTTGCCCGTTTGTGTGGTTGCTGATTTATGGCAAAGGAAAGGCAAAGCATGGGGTTGCTTCAAAAACAGCACTTCTATTGTTCTCCAGCTGTGTCAAAATCAAATAATGTTTGAAAGAAAGGATTCTAGCGTCATATTTAAATTTTCTTTTCATTTTTAAAAGGGTTGACAGTGAAAAACGACATTATTAACCCTTTGAAAATACAGAAAAAAATTGAAATAACACTAGAGCTCTTTCCTTGAAAATTGACTTAATTGTGCCTTTCGGGAAACAACAAAATATGTATATATATAAAGGGAAGCTTGAAATGAGACGTATCGCTGCGTATGAGCTGCAACCGCGTCAACAGTATTTAAATAATGGCGGCATTCGATTCCTTGCTGTGCTGTGACGAGAGAAAAACGAAGGAATAGCAACATTATCAAGCTTTACTCGCAATGCCGTGGAATAGAAACAACACAGTGAGTAAAAATACAATTTTGATCATAATATAGGCCACATCAACGGTGCATTATTGCCCATGATCAGTGTTATAGTTTTTGTGCTAAGATGTTTCAAAAAGGGGTATAACTTTTTCTGACTCGCCCGGTAAGCGTTGCCAGCTATTACAATTCGTCTGGAATTAGATGTCACCTGCAAATGCCCACAAATAAGAACAATAGAAGTGTTTTGCAAAACAATTTTGCGTTATCGGCAATTTCAGGTGACATCCAATTTGAGATGGACTTTAGTTAGTTGCTGCTTTGTACATTACTAATATCAACACCAATGCGTCTTCTGGCTGCAAGTAGATTCCTCAGTTCTCGACGCAGTTCTTTGTTTGTTAATGCATACAAGAGGGGATTCATCACTGCATTGATAAACCATAGCATTGCCACATTATAGACAGTCCCTCTGTTACCTTTAATGATGTTAGGATCAATAGCATCAAGTAAAGCAACCAAACAAAACGGTGAAATGCAAAACACATAGGCGAACACTACCATATACAGCATTAGAATTGTCCGTCGTTCTTTCCGTAACTTTTCTGTTCTTGCACGTTTATCAGCAACATTCGCGAACTCTGCCACTCTACGCTGTTGTTGCAGTGCTATTTTCAATATGTACGTGTACACGAATGACATTAGGATTATTGGCAGAAGGAAAAACAGTACGAAATATGTGCCCATGAGCCAACGGCTGATCATCAAAGTTGGCAAACATAAGCCACCTCCTAGTCTAGCAAAGTTCACTGAGACTACTGCTGAGGCTAGCGTCACAGAAGAAGCCCAAAGCAAGCAAATTAAATACGCTATTCTCTTTGTAGTGATCATCAATGTGTATCGTAAAGGATATTTAATGTATATGTAACGTTCATATGCAATCAACACAAGTGTCCACCATGAGCATAATACTGGCGCACAGGTCATGAAGATGGTTATTTGGCATGTTAAGAAGCTTCCAGTTTCAATAGCAGAGACGTATAATGGTCCGACAAATAAGCATGTTAAGAGATCACAAAATGCTAAATGACAGATTAAGAGATATGTCAGTGATTCGGGTTTGAATTTACGCCAAATGACGGTTATTATAATGCTGTTCCCAATTATACCAAGTATTGAGAATAATGCCAAAAAAGAATATTCTGTAGCGAATTTTGTGTTATCATACTCCATTTCCATGGCTCGCATGAATTCCCCGTTATGTTGTCAGTTTTGAAGATAGATGCAGTAGTAGACCAAAGATACTATACTTTATGCAGAAGTGCTACTTGCAGAGGATTGAATACTTCAAATCGTTCTAAGCCCATTACGGATGATGCATTTTCTTTCAATTTCCTGCTCCATATACTTTTATTGTCAATAAAATAAGATGCGAGGTTTCAAAGACTTCTGTCTGATGAAGATCACAAATCTTATGTTTTCAGTCTCCCGGTACCATTTAACTTTTGCTGTCGAAGGATGCAATAATTCAATCATTGATTTTCTGAAATGTTACTTGTACAGGTTCTGAAGTCTGCTGATTGTTAGCTCTCCACTTTAGGATGGCAAATCATATCCATATTTGTACCATGATGGTCCTGCTTCAAGGAACTACTATCTGGATTACATATCAATAAAGAACTTTGCTGGCAAGCAGCAAGATATTGATAAGCATGATAAACTTTATTTATTTAACCTTTATTTCTTTTTCCACTGCATCTCGATCATTGGCTGGAAACTTTGTTTGTTTGTAAATTTATTTTGATTCGATTAACTACTATAGCTAACAATATATACACATATATACAAAGATGAACACAAAAATAAAACGACTTGGAGTTCTTCTACAATTTTCTTCTTCAATTCTCAACACGTTTCGACTCTATGGTCATCGTCAGGAGAATGAATATTTATGTGATGGTGTGCCCTTTTTATAGCCTGTTAGCGGTCACGTGATTAAAAAGGGGTCACGTGATGCCTAGTTGGGGTCACGTGATGCAAAATATGGCGTCACATGAATCCTTGATTGGATTTTAAAGTTACGTTTTATGTGTAGAAAATGATAGGCCACAGGGAAACAAAGTATTGAATAAATGGAAGAACGGAAACAAAATGGCCTATCCATTGGTTTTTTGAGGAATTTTTTGCTAATATTTGTCTGGGTGGTTAAGTTTGTTATTTAGACCTTTTGGTGTAAGAGTCTGCAGTCGCATAATCCAGTTATCTTCGTGAGTTTCCAATAATTTTGTTATATTGTCGGCGTCTTCTTTCTCAATTCGTTCGATTATTGTAAACCTTGCGTCCCTTGCAAAGATATGGTGCTGTTGTTTAAAGTGTTTCTCTACGGGAAGGAGCTTGTCGTATTGAGTTGATTTTATTCTAGACATATATACACATATATACATATATACAAAGTTGACTAATCAAAATCGAATATAACTACAGGAAGTAAATTAAATTTGTTTTTGTTTTATAAATCATAAAATTAAATTGCACTAACAGGCACTAATTTGTAACATTAGGCAGGCAATGACAAGCACTGCATTTACAGGAGGGTCCGTCCCATCGTTTTATCAGATTTTTAAAAGTTTTCAAGTTTTCTGCTGCTTTCAGCTCGTTTGGTAGGCCATTCCAAATCTGTGGACCAATAGACATCAGACTGTTGGACCCGAATGTTGTTTGATTAGGCCTAACATGGGCTAAGTTATTTGGATTTCTTAATGAATAATTTGATGACCGTAATTTAAAAACGTTTTGCATGAACTGTGGGTTCAACTGTTTCACTGTTTTGAATATTTCTATGCACAGGACTCTTTGGCGAGCAATGAGCATTGTGCATTTATCTGACTTCGAAAGCAAATCGTTATACGAACTGGTATGATCATTATAGAGAAATCTTAGAGCGCGTTCTTGTAACTTTTCAATTTTCTGTAATGATTTGGAAGATGAAAAATACCAGACCAAGGGACAGTAATCAAAATTAGAATATACAAAGCTCTGAACAAGAATCGTTTTTTCTTTACAGCCAATGAACGACTTTAATCTTTTAAGAACATTTAATTGTGCTGCAGCTTTTTTGCAAAGATTCGAAATATGTGGGTCGAAATCAAGTTTATAATCCAGCGTAACGCCTAAAAGTTTCACAGTCTCCTCAGATTTGATTATTTTGCCGTTAATGTTAATTTGTTCTCCACTAGTATTTTTCCGGTTTTTTCTGAGCAATATAGCATGGAATTTTTCAGGGTTAGCAATCATTTCATTTTGTTTCAACCAGGACAAGCAACTCCTGTTTCTTTTTCTAAAATATTTACAAGATCGGGCATGCTTTTAGAAAAATAAGTGCGTGTATTATCATCAGCGTAATTATAAAGCGTTGCCTGTTTTATAAAGTAAAATAAGTCATTGATGTAAAAGTTGAAAAGGATTGGTCCCAGCACAGAGCCTTGGGGTACACCAGATATAACCTCCTGAAAAGAACTATACGTATTATTTATCCTAACACATTGTTTTCGTCTTTTGAGGTAAGAATAGGTAAGGACCAGTGGCGTCGCCACGGGGTGGACTGGGGTGGACATGTCCACCCCAGTTTTCCGAGAGTTCGATTTTTCAATTTCTCGAAATCCGTCAAAAAACTTTGGGGGAGGGGGTAGATTTTTATTGACTTGGAATTATTGTGATAACTGGTTTTCCTCTTGAATTCTGAATTTCGTTATTGAACATTTCGAGAAAACTCTTAACTTTCAATTGATATATTTTCCTTCCTCGTAAATTGATATATGATGTATTTTTCTATTTCGATTTTTGTTATGCAAAAATGCCCGCTCTTACGAAAAATGCTGCTTGAGATGGTTGCTTTTCCAAAAATATCGAAATAGATGAAAATAATAAAAAGGGCGTTTCCCGCGTTTTCCGAGGGCCTGAAAGGCGTGGTCAGGGAAAATTTTCTGGGGGCCACATACCCATACCCTCTCCTATTTTTCCACCCCAGATTGTTTGGGCTGGCGACGCCCCTGGTAAGGACTAGTGCATCTTCGTCAAATCCATATGCATGTAATTTGGCAATAAGTAAGTCATGCGGAATACAGTCGAAGGCTTTTGAAAGATCCATCCATTAAAACACTTTTAACCACTACTTGAATGGACTTGCTACAAGTCTCTCTCGCCCCGCCTAACAACGGTAAACGGCAACAACTGAAAAATCAAAGACTTTCCAGAACCAGTAGGCTGTGAGACTAACACGTCATGGCCTTTCAATATTCCAACTGCAGCATTCCGCTGGAAGTCTCGAAGTTTATCGCAGCGAAGAGCTCTTGCAGCATTGTCAACTGTTACCTCGTAGCTTATGTCCGCCATTGCCGAAGAATGTCACAGAACCTCGCTCTCGCTCTTATCATATGATCAGAGGTGACCCCCCTTTTCAGTCTTTGCTTCATTGTTATTTCTAAGCATATGATTGGATATTGGCTTTTTGTCAAAGGATGCCGACTGGACAGAATCCTGTCCAGCCAGCACTCAGCTTGCCAATTATTACAAGTCTCTCTCGCTATTTTTTCCTCCCCCCGTTTTTCCGCGAGAGAGACTTGTAGCAAGTCCATGCGCCGCGCCTCCGCGTTCCTTTTAGCTTCGCTGTAGTTCGTGTAAGTGACAGTACTTGAGTGGAAAATGTGTCGTCTTTTGTTCATTCAATAAAGCAGTACTTAAGTGGAAATGGAAGGAAATGTATATACTGTAAGTGTATTTTGGGATTTGCATATTGCGTGGAAGTTTGGACGTGAAAGAGATGAATCCTGCGGAAAAGTTGTTGTGGATGCCTTGGTTGTTTCAGTTGTTTCAGTTGAGTTAATCTAGCGGTGTTTGTTGCCTTAAGGACTTAGGCGCCTTAGCGCTTTTAGTTGCGTTAGTTACCTAACGGGCCTGAGTTGGTTTAGTGGCCTTACTTACGTTAGTTCGCTTCTTCTTCTAGTTGTTGAGTAGATGTAGTTGCGTTTCTTGCCTTAGTGGACTTAGTTGCGCCAGGACCTTTAGTGCCCTTGGTTGCCTTATTGGCCTTGGTAGACTTAGTAGGCTATCTTAGGTTAGTTGGCGTCTTGTTTTAGTTGCTGAGTAGATCTGGTTGCATTTCTTGCCTTAGTGGAGTTGGTTATGGCTTGATTTCATTTGAATTGTTTTTTTCTTTTTTACCCTTGGTAGTCCCTCAGTTATAAAAATAACTGATTTATAGGGGACAATGCTAAGAACTTAAAGTAACTAATTTACAATATATACAATAGTTGTTAATGTAACTAAAGTAAATTATAATTTGTCATTTGATGATTCATATTTGAATGCTTTCAGGGTTGAAAATGTCTAACTTCAGCGCCTTTGGTGGCGTTAGTTTCCTTTTGGCCTTCGTTGCTTTAGTTGACTTACTTAGCTATGTTAGTTGTTGTCTTGTTTCAGTTGTGGAGTTGGTTTTGTGTTGCTTCTTCCCTTAGTGGACTTAGTTGCCTCAGCACCTTTAGTTGTGTTAGTTGCCGTATTGGCCTTCGTCGCTTTAGTTGAGTTACTTATGTTAGTTGTTGTCTTAATTCAGTTGTGTTGTTTCTTTCCTCAGTGGACTAAGTCGCCTCAGCGCCTTCAGTTGTGTTAGTTGCCATATTGGCCTTCGTTGCTTTAGTTGAGTTACTTATGTTAGTTGTTGTCTTGTTTCAGTTGTGTTGTTTCTTCCCTTAGTGGACTAAGTCGCCTCGGCGCCTTTAGTTGTGTTAGTTGCCGTATTGGCCTTCGTTGCTTTAGTTGAGTTACTTATGTTAGTTGTTGTCTTGTTTCAGTTGCGGAGTTGGTTTTTGTGTTGTTTCTTCCCTCAATTTCTTTACTTGCCCTAAGTAGTTTAGTTGAAACAGTTATAGGGGAAAATTATGAGCTTTTTTGACCTACCATTTATGGTGGGGGGGGGGGGGGAAGGCTCTTTCCACCCCTCTCTCAAAACTGCCTTAGACTCACCAGGATTTAAAACAACTTGGTTCAGTTATAGCGTAGACTTGGCCCAGGTCTATCTCTTCAGTCCGTAACACAGAGTGGATTGTTCGTTGGTGGCCCTTAATAGCACCTCAAGTGTCGTTTTTGATTACAAAGTCCAACTTTGTAATCTAAGAGGGGGCTCCGGGTCAGTCAGAAAGTCAGAAAGAAAGAATGAAAGAAAGAAAGAAAGAAAGAAAGAAAGAAAGAAAGAAAGAAAGAAAGAAAGAAAGAAAGAAAGAAAGAAAGTCCATCACGCTCGTTAAAGCAATTGATTAACGTTTTACCGCTGCTAATTGGCACTGAAATAAAGAAAGCGCAAATAAAGCGCACACAAGACAGAAGTTTCCCGCGATCCGATAGAAAAATTTGACGTCGGCATATTTCATGTTAGACAGATTTGACACCGTAAGATGGATAAATTACCATGATGTTTACCCTGGCACAGCAACAAATTTAACCAGAATTGGCACGTTCTTGACTTCATTAGCAGCTTAATGATGTTAAAGCAATTGTTATCTAGAACGAACGCATCATTAGCCACTTGTTAATAGTACTCATTATGCAAATAAGTCAACTTTAGAGGATGATGTAACAGGCGGCCTGCACAGAGGCTAGCATTCGCAGCATCACCATCAGGTAGAAGGACCCCCTCCTACACAGCTACAGATGCAAAGATGCAAACGTCGTAGGTGAAGTTGAGAGGAAAGGTGCAGAATCCCAGCAAACAATGGCGCCATTGACTGGGGGAAGGCACATGATCACACTGAACCAAAACATCTTCATGCATATGATTCTGCACAGATGTTATCTTCGTGACTGCTTGTCTCAAATTAGATGTCCGCGAATAGAGACGTTCTGCAGAGTCCTGCATAAGTAATTTTGCGTTATCGTTAATCTCACATGACATCTAATTTGAGACAGATGCATCATGTATGAACCAAGCGAACTGGGGGTAATATATTTTCATTTGTTGCGTATCATCTTCGTTTGACATGAAGATCAAAATATCACTTTTCGGGCGATTCTTGTCGTTATTTTGCTATTGAAGGCGACTTTAGCAGCAACACTCATCTCTCTGACTGTTGCTAAAAACAGCATCACAACGATCATTTGGGGTTATGAAGAAATCAATATTCAGATTTTCTTATGCTTGCTTAGCTCAGGACGGACTTTGTAATCATCCAAAAGGATCTTATGTTTTAGTTACTCAGTTGAATTTCCCTATGCAAGTTAGATTTGCAATAATTATATGGCAAATAAACTCCATGTCATCAGGGCGCGAATTCAGGGTAAGTTGGCAATGTGCCAAGTGACGTCACAGAACTTGGCAAGGTGCCAAGTCACATGGTGAAAACTTGGCATGGTGCCAATACACGTGACCTATATTGGCAACTTGCCAGGTAAGTCACGTGACATGGGGCTAGACACGTGAGTGCCCCCAACGATAAACAGTATCATTACCCAACATATTCATCAGTAACTAAGTTATATACCCTTCACTTGGTATAATCGCTGTTCTTTAGCATTTTCATCAAGGGAGCCCCTATGACAAAGAACCCCTCGGGGTGACGCACGTGACTACCCCCAACAAATTTCCATATTAGCACCCTATGTATTCCTTAGTAACTAAGATATACAGTGTTTACTTACTATTACCCCTGTAATGAAGCATTTTCTAAGGGAGCCCTGTATACTCTTAGAAAGAGCACCATTGCGGAGGAGAAGATATCACATGATATGGGTGTGGTCACATGACAGCCCCCAATATAGGTGGTAATGATCGTTGGCACCGATCATGCACCCCACCACGCCACGACCTCGTCTATACTGCGGGATGAAACCGATGAAACCTTGGAGAGCGCCTTTTTGAAGGAGGATACAAGCCTGCCAGCCCCTGCGAAGGTGAATGTGCATGTGACATCCGATGTGACGTCTTCGGTTGTTTACCATCGAGTATTGAGTGGATTGTTCGTTGATGGGCCTTGATAGCACCATCAAGTGTCGTTAGTAACAATCGGCAGTCACTCAAAAAACAATAACCTGCTGAAGAAAGCTGCCAACAATTTTCCCCCGCTAATACCCCAGCTGCAGGAGGTTACCCCAAAATATGGACATGCTCATGCACATATAGATTTTCCCGTCGATTTTTGGAGACAAAGAGCGAGCTTCCAGGACACGGGAGAGGTCTGGAATAAGTGCGGCAGACAGACAAATTCATCGTTTGATCTTACCGCTCAGGCAGTAGTAATATAGATGTCATTAATTCTGGTAAACAGTATTCGATAATTAGCTTGTCCAAGTCAAGACAATGCATCAAACAAACCCATGCCTGTCACAGATGCTGCTTCCTTTCTTTCAGTATACGAGTTATAAAAAGATTCTTGCTGTTTATGCGACGTATACATCCAGCCTTAATCTCCGGTTAATGTCCAGGCCAATAGATTCTTCGGGGATTCTTCTCAACAGTCATGGCTATTCCCTACTCTTCAAAATTCATTTTTCGATTTTCGGCACAGCACAGCTTAGTCTTTGGCTTCTCTGTCAGTTTATAGTGTCCCCTTTTCTGTCGCTTTAGAGAAATTTCTAACATTGACAACAGAAGCTTTGTTTCTAGAAGGAGGGGCATCACCTCAAAACTGATTTGTTCTTGAATGAATAACATAGTGGGAAGCTATCTTGATTTTAATTGACCGAGTGACTTCTATTTCAATCAATCTCGTTTGAAAAACCCAGCTTGACACCAGGAAGGACAATGAACAATTGTGATTTCTTTGGCATCAAAATCATATGGGATGTTTATTTTCGCTCTTGAAAACCCAGCAAATTGACTTTAGCCAGCTGTAAAAATTGCTGGATATGTGAAAATGACGAAAATAACACCTGCTAATTCTCTTACCATAGCCTAAAGTTAAGATGCATTTGTCTTCATCATCTTTTTTTATTTATGCATGGCAACCACCGGTCTATAAAGTCCTAAAAAAGTCGCCATGTTTGCTTGATTTTATTCTCTTCTCAAGGTTTGACTGACTACATAGTCGTACTTATCGCTATTGATAGACTGATCGATGCTCAGACTAGTTCGAGCAAACAATTCAATTCAATGAATTATAAAAAGAGTTGTTCTTGTTGTTGTTGCCGTAGTATTGTTGTTATAGTTGGGATTATGTAGTGAATCTAATCAAGGTTTTGAACTCCATAAACTACTCATTTCAGTAAACAAGTTACACTCTTTTTTTTTTATAAGAATATTGTTTATAAGAATATTCAGGCTCAGAATCATCCAAATTTTAAGAATATTATAAGAATATTGCTCAGCCTCAGCTCGCATATTTGTGTCTCATTTTCCAGCAGTTGCCTGTTTTGCGATGTTCATAACATTCTTATTGTTACAATTGCTTAAATTTTTCTTTTGTTCGACCATTTCTTCATAATGATATGACACTTGTTTGAATTATATTCCCCTAAAACCATACCAGATTTGAAAAAATAAGAATACTTTAAGAATATGTAAAGGCTCAAAACAAAAAATTACTTAAGAATATTGAGGCTGGAAAAAATGTATAGTATTCTTATAAAAAAAAAAGAGTGTAGCAAAGTTGGATGCTATTATGGTTAGGAGCCTTGAAAGTGGATTTCATTCAAAATCGGCAAAGATTCGTCTAAACAGGTAAATAATCCTGAAACCATGAATTCGAGGTATTTAAAAACAGACATCATAGAAATAAGATAAAGTATGAAAAGACAGAAATATGACAAAAATATGAATGAAACTCTGATGTCCAAAACAAAATATGACGATGCGCCGACAGAACAACAAGTAGACCAAGGATACGATAAGAGTTTACGTTATGCGGTCTTTTGTTTACAGCATTCATGCAACAAAATCGATGAAGACAGCAAAATGTTAAAGCCTGCCTAGGAGCGGTAGAAATATTCTGAAGCCAATGACAACATAGCAGTTTTGTACCAGGTTATCAAAAAAAGTTAACACGTTTGGTGAGATGTAGAATAAAAATCATGCGGCAGATATTGAAAACTGAGATGTTAATCTATCAGTCAAAGGGAAACTTAGATGTTAAAATTTGTTTGGTACAAAGTACAATCGATCATCATTTAAACCAAAAATTAGGAAAACGCTGGTGAAGGGTTTGTATGAGAACGAGAATACCATGTTCAATTCTCGTCCAGGATTTACTTACCACTGAAATTTTGATTGAATACAATTTTCTGTTTCATAGATAGAATTTAAATTTCAATGGGCAGTAAATCATGAACCAGAATCTAACTTGGATTTCTCATTCTCATATTAAAGGGGCCTGTGCAAGATAGAGCCTTTGCGCGCCGAAGTTCGACTTTCTGATTATCAGAAAGTAAGATGGCTACCGCACAGCAGCAAGTTTCATGTGTTTAGCGTTTTCCGTATAAGAAATAGGTGTCTGGCACTGGCAGTAAGCTTGAAAGACCAAAAAGGGGAGCAAATGGACGGACCTGTTGTGTATTTTTCCGAGTTGATATAAGTTCTGGATGAGAGCAAAACAGTAAGTTCAAATTCAAACCTTGGTGCTTATAAATATAAAGATGCTTTATCTACGAACCCCGAATTTTGGTGGTCTAAAAAGGCACAGTCTATAGATTTGCTGGCATGTTGGCCATATCATGACGATCGAATTCCAAGCTTTTTTTGCGACAGAGAAGATCAGGCCATGTTTGTCTTCAAAAGGACTGTATTTGGATGTAACGTGAACACAACAGAACGCTTTTTGTGAATAAAGGGTTTAAACAATGTTGATTAAACTGTGTTGAAATATTCAGCAATATTTCCACCAGTTATTGTGTTACTTACTCAGTTCAAATCAATAAAGACAATAAGCATAACAATCATGCAAATTAGCTTTATTTTGCTCAGTTGAACGGAACGAAATTGATTCGTGTTTACTGTACCGAAAGGGCAAGTATTTGTTTTGATTGCATGCACGCCCGCAAAGGCTCTATCTGGCACAGGCCCCTTTAACCCCTGATTTCTGAATCTGAAAGACGCGTGATTTTACCAAACAAAATTTTCACATCTAAGTTAGCCTTTGACTGACAGATTAAAAGCTCAGTTTTGAATATCGGCAGCATGCTGTTTATTCCACAGCCCAAAAAAATTATTAGCTTGTTTTACTCACTCAGTATATAAAGCACTAAGAAGGTGCTGCAGAAGCTGCTCTGAAAAAAACTTACCTCAGTTCACTGCAATAACGAACGATTATAGAAACTGCCTGTCAAATGTACCTCAAAACCTGTCTGTGAGCTTTTCTCCTGGTCTATTTATCGTGCTCGCGTGAGCACGAAGCCCTATATATCATGCTCATCACCGTTAAACAGCATCCCTGCCAAGATCCTTAAACAAAATTCAGACATTTTTGCCGTCCTCATCCAGAAAATTTTTAATTCGGATTTGTCAAGAAACAATTTTCCAAAAGAACTGAAAACTGGTGAGATCTCGTCTCTTTTCAAAAGTCTTGATGCTTTTATCAAGAAGAATTATAGACCGCTAACGGTTTTATCATCTGTTTCCAAAATTTATGAGAGGGTTTTAAAAAGTCAAATAAAATCTCATGCCCTTAGCTTCCTTTCTCCTCTTTTGTGTGGATTTCGAGAGGGAACCCAGCATGCACTTGTAAGACTAATAGAGACTTGTAAAATGACCTTAGATAAATGGGGTATAGCAGCAGCACTACTCATGGACCTCTCAAAGGCTTTTGATTGCTTAAATCATGAGCTCTTGATTGCAAAATTAAGTGTTTATGGTTTCAGTGTGAGTGCATTGCGGTTGATCCATAGCTATCTCAGTGAAAGGAAGCAGAGGGTGAAGATAAATGGGTCTTTCAGTACGTGGAGAGAAACAGTAATTGGAGTGCCACAAGGTTCGGTCTTGGGGCCTCTGCTGTTTAACATATACCTAAATGATCTCTTCATGTTTGTGAAAGACACTCAAATCTGCAACTATGCAGATGATACGACAATCTATGCCAGTGCTAACAACATTGAAAGTGTCATCAAAACATTAGAGAGTGATGCCCTTAAAATCACAAAATGGTTTCCAAACAACTGCATGAAGCTGAATGAGGACAAATGCCACCTAATGGTATTTGGAGACAAGAGTAACAATGTTTCCATAAATATCGGAAGTGTAACGATAAATGAGAGCACAGAAGAAAAGCTGCTGGGTGTGATTTTGACAAAAAGCTCAGCTTCAAACAGCAAGTAAAATCTCTTTGTAAGAAGGCTGGTCAAAAGCTACATGCTCTTTCAAGAATTTCTCATTTCCTTGATACTGAGCAGCTGAAACGAATAATGAAGGCATTTATCTTGTCCCAATTCAACTACTGTCCTCTTGTATGGATGTTCTGTGACAGAACAGTGAACAATAAAATTAACCATATTCACGAACGGGCATTGCGAATAACTTACAAAGATATGAGAACAGATTTTGATACGATGTTACTGAGAGACAATTCGGTCCCACTCCACATAAGGAATTTACAATTGCTAATGACTGAAGTCTTTAAGACAAAATTGAGCCTTAATCCCAGCTTCATGAAGGACATTTTCGTTGAAAAACAGGTTTATTATGGGTTAAGAGGCTGCCATAACCTATCCTTGCCACAAGCACGCACTACGTGCTATGGCTTAGAGACAATATCGTTCCTTGGGTGTAGATTATGGCAGGCACTTCCCAATGACCTAAAACAGTCAGATACTCTCTCCAGTTTCAAAAGGAAAATCAAAACCTGGAGGGGAGAGGAATGTAATTGTAGAATATGCAGACCTTTCGTGGCACAGGTTGGGTTCTTGAGCTGATATTAAATTTTCTGCTGTATTTACCGAAAAAAAAGTAAGAAAACATTGTAAATATTAAAAGCATTTTAAAAATCTGTAAAATGTATCTGTAAATGTGTCTTGTATGTATATATATATATATGTAGACCTACTTTAAATAAATTGATAATAATAATAATAATGCTCACCTGAATGCGAAAGATTGTAGCGACGCATTAAAGTAAGAATAAATCAACAAATTCACTTCAAGTAGGCAAATTAAATTTTTCGTAATTCTTGGGTACAATTTAATGTTTAAAGATCACGACAAACATTACTTCAGTCAGAGTCAGAATCACTCGCCATGGGTTGGTCTTCAAGAGTGAGATCGTCGAGCATTTCTTCAATACCAACACGTGGTAGGTCTTCTGCATCACTTTCCGATGGGGTTGCTTGTCCTTTGTTATCTAGATAAAAGGATTTCAAAAGCAATTAATGTCTTGCTATCAGCTGAGCCCTCAAGACGATTTTGAGACAATCAGAAGCAAGTAGCAAGTGGATCGTGGGAGTGAAGTAAACACATGTGAAGGGGTCAGAGAATAGTCTTCTGAAAAATTCCGGGAAACTGTGAGAAACCAAGGTTTTTACATTTCCCACAAATGTTTCTTGGTAAAGATATTTTACCCAGAAAAGAAAGGACTTCTTAACAACACTTAGAGTTACTTAATGAAGCGCGTTAGTGCCTGGAGTTTCACAGCTGACACCTAGACTGATTGCAAGTTCGTAGTTATTGCTATTGATAGGCTGATGGACGATATAACTACGACTCATGGACTTTCAAATTGAAAATTGGGACGAAATTGTTTCCATTGACGTCACGTCCGACATGGAAACCATAGCAACACTGTACGAAGAGCCCGGCAATGGCGGATAGGCCTAAATTGTCGGCTCAATCCTCAGATCATAAAACGCCTCAAAATTCAAGTTTTGCCTCGTTTTGAATTAACCTCGTTTCAAAGGGAATAGAAAAATCTGTTCCCCCATTGTTTATTTTCGTCCCACTCTTTGATGTGAAAGTCCATAAGTCCCAGTTTGAGCAAAAATACATATTGTTGTTATTGTTGTCATTGCTGTTGCTGTTGCGATAACTGGGACTATTTCGTGAGTCTAGCTGACACCTCCTCGTGACTCATCGGGTGCCCCCCGCAGTGATCCAGGACACGTAATTAATGCGAAAAATGAAAGTATCAGAATTGTACCAAACTGATTTTTCTATTGTTAACCGTAGCCCGAGGAATGTCAAAGCCCAAAAATGTTTCAAACCGGACAATTTAATGCTGAGTAAACATTATTTCAAGCTAGGCCTAAAAAGTGTACTTCAGACTTCTTTCTTAGCAAAGCTAGGTAAAAAATTGCACTAACTTTCAAATTCCAATTTCTTGGCTTGCACTCACTCAATTTTCATTATCTTTGTTTTGTTTGACAGATTAAGCCTTGCAGAGTATGTAGTGAAAAAGCCGATTTAAAAATTTATTTTGGGATCTGCACATTTTGCAAATTCATAACGGTAACCAAACGTTAAAAAAAAGTAAAACTAAATCACGAAACGCTCTTCAACATTAAAAACAAAAAATCTAGGTTTCAGAATTCTTGTAAAGCCTATTGCAGAATCAAGTTTAACCTATTGGCAACACTTTTGCAAAAGGGCTGAGTAGACT
This sequence comes from Aurelia coerulea, assembly GCA_039566865.1. Lineage (NCBI taxonomy): Eukaryota > Metazoa > Cnidaria > Scyphozoa > Semaeostomeae > Ulmaridae > Aurelia > Aurelia coerulea. The sequence goes on along the minus strand of CM076958.1, from coordinate 12,886,476 downwards.
ATGCGCTCGACTAATTTTGGCGAATTTTTCACGAAGACCAGTTTTTCACCTTTTCAGAGTTAAATGGCATTATTCTGCTTAAATAACCAAAAACTATTGACAGAGGCAATATCTCATCATATCTTCACAATTTCAAATACATGCTTTTTAACAAGCTAGTAGTATAAAGTATTTTTCCATAATTCAAGTAATTTTCTAAAGTTTTTCAAAGCATGCAGCCAAATCTACAATGATTCCTTGTATCTTAAGGTGAAAAATGCGCCTGTTAACATCGAGAAACACAACAAAAACCAAAACTAGACACATATGATTAGGGAGTTGATCTTTAACCTCCTATTCACTATAAGAGGGAGACATTTGTTTCATTTTACGTCTATCCCAACCTATAGTACAATGGCAAATAACGACAGAATTTGCTAAAAAAGACGTTTTCTTCACTAGCCTTCGTGAAAAATTTGCCAAAATTATTTGAGAGCTTACTCTACTTAGCCCTTTTGCAAAAGTGTTACCAATAGGTTAAATTTGATTCTGCAATAGGCTTATCAAGAATTATGAAACATAGATTGTTTGCTTTCAAGCTTGAAGAAGCGATTCGTGATTCCGTATAGTTTTTTTTAACATTTGGTTACCATTATGAATTCGCAAATTTTGCACATCCCAAGATAAAATTTTCAATCGACCTTTTCACTACATATTCTGCGATGTTAAATCTGTCAAACAAAACAAAGATCATGAAAATCGAGTGAGTGCAAGCCAAGAAATTTGAATTTGAAAGTTAGTGCTATTTTGTGGCCTTGCTTTGCTAAGAAAGAAGCCTAAAGTACACTTTTAGGCCTAATTTGAAATAATATTTTCTCAGCACTAAATTTTCCGATTTGAAAATTTTTAGGTTTGGACATACCTCAGGCTACGATTAACAATAGAAAAATCAGTTTGGTACAATTCTGATACCTTAGTTGTTGGTGTATTAATCCCACCAAAATGAAAATCTTACAACTAGTGTCACGACGAACAGTTTCATTTTGACCTTCAGGATGACATGATGAAAACAACGTTGACGTGATATCAAATTGACAAATCCATTAGTAATGCATGGACTTGTCTATTTAACCGGATTGTCTCTATATTACCATGGATTTGTCACTACATTACTAACGGATTCGTCAATTTAATATTACTTCAACAACATTGTTTTCATCATGTCATCCTGCAGGTCAAAGTGAAACTGTTCATCGTGACACTAGTTATAAAATTTATCTTTTGGCTGCGTTATCCCTAAGCAGATTTCAAAATGAGAATCTGGATCACAGTGCCCCGTGAATGGGCAGCAGTGTGAACTGAGAAAACCTTTCGAGCAAAAAAGGCTACAAACTTTAAACTTCATATCGCATCAAGGAATTGTATTACGAGTAGCAGTTTCATTCCAACCAAATGCTTGGTACTTGGTGGGGTAGTAAGTATGGTTTGCCGGCTTATTCAGATACCTATCCGTCATTAGGAGTTCTAGTTATCCGAATGCAAAAGCAGGGTTGGCTAATAAAGGGTAACTCCTTACAAAGATAGGTTGAAACGAGCTAAAACGAAACGAGCGGAAGCACTTAGAATGTGTATTCACAGGAAAAACCTTACATACCTTTATAGATATTGATGTTCTGTCGATAATCTTTGTCTTCTTCGATATCATCCAAAAAGTCGTCATATTCCCTAAAATGAAGAAGCAAATGTATTTATCTCTCACACGGTTGATAAGCGCATCACAATCGAACTGTTTCTTTGCTGATGGTGAAGAAAGAATGATTTTACAGCAAAGAAATTGTGCAAAATATTTTGGCGAATGTAGCTTTGCTGGAAATTAGAAATTGCTGTGAAAATTTGGGCAGATGGTGAAAATCTGCTCACCAAATGTAGAAATTGATGGAATTTTTTCAACAATGTAATCTGGTTGAAGTTCCACTGGGATGGTAATAAGGTAACAATGATCTGAAAAGCTTAAGCAGCCTAGAACAAGCAAGATAAAGATGCAATGGTACTGCCGAGATAGAAAAGCAGAGAGGGAACATTAGGCATAACATGGAACGAATTTCATAATATGAACTGTACAGATCTTTCAAGGCTGAACGAAATGTTTGAAAATAAAAGAAATCTTAGTTATTCTTTCTTGCAAAGAAGAAAAATTTTCTGAATCAAAATTTTGCAACACAATTTTCTAAACTCTTTCTAGTCGAACTCAAATTACGCCAAAATATTTTGCAGCTAATGTACCAACGAAGGATAATAATTCTTAATCATTTGGCTAGAGCGAAAGCTCTACTGGAACGAAATTATGCTTTTGCTTAATTTTCAATGTTGTGATCAATGGCAGTGTGTTTCTTTTCATAACAGCAACAAATTTTGTCTAAGTCAACTTTCCTACAGTCGGTTTATTTAGAAAATTGCAAGTTATTTTTGCTGGTAATAACAAATAAGATTCTGGTAGCAAATTTAGATTTAGACACTGTGGTACAAACATGCCGAATTTTTAGTTTGTTCTTCACACGAACCGAACTGACGAGATTGCAACGAAGCGGTTTTTTGGCATTCACCATTGCTCTTTATTGCAGCTATTAACTTACTTTCTCTCCTTTCAGGGTTTCTGATTAATTCGTTGTTTCTCTAGAAGGATTTAACAGTTTTCTCCCTAATTACAGGTTAATTTGATCGTTATTCTTTCACAGGAGTTGACAATTTTCGTTCCACAGATTACAGCGTCTAATGTTGCGTGTGTAGGTTAATTACGATGAGTCCGTTATTTAAGATTATTTTCAAATTCTGTACCACAAATCATTTGTTCACATTATAGATTGCTCATCTGCTGTTTTTGCACATATCCTCTTGTTTTCTCTTAATAACCCCGATCGGTAAACAGCTCAAGTTAGGCCCTGGGGGGAACCCAGGTTAGTTGGTGTAGTGTTAACAGGGCTTTAGTTAGCTGCCTAGGTGCCAGGCTGTCATTTACAGTCTGCTTCTTGTATTTCAACTACTTGGCTGGTCAGCCGCAAAAATACCCATATTTACAGTAACTAATCGCTTTGTAAGGCCTTATCAATAAAGAGCAAAAAATTGCGGTTTTGACAAAGCCACCCTGCAACTTAGACTGCGTTCACACGATGCCGGCAGATTTTGAAAACGGTGAAAAATGTGACGGTAGCAAAATTTGAGCTAGCGTTCACACGATACCGGCAAAATTTCGAAAATGCCAGAAATTGTGATGGCAATAAACTGTTTTCAAGCTCCACGAGAACGAGGTTGAACTTTCGCGCCAAAACTTATCAGCCTCGTTTCGAAAGTGTTGAAAAATGTTCCGTTTTCATCATTCTCGAATGTTCGAATGCTATTTTCAAAATGTGCCGGTTAGAGTTCCGTTTTCAAAATCTACCGTTTTCAAATCTGCCGTTTTCAAAATGTGCCATTTTCGTGTGAGCGGTAGGCCTATCCGTCACATTTTTCATCGTTTTCAAAATGTGCCGGCATCCTGTGAATGCTGTCTTTAGGCATTAAAATATCTTTCAAGGAAGAGAGGAATAATTCTTCATATTGGGCATACCTTAACAAAGCATCAGGATCGATACTGGTAGTATCTTTGGCCAAGCCTTTCAGTCTCCAATTTCTCCTCTTCTTGCGCTTTATCTTGTCTGCATACGACTTTTTCACTAAAACCTTTAACGAAAGAGAATTTAAATGAAAAAATTATATGATTGCGTGTTTCAAAACAACACCTCCTTATTTGGAAACGAAAACGAAGTATAAAACCTGCTTGCACAGATTTCTTACATCAGACCTCATAAAAATCATGAACAGGGTTATCAAAATTTAAATTCTACCAGATGACTAAAATTTTACATCCACTGTTTGATGAAAAATTGTCCGGAAAAAATATGCACCCGACTTGTAGGGTTTGAATATTTCAACCTTTTTCTGAGGCTTCAACTTAGTCTGTTCAACGCTCCAGTGAGCACTGAAAGCCCGTTTTCAGAAATGGTTTACTTCAAAATATATCTATTACCCAGGAACGATTGTAAATATTGATGAACCCATCTGCCAACTTTGAAAATGAAACCTTGGCTAGAGTTTTCGTTGGAAATGATATATCAAGATAAGATCAGCTTCAAAATAGAGACTGCTTAGGCCATCTGCACCGGGTTTCACGCGCATCCAATCAGATGGCTACTGTCCTTATAAGGTTAGACCACATGGCTATTCTTAGCGCTTGATTGATTAGATCAAACTTTAACTTTGAAGCAAAGTGACGTTCGACTTTTCTTCAGATTTTTCGTGAGGTTTCAGTCCCTTTAGAAACTGTTTGGCCGTGAGTCCTTGAATGAGAAGAAGAATAAAATCAATTAAAAACATTGAGTCCTTGTTTAAACATCGTATCTTTGCCGTGCTGAATATAATACCGGGTGAGTAAAAAAAAAGAATCCCCGTTTGGAAGGCCACTGCTCCCTGAAGATCAAAGCAATAAGATTGAAAATTGTCTTGTTTCATTGCCAATATGTTCAATTTGGTTCAGTAATACATCCGGCTTTAATCGGCCATTCCTTCCCGTAGATATGGGGGATTTTCTGCAGAAAGCCCCTTCCAGTAACCTGAAAAACGAGTGAAAACAATGAGCAAATGTTCCTTGGCTTTCCTTCCTCAAAATGATGACACTCACATGTATTCATGTATCTTGTCCTCTTAGGAGAATAGAATCCCCCTGACCCCCTGACCCCCTGAATAGGCCATTGATACCAGGGGGAAGACTTGTTCATCCTCCCAAGAGAATAGCACGTGCTATAAAGCGTGCAAAAGTCATTGGTGTAAGGCCTATGTTTGGCAGCACAGCTAGGGAAATTTGCTCGTGATTTTGGGCACGTTTTGAAGGTTTCTTGAAGAAGATTTCCCGAGAAAATCTCTCGCAATTTCAGAACGGAGTGGTCGATTCAGTCAGGTAAATACTAAAATAGATTTGAACATGTCTACCATTAAACCATATATTTGCCGACATCATCGTGTTGATATCCAGGTAGCTGTGACCTTTCAAACAGGGATTCTTTTTATTGACCCACCCAGTAGATGCTGCCAAAAAATCTAAGGGTCAATCAAATTCGACATGAAAACGATGTTTAAATCGCCAGCCGTTTTGAATCGTTAAAACGGCAGGAGTTCAAACACAACTTGATTTATGCATCGCTTTTCTGCCACGCTTAATCAATCAATTCTAGATCATGGTCTGCGGTTCTACGTGTGGTCGGCCACTGCGCTTGCGCATCAAAGAGATAATTTTGAAAAATTGGCCATTTTAATCATTTTATTTTCAATCCGACACCGCAAAAGGCAATGTTTAAATCAGACTTTGGCTAGTTTGCACTTTAGCGGACACACTTTTAACATTTCCCCGTATTTTAATTTTCTACCGATTTTGCATGGAAAAGGTATCAGTACTTAGACTGAAGTATACTTTCTTAACCAGCGGGGGTTTGGGGGTGAATAATCAGCTGCAAGGATATATCGATTACCGGTTTCTGCTGCAGATTTAGGCCTTGTTAAAAGCATTTTGATGTCCTCTCACAAGTGCGAATCAGTTGAATCACGATCGAATGTTGCATTATCCAATCAGATGACAGGATATTTATTGCTATTCTTTAATAAGCCAATCAGCGATCAATTCTAAAAATACATATCAATTCAACCTCTGTTTCCTTGGAAGCTGTGTCCGCTAAACTGCATTTGATCCCAGACTTTAAGCACGGCAGATTCTGCCATTTTTAATATAGTTCGATTCAACACGGTAAAAACGGCAAAAATACAATGATTAAACAATGCCTGAACGAATACAAGAACTAGCTTCATCAGTCCAGAAGTCATATTCACACAATATTCATTGTGCATCTACTTCATACAATCAAACTAGATATAAGTTTGAAGCAAATTTCGTAAGAGTCAGATACTTACAACGCTTGGGATATCATTCTCTTTCACTTTTTCCATATTTTCATTATTCAGATTGGCGTAAGTGAAATCAAACCTAGGTTGAATAAAGATAGACTAAAGTTGTGCAATTCTCTAAAATAGTGAACGAATATGGTATTCTCCTTTGATACCCTCTTTTAAAGCTCGTTCATTTCATTTTAAATTCTTTATACAGGGTGAAAACATTCAGCTAGTAATCAAAAACTGTTTTACAATGTGCCCTGTTAAAATAGAAAAAAATAATATTAACAATAAATCAATCAATAAATAACTATCTAATACTACTTACTACATTTTCAGATGAATTACAAAAGTAAACCTATTTTTAATTAGTCCTATCGAAAAGAAAAAGAAAATTACATTGCTACAGAAAGAAAATCTATAGCCTATCCCACATTACACTTCAGGCAAGAGACTTTCCGTGAATAGAATGATGGCTAGTTTTGGGTAAGTGGTAGACGTTGACGGCAATCTAGCCTGACGTCTAATGTGGGACAGACTTTGGTCAATATGCACGGAAGTATGTGAAATTGGTTGTTATAAACCTTCCTTTAGTTTTAAAGCTAATTTTGTATCTGCTTGCAATAGACCATTTAGCAGTCGACTGCGAAGGCACTGTGCGTGTTGCATCTTGATGTCGGCAACGGTGCTAGGACACCTAGTAAATATTCATTCACATTGCCTCGATTTTTGTTTTCTTCTTTGCTTCTTTTCAACATGTGTCTTCGATTGAACGTAGCCCAACCGCTTTTTGTTGTTTGGATTTGGTCATTCGAATCTAATCCCCTTGTATTCCTGTCTCTTAGTGCTCCTTCGCAGAAGAAAAAGTTTTAACCTGCAATGGTTTAAAAGAGTATCAAAGGCCAGAGAATTGAAAATTACTTTTCAGTTGAAGAAAAGACAGTTTGTTCCACTTCGTAAAACCGTGAAACAGTAAAATTACCATTTGAAATTTCCAGTTGGTATAACGCAATAATGACAGCAGCAAACCATTTTTTGCAAGACCTGTTTGACTCGATTTTTAGGCTAGCTTCCAGTCAGCAGAATTTTCTCGAAACATCCCATTGACTAGAAGCTGGCCTTTACTTTGAATATGCCCAACGAATAGAAATCTTGCTCATCGTAAAAGTTAATGGTTAATCAAGGAATTGTCAACCCAATTGTTGTGTTGCTCATGGAGGGAGTCCTCTTTCACCACCATGAAACAGGAAGGCTTACAAACCTCTCTGGTTTCGCCTTCAATTTGAATATAAAATGTTAGAGCTCACAACTCCATTTTCAGATGACTAAATTTGATGTGCCAAACTGTAAGTTGAAATGTCTAGCATGTTTGAGGTCTTAAACAGTGGAATCCTACGGTCAGTATTGGTATCACGATGTCCAGTTGACAATCAATCTACACAAAAGTATAATAACCACGATGAATAATTGTACAAGAGTAAACACACTCAAGGAAATGAATCCTCTCTGTGTAAGCAAAAGTTGCTTTTTGTTGGAGAGATGAACTGCAAAACCTTTTGTTTCAAAACAATAACGGCTAACCAATAATCTGCGATACCTTGGGGGCGCATGCGAACTAACCTGTTATTTTAACCAATCAGAATGGATCTTTCCATGCTTCCTCACAGCTACGAGCAGCAGCAACAACAATAACACAGATTTCCCGCTAAAATCGCCATTTCGTTTGGAGGAAAGATGAGCGGTTGGAAGGCCAGCCAGGCAGGGAAACAGTTCGTAGAGCCTTAATAGGGAAGAGTACTTGCTTCTAGGCTTCAGTTGTTTTTCGTTTTTGTGGTTAGAAGGCCATGGCCAAGTTGTTCGATCGTTATATTCTTGCTCTTGCATTAACTTTTATGACACAGTTGAATAGAACCACAGGCAAAGACAAGCACAAGCAGGGGTACACTCATTTTTTGTAAGAAACTGAGGTCCGGGGGTAGGAAGTTTCGTAAATTATAGGACTCATGCAGCCAAAAGTTTCTAATGAGTTTCTTACATATTTTGAAACCGGAAGTGTAGAGTTAAATCTGTTTTTGTCAGTAGGGCGAGTGTAGGCGTCAAATTACTTGCTAACACCCCAAAACCAGTAATCACATAATTGACACTCGAACAATGTCAAAACATTTGTTATTAGTACCGAAACAATCCTTAGGCCGCCACTTCCTTGTTGTTTTTCAAAGAAATTTGCGCTGATGTGAAAATATGAGCAACACCAACAACTATTTTAGCCTAAGCCTACTACGCTTGCGCAGACAAGGTATGGTACCAGACCTCATTAGCCCGGCCGAAGTTGGCACTCAACTCAATTTACGATTGAAATCATGTACAAAACAAGCCCTACGTCATTCTCAAATGGAGGGCATATTGAGCTTAGCGAATGAGCTCCTATTTCATTAATTTACCGAAATCCGCAATATAATCAAATATTTGATATACCAAACCCAACTAAGCTTTATACATTAATCTTACATCTAATGTTTGATTAAGTTTGGTTTATGAAAATCCAGTCAGAAAATACCCTTTACAAGCCGGTTTCCTTTATCAAAGTACTTGTGGTTTTTTCTTACACAATTACTGTGTGCGGTATGGATCTTTCAAAGGAATTTGATAAGCGTTTCGGAGAAAAAATTGGGCTCAAAATTGCCTGGAAAACTGTAACCCGTCTGGGAGGAAAGCCAAGCGGCGCCAAGCGTCCTTATTATTTCCTGCAGGCGAAGTAAACCATGTTTGTCTCGCCAGCCAAGTGAACTAAATTTGATCACTTGTTTTACCAGATACAGAATCTATGCTAAACATGTCCCAATTATAGTTCAAACGACATAGTTTTATCATTGCATCAACATACAAATGCTTCAGACAGAAAAATTTCCAATAAAAAATCTCAGACAAAATGTTACGAACGTTTTATGGAAAATTGGAAAGAATGCCCTTGTTAGCAGTATATTTATCAAATCATTCGCTCAAAATGGGTTATATCTCCATAAGATTTAATCTAATTTTAACAACAGAGAAGCACTGAATACTTCAGTTGGACATAACACGAGCAAAAACTTCAGCCAAAAATTTTTTCGACGCTTGTAACAAAAATTCGTACTAAAAACTTCCGTTTTGTATTGTATGTTACGAAAATATTGTCCATCAATACATAAAATATAATATTATATATCTGATAATGCCCGAACTTCTCGTTGAATCTTCAAATAAATAATATTATGAAAAAGAGACCTTAACATGATAGCATGGGCGCAGTGTCTTGTGCGACAGGGACTCTGGACCGGGAGCAGTGATGGCGCTAGCTGTTGTTGTTGTTGTTCTATCGGTTTGGGTCCAGTTGTTGAACTCGACATCCAAAATTAAACTGGTTTTAGCATTTATCAGTAAAAATGGCTTACGCATAGATTTTCGAGGTACTTTCTTTTATTTAGTTACATATCCTTTATGTAATAGCCATTGGGTAGGCATGGTCCCCTGCTCTCCGTGTAGTGTGGTGTAGTAAAGTGGTTCATACGTAGCAAGTGATTCTTAAGAAATTTGCTTTTGAAAATTTTTAAATTGAATATATGAAAAAATATTCAGACCCCTCAGATTTGCCTTTAGAGTGAGAACATTTCCTTGCAAATATCATAACCCAAAATGTGTGTTTCAGTTTGTGTAGCCTACAGATGACTCGACAACAAATAAAGATACGGCAGCATTTCCTTTGAGGACAACAAAAGTGCCACAAACCCTCTTCCAATTTTCGTCTGCGGGTTATTGGAAAAGAGATTTATTCTTTCAGCGTATTTATTGCAGTTATTCAAGAAAAAAGGAAACAGTTTGAGAGTAATGAGACTTCGTTTCAGACCTTTTCTTAACTTCCTGTATGGCTCTTTTAACGACAGCAGACGGATATCAATGCAGATTTTAAACTAATGTAATTGTTGGGGATACGAACCATCAAAGTTCCAAGCAACGGTTATCCCCCAAAAAGGAAACCTGTGATCATGCGCAGAAAGCATGTTTGGTTTGTGAAAAGAGTGTGGGTGGAGACTCTAACCACAACCCAAACAAGGATTAGCAAAGGAACAAAGAGATTCTCGCGCATGGTAATAGGTTTCCCAGCTGTTGATCTGCTTAGAACTTTACCAGCATAACAAGAGGCTTAGACAAAAGGGGCAGTCCTTGATATCCTCAACAAGTAAGCTAGGATAAAAAATTATACTTCCCTAAGGATATCGGCAATATCCGAAATTCTAATTCCTAAATGAAATAATCTATAAAGAGCTGGCAGCCTACAGAGAACCAAATTGAAACAAGTCATCATCATAAAGCAAATTATGGTTTCGAAAAATTGCCACTAATAAAACTGTCACTTATGCTTTATCTTTGCAATAGGGCAGCTTGAGACATAACAAACGGTAAGGATTTAATCTAGAAAAGCTGTGGATATTGAATAAATGCATATCTAACCACATACAGAAGGATTGCGTTCATTAGGGCAATGCAATAAGGGACATGCATGGAACCACCTTTAGGAAATATTCACGAACTCATTCAATATTAGATGAAAGTGAGCCGAGTGAAACGCACAAGGGCATTATAGGTAGAGAATGAGTTTTCGTTTCACAACGCCTGGTTTCTACATGGTCGCAGGGGTCACTAGTGACAAAAGGATTGCTGAAATTTGCAACTTACATCTTGTTAAGAACTACTTTTTCAAATCTGTTGCGATTGACATTTCTATGTCTGCGATGGTGGTAATTCTTGCGTCAACCACTTGAGTCAAATTTGTACGACCCTTGCGTCAAGCTGGTGCCCAGAATGGACAAATTTCATCAGGACAATCTGAAGGGAATCTGGCCTTTCTTTTATCGAGGAGGTACAAAAGTGCGAACACACACACGATTACTTTCCTTGTTAACCGTCATTTCAAAACAAGAAATTAAAACATTCTGAGTTAAATCCTCATTAAAAAGGCACATGGTTATTTCAACTATTGTTGAGTCTTTTCAATGACAAAAGTGCCATAAAATAATACCTCCATTGCAGAAAAAGTTACTGCAAACACCCGCCATCTTGAACAATTCAGTTTTGGAATGCAGAGTCTTAAGTCTGAGATCAAATGGAAACTGTTTTATTGCAAGAATCTCAAGGATCGCAGCTCACAAATCGAGCATCCTTGCATCATCGGCGATAGCTGCAATCATGTGGAAACCAGGCCTAAATCTCGGGTAAAGGGACAAAAGAGTCGCGCGACCATTCTTATTCATCTTCCATGGAGACTTATGCTCTTTCACAACAGAATTCACTATACAAAATATGATGACACTGTTTAATAGGAGTTAGACTCTCAGCTATATTTACAAAAGCATCTCAATAACTGAATGACACGATTCATTCTGATTTAATATATTAACCACTCAATTTCAATTCACCAAAAACTTCATCAATATTTACTTATCCGCTAAAGATTGCAGTTCACGCTCATCCTATTTCTTTCAAATCAAATCCCATGGGATCCCAGTCAAACAATTTATTTCAAGGAAGATTTGACCAACTAGACAGTTATGAATCCACATAGCTTCCTGGAATACTAAAGACAGAAGAAACCTAGCCAAAAGAAAGCGTAGTGATACCCTTAAAGAATAATGGAATCATGCCGTGATTCGGAAGCCCACAGAAAGATAGCAAACTAAGCCGAAAGTAAATGGGATTCACCGTGAACTAGATTTAAGATATTCAAAGGCCCAAATAGCTTTAGTTATACAGAAGAAATAGCCACAACGAACTTATACCATTCATAGGCTCCTTACGGTTTCTGCGACGAGACTAAAGAGATTGACTGGACTAATGTTAGAAAATGAATTTAACATAGCTTGCGTGCATGCAGTCATGGAGGAGTGTTTAGGCTGCACGAGGGCTAATTTAACAAGGCATAGCAAACTCCTTCAGGTAGTCCACATTGTCTGTTTTAAGTCTGAGGAGGTCCAGGAAACAATGCAAGCATTGCACCATCTTTGTAGGGCATATTATTTTCGGTGACCATAAAAATTATGTCCAGAAAATATGACCAGTGCGAAAGTCTGTGGATGAAACAATCAATGACCTCTTCACGAGTAATGTTGCTTTAACGCACATCGGATCGCACACCAACTGTGATAAACATTAAGGACAAATCAGGGGTGGGCATCATTTATGATAAAATAAAACATCATTTAGTTATGAATTATGGATCGGATTTTTCCACCATTTTGCGTTTTTCGTCTGGAAAGAATAGATGTTTAATGAGATGCTAGAGCGCGTGACTTGCTCAAAAGGCGGTCTCCCAAAGCACGATTCCAAAGAAGAACAACGTTCTATTCTTAGACTATTTTTTAATCATGTGTATGACAGCATTTAGGTAATTATTGTGGCGCAGTGGTACAATCCTCTGACATTGCAGCCAGAACAGTCAGGTGGACCGGGTTCGATCCCAGGTAGAGCCCCATCACTTCAGCGTCATGACAAGGGATCTCGGACTCGATTAGGCCTATTCTACTTCTGCGATCCCAGCGCTTGGCGCTAAAAACCGCAACTTCACCTTCACCAATTATTGATTCGTTGTTGTTTTAGTTGCCAATAGGTATTTTGTGTATAGATATCATGAAATGAAACAAAAATGCGCCGTGACGTCATATTCAGTCCGAACGAGGCTGATCTATTGTTTGGGGCGTGTGCTGACGTAACAGTATAGTTCTATTTACACTTGGGAATACATTTTGCAGCATACACTCACCCTAAAACTGAATCACCAACGTTCAGTACATGTCCAAGATGCGTCCTGCAATGAATCTGATCAACTGCTCCCATCTCACTTGTTCGCATTAGGTAGAGATCCGCTGGCATAAACTGAAGAAACAAACAGCAGCATGTTAGCGTGTAAGATGGCCTAAGATTGTAAGAGGGCTAGAATTCATCATCATTACCACTACTATATTTTTCGTAGGTTAAATTAAAAAATGGCTAAATGACAGCTAATTAAAGCCTACTTTACAGAGTTGACAACTGTTTAAAATAAATATATTAAAATATGCAATGTATTATAAATGTTTAGGTCCCTTCTATCAAAACAGCAGATAATTTGCAAGCACATTCAGCAAAAGAAAAATTATAAATGGTCACCAGAGTCGGTCTGAATCACTAAACATGAATAGCAATATTCATTTCACTCTACAGTCATTATACTCGTATAAGTCGCATTCGCAAAAGTCCGATTACTTTCTCGGTCGGAAATGTTTCTGAATACTTACAAAGGCCACTGTTTCAGTTTATGCAGTGCATAATTTACGAAACTAGTATTAAAATCAGTCATATTTAAACAATCAGAAATTTTCAGCTCACGTTTTGTGCGATACAATAAACAGCTAAACAGCAAACAATATTCTAAATATTCAATTTTGACCTGGTAGATATCAATCCTCTTCCTAAATGATAACACTCCGAAGTCAATTTCCAGCCCATCCTTTTATGATGTGCACGCAAATCTCTAGCGCATTTGGGGAGAAAGTAGAACAATTTTACTCAGAGGAACCATCTTGAACATCATTTAACTATCAAGAGATCATTTCGACTACATGCTTAGGCAATTCCGTGCACCAATACCAAGCAACCACCAAGTCCCTTTGCGTAAATGTTCTTTTCCTTTGTAAATTCCGTTTTACATTAGATGTCAGGCATTTTATTCTTATTACAGAGAGAGTCAAGCTCGAGACTTTCTCCAATTCATCCCAACACTGATTCGACATCTAATGTCATGCGGAATCCATTAGTTTAGTATCCATTAGTTTTTAATCGTTCGTCGTGTAGTTGCATGTAGTTTAACGTTGTGTATCTTTATGAATTGGCCATGGGGTAGTCATTTTTTTGCTCCTCTTGGTATCGTGCCTGTGATGTTGTATAGTAAGTAGATAAGTATAGTAGAATGTTAGATTTATTGTAAATATTTCATATGAATGGAAAAAAGAATAGCTTTTTGAAATGATTCAAAGTAATGTTTCACTTACTTTACTTTTCATTGCATACATCCCTCTATCATTCGACATGTCTGTTTCTAGCACAGTATACTCTGTTAACTGTTTAGGACTGCATAGGCTGGTAAATGGACTTCTCCAATACACATTTGCTTGTACTTCAGTGACTGAGGAAACAAATACAAATCAATCTTGGACACGATAACTGAAAAAGATGTGTTCTATCGGGTGCCAAAAAGATGTCTTATTGTTTGAACAGTTTCAGAAAAAAAACCATTGTCTCGTTTTGAGTGATTTAAAAGGCAATCTCTTGCTTAATGGCTAATTTAGTTCCATATAATTCTAGCCAATTTTTTCGCTGATAAAAGACCTCAAAGTATGGATTTTCTGATAATATTCAGCTCAAGAAACGTTTGAAAAGGAGAAAAATCTAGGGATACAATAAAAACATCTTACAACGGCGCACCCCCTGAGAATGTAGTAAACAATGCATGGGGGTTTTGCTTTGATGGACGAGTTAGCTGAAGGCCCATAAAGATATATCGAGCCTTGCAAGCACCATTCAGTCATGCTGGAAAAGTCTGCGAGAGGATGAAGAAAAAAAGGGTCGAAGAAGTTATTGCAACTTACCTTTCAACGTTGATGGGCTAATCAAGTGAAGTGAATTCGTGACTTTGTAACAGACCAATATTTGCCTAAGAAAAAATGGGAATAAAGGGAATCCAAGCGAATAAAAGAATGAAAGTGGCTCAAGCCACCCGCGTTCGAAGTCTTGCCTATCAAGTATATGTATTTCCTGTTAATGCAAATCAGTTGCCCAATTATAGTTCGGTAGGCTGAAGCTAAAGTGTTTATGCAATGAAAATTTTAAAATTTACATTATTACAAATTATGAAAATTCAGTCTTTCCTGGTCATTTTGATACCATCCTGGTTAGTAATTATCAACTTTAAGTATTTTTTCTTGTTTTTTCAAATTAAGTTGTCCAGGTGAAATTTTTAATTTGGCGCCTTTTTAATGAGAGAGAACGAAAAATCAATTTTCACATTGCATAACTCTTTAACCATCCAAATGCAATCTCTCAACTAACCTTTTTTATATAATCAATTAAAATAAGAACTCAAAAAGCACATCTACTGTGCCTACCATGGCGGGAATAGACACTAGGAACAGACAGCCTTCTTCTATGCTAACAAGAACGGGGCACGAAAAATGTAAAGAATATTGGGTACTGGAGATTCGTAAAGAGAACATCAGAAGACTTTGCAACAGTAATCAATCACTGATCTAAAATCCTAGATTAATGGATAATCTGTTAATCTGCAAGATATAACAATGCAGTCATTACTTAAAGGCCTTCTTATGCAGATTAAGATTGCAAGATTACAATAATCTAATATATCATAGATTGGCTTATGCCACGATTGGTAAGATTAATGAACTTTGATTGATTGGCTTTCATATTTAGTCAGTTATTGACAAACCATTTGATAGACTAAGCAGAGATGCACACATCAAATAAATGGATAGCAGTTAGCGAAGGAATTGCTACTAAGTTAATCTTACTTAAGCGGCTAAACCTATCAAATCTGTTTACGAATATTTGAAACAAATAATTTGAAGAAGAATTTTGATGAAACTTCTGCCTTAAAGGGAATGCAAGCATATATAAGCCTGTGATGAAAATAACCTTACGAAGACAATATGATGTGACACGTGCCGCACCATATTTGGGTAACTGATCTACGTCAGCAGGAAATACTGATATCTGATAGGCTAGACATTGACCGCAAGTGGCTTGAGCCACTTTCATATGCTTACATTCCCTTTAAGAAGTTCCGATGAAACGAGAAATATTTTCAGCTCGCTCTATCTCTCGTCTCCTGGCATGCAATTTCGATCTATTAAGTTTACAAATATTGATAAAATCAAGTGGTGGTCTATCTAGTGCGGTGGATTAGGCAGTTGCAGTTGATTTGTGGTCTTACAAGTACGAGCTATGAAAATTCCAAAAATGCTAAAGTACGGTTAGCCCACCCATCAAAACATAAAGACAACTCTTGGCAGCTTTTATCAAATTGTGAAGATTCATTAGACTTATGACGATGAGTCTATCGTTTCCCTGTGCTCTTTGACTTGATGATGGCGCTTCGGTCGAAATTAGGTCATGTGACCAAAATGAAGCTCTGTGATTGGTAACACAACTTCTTGTGGTACTCGGCCTAAATAGGGCCAGCCATTTGGCTGGGAAGCCATGAGTCCTAGTATGAGCGAGTAGGGTGGGTGGGTGGTAGCGATTACTAGGACTCAATCGTAATCAGTCTAGCTTCGGTCAACAGAGAGACTCATTTCATTTCCCAACGCTTGTAGAAACGGAATATCTCCTTGCTGATTCTACTAATAGACCTTTTCGCTATTCTACACAAGGTTCGATTATGTGGCGTTGGAGCTTCTATCACTATTTTATACATCCGAACATTCTACAAATGTATCAAGCTATCGTTTGATTTGAATTGTTTTTCGAATCTTAGCTAAAATCAGACTAGCTACACTAGTCCCTCGATTTCGCTGTTGTTGTTGTTGCTGATGGCCAGCTCAATGAGGGATTAGTTGCCAGAGAGTGTCTCAAATCGGAATTTTCAGAACGAAAAACCTGATTGTAATCTGATTGGAGCATTTCGGCTAAAACAATAGAAATTTTTTTTGTAGCCAATCAACTTTTTCCTCTCTTTACTTATTTCTACTGGAAAACCTCCCTTTGAATTAGAGGCCTGTTTGGTCTGAGTTTTTCAAGAAGAAGCAATGGCGACTGGCGCTGTCGTCGCAGCTTGATCGATCTGAAGAGCAGAAGCAAATGAAGCTGCAGGAATTTAGCTAGCCATTTGGCATGATGAAGTGGGCACTGGGAAGAGATATTTGTTTGTGCTCTAACAGGAAATGGCCAAATGTAATGCTGTTGTGATACTTGAGAGGCATTTTCAAGACAGCAGTGAGTGTCAGTCTGTCAGTACACTGCAGTGTAGTGTAGGCCTACTCTAAGTTCAGGTTAGTGATTTTTTCGTTTACATTTGGCTCGTGTATTTCAATTTCAGGGCCTCCAATGACGGGGGGACCGGGGGGCCGGGGGGCCACGCCCCCCACATTTTTGCAAATCATGCCGTTTTGAAAGGCAGCTCATCATGTTATTGTGTTGTGGTGATTTTTTGTATCAAGTTTGGCCTGGCCCCCCCCCTCACTTTTCTGATCTCGTCGGGGGCCTTGAATTTCTAATATTATCTAACTGCAAGCATGTTACTTGGCAATGTTGGGCTGTTGTACTTTATCACCTTAACAGTTGTTTTGGTTTGAATGCATTTGACCTGCCAAATAAAACAATCTTTAGTTTTTTTAGAAGTTTAGAATCTTTATAAGTTCCATATGTGATCCAACCCCCCCCCCCCCACCCCAGCCCGTGTTTGGATCACATACGAAAAGGAAAGGGTGATATAATTTTTTGCTTGTTATTTAACAAGTACTTGTTACTTTATCACATTGATGTTGATGTTCTTAATTCATAGGGGTTTGTTTAAAGCAAGATATCTGCTTCATTATTATCAGACCTCGCATCAGTATGCATTTAGGTGGCACTTTTCTTGGAGAGAGTTTGTCTATCTGATGCGGCAAATCACTTGGAGCAAGCATAAAGAACGGTTCCCTTGAAAATTCCTTGTACTTCAGTCCTTCAGATACCACTTAACTGATTGCTAATTTCATTTTTCATTTTCATTTTAAATTATTTATACACAAAAACCCTTCAGCTAACAAACGCAATACTTAAATAAGAAAATAAATATCCTAATTACATTAATATAGTCTATATACAGTTAAAGCAAAATTATGTACAGTAATCTATGTAGTAGCAGCTGCTCTTCCAGGGCGTCGTGTTTTAGTTTGTGTTCAGCTCATATAATAACTTTTCAATTGTTTTTTGAATCTACTAAGTGTAGGGAGCTCTCTGATATTGACGGGTATATTGTTCCAAGCTTTCAGAGCCGAATAGTGAAAGCCTTTCTTGACATATTCAAGATTATTTCTTGGGATTTGTAGGTCCCTGCAATTCCTTGTTCTGTAGTTGGAATGCTGGGTCCTATGATGGTATTTACCCCAAAGGCTTTCGGGACATTGCCTGTTGATTATTTTATATGTCATAACTGATCGATCAAAGTTTATTAGTTGTTCAACTGTCAACCAATTATGAGACCAATTGTCTTTTAGTCTGGCCTTATCAATAATCGAATGGGCTCTGTCCTGCAGACGTTGGAGGGTATTCAATTTTGATTTAGGAAGACTCCCCCAAATAACATTGGCGTATCGCAGATGGCTTTCTACAAGTGCACGATACACATGCTCCAGCTGGGATTGGGAAATGAGATTTTTCAATTTTTTTAGTGACTTAAGACCGCCACTAATCTAATCTTATCTAATGATAATGTATAATGATGATGAAATGTCTAATCTTGTCAAGTCTTTGGTTCCTTCCTTTATCTGATTGGACACTGATCTTTATCTGATTGTTCTTTGGTCACTCTGAACTTTGGTTACTTTATCTTTGGTCACTTTGATAGGGGGGGCTCTCTCCTCGATTAATTTACCTATTGAGAGAGCTCCTCCTTTAAATAATTCTCCCCGTGGGGAATTTATATATATATATATATGAAACTGAAACTCCTCTGAAATTTCAAATTTATGTTCACTGTCCATGCTCAATTTTGTCAGAGTCATAAACTG
This sequence comes from Aurelia coerulea, assembly GCA_039566865.1. NCBI lineage: Eukaryota > Metazoa > Cnidaria > Scyphozoa > Semaeostomeae > Ulmaridae > Aurelia > Aurelia coerulea. The sequence continues at coordinate 12,867,730 of CM076958.1, read as the reverse complement.
TCTAAAATTCTTTCAAATTCACATGAATGAAACTTGGTATCAATGTGTTGTTTTCTTGAGTCATATTTTGATGATTACTGATCAAGCCTAGGTTAGTATAAAGCCTAGGTTCATGTATTGCTTTCCTTGATATCTGAAACTGCAAACCACGCAAGCCTACTGTTGATATTGTTAAGTGCCAACCCGAAAAAAACTGAATACATGATCATTGGCCATCCACGGAGGACAAATAAGGTTGAAATCTCAGAACCACTGAATCTTAACAATTCAGAAATTAAGCGTGTGGTGAAGACTAAATCACTAGGGGTTATTGTGGATGAAGGGCTAAACTGGGATGAACAATTCAACAAAGTGAAAGGGAAGATTAGTGGCGGTCTTAAGTCACTAAAAAAATTGAAATATCTCATTTCCCAATCCCAGCTGGAGCATGTGTACCGTGCACTTGTAGAAAGCCATCTGCGATACGCCAATGTTATTTGGGGGAGTCTTCCTAAATCAAAATTGAATACCCTCCATAGGCGTAGGAGATAGGGGGCTAGGGGGGGCTGCAGCCCCCCCCCAACGTCAGAAAATTTTGCAAAAATCAGCCATAATCGGGCCCGCCTCAAGTCGGGCAAAATTTCCTCAATCAATGGATTTTTTGTCGGGCAGCCCCCCCAAATTTTATCTTCCCCTACGCCGATGATACCCTCCAACGTCTGCAGGACAGAGCCCATTCGATTATTGATAAGGCCAGACAAAAGACAATTGGTCTCATAATTGGTTGACAGTTGAACAACTAATAAACTTTGATCGATCAGTTATGACATATAAAATAATCAACAGGCAATGTCCCGAAAGCCTTTGGGGTAAATACCATCATAGGACCCAGCATTCCAACTACAGAACAAGGAATTGCAGGGACCTACAAATCCCAAGAAATAATCTTGAATATGTCAAGAAAGGCTTTCACTATTCGGCTCTGAAAGCTTGAAACAATATACCCATCAATATCAGAGAGCTCCCTACACTTAGTAGATTCAAAAAACAATTGAAAAGTTATTATATGAGATGAACACAAACTAAAACACGACGCCCTGGAAGAGCAGCTGCTACTACATAGATTACTGTACATGATTTTGCTTTAACTGTATATAGACTATATTAATGTAATTAGGATATTTATTTTCTTATTTAAGTATTGCGTTTGTTAGCTGAAGGGTTTTTGTGTATAAATAATTTAAAATGAAAAATGAAAATGAAATATTAATGTGTCATATCTGTCATATCACTCAAACTGTAGCATGTATGCATTGCCATGCAGCCAAAGTAAAATATATTGACCAAGTGCCCTTGCACCAAAACTACTAATCCGTTAACATATCGTATGTAGTTTTATGTAGTTACGTAAAGTAGGTGTGATGTAGTGTGAGTATTGTGTATCTCCGTCATGGGCTGAGCCTTTTTGGAGATTGACATTGTAGATTGTAGATTGTAGATCACAGCAGCAACAACAACCAAAATACTAATTCCGTGGTCCGCGTTTTACGCATGTAGCGCTTAGGAAAACGAGGCTATCAAGTTATTCCGATTTCAGACACTGTTTGGCAACAAGTCTCTGTATTAGCGACAAATCAGTTCTAAGTAGCATACAGAGATTGTGTAGCCAGTCTAAGCTAAAATATCTATTGGGCCTAAATCAACCTGCTACTTTTTTCTCAAAACCACTGATCTTAAAACGCTACAAAAACGGTTTTCCGGAACTCCTGTACCATAAAGTTTGCTATCAGAACTTCGATAAATGTTCATTCTAGCAATCAATGCAAAAAGCGCCTTTCTCTAAGCCATACTCTAATCAGCACATGAGTTTGCGACAAAAAGTTGTCGCAGATTGACATTTTTGTCCGGTTTTACAGCTCTATGTCCATAAGGTCCTCAGTGGAGCGACAACAACAACAACAATTCAACTCAATTAGATGAGCGTAACTAGAGGGTCCTTATGTAGTGAGGCTAAATATTCATGTGCGTGGCTCTAATGAAGGAGTGATTATGAATCAAGCAATGGCGTCTGGACGCAGTGAAGGACAAGGCTCAAATAAACTTCAGAGAGAGAGCTCTTAAGATCAAATTGAAACTAAAAGAAACTCGAGAGAACATTTTCCATACTTTGATCAAAAATGGCAAATGAATTTTTTTATCAGAGATAAACTTTGATTTTTCTTCAAGACCCGTCGGATATAAACTTGGTAATAATAAACATGTGTCTAGGAGGTATATTTCAAGCAACTTCTCAACTCAAGCCAAAGTTATTCAAAAAAGTGAGTATCTAACAAGGGCAGATCTTTTAATACAATAGCATCAGTTGCTTTTGATTAACACCTCAATTCAAAGCGATTAGCGCCTGCAGACAAATGAAATCCTCTCAACTAGTAATTCAAAACAAACAAAGCCGCAAAAGTTGCCCTGAAACCATTATGGCAAACTCTCGCCTAGTGCACGCGAAAGGCGGTTTTTAAGACTACCCTCACATGAGAAAACTCAGACCGACTGAGTTTCAGATCGGTTTGAAATTTGGCTGTCTGCTAATTTCCCTCCCCCTCACATGAACATTCTCAGATCGGTTTGAGTTAAGCTCACTTGCTCTGCACATGCGCATTTGACAAACATTTCCTGAATACAAACAATGTGTGCGTTCCCCTGTCATTCAGAACAATTATGATTGCATTGTTGACGATTTATCTTGATTGTTTTTGATTGCCAAAGGAACGCAAGGAATGTCATTCACACTTGTTTTGAAATTTCAATTCGCCCCGAAACGAAAAAAGTTTCTGCTCACATGAAAATCTCAGGTCGACCTGAAAACTCAAACCGACCTGAGAAACCGAAACGAATCTCAGGTCGACCTGAGTTTCAATTCGCCCGCGTCATGTGAGCACTCCAAGGGCTTAGACCGCAGACCGAATTGAAACTCAAACCGATTTGAAACTCAGACCGGTTTGAGTTTGCTCATGTGAGGGTAGTCTAAGAGAAGTTATGTGCTTATAGCAAAAGAAGAAGGGTAAATCTAAAGTTCTGCCTGGCGGATTTTGTTTATTTGATTCAGAAGCCGAGTAGAAGGCATTTCAATTCTCGCACATTTAGGGCTCAAATAAAACAATTACTGCTCAGCTCCTGAATCAAATAAATCTGAAACAAAATCCGCCATGTACAAGTTTAGATTTACCCTTCTCCTTTCAATATAAGCACATAACTTCTCTTAAAAACCACTTTTCGCGTGCACAAGACTGGTTTCAGGGCAACTCTTGTGACTTTCTTTGTTTTGAATTACTGGTTGAGAAAATTTCATTTGTCTGCAATCGCTAATCGCTTCGAATTGAGGTGTCAATCAAAAGCAACTGATGCTATTGTATTACAAAATATGCCCTTCTTTGAGTATCTAGAATATGGGAGTTAGGAATCACAATTCAACACAAATAATTGATGTCATATCACATCTATTTGCTGGGACCAAAGTGCTAGATGAGTGTCTGTCGGACACGAATTGAATGTTAAATTGTAGGGAAACCTTTAGGTTCCAAACATACTACAAATAGCCACGAAGCGGAATACGATCCTGTGTGCCAGAACTGTCCAAGAAGGCTAACTATCCAGAATAAGATTTGAATTCAATCAAGAAAACAATTCCATGCAGGATGGACGGCTGGTAAACGAAGGCAGATTTTGTAAGACAACAACATCAGTTGATTTTGATTGATACTGGAATTCAAAGCGATTAGCGACTGCAGACAAAATGAATTCTCTCAACCAGTAATTCAAAACAAACAAACAAACAAACAAAGCCGAAAAAAGTTGCCGTGAAAGCAGATTTTGTGCACGCGAAAGCACAGGGAGCCCCCATAAAAAGTAGTAAGAAAGCAAACGAAATGCGGCTTCTGCGAGTGAGATACGGCAAAAGCAGCATCTGTGGAGGAGCAATGTGCGCTTGGTGGCTTTGCGGAGGAGAGAGGAAAGAGCCTCCTCTCTTCCTCTCTTCGCTCCTCCGCAATTTTTCTCCCCCGCTCTTTCCTCGCTCCTCCGCAAAGCCACCAAGCGCACATTGCTCCTCCACAGATGCGGCTTTTGCCGTATCTCACTCGCAGAAGCCGCATTTCGTTTGCTTTCTTACTACTTTTTATGTGGGCTCCCTGTGGCGAAAGGTGGTTTTCTAAGCGAATTCATGAGTTTATAGCAGAGGAAGAAGGATAAATCTAACGGGCTACCTGGTGGATTTCCTGAGTAGTAACTGTTTCATTAAAGCCCCAAACATGGGAAAATTACAATGCCTTCTGCACGGCTTCTGAATGAAAGAAACAAAATCCACCAGGCAGATCTTTAGATTTTTCCTTCTAATTTCGTTATAAACTCGTGACTTCTCTGGAGAACCACCTTTCGCAAGTACAAGATGATAGCTTGCCTGAATGGTTTCAGGGAAAAATTGCGGCTTCGTTTGTTTTGATTTGCTTTGCTGCTCGAGTGAATTTCCTTCGTCTGCAGCCGAAAATCGCTTTGAATTGAGGTGTCAATCAAAAGCAACTGATGCTATATGAACAATTTCATACACAGCTTTTGATACAAGTGCAACGTGACATAATAGTACAAGACCAAACTTACCCAATATTTCCAAGTGATTTTGAAAGCTTTAATGGAATGCAGACAACGTCATCCTATAAACGGGCATAAAAAATCATTATTTCAGTTAGACATAATTCGGAAGTGAGTTAGGAAATACGATGTGATCCTATAAGGCACGTTGGTTGGGATCGAGGAAATTAAATTAGAAAACAGTCAACCTGAAAATTCGTTGAAAATAACATAAGCAAGAAATTTGTAGAAATCAGGGAGCTGGCGCAATTTGGTGGAGCTGCAGTTTCCAGCATCAAGCGTTGGGATCGCAGACACAGAGAAGATCTAATCCAGTCCGCGACCCCTCGTCATGACGCACAAGTTTCATTTTTCATTATTTTTACACGGTGGCCCCGTCAATCGAGAGGATTGCTTTACAGGGGGCCGTGCCAAACTTTACAATATTACTAAAAATTACTAACAAATTACCTATATTTACAATCCAAAATAAAAAAATAAATGAAAAACAATGGAGTTAGCCTACAAATTACTCTTCAGCATACTTTTAAAAATGCTAAGAGAGGGTGCTTGTTTGACATCCAAAGGCAATTCATTCCAAGTCTTTGCACCCCGAAAAGATATCGCTTTCTGCCCATTGCAAGTTTTCATCCTTGGAACAAGGACATCGGCAATGGCATTCCGCAAATTCATACTGATATCACGCGCAGAGTTTTTCTTGAAAAGGTTTGAAAGATAGCCGGGTGCAAGACCTGACAATGCTTTGTATGTAATAGTAGCTGTCTCGCATTTTATCATTTCCGTAACCGTTGGCCAATTTAGTTCCTTGATCAAATTTGAGGCGGATACATCATAGCTGCTATTGGTGACAATTCTTGCAGCTCGATTTTGCAATTTTTGTATGGTTTGCAATCTGGTTTCACTGCAGCCTCCCCAAACAGAACAGCAATAACGGAAATGTGGCTCTACGATGCCATGATACATTTTGATTAAGGTATCCTTGGGTACGAATTTTTTGGCATATTTCAAAAATCCTAGAGCACGAGACAGTTTGCTACATTATAATTTCGTGTTCCGATCCCAAACGAGGCTATCATCAAGTTGGACTCCTAAATATTTTACATTTTTAACGATGTCAATTTCAGCGCCATCAATAACAAATGATGGGGTCTCTACTTTATTATCAGCAATCTTTTTTAGGTTTGGTCGAGAACCTACAACCATCGCCTGTGTCTTTACGACATTTAGTGACAGTTTGTTCCCTTGTAACCATTCCTTTAGCCGATCGAGATCACTATTCAGTGTGTCATTCAACTCGTTGATATTTTTCGCAGAATGTGAAATACTTGTGTCATCAGCATACATTGTCACATTGCATTTACGGAGAGACATAGGGAGATCGTTAATATAAATTAGAAAAAGGAGTGGACCAAGACATGAACCCTGTGGCACTCCGCAATCAACCTTTTGTAAACTTGAGGATGTGCCATTGACCTTGCAGAATTGACGTCGGTTTTGCAGATAGGACTTAAACCAAGAATGCTCATGACCATCTATGCCATATTTTTTTAGTTTCGCAAGTAAAATTTGATGATCAACGGTATCAAAAGCTTTTTTTAGGTCGATAAATACCATCGCAGTGTATTTCCCGTTATCCATATTTACATACCAATCGTCAGTGCTATTTAATAAACAAGTAACCACAGAGTGCAAAGACCTGAAGCCAGACTGGTGCGAGAAAAGGAGCTTGTTTCTATCCAAGTATTCGTAAACCTGGTTGTAAACCAGCTTTTCGAATACTCTAGACAAGAAAGGGAGCACCGATATTGGTCTGTAGTTAGAGCGATCATCTTTTTGCCCACTTTTGAATATAGGGGCAACTCTCGCAACCTTCCATGAATTGGGAAAGCTCCCAGTTGCTAGAGATAGATTGAAAATGTCGCAAAGGGACTCAGCTATGACCGGAAGACCAGCTTTCAGAAAGAAATTAGCAATACCATCAGTACCAAATCCCATCGATGATTTGAATTTGCCTAGAGCCTTTTCAACCTGCCGAATACCTATCGGCTGGAAATGAAACTGGGATTTCTTTTCGTTAACTGAATATTCATTTTCTAAAAGAGGATTTTTCTTGTGCGGTATTTTGCTGCTGAGTTTATTGCCAACATTGCAGAAAAATTCATTCATTGATTCTGCGATACCTTTACCACCTAGGACTGTATTTCCATCAATACTGAGAGATGAGATATTTGTGGTCTTAGATTTTTTGTTTATAACCTGGTTAATAACTTTCCATGTACTTTTAAGATCACCCTGATAAGAGGTAATCTTATTTGTAAAAAACTCACGTTTCAAGTCAAGGTTTAATTTATTGACCTTGTTTCTCAACTGCCTATATGCCTGCTGTAGAATTTCAGATTTAGAACGCACGGCTTGCTTACGAAGCTTATCGCGACTGGCAGACAACTTCCGAAACTCTTTTGTGAGCCAAGGGGAAAATCTTTCGGACACCCGTTTATTGCGCATAGGAGCATGCTTCTCTAAAATAAGTGAAAATATATTGGACCAATGTTCAACGACGACATTAATGTCGTCAGTATTGGAAACAATACCCTTCCAATCCACTGAAAGCAAGTCATTCAAAAATTCAGTTTTGTCAAAATTTTTCATACTCCTTGTCATACTCCTTGTTGAAATACTCTTATGCTGCTTCTTTAGAGAACCACGAAATTTTCTGACACCATAGACCAAATAATGGTCGCTCAGGCCAATATGGTGAACGCCTGATACTACAATATTTGATTTGTTTGTAGTAGCAACATGATCTATTAGGGTAGAGGATGTAGTAGTTTCTCTAGTGGCAGTCTCTATCAGCTGGTGAAAACCGAAAAGATTATACATTTGTAATAATCGATTTGAGTGCGATGGGAGATTGACGTCCCCTATCAAATAACAACAATTAGTTCCCGAAACAACGTTTCATCGAAAAACTTAAGATGGAAATATTTCGAACAGATTTTATCAAAATTATGATATCACTTGCAAGAAAAGGGTCCAAATCAAGGGTCCAAATATTTACTTTTTTATCAAGGGTTTTGTATGATCAATCGACCGACCTTCTCTCTCCGCATTCCGTTTTTCCTCTCCTCACTTTTTGCCCTTCCGTTTCCTAATTGAAATACTTTCATGATGAATATTGGCAACTCTTAAGAAGAATAAACTGGAGAAGCAAGTAACTCATGGAACTGCTATACTGCTATACTATTTCATGGCAATGTTATGAGTCCCTATTGACCGAAGAGACATTCACAAATCAAAGAATGCAGGGAAACGAGAAACTCTACCGGGTGTCCCAAAAAAAGTTGCGACGTTTGATTGAGCACAGAGAAAAATCTTTTTAATCTGGCAATCTCTATTCATTCTAGTTACATGCTAGACATTTCAACTTACAGTTTGGCATATCGCAGGAAGAAATTAGTAATTTGAAAATGGAGTTATGAGCTCTAACATTTTACTTTCATGTTCAAGGCAAAACCAGAGAGATTATTACGCCTTCCTGCTCCGTGACGGTGGGGACTCCCTCGCACGAGCAACACAAAAATAGCCTGCGTGCAGACTTTACTTTCCACTGCGAAGGAGAGCCTATGAGGATCCGCCTTGGCTCTCCTTCGCAGTGGAAAGTAAAGTCTGCACGCAGGCTACACAAAAATTGAGTTGACAATTTTCGTTCATTACCATGACGTCCAGAGCGGGCAGAAATTTTATTCACAAGAGAAAGCGTTGCTTCGTAATTGAACGGATTTTAGATTTAAATCATTTTTGATTGTGTGAATTAGCCTAAGGTGTGAAGAATTGAAACAAATAGGTCTCGGGACAACTGTTTGCTGCTGTTATTGTTGTCTTGTGCCAACTGGGAAATTCAAATGGGAATTTGTACTGTTTCACGGTTTCACGGCACGGAGTAGAATAATTGCTTTTTCGACCTGCCATATTATGCAATAATGCATTTTTGTGTGTTCGTCCAGTCAGAATTGAGTGGGAAGTTATGAACGTAGTGTTTTCCCCCTGAGACCTATTAGATTCGATTTTCAGACCTTTACTTCAAATATGCTCAATGAGTGGAACTCTTGCATGTCGTCAAGGCCATGAAACAAAGTGTCAACCCAGTTTTTGTGTTGCTCATCCGGAGATTCCCCCTCCACCGCGATGATGCAGAAAGGCGAGGCGTACTAATCTCTCTGGTTTTGCCTTCAACATGAAGATGCGATGTTAGGACTAATAACTCCATCTTCAGATTACTGATTTCTTCCTACGATATGCCAAACTGTAAGTTGAAATGTCAAGTATGTACCTAGAATGAATAGAAATTGCCCGATAACGAACTTTTTTGTCTGCGTTCAATCAAACGCCGGAACTTTTTTTTGGGACACCCGGTAGGTCAGAAGTCTAAGAAACTATAACGCGGCTCAGTCGAACCTTGCGTATAAAAATGCATAACAATATTGCATAACAAAGACCCTCGTGTAGAATAGCTAAAATTCAATTGCAAAAAGCTCAATTTACGTCATATCAACTGGCATAGTATCACCTAAAGGCTATTTAAAACAGGTTAATTCAAGGTTAAGTGTGGCAGTCTAGCTTCAGCAGAACGTTGCTTCATTGATGGATTAAAACCAATCATCTTCAGGGTAACCGCACCTGTCGTAACTGGCCTATAATGGGACTTAAAAGAACCAATGCATAAGGAGGCCTTAATCACACCCCGGGGGGGTTACTTGACCAGGTTTCGGTCGGGGACGTGCCATCGAAGCTTCAAAAACATACCCGTTCCTTATACCAATTTTGCGAAAAAGTATACCCGACTTTATACCAATTTTGCGAAAAAGTATACCCGACCTTATACCAATTTTCCGAAAAAGTATACCAAAATCGTTCCTTAAACCAAAATCGCGAAAATCGATACCGTTCCTTAAGCCCAGTTTCCAGTCAGCGGAAATTTCCGCGCGGGCGGTATTTCTATTGTATTCAAGAGAAAATGTCGCTCTGGCATTGAATAGAAAGTTACGGCTGAGCGACCTTTTATTGTCTAAAATTCCGCCCGCTCGGAAAATTTCAATGACTGGAAATTAGGCTTTATACCAAAATCGTGAAAATCGATACCGTTCCTTATACCAAAATCGCGAAAATCGATACCCTTCCCGATGGCACGTCCCCGTACCCAAAATATGTGAAGTGCCCCCCCCCCGGGAATCACACACCTATCTTCTTGGATGAACGCTTGTGTAAGGGTGTGTCCTTTTGACCGGGCATATCAAAATACTTTCTTTTCTCTATTTCCAAATCTACTCACAAATGATAGCATGCCCTTACAATAATTCATTCCTGTCTTTAGCCTGCCGCAGAAAGGACAGTTTACTTGATACTATTTGGCGAGAGTTGATGATAATCAACAACAACATCAAATATTTTTGTAGCTTTTCCTCATGATGTCTAGCATATACCTAACCTCACTACGTAAGGACCCTCTAGTTACGCTCATCTTATTGAGCTGAATTGCTGTTGTTGTTGTCGCTCCACTGAGGGCCTTATGGACATAGAGCTGTAAAACCGGACAAAAATGTCAATCTGCGAGAAGTTTTTGTCGCAAGGTCATATGCTGATTAGAGTATGGCTTAGAGGAAGGTACTTTTTGCATTGATAGCTAGAATGAACATTTATCGACGTTCTGATAGCAAATTTTATGGTACAGCAGTTCTGGAAAATTGTTTTGTGGTGTTTTAAGATCAGTGGTTTTGAGATATTGCGTTTCTACAAGCGTAGGGGAATGAGTCTCTCTGTTGACCGAAGCGCCATCATCAACTCAAAGAGCACAGGGAAACGAGAGACTCCAGGTAATAAGTCTAGCATATACCGGATGACCCAAATAAACTGCACGGCCTAGATCATAACTGGCTGTCTTACATCGAGAGCAATTGACAAAATATTTTGTTTCGCCGTTTAGTTGAAAGGCTTGGTTATCTTTTGAGATGCTGCAAGGTCACTTTAAGCAATGATTACTTAAAACCAGAACAACTAGATTGAAAGAAAATTGGAATCCTCCATTGTGAAAACAAGAATTGGATTTGAAGTCGTCGGGGGAAATCTAGTGCTTGCAAGAAACAAGGGCAGATTTTGTAATACAATAGCAACAGTTGTCTTTGATTGACACCTCAATTCAAAGCGATTAGCGACAGCAGACAAAGGAAATTCTCTCAACCAGTAATTCAAAACAAATAAAGCCGCAACAGTTTCCCCGAAACTAGTAGGGCAAACTCTCGCCTTGTGCAAGTGAAAGGTGGTTTTTAAGAGAAGTTGCGTGCTTATAACGAAAAAAGAAGGGTAAATCTAAAGTTCTGTCTGGCGAATTTTGTATATTTGATTCAGAAGCCCAGCAGAAGGCATTGTAATTCTCGCATATTTAGGGCTTAAATTAAACTATTACAAAAGAGCTCCTGAATCAAATATTCAAAATCCGCAAGACGGAACTTTAGATTTACCCTTCTTCTTTCGTTACATTTTTTCATTTCATTTCATTTTATAATATTTATACAGGGTAAGTATTCAACGTATAATACAAAAATTGATTTACAAACTGCCCTGTTAAAAGAAAGAAAAAAAAGCAACTTACAATATCAAGATAAAAACTAATATATAGGTATCAAAAGTCAAAAGGAAAGGTGTGATTATGTACAGGATCTGGCATTTTTCAATGACGATTTGAATTGTGAGAAAGTACTGGCCATCTTATTTTCTCTTTTTAATTTGTTCCAAAGTTTGGCCCCTCTATATGAGAAGCATTTTTGGCCACATGCGGTTTTTAGCAATGGTACATAAAGGTCTGTGCAGGTATTACGAAGCTGTCTAGTACTGGTTTCTGATAACCTTTGAAACAGTCCTGTAAGATAATCAGGCGCTTCATGGTTGATAGACCTATAGACTATTTTCAAGGTTTCCGTTTCAATGAGATCGTTGACCGTTGGCCACCCTAATTGCCTAATGATAGGAGCTGCAGACGATCTATAGGGGCTGTTTGTCACGATCCTAGCTGCACGATTTTGGAGCTTCTGAAGCTTGTTGAGTGTTGTGTTGCCACAAACACCCCAGACTGGGCAACAGAAACGGAAGTAAGGCTCAACCATACTTTTGTACATGGTCTGCAATATTACAAGCACATAACTTCTTTTAAAAACCACCTTTCGCTTGCACAAAGCCAACTAGTTTCGGGAAACTTTTGAGGCTTTGTTTGTTTTTAATTACTGGTTGAGAGAATTTCCTTTGTCTGCAGTCACTAATCGCTTTGAATTGAGTTGTCAATCAAACGCAACTTTGCTATTGTATTAAAAATCTGCCCTTGTTCTTGCAAAATGATTAATTTCTATTTCGGATTCCAATGCCATGCTCCTAAGCAACTTTGGAATTCGGCTTTTTCCACGTTTTCCAAAACATGGACTGGAAGAAGACAGGAAAGTTCGAGAAGTGAATGAATTACGATGTATTTAAAACTGGTTTTTTCGAAGGGTAGTTATAGCTTAAACTGACCAAGAAACATCTCAAAAGATAGCTTAGCCTTTCAGCTACATGCTGATACCTTGTTTGGGCTCATAATAGTTGCTTTCTGGAAGCTAGGCATGGTCGGGCTCGTTAAATTTTTTTCTGGGTTTCCCGGTAGTGGTGCTTCTCTTTTATTATTATTATTATTATTATCAATTTATTTAAAGTAGGCCTACATATATATATATCTAAATATATACATACAAGACATATATACATATAGATACAATAGCTATAACTAAGAGCTAATTCAAGCCCACTATCTAAAAAAGTAAAATTTGTAAGAAAAAAGTAAAAAATAAATAAAATTCCCAATGATTAAATACAGATGCATTTTACAGATTTTTACAATGCTTTTAATATTTACAATGTTTTCTTACTTTTTTTTCGGTAAATACAGCAGAAAATTTAATATCAGCTCAAGAACCCAACCTGTGCCACGAAAGGTCATTTAGGTAATAGGGTGCGCCCTTATATACCACATGCACTTATATCTGTGTCTAAACGGTAAAATACTTGGGATGAGATGCCAGCAGGGATGATTTGCTTGGAGTAGGTCACGAACAACGAATGGAACAAGAGATCTTTGAGCCGACGGCATGATAAAGACAAGAACGGAGAAAATCCACGTTGCAGTTAAGTATGGATGTTTGTTTAGCTATTCGCTATCTACTAAAAATATCAAAAAAGTTTGTCTGTTTTTACTGAAACCAAAAGTATTCAGGATTCAGGACAAATAAAGAAATATGAATCTTTTCATCCCTGTAGGAATCATTTGGTGTAATGACTGTATCTTCAGGAGGTTAAACTCTTTCACAACCTTCGCTTCATTCTAAAAGCTGTGGGCATGAAATTGTCATTGTCTATATAAAAAACGATTTGTATCTAATTGCATTGTTTAACGTTCGTTTCAGGGGGTGTCAAAAAATTAAGGGGATGGAGAAGAAATACGCAAACCAATCCAATGCCGTATTAAATGTCATATTTCGAAAAGAGAAGCTTATCTGCAATGGCCTCAGTTCAAAAGAAGAGATCCTTCTCTACATACAGGCTGATCTTTGAGTGAAAGATCACAAAAAAATACTCATTGGAAATCCATTGATATCTCAGAAATCCCATAACATATGGAGATTCTATTTGTGTCAAAGCAAAGTACAAAGATTAATCTCCAAGATGAGAAATTCACTTTGTGTTTCTATCAAGTAATCCCAATAATAAATCCATAAAATAGGCCAAGCCAAAATTTCTGCGAGGATTTCTTATCCCGCCCCTAAATAATTAAAAGGTTTCAGTAATATGAGTAAAGTGACAAAGATCGAAGGAGACCTATGTCCCTAGAACACATACCTTGCAAACAGGGACTAGTTCAACAGAAAATGTGTGTTTGTAGTTGAATGTATTGTTGTGGATATCATGTGAAATTAATTCTTGTGCTGTCTTGTATCTACGAAAAATAATTATAAAGATATTGGCAATCATCAGTCAAAAGAATGATCAAAAAAAAAACACAGACAGCACGAAAGCAAGCGGAATAAGCATTTGCTATTTCTGATGCTAAAATACAATGATATCAATAAAAGACCACAGAATTGTCGCTCTGAGTCTTGAACATTGAAAAGAACGTAAAGCGTATATTTCATCTACGTTAGACTGCGCCTTGCTTCCTAACACCGTACGTTGTCAGCAAAGAGTTTGCACCAGGATTTAATTGAAAGATCCTGTATCTTTCAAGGCGTTGCTTGTTTAGCTGAAGCAAGGGGTCCTATCTTATATCAATTGTGTTTTTTCGTAGTCCTGTTTTCGTGACACAAAGCAATTGTTGTCCTGTTAATCCGTGCATAACAGAAGAAAACTTACTATATTTACGGTGATTTTCTAATCTTAGCGTCTGTCAGTGTTGACCAATTAAAAATTGCACTGTCTGGTTCCAAGGGGTCATCTCTTATGACAGATGATGTCGTATTACATCAACAACAGAATTTGAAACCACAAAATTGCTTTTACACCATCTTGACAGGGCACCAACTTCTTTGTGTACAGCATAGCTTCCAAATCTTTAACTCACCGTAAAAAGGTGGGTGTAAAATTATGTGATCTATTTATGCTGACTGAGTGGCTTGCAATAAACTTTAGTTACTTATCTTTAATCCTACCGTTGGGCTTTTCGGAATTTTTCAATATTTTTTTAAATATCAGCGTATCTTACATTTTAACTCATTTGAGGATGTCACGTCATCAAATTTCTAAATCATAAACCAGAAAAGTGACAGACTTTTGTTTGATACCATATTGTAGACATCCATAAACTATGGTTTTCTTCGAAATTATTTCATGTTGCTTCAAACAGTTTAGAGATTACGATGGTTTTAAGTTTTTTTGAAAATTTTTCCTGAATTCTTGAAAAATTCGAAAAATACTCTAAGTCTGAAAATATTGAAGATTTCAGAAAAGTCCAACGGTAGAATTATAGAGAAATAGCGGAAGTTTCTTTGAATTCATTCAGTTCGTAGAAATAAGTAACTGAATTTTACACCAGCCTCTTTAAAGAGTTGGAACCTATGCTTTTGTGTACTATTTCACGAAAGCAGGACTGCCAATAAACGCAATTCATACAAGGTAGGCGCCCTTCGTTAACTTGATGACCAAACTCAAACAGGCAGTTTCAACATATATCGAATTCTTCATCTTTCAATCATAAATAAACAGTCACTTCCTTTGCCCCGTTCATTTTTTGGATGATTAATAAATAGCTGAATTCCATATTGGTGTGGGAGTATGAAATTTTGAAAAAGAACAAAGATCAGTCTTAGATTTCCCTACAAGGCGAATGCAGAATTCAAAGTTTCATTTGAATCAAGTTTTTTTGGGGGGGGGGGGGGGGGTACCCATAGCCTAAAGTAACCATTCACCATCTCATAAGATAGCCAAGCCTTTCATTTAATTAAATGGCGATACAAAACATGTGTCAATAGCTGTTCATTTCAGGAAGCTAAGCATATGAAGCTAATATAAAATATTTGCTTTTGCTAAGAAAAGAAATGTGAAATAAATGAATTGATGGTAAGCTTACCTGCAAGGCACTACTGACTGAAGAAAATCAACAAGTTTTCTTGCTTCTTCTTTCTTGTCATAGAAGAAATCAAGTCCATCTAAAACCAATGAATTGCGAAAATTGCTGAACGTTAACGTTTTGCATGAAATTTCTTTAAAGATAATAGAGAGTAAATCTTTGCAAAATAAAAGAAGATATCAAAAGACAAAGCTTTTTGACGAATATATTTCGGACAGAATATTTTCGGACTTTTCGTGGAATTTCAGACGTTTTTCTAGAAATTTCGGACGACCAAAAATGGTATCGTTTACAGTTCATTTCATACTAAAAATGTCATGAATTTATAGATCGTGCTTCGCTTTAGGGGTTCTTGGTCAGAAATTTCCACAAATTATCATTGTTGAGGATGATGAGAATGATTGCTAAGATGTATTTAGTTTCAGAAAATATTATATTTTTTGCAAATTAACACTCTCATCACATTCATTTTCAACGCAAAGCGTTTCGTGAGCAAGACATTACATTTTCAAACAGTGGAAATGTTTTACTTGGACACTAAATATTTCGGATTACAGAAATTTCGGACTTTAATTTTCAAACGTATGAAATGTCCGAAAATACAAACGTCCGAAATTGTAGGCTTTTAGAGTACCAAATTTTTGACTTTGTATCAAACACATATCACTTACAATTGCTAAATATTGGTTCGATCACATCGGACTGAATCGTCAAGTCCACAATGAAGTAACCCAATATTTCGTTACAAGGGACTGAGAGGGGCATCCACGGAAGAGAAACTCCTAGAATGAATGCCCTGAAATGTCTCGAAATGGGCTTTTAGCTAAGGAGTTGTTTTTATTACTATTAGAAATAACAATCCTGTGCATCGAGATGAGCAGACCTTACGTAAAAGATCTATTTCCTTGCCATCGTGTTAATACACAAGCTATCAAACGGATTGGAACTAGTGAAAAATGGAAACGGAAGATTTTTCTCTTTCTTTCTTATTTTCAAGGTTACTATCATTCATCCTTATCGCATATCATTAGTAACATGTGAATTGTATCCTCCATTTGCGCTGTCGAAAGACACACAATGTGTCTCTTTTCGGGTTTAATGGATATCAAAGACATAAAAATTCAAATAGAGAAACAGAAGGCTGAAAATCTTTCATAATCTCCATTGAGTCACCAAAATGTCTGCAGTTCACTTCAAAGATTTAGATATAGCTGACAGGCTGAACAAGATAGATTTTACGAAGATATTCTCTAGACTAACCACTTCAGTCCCAATTTCCGCTTCATTCATTGAATTGGATGACGGCACTACGCTTCAAGTGGGACTGATAATCAAACTAACTGAAAACCCGGCCAAAATCGCTAAAAAATGCGCGACCAATCAGATTGCAAGACTTGAAATAACTTGATCGGATTGGCTGATTCTTCTCCAAATTAAACTTACCGCCAAAGTCAAACAAAACACGCGTTCCAATGAACGGCTGTAACGATCAAATCTCGAAGTAGCGAGGGAAATTTGGAGATCTTTTGCGTCCCTAAACAAGCAGAATATCACTTTTTTGCTTTCATAGCTCGAAGAAACATTCATCTAAGTACTGATAGCTTGTTTTGCAGTGAAGCACTTCAGGAAAAGCGCTTTTCGCAGCGTTTTAGTGTCGGTGGTCTTGAGAAAAAATCGCAGGTGATTTAGGCCATGTCCATTTCTGGAAGCGTAGGATATGAGTCGTAGCTATGGCGTCCATCAGCCTATCAACAGCGATAACTATGAGCGTGTAATCAGTCTAGATATTCTTAAGCTAGATCTCATCATCAAAAGTTTTCCCTCTAAATTGACAAACATCACGTACCATGAATTTGTTTCACTCTTAAAGATCTCAAATGAACATTGTGTTTCATTATCAACTGCTCAAGGTAAAAAAACGTCTTCTTGTGTGGAACCTAAAAAATGGAGCAAAGCAAGGAAATCAAAGGAAGGCCAAACGGCATTAAAGTCTATTAAAATGACTATCGTCTGTGAGCTTATTTACCGGGAAGAGAAACTTCCATATTTTAAAAATATATCAAAATTAATCTTAAGCTGGTTATCCACTAGGCCACAGATGTAGCGTGATGAGACACATTTTGAGTCTATTTCTCCCTTGGGGGAAAATCTTTTTTCGTCATGCACACTTTCTTCTGATGAAATGTAGTTGAAATCAATAATCCTAGTTTCTCATGACAAACTTTACTCAATATTTTTCACGTTTAGGCACAGCATTTGCCGCCTAGTGGAAAACCAGCTTAAAGCTCCGATATTTCGATCAATTTAGGCTGTTTCAAGACAAAGAATTTTCAAGCGATCACTTTCACGCTCAGGGGGTTGGCGGCCGAAAAATCGCGGGAACAAATTGCAGAGTATAATGTTGGATTTGGATAGTAATTTTTGGTGCATCCGGTAAAGTGCGAGAGTACTTCATCAAATCTGACATTCACCTGTTGCTGTATAATTATTGTCATTCATAGCAGCATCGGTTCCATAAACAATTACCAAACTTAGCATACATATATAATTCAGTTACAAAGATATAAATATTAAACTTACAAGTCTTAAATTTAAAATATAAACATAACAGATAAGTAAACCTGATCTTCCAGGGAGTCGTTCTTGGAAGGGGGGGGGGCTTGAATTAATTATCAAGGCTCATCAAATGCCTTTTCATATATGTCTTAAACAGGCGTAGCGATGAAAATTCTCTGATATTAACTGGAATATCATTGCAAGCCTTAATGCCTGAGTGATGAAATCCTTTCTTGGTAAATTCAAGGTTTAGCCTGGGAATATGGAGAACTCTATAATTCCTCGAATAATAATTTGATATAGAATATCTCTGTTGGAACATATTCCAAAGGCTGGCAGGGCCTTGTTTACAATCGTATATATCATAACAGAGCGATCGAAACGCATAAGAATCACAACGCTTAGCCATCTTTTAGGCCAAGGGTCCTTAAATCTCGTTCGCTCTAAAATTGATAGGGCTCTGTTTTGGAAACGATGAAGTGCTTGAAGCTCGGATGAAGAGATGATATATGACATGATATGATAATAACACACGATCTATTTACATAGTTTTTCATAGTGCTACCTAAAATTACAATCTAGGGCATTAAATTTTTTTTTAATTCAGTTACAAATAAGGAGATTGTTACGTGCAATTAATAGAAAAAATACTGATAACTTTTGAGTTAAGAAAAAAAGAATTTTCGGCATGAAAAAAGTGTAAAAATAAGGAATTAACATTTTCTAAAAAACTATTGCTATTTGTTGTACACTTTGTACAGGTAGGCAGATAATTAAATTCGGCAGATCCCATGTACTGAAATGTTCTCTCTTCATGCTGTTAGTCTTCGCTGGAGGTAGGTGTAGGTCATTGGACTGACGCGTACAATATTGATGAACATTTCTATTAATTGTCAGAGTCTCTGTAAGATATTGTGGAGCGTTTCCTTGTAAGCACTTGTGAATCTGATCTATTCTGTGTACCAATTGTCTTTTATCCATGGTTAGCTAGCCCAGCTCATTGATTGTCGATGAAATACTATCATACTTTCGCTTCTATATGACAACTCTGGCAGCAAAGTTCTGTGATCTTTGTACTCTTTGGAGCTCTTTCTTATTGCTGTCCCAAACTACGTTTCCGTAGCTTCTCTTCTACAGAAGAGCTACAGACAGACATAACTTATACAGACAAGCTTTCTCATCCGTTACTGGTTTTTGAATTTGTTCTCTGGTGTAAACAATTTTGTTGAGGCCTGAATATCATGGTGTTAAGGCAGAGTGAAAAATTGCGCATTTTATCAAAATGTTCATGAAAATGGAAAAAAGTTTATAAATGCTTGTTTAACTTTAAAGAGTTAATCACAAACAATACTTTAATCATAATTTCATATGATTACCTTTTGCCTCACTTGAACTACAGCTCTCCAAAAGTCCTTTGCTTCTCTACGATGACACAGCTCACACATCTGACCTTGGACGACAAATTCAACAACAAAAACTTGCTGCAATATCGTTGATCCAAACACCTGTAAGGAACATTTCAAGAGATTACAAATAGCCTTCATTTCTAATTATACCTGGTAAGCAAAATAAAAGATAATCTCCGTTTTAAAGGCTACTGCTGTCTGGATTATCAAGATGACAACAATGGCAACCATATCTGGTGGACATATTCAAATCCATTTTAAAATTCACCTGACAGGCTACTCCAGATTCTGAAATTATGAAAGATTTTCTCAACAAAGCCCCTTCAAAAAAGTTCAAAGCAAGCATAAAATAACGCAACTATTCTCTGCCTACAGCAATGGCTTTTACATGCTTTAGCAATTTCACAATCCAATTTTAAAATTGATTTGAACATGTTCGTCATTAAATGATGTATTTGCCAATACTATCACCTTGATTTCTCAGGATTGCATCCCTTTAAATGTTTGGAGCAAATTCTCATCTTCTTACCTCTTTCTGAATGGTTAACTTTACTTTCACTCTTTTAGAATGTGGCTCTGTCCAGATAAATGAAGCATCAACCAATTTTACCTGCAACGACATTTGGAATTGTTCAGTTTTAACCCTTGGAAATAGCAATTTTTGGATATCTGTATATCTGAAATAATGAAAATTCAATTACATATAATCTCTTATTCTCTTACTAATCCATTTACTTCTTCCAATATGACACTAACCGTAGAGGTTCAACGTTGGTATTTTCAATGCTGAACCCTTCAGCACATGGTTTTCTAAGATTGCTATTGAACGAAATGCCAGCAGTCAATGATGATTTAAAATTGATATATTTTGCAGTAAGGCTTCCATCTCTTCTACCTGATGGTGCAGAGAACAGATCCTTGCAAAATTAACAAACTGTATACTCTATTTCTTTACAATCAATTCCATGAATCTCAAGAATTCTTAAGAAGAGCTACAGGGTTGAAAGTTATGAAAGAACTCCACCGTCTATGTATTCCATTAATTTGCAATTTATAGGCAATCAATGACCATCACCTCTTAGAAAATATATTTTCTCAATCATCATAAAAACTTAAGCATTTAAAATGGAATCCAAGGTTAACAAATGTGAAACAAACCTTTGCAAGACCTTTGAGCCTTTTTAAACAAATCGCCATAAGTTCCCTCGACTCTAGAGCACATGCTACCCAAGTTGTTGGTGGCTGAAAATACCTGTTAATTCAAACACTTTATTAGAGAACTACTGTTCATATCCTTTTATTCCTAGCGTTTCTTGTTTTTTGCCTTCTTGCAATCTTTAACTCTCAAATACTTAAACTTATATGTTATCGAAAAAGGCCATTGTTGAGGTAAAATTTTAAATATGTTTGATAATAACTCATCTAAAGTATTCTGAAACTATGAATTTGAAATGTCAGAAGGGCTATGAAAAGTCAAACAGAGAAAGGAAACTAATTGGTATTGATTATATTGCATAACAAATTATTCTGAACAGTTGTGTGCCATTGCTAAAAATCTGATCAAGGCCCTATGCAACCTATTTTAGATAATGGGTGCATGTGTACAATCTTGGCATGTCTCCAATTTCTGTTTTCACAAGCAGGCTGGAATTCCACCAATTGAAAACAAGATAAATGTGTTAGAAAATGGGCTAACTTACCTCCATATGAACAGGCCCTACATTTGCACCTATTGTATCTTGCAAATATGAACTCTGAAAGTGGCAGTGCTACCCAACATGTTTCATACATAAAATATTGCACAAACCAACCTTTCACATCCTTTGCAAAACTGTAACATTGCTTGTTTTTGTATGCCTTCACTGATATCCACTTTACTTCGAATACAGCCAACACACATGTTAGAAGCATTTGGAACTGTTGCAGAACCACATTCACAGCACAATCTAACATAAGAATTGACAGAATATAAAATGAAATTTTTATCATATTTTGAATACTGAGTACCATAATTTCTTTGGAATTTATACAACAAAGTTTTTAAAACCATTTAAAAATAGCTATTGCTCTAAGTAGCTAGAAATATTTCCAGCCCACTTAAAAACAAAAAAAAAAAAAATTACTGAAGAGAAGGTTAGACCTTCTGTTGAAATTCACATTGATTATCTTAGGAAGGTTAAATACAAATGGGTTAAATACAAATGGCTGATGGTTGCCACAATGCAATTTAGTGCCTGCAGAGAAAACTAGATAATTCCTCAATTTTCCCTTTTAATAGCCCTTTTTACTTGCTAGAAAAGGGGTCTGGGTCAAGTGTCCAAATCTGGTAAAGTTTGAGAAGGAAAACAAAAGCACCACTTCCATTCTCAGAGGAAACATTGCCAACTGTAGCAAGAGTTGATCAATGGCCATGAGGGGTACATAACATGTTGAGGGTCTGTATGTGCTGCTCATATGGGTGGGCTTTTGGGCCCAAAATTCTGTAAACAAGGGTCCTTTTCAGCAGATTATCTCAAGAGATTATCAAAACAATTGGACTAATAAAAGCATGCAGCCAAATTTTGTTTTATTTTCAAACTGCATGCTATACAGTATATCCATCACTCTGTAAATATTTTATTTTTCTCATTTGAAACACATTAGGCCGTGGGCTGTAAGCTGTAGCTTTACTTTCCGTTGTCCAAGTCGGGAAACCAACCAATTCCTTCAATTTCCGGTCGCTGAACATAAACTTGTTATGAATCTAGGTGGCCCCAAGCTGAAAACTTGCTCAACAGTAAGAAAATGACGGCTAAAGTTTCTTCCTCGACCGCTGTAACTTAGGCCAATGGCGCCATTTTACGAGAGCTTCCTCGCCTATTGTAATTTTACGGACCAGCGAACGATTAATGTTTCAGCCTGTATTCGGTGGTCTGACAATTATCGCAGCGGCCTAGCAACGACCGAGTCCCACAGCAACGCGTTTGTTGTTGCAAAAATGGCCGATGAAGACGAAGGTGAATCTGCGAATGATCCTTCTAAGATCAAAATCACTTCGTGTTTCTTACATTTTGAAGGCATTAAGGACTGCTCTAGCGAAATAACAAAACAGGATCGAAAAGTTTCTTAGCTGCAGGAGAAGATGGGCGGATCTGAAAGGAAAGGAAGGAGATGTTGCACGGAAATCGTACGAACTCTTTGAAGATAAATTGCTGGAAGATTATTTGAGTAGCCATGCAGAATTTCAATTTCGTTGGCCATATCACAAGGCCTGCTATAAAAAGTTTTGTGATGTTGAAAAGATAAGTAGAGCAGAAGAGAAGATTTCATTTCATTTCATTTCATTTGATTTATTTTAGGAGGGTTGCCCTTCGGTAAAAACCGTTTTTCAAGGGGCCCTCCGATAAAAACTATTACTATACAAAAATACCAAATAAATTACCTTAACCCTAATTACAATAGAAACCATAATATTAAAAACCTATTTACAAGAATTGATTATTTATATACATATTAGAAATAAAAACAAGAAAGAAAAACAAATCCTAAGTCCCTGACAGGGGCAGAACCTGCAGCGCCAGCACCGGCAGCCCCCCGGCGACACGACAACCCGGAGCGAACGGCGATCGAAACCATGACCTCCATTCGCCCCAAGCCGGCCCGCCACCCAAGGACAACCAGCGCCACCGCCGCAGGCCCCACCCCTGTAGTTATCTAAATAGATGATTTGAAGCTATCCAGAGAGGATGCCTGCTTTGACTCAGCTGAAAGGCTATTCCACAATTTTGCACCCCTAAAAGAGAAACATTTCTGCCCATTTGCAGATGTTTTCTTTGGTACCCTCAGGTCAGTCTCGGTATTTTGAAGGCAACGGGTGGAGCATTGTGAATTTCTTTTGAAAAGGCTACTCAAGTATTGCGGAGCCAGGTCATTGAGTGACTTGAAGACCATTGTTTTTGACTCATTACTGATGAGTTGTTCAATGGTCTTCCAGCCCAAGATAGCAAAGGATGGGTCTTTTCAAGTTATTGAAGGTGATGCAGGTGATGATGGCAGTGCTGCAGGCCTTTGTGCTGATCAAGCTAAGGACTACGTTCCTGAGAAAAAAATGACAAGACTGTCGATAGTACGGGGAAATGGGAGCAGAGCTGATACTCTATCAAAAAGAAACCAATATGTCCTTCCAGCTCGCTGTATCATATGCCACAAGGATTCAGCTTGGTTTGGGAAAAAGAATCAGGTATATACAAATTGATTACAGAGTCTGTTAGAGATTATGATTAGAGATCACTGGAGTTTCTTAATTATTTGGCAATCTAAGAGTTGAGTTTCTTATAAGCAGTTTCTTAAAAAAACACACTGTGTAACACAACAGTGGTTTTCAAGAATTTTTTTGAAGATTCATCAAAACTGTGGGAAAGGGAGCATAAAAAGCTAAAAAACAAAACAATTACAATCTTAAAATGGAAATAAAGAGTCAGACCTTCTGCACCAAGTTTATAAAACCATTTCTTGAAAGAGATCCCAAAACCCTCTATGTCACACAAGGAATAACCCTCTATGTCACACATGGGAAGTACTGCCACAAGTTTGTCCCAAGCTCACAAGATTAAATTGATGTAGAAGCGGTTCATGAGTTGTATTGTGATCATGAAGAAGCTGATACCCGTCTTTTACTGCATGCATATCAAGCATCTTTAAGCCAAGAGAGTGTTGTCATTAAGAGTCCTGATACAGATGTCTTAATACTGATGGTTGGCCACAAACATGCAATAGCAGCTGACTTATATTTTGACACTGGGAGTGGCAACAACAGAAGAATCATCAGCATACAGTCTATCTATGAAAGCTTGGGTCCTGATCTCAGTGCTTCATTGATTGGTTTTCATGCCTTTACAGGTAAGATCAAAGTAATGACACCAATAAAAAATAACCAATCACATTCTTATTCACTTTGTTATGAACAGCAGCTATCAAAATGCTTTGACTTTGGCTCAAAAATGCAAAATTCAAATTGATTTATAAAATGGAAAATTAGGGCTGCTGAGTTCAAGTTTAGCTGGCATAAAATTTTGATGAAATTTGTTGTTGAATTGGATCATATAACTCCCCAACAATACTACATACAGCATTTTCTCTTTATGGGAAGGAATGTGAAGATGCTGTCGAGAAAGTACATTATTTTGGATTATGCCAGAGGCTACAGGCTTATCAAATATTTGTGAAAATGACAAACAGAAATCTATAGCAGTTAACAAGGTGCAGTTTAGAGCTTAGCTTATTTTGATTTATTTTGTTTCACAAAGAAAATTGATTGCAGTTTCTCTTCTGTGAACCATTACCTGTTTCCTGTGTGAGTCTTTTTAAGAATATACCCTGGTATATACTTGGTAAGTCTTTCCTAGCAAAACCAGTTTTGGGAATGAATGCAGAATTGATAAAGTGAGACTCTGTTTCTTGATTTTCAGGGTGTGACAGTACCAGTGCTTTTTATGGAAAAGGAAAAACCAAGGCATTCACCTTGTTAGAGAACAAACCAGATTTCGTATCAATGTTCAAGCAGCTTGGAAGATCCTATCAAGTTGAGAGTGAATTATTTGCACAACTAGAAAAGTATGTTTGCCACCTTTACAACCAACCAACTGTTGATGAAGTTGATTTTGCCAGGTATAACCAATTCAAATTGGGGCAGTTTGGTGAAGATAGCATGCCTTGTATGAGAAATGTCTTGAGGCAGCATGTGAAAAGGGTAGTCTTTCAAGCTCGTATCTGGTGGCTAGCTCTTGAGCCAATAACAGCAACTCCAAGCATAACTGACTTCGGATGGAGTGTGGTTGATGGTAATGTAAATGTTGTATGGATGACCTTGCCCCCTGCACCTGAAGGAGTTCTTGAGAATGTGAGCTGTGGTTGCAAATCTGGCTGTGCAACAAAACGCTGTGTATGCAAGAAGGCAGACCTTGCATGCACAAGTATGTGCTCATGTACAAGCAACTGTCAAAATTTGAGAGAAATTGGTGTGGAAGGCGATGATGATGATGATAGTGGTGATTTGGCTGAAGCTGAAGAGGTGGTGTTGGCAGCAGAAGATGAGGAGTCAATCCTCAGTGATGAGGAGTAGTATCTTGAAGATACTGACAGCAGCAATTTTATCTCCTTTTTTTATTTTTCTGTGAAGAAGGAACACAGAACGCTGTTTGTTGAGTTAGGTAAACAAGGGTAATTTAGGACAAAAGTTTAAGTTTTTGAAAGACTTATTCTCTGGATCAAATCCATTTGTGATCACACTAAGTAGTTGAATCTTGATTTGATATGCAGTCACACTTAGTCTCGCGATTTTACACAAAAATCAAGGTAAAACACGCACAGATTTCCTAAATTCCTCCTGTTCCAAATTACCCTGGTTTAGGCCCGCCCATTTGACTTGAGTTGTGTTATTATTTGCTGTGTATACTCACTGCAGGAATATATGTGTTGGTATAACTTCTTCAAAGGGGCCCTCTTTACATCACCAAGTGCTCTATGTTTCCTTTAAATGCAAAATCCACGAAGTATCTTTGATCTTAGAAGGATCATTCGCAGATTCACCTTCGTCTTCATCGGCCATTTTTGCAACAACAAACGCGTTGCTGTGGGACTCGGTCGTTGCTAGGCCGCTGCGATAATTGTCAGACCACCGAATACAGGCTGAAACATTAATCGTTCGCTGGTCCGTAAAATTATAATAGGCGAGGAAGCTCTCGTAAAATGGCGCCATTGGCCTAAGTTACAGCGGTCGAGGAAGAAACTTTAGCCGTCATTTTCTTACTGTTGAGCAAGTTTTCAGCTTGGGGCCACCTAGATTCATAACAAGTGTATGTTCAGCGACCGGAAATTGAAGGAATTGGTTGGTTTCCTGACATGGACAACGGAAATCTGTTTTGAAGGGTTTCTCGCACCACAGCCCACGGCCTACATTATATGTATGACACATATGACATGAATCACACTAACTATTTTCTATTTTCTCTTTAATTTCTTGCAGAAAGAATTAACTGTTTAATCTTAATGCTTAATCGAAAAAACTTTTCTTTCATTGACACGTTTGGAGGGACCATTATGGAAACAAGGTCACACTGACCTTTTAATGCTATCCCTGCCATTTTAACCTGGGGTGTTTTTAGATTAAATGTTTTAACTCTTGTTTTTACTTAATATCACACGCCTGTAATTAGATTTCTTCGTTTTGATAAACTTATTTTTATTTGAATGTTAATTTTTGGCTAAAATATACATACATACATACATAATCAATAAAAGGAACACTCATACCTCAACCAAAATGGTTGTAAACGGAATTCTGTGTTCAGGCGATACGTTTACTAATCGACAAATCATGAGAGACACAAGAGAAATTCTTCAAAATGTTGGGGGTAATCAAATGCCTAACTTTCATTTCCCCTGAACAAGATTCACATTCAGATTCACAATCACATTCGCATTCAGATTCAAAAATGTTATTATACTTCAAAATGACTGAAAGTAGAAAACAAATATTAAAGAGTAAAACAAGTTTGCCCATAGATTTAACTATGCTCTATCTTATGGCAATAATTTTGAATCTTTATCTGTTGGGGGTTCGGCAGGAAAACGGGAAATGCCCCCTTCACGAGAATGTATCAGGCCATATCGGCTCAAATCAACAAAAACTCACTATTTACAAATCACGCTACTAAAATCTAAAATCAGCAGATATTAACGATTAAAACAAGTTTCCCCATAGATTTAACTATGCTCCATGTCATGGTGATTTTTTGAAATTTTTATCTGCTGGGGGTTTGGCAGGAAAACGGGAAATGCCCCCTCCGTGAGCCCGCATTAGGCCATATTGGGTCAAATCAACAAAAACTCACTATTTACAAATCACGCTACTAAAATCTAAAATCAGCAGATATTAACGAATAAAACAAGTTTGCCCATAGATTTAACTATGCTCTATCTTATGGTGATTTTTGGGAATTTTTATCTGCTGGGGGTTTGGCAGGAAAACAGGAAATGCCCCCTCCGTGAGCCCGCATTAGGCCATATTGGCTCAAATTAACAAAAATGAACTATCTACACATCACGCTAAAGTCACTGTTCTGTAAACAATCAACTGTACTGAATATACGAGACAAGTCAATTGGGACACTTTCACTATAATAGCGACTATCGTGAAGCAACGATATATTGCAAAAGTTGATCATTTTCACTGACAAATCTAATCAGATCGACCTCTCTCGTGCCACATCTCCTTAGAGTTTTGTAGAATTCTTCAATTGCTTTCAGCTTTATTTTGAAGGATAATTCCGGATTCCAGTTTTTACTGTCAGGTGATTCTGTCTTTAATGCAATTGTTTTCATCTTTGCGTTCTCAGCTTTTGCAAGACATGATTTTATAGATTGCTTCATAACTTGAACTGATTGCATCGCATTATTTGGGTTGAAAATTGGGTCTGAAGTGAAAAGCATTTATGTGAATACATGTTTACAATGGCTTATTTTCATAAGCTGATCCTGGTAGTGAATAACCTTGTTAAAGTGTGTTTTCTTGATACGTTTTTGTTTATTTGAGCCAGCGTGGTCTAATGCGGGCTCACGGAGGGGGCATTTCCCGGCATAGTTAAATCTATGGGCAAACTTGTTTTACTCGTTGATATCTGCTGATTTTAAATTTTAGTAGCATGATTTGTAAATAGTGAGTTTTTGCTGATTTGACCCAATATGGCCTGATGCAGGCTCACGGAGGGGGCATTTCCCGTTTTCCTGCCAAACCCCCAGCAGATAAAAATTCTCAAAAATCACCATAACATGGAGCATAGTTAAATCTATGGGCAAACTTGTTTTAATCGTTAATATCTGCTGATTTCAGATTTTAGTAGTGTGATTCGTAAACAGTGCATTTTTGTTGATTTGAGCCAATATGGCCTGATGCGGGCTCACGGAGGGGGCATTTCCCGTTTTCCTGCCAAACCCCCAACAGATAAAGATTCAAAAATATCGCCATAAGATAGAGCATCTATGGGCAAACTTGTTTTAGTTTACTCTTTAATATTTGTTTTCTACTTTCAGTTATTTTGAAGTATAATAACATTTTGAATCTGAATGCGAATCTGAATGTGATTGTGAATCTTGTTCGGGGGAAATGAAAGTAAATTCCTATCCAGCCTATCTATTTGTAATGGGCCTAAACATGGCTGCGCTCTGACGAGAGCCGATATTTGGTAGCATATGTTGGTAAATCTATACGAAGACTGTTTTAAATCATAGCTTGTTAATTGGCAAAATAAAGAAATACTTTATAGAACAAGGAAATCGTAAATTTAACGTGACAATCTTACATCATGTGCTGCGATTGTTTCATCTGGTCTTCTTGCATGTACTCCATTTTGGCCTTTGATTCGAAAAGGAGGCTTGTGACGTCACTCCGTGGCTTTGAACCAAAATGATTCAGATTCAGCTTGATTGCACCACGATTCCTCCGCAGAGTTCACTAATATTTCTATGTATTTCAGAGAGGGAAATTTGCAAAATCATGGCGTGGGGGGTCAAGTTTATCCCCCCCCCCTGGTAGATTTTGCTGATAACTTGGCAAGAAGAGAGATTTTCTTACTGAGACTCTGGTACATACCCATTAGGAAAATAATTATCTACAATCGGATCCTTCACAAAAATTGTGAGACTGCATCCCTCCTGCATCCCCCTCGCCCTCAGACAATGTTGATTGGTGTGATCTTGGTGTGACTGTATGTAAATTTGCATTAAAGACATTGCTTGTGACTATGTTTAGAATCACATCATTAACTGCGAGGGGCGGGGATGTCACAGGGGCAAGATAAAAATGTGTTTTCTGTGTAGTAGAGACAAGGGAGTAATACATTTTTGGCATCGTCGTTTATGTTGGTCTCAATATATTTTTTGGAGGACTGCAGAGCCCAACACCAGATGAAGTGTAAAGAAGTCAAATAATGTTACTAGCTAACGTGTCCCGGCTATATTTCTTTTGTCTCAAGGAGCAGAATATTCTCGTGCTAGAACCCATGCGCAGGAAGCTCTCCTGATGATTTTGCAGACGTCGAATGGCGAAGAACCCAAAAATCTCTGCGATGTGAAACTTACGTATTTGCATTCCTTTGAAACCTTGCTAAATTTTAGCAAAGTACGGCCCGTTAGGTAAGATTCAGAGCGCAACTTGCCACTTTGCCGCCATTCTCGGTAGACCAGCAAACAAGCTTGCCGAAATAGTTTACAATTAACGGCTTCTCTCGGCAAAGGCAGAGACCGGCAATTGTCGAGAATGAGATCATCAAATAAACTTGGACCTGTCTTTAAGATCATCACTTCAAGTGAGAAAGCCTATCTATCAAAACCAGAGAAGTAGGAACCGGGGCAAATGCCCCCAAAGATTTTACAATCCATGAATAAATGCTCTTAGCTGAGTGAAAGGTGCCCTTTAAATGTCATGCCCCCCCCAAAAGTTTAAGATGCTTCCCTGATCAGAACATATTCAAGGATAGGAGAACGTCAGTTATAAAAAAGGTAATTATTTGATAATTTGCTCTCATTTGCAGTCTTAAAAGTGCATCTGCAGTTTCAATTTACATTATAAATATAAAATGTTATCATACCAAGTCTGCATATGATAAGAATAAGTTAGTCAACTTGCAGAAAGTTCATATTCATTGCAGAACCATTGATTTGCGCAATGGCTTTCCATGTTGGAATAGGTTAAACTCAGTGGGAATTGTTGATGGCTTAGCCTGCGCGCAGATTTTGGTTACTAGGGAGGAGAGAAAAGAAAGAACTAGTTCTTCCTTTCTTTTCCTCCCCAGTAACCAAAGTATGTACGCAGGCTATTGATGGCTATCTTCGAAAGGAAAATTTACAGGCGATTAATTGCGACAGTATCAGCATCAGTTTTTAAAAAATCTACTAGCTAAATACTAGTTGATACATTAGTTATTGAACCACAGCTTTGTCTTTGGAACTACTTGAAAAGTTGTTGCAGTGTCTTCGTCCTTCGTCGGGTTCTTCGCGTAGCTGAGGTTGCACACGCTATCCCATCGCCTCCACAGTTGTTTGTTAAAATTGTGTTTGTTTTATTCTGTTTTGGTTTTGACGTTGTTGTTAGTTGATTATGACTCAAGTTTATATAGATTTAGCTTTTTTCTGCTTTATTTTCATTTCATAAAGACCAAGTACCTCTTCGTACGGTGTCATTGATTATCAAAAAGGAAAGAACCTTAAATGGAACCATTACTGGTCACAGCAAAACGTTCTTCAAGATTTGAACCTGAATATTTCGTTCTCTTATCCAAGGAGCAGTGGCCTTTCAAAAATTACATATTTGTTTATTGATATGCTTTAGAGAGATGAACATTAGAGTTTGCCTTAACTGGTCACAGCAAAACGTTCTTCAAGTGAAAAAAATTAGAGTTTGCAAAACCTGACCTTCAAAAAAAGTATTGCTCTATTACTCGATACAGTAGAAACCCGCATAAAAGAACCTGTTTTTATAAGAACCTAGAGGCTGAAATTCAATCTTTTAAACCCCCTAAATAAGAACCTCTAAGAGGCTGAAACTGGGAAAGGTTCTTATGTAATAGCTTTCATGTAAATTATGAAAATGACCAGAATTTTTAGAATTCTTCACATTCTGATCAGACTTCTTCATTGGTACAAAAGATTTGTTCTCAAGGATTCTCAAGAATTCTCAAGGATTCTCAAGAATTCTCAAGAAATCTCAAGAATTCTTGGGCTGGAAAACAGTGTTAATGTGTGCAAGGCCTGCTTGTATATAAGAACCTTTTTAAGAACCTTACAGGCTGGAATTTAGAATAGCAGCCATTTAATTAAGAACCTATTCAGGCTGCCCAGAAAAAACCTAGGTTCTTTTATGCGGGTTTCTACTGTAGCCATCAACAAATTCCATGAAGCCATTACTACCAGGTAAAATTGTCAATCAAAATACGATATTGTCCGATATACTTAAAAACATACATTAAAAAGAACTAACTGAAACGTTGTAGCAAGCAATGTGATTGTCATTTAAAAGCTAAAATATGAATCGGAATCAATTGTTTATGAAATTTTCTTCGCGAGATGTAATACAGATGCATGATAGTTTTCCTCGAGTATCAACTTTTTGCTAAAGAACACATTTTAACTCAAGGTACTTCTTAATACTAGCCTGCACATTGCTTGCCTCCTCAAAAAAATCGAGGCAACACTCCTTTACCTAATAAATTCACGATCATGTTTGGCAAAATAACTTGGTATCAAAGTAAAGCACAGCACATACGGAGCTAACTGAAGTAAAATTGGTGGCAAGTGTTGAATTTGAGGTTGAGTCCGTTAGCAAATACCTTACTTTGATCCAAAATCAGGTTATTTCCATCAGTTAATCAGTATTTCAGCTCATAGAATTAGAAAATACGAGATATAAAATCTAAGAATATATACACATCTACAGTAAAAATTTAATGCATAATAAATAAGCGTCGTAATCATTTATCATCTAGCACGACTAGATCGAATAAAACCCTGACCACCTTCGAGAATAGGGGGCAGTCTTCTAGCTATCGAAAGTGCGGCTGTCGCGAAACCAGGCATGTAAAGTTTCCAGCTCTATTTTGAGGGTAAAACCGTATTTAAACCAGGATGCTTCAAAGCATATTATGAAGGGTACTGAAGGGCACTAGAATTGGGGCAACGAATTCGAGAATGGGACAGTCTCGAGCAGAGCATATGGCTCAGATCTTTGCAAAATTTAAAAACTGTATATGTAAAATGGTATCGCCAAACTCTTTCAACTGAATGGATCCTCGGGAACTTTAGTTCGTTTGCCATAATTCCATAAAGAGCATTTTTGATATCACCATTATTTTTGGAACTTCAGCGTTTTTAAGCTTTATGAAAAGATAAGCGAGAGGAGAAAGCGGAAACTTTGACAAAGATTAAAAGCACTATAAATTGTAAGCTGATTGAGGAAAGTCAAATTGACCAATATAAGAAATACTCGGTTTTTAAAGATCTACAATATGGTAGCAACTAGCAAGCAAACGTCTGTCACTTTTATGGTTTACGACTTAGCAATTTGATGACGTCACAAATTCAAAACTAGCAGAAATTAAAGAATGCTGTAACTCGGAAAATAATGATGCTATCAAAAATTCTCTTCTTGGAATTATTGCAAACGACCTAAAGTTCCTTCGATCTATTCAGTTGAAAGAATTAGGTAATAGCATTTTATGCATTCAGTTGTAAAGTTTTGCAAAGATTTGAGCCCTATGCTCTCGAGCGGCTAAAAATGAGGTTGGACACGAAATACCAGAGACCTTGCATTACCAGGATCTAACTATTTTCTAACAAGGATGCCTTAGGCCCTGCTACTAAGGTGGATGTCTCCCTTAATGGCTGGAGCTCGTGATATCTAACATCAATATTACGTGCATACGCTACGATAAACCATTATCTAATCATGATCTACCTACAAGTATATACCTTTTTAATCTCAGTACATTTCTGGCACTGTACACTACAGCACCATACGAATTTGCAGTTACATGATTTGGTAACGGGCACTGCCCTGAAGTCATATCCTCTTCGGCAACACATTTGATCACACCCATCAGCTCCTGATGATGTAATATTACATTCTCGTCCTCTCGTTCCAAGTGATCCCAATCGACTGTCTTGTGAGCAAAACGTAGGTGATTTTTCGTAGTATATGAGATCTTGAGCTGTTGGTTTATCGTAGTTCTTATTCTTTGGTCTCAATCGCTTGTATTTCTCTTTGCCATTCTTCGTCCTCTTGATCACTCTCATTTCGTGTGCGCTGTTGTATTTTTCGCGTAAGAATCCACCAAGCTGTAGGCAGAATGAAATGAAATTTAGTGAGATCTCTGATTCGTTGATTTGAAATTAGTGCATTGTTGAATATTCATGCACGTCCCTTCACTTTTTAGATCTCATCAGAAGACTTGCTATGAACAGTGTGATATGAAATGTAGAATATTTGAAATAATTTCCGTTGCTCATCTTAATTTTAAGATTTTAAAGAGAGGAATTAAATGGCCGACAAAGCACGGTAAACCTCATCCAAACAGATAACCTCATATAATGCATACGATATGAGACTTTACGCATGATCATGCAGCGGAAAACTCTGAAATATTTCATATAGCGAGGGTCTGCCAATAAAATTTTTAGTGGGGAGGAGTGAATGGGGTTGATGGTGTACGGCTTGAATTTTAACAATTCCATGGCTTTATAGTAAACATATGAAATTAGTAATCTATTTTCCGAAGATTGCATGTATAGTGATTAGGAAAAGACAGCACAAGGGCGTAGGGGATGCTCAACGTTTAGGGGGGGGGGGGGGGGGAGGGCTTACTGTGCGTTTTGCATGGATGTGAAGGATTCATTGAGTTAAAGCTGCCCGAAATGGAGCCTGAAATGAATGAATATTACCAGAGAATGGGGCTGCAGCTCGCTGGCCTCCGACGCCTGTGAGGCAGCAAAATGTGAAAAAAGTTCATCAAAGTGTAACTGTCGGAACTGGTTATTTTAAAGTACGCATATCATCACATCTTCAGTGGTTCTTATCGTTCAGGAAATCAGACTTGACCAAAAACTTATCTGGATAAATCATCTAATGAGAATCAAGCGTGCTCACCTGTCGGAATTTTGGCAAATTGATCCAACATGTCTTCATTTCACAAGATCCGGAAAGCCCATGACACTTGCACTTTCTGTAGAGGTGACTTCGTATTGCCTGGAGAAGGACATAGATAGATAGATAGATAGATAGATAGATAGATAGATAGATTGATTGATTGATTGATTGATTGTTATTGTAAAGATCCAAGAGAATAAAAAAGCAAAAGTTATGGGTACCAAGACAGGTTCAAAGATCTTATCTATGTTCAGCGAATCTTCATATCATTTACGTCTTCTACGCCTAGACGTAGCAAAGAGTTGCCTTGGCAAAAAAGAAAAGTAGCCCAAATTCTCTTCACCCAAAAGCCACCAAAACGCGCGCCAAAAAGTATCCGTCGAAATCCACTTATATCCGAGAAATCGTAAAGATATGATTGTTTGGTTTGTTCCTCTGTAAAGTATGAAGGTCTATCTTCCAAATAACCCCTTATTTTTTAAAACTGACGAACAGTCTGTGTGATAGTGCCTTTCAAAAAATTTTGAGACAAAGTGCCCTTTAAATGCGTAAGCATACGGGGAGATAAACTTTAGGGGAACTTTAGGGGGCTGCCCGATACAAAATCCATTGTTTACAAAAATTTTGCCCGACTTAAGACCGATTTCTGCCCGACTTTTTACAAATTTCTCCAACGTCGGGGGGGCTGCACACAGAAAATCTGTTTAAGAGCAGTTTCAAAAATTTAGCTAGCAAATTTTTTACAACTGGTACTCTGTTCCAATGGAGCAAGGACTTTGTCCCAAGCTTTCAAGCCATAAGACAAATTCATAATTTAATTAGAATGACATTTTATTGGTTGGTCCTTTGATTGTGATGATTGTGATTGTGATTTGAGGTGATTGTGATGATCAAGTGATTATTTTAACTGATAGACTGACTGATTGATCCAACATATGACTGGTAGTTTGCATGATTGAGTTCAATCACACACATGATTCATAAAATTGATTAATATAAATCACAATGATCATTGTCTTACCTCTCTTCCAGCTCTGTTGTTATGCTTGTTCATATCTTTCCTTGCAGTTCTTTTGCGACCATCTTCTGACGAGTCGACGAACCTCTCCGAAAAACGAAGTCCAAAATTGAAATCTCTACTACATCCACCCCATTTCCATCCAATGCCTGGTGGTGACTGCCTGTACGTGTTATCGCAATTGCAATGAGTTGACTTTCCTTGTGCACATGCCTCTGTGACTGCAGATGCAAGACCAGCCGCGGTTATAGCATGGATGAAGGCTGATTCTCGTGTCCCTGTAAAAAAAGATTAAACTTTCATTATAATGGCTTAAAAGAAGTAAATAGTTGTGAAAGGGCGCAGCCGTGGTTCGATGAGTGATAAAGACTTCCTACTATAAAAAGGTCAACTTTCAGACATACCAGTTTGGCACTAGAAAATTCCTCTGATATCGTATAAAATTGGAATATGTGCGAAAAAATGTGTACAAAGTTTGAAGACAGCTATGAACAGCGGAACCATCATCTTTCAAAGAGGTATCATCGTGTAAATTCAAGAAAATTGAAGTCCAATCATGAGATCAT
The DNA here is from genome assembly GCA_039566865.1 of Aurelia coerulea. NCBI lineage: Eukaryota > Metazoa > Cnidaria > Scyphozoa > Semaeostomeae > Ulmaridae > Aurelia > Aurelia coerulea. The sequence continues at coordinate 12,832,251 of CM076958.1, read as the reverse complement.
TGGTTGAAATTGTCGTCTTACACCGATCACAGCGAATTCTCAGATCAAAAGTAGGGGAGACAGGGGAACAGTGGCTCTCATGTCGAGGAGAAAAGTGCAAAAACTCTGATTTTTGCACAGAACATGCTCATTCTAACTCTCTACATACGACTTGAGAAACAGGAAGTTTGTGAAATTTTCAGGGGAAAACATGTTTTTAAGCACAAAAGTAAAAACGTGCTTCCACTGTAAATTTGTTTCTGTAAGATAAAAATTTGTGAAAGGCAAAAAGTTAAAAGTTACCCTGGGTATTAGAGCCAAAAAATGAAAAACTAACCCAGGGTAGGCAAAGGGTGTAAAGTTTCGTTATTCAACGTTATAAGAACAAGAATGCTTTCTTACCTTTATCAAGTATTTTTCCAAATACTGATGCTTTCTTGTTGATAGGACAGTTCCATCTATTGTCTTTAAATTGACGCTTGCATTCATCAATTGATATCCTTGCACCCAATGCAACACTTGGTAATAGATCCGGATATTCGGAACACAATTTCTTCTGTTTGTCCGATATGGTACTCAAGCGATTGCAAACCGATGCACTCGTAACAAGCCTCCTGCTGTCCGGTTTTATAACGTTCAGACTGCCGGTGCCAAGGGCCCTGTAAGAAAAACAGGAGTTCATTTAGATAATTTTATCGGAAGACAGAGGAAAATTATATACTTTATGCTATGACTGAAAGAAACAAATTATACCCGGGTGTCCCAAAAAAAAAGTACTCCCGTTTGAAAAATCACCAAAAATTGATTTCACGGCTGATCTTCAATTTTCTTTTTTTGTCATGTATATCAAGGACCAAATTATTTTCCAATGTATAGCTGATCTTGTAATTGGCTTAAAAGGTAGCAAATCTAGCTCTTTTTAGGGCTACTTGGTTTTGAACCATACTGCAAAAAAGCACTGATGATTGCCAGATCGATTTCTTTGTGCATGTAAAGCATCTAATTTAGCCATAAATGACAGAAAGAAATGCGCAAAATCATGGCAGACCTCAATGATGATAAAAATCTGAAAATTTGGACTCTTATAGGCAAGATTGAGTATTTTGCTTAAAAACTATAGCTCAAAATAAGGTTCTTCAATGTGTAATTTTTCTACCTTGCTGTGTCAAAAGCAAACATTTTATCATCTATGAATATTTTTGGGCCTTTGACAAAACAGCTCAAAAAGAAAATTTTATCAAAGGTTTGATAATCAATTTTTGGCGATTTTTGAAACAGGAGTACTTTTTTGGGACACCGGGTAGTTGTCCAAAAAGGGCTTTAAAAAGCATTGCTTATGATTGCTGCATTCTAAAATAAGACGTTCCTTTTTTCCTGTCATACATAAAAGTAAGCTTGGACCAAATGTAAAATGAGGATTTGATTGTACAATAATTTCTGCAGAGAGTGAACCTGTCTGGTGGAAAGTGGAATTTTTGTGCGCCGGACATTGCGCCGATAAACAATGAAAGCTATAGAAACTAAGTGCTCTGTACGCCGGACATGTCTGGTGCAGAGGGTTTAGTGGGAGGAGAAGCTTCAAGTTTTCAGGCTAGTTAACATGTTCGCCCATTTCAGGCTCCAATTCCAAGGACCTGTCTCTTACAGTAAGTCTTTTCCTGATCTCAATTAGAGGCTACTTATTTTGCAGTCTTCGCGTTAAAACGTTTGATAATGGTTTGATATTTCTGGATAATATTTGATACAGTAATTTGAATCCTGTGTAATAAAGATCCAGTGATCCCTGTATCTGAACAGCGAGTGTGGGAGAATTTTCCTGGATTGAACTAGCATGAAAAGTTTAGTAAAGGTTAAGCAGAGATATTTCGATTGATAAAAATTGTAGATGAATGCTTCCAGGCAATAATAAAACTCGGCTCGGAGCGAATCATTTAAAGCAGAGTCAAGGAATCCAGGTCTATTTATCAGGGTGAGGCTGTTTTGCTCGTCTGCCCAGGCCAAAATATCAACTGAGTACTTATCCGCGAATCAGAGACGTACGAAGTATCTCAAACTTGCAGGGGCACGATACTTTAAGGGCATTTTTTTATTAAGCTAAAGGGGCAATTCTTTGCAAAATCTTGGGGGGCACTTCCCCCAGTGCCCCCCGGTTCCCACGTCTCTCCCGCGAATAACAGCAATTTAAGAGTTTGCATGATTAATTTTGCGTTTTCGCAAATCTCACGATGACATCTAATCTGCAATAGCCTTGTCTTGTTGGAATGACTATGGTTGAACAATTAGTTAGGTCTTACAGACTAGATTTCGCTCCTTGGCCACTTGTAACAGGTATTGGACTTTACTGTTTCCTTGTAATGCAAAAAAATAAAGTCGTGTCCGACAGACAATGCAGTCCACGAAAAAGGGGGGACATGACAAACGTAGATGGTGGTCTGAGTCTCAGCAAATTTAAAAAAATGTAAACAAAACTCTTTAGGACCACACCGTTTTAATACTAAGTAAGGAAACGCCTCTTTTATCTTCACAAAATACTCTTATTCGTTTGGCAAACTCACAAAGTGTAATGTTGGAGTCCTGGACAATGGATACCTCGTTATCTTTCACCAACTCCCTCTCGACATATAGGCATTTTTATGAATTTGCGGAACTACGGGGGGGGTTTGGAAGGACAAGTCCCCCCGCTTTTCTCAGAGATCAGTCAGGTGAAGGTGTTGTGGTGCAGTGGTGTAATCCTCTGACATTGCAGCCAGAACAGTCAGGTAGACCGGGTTTGATCCCAGGTAGAGCCCCATCACTTCAGCGTCATGACAAGGGGTCGCGGACTCGATTAGGCCTATTCTACTTCTGCCATCCCAGCGCTTGGCGCTAAAAACCGCAACTTCACCTACACCTTCCAATTCCCCATTCGTCTAAATCCATTGAGAAATACCTAAGGAGGGGTCCTCCTTAGACATAACGGATCTAGACGAATTGGAAGATTGACCTCAGAGAAAAATGGAAGGACTTATCTTTGGGCGATTTATAAACGATTTCGCAAACATTCCCGAATGTTGAAACGGAATTGCTGAATGAATGACAACGAGGTAGCCATTGTCCAGGATTCCAACATTCGACTTTACCAGAAAAAAAGTTTAGAAAAAATTGAGGAAAATTCAGAAGCAAAACGTCGTTTTAGGGGCCATCGACTTCCACCAATGAGATCAGTGCTTTCCATATTATGGTAGGCCTAAGACAATTTGGATTGTTACCATTTTGAAAGAGGGTCACATGACAACATGACTAAATATGGGGGTAGGAAGCATATTGAAACCACTAGTTTAACTTAGATGCCACACCGCTAAATCCTTAAGCATGCTCTGTGAAATTCCTTGGCAACTTCAAACATTTTAAGTCTATCTGGTTTTTGAAACACCACGAAAACAAGGGACGAAATGACCACAATAGATGTGGAACACTGGCTTACACCAAAATTTCATTAGAAATTTTGTTATTCAAATCATCAGATTAATGAAAATTAGACAAAGTTTCTAACAACAGTCAAAGAAAAAATAAACATTTCTTGAACCAAGGAGATCTCGGGGAGTTTTCCTGAGTTTTCCCAAAGATGAATTTCAGTTGGGTTTCAGAAGAAAGGGTGGAATTAAGGGAAGTGGTCACATTTATCCGTGCGGCAGTTCGCCCCTCCCAAAAGGAGCAACTGACTGGCGTCATTTAAATTCTTATATTCTTCGCGACATGATGTGAAGTTACCAATTCTAAATGAACGTAAATCTCTAGATTAATAAGTTTTCCATGGCAATAAGCAGCTTCGAATTATTGCAAAATAATATAAAAAATATGCTCCATTTTGCACTTAGCTTTTCTTTGGTCTCAAAAATCAAGGAAGATCTCCTCCTAAAAATGTATTGTAAAAAAGAAACTTTTGGTAAAAGTGGTGATCAAAGCTATAAAAACACAGAATCTAGCTTCCTCTAAAAAGTGATGAATATTTCGCTACATAATGAGGCACACATAAAGACAGGTGAATATATGCCAGCACGCCGGAATAGGGTGTCAATTCTTTGCCAAAGAAACGGCCTTCGTCTGTCTTGCAGCATAATACGCGATCGAGAGTTTAGATATATTCTACGTCCTGGCAAAATCAACATCAAAGAAAATAAAACATCATAAACTTACCACCAGTAAGCGTATCCATGTTGAATTAATGTAAATAAAAATATAGCGACGATAGCAGCCATCTTTGTGAATTTGTTTGATTTATCTTCTCCGCAGTTTCAGCTCCTTTAGCGACTTGCTTTGACGTTGATTGGCAAACGATTCCGACTGCCCGCTTTTTAACTTTGCGGCCACGTGAAAAGAACCCTCTCCGGGCGACGGGCGACTCTCTTGGGACCGGAGGTGTGAAGCGCGCTTCTCTAATCTAAAACATAGAAAAACAAATTTAATCGACTCATTCAAATTTCATTGTTATGATGAATTTGTCATCATAGCATTGCAAGAAGTAATTGTCAGAATTTTAACAAAATATCGATTAATTGAGACAATTGCGAATGATCAGCTTTATGCAATCCAGTGTCACAGGCCTCGAAGACAGTGCAGTCGGCAAATGTACAAGTAAAACAGACTAAATCCAAGCGATTTCCGAAAATGCCTTTTGTGCGCCTTCGATTGAACATGTAAAGTAAATTCCCCCATTAGTTGGCAAACAAATTTCAGCATTGGAGGACTTAAAACAAAGCTTTATGTAAACCTAGAAACATTGACCCGTTAGGCCCATGGTCTGCAGAACCTTAGTTACAAGATTTACGCTTAGAAACGTCTGCCCACGTGACCTGTGTAAGGCTTGAAATATATAATCATTGCTAGTCAAATATTTGCTTCGTTCGAGGATGTTTATCCATGATTCTATCATTTCATTGTTGATAAAATACACAACCTTTCCTGTTCCTAAGATCGCATACGCAATGATCATAGTCGAATTCTTAGATTAATCGATTTTTCGGTACCAGTGGTGAGCATAAGAAATGGCGTTAATTTCTCTTTAAAGTTTCCCAAACGAATCAACACGTAAAGTGCTCAGGCCAACGAAATCACTCGCTAAATATTTTCGTCTGACACTCATCACAGTAAACACGTCTACAAATGGTCCGAGATATGAGTTTCAGGGACTGAGGAACTACAATCTACTGAATGGGGAGGAGGGAAAAAGGCTTACTTAAGCCCCTGTACTGTATACAAAATCTTTTATTTTTGCATCGAAACGGCTAAAAATACCTCTTAGGCCCTCTTTTTTGTGACACTGCTCGGTTACTGAGTTTGGGCCTGTTAATATGAGTGAAACACTTTCCACCTGCCAAACCGGGGTTTACAGGAGAGATTTCACCTTCTTATAGAATCCTTTGTATTTTTAATTACGTTTACATGACGAACGCAACACCACCGGTATAGTGACACGACACCTCCCCAAAGGTGGAATCTCGCCCAGATGAGATGAATTTTCTTCATGAAAATGAAACACCACCATCAGTGTTGTGACGTGAATTGGCAAGGTGAAATGGTTTATTTCTTGATTGTCAATGATCAATTCGTTCTCAATTTACGGAAATGAGACTTTTCGCCATGTTGCCTCTCAACCCCGGGGTCTGACACCTCTTTCGTCAGAGTTTGGCAGGTGAGATTCCAGTTTTCCCGTAAGAAATTAATCATTTAGCTCCCTTTGGAATTTCACTAATGATTAAACATCGCCGAAACACCTTATGGACGTTCTCACGAATGCAAAACAATGTCGTTGCTCCCAAGAGGGTTCATACAATTATAACAATAGATAACAATTGAGACTTTTCAGGTAATGACGCAAAATTGTAGATTTATGCATTTGCACATATTTCTGTGTAAAAAGCAAAGAAATTGACAAAGAACTGAAAGTGAAGAGATTCTTAGAAGAAATGTTCTAGAATTCTTGTGCTTGCTTTTTTGGCGGGGAGTTCCGGCTGCTTCGTGAAAATTTTTGAAACGATGCATATGCATGGGATATGCATCTGTCTGCTTGCTATACATTTCTGAAGTAATACCAGGCAAAATACATGTTTTTTTTATAAGAAACTTGGATCAGCACTTGGTACTAAAAGTTTCTTAATTTCACATGAAAATTTTGATGTTTTAGTAATAAAAGTTTCTTAATTAGTTTCTTATTTTTTGGGCCTAAAATTGTGGTATTGTTCGAAATTGAGCCTTCTTATCGACAAAGGGCTTCCATTTTGCATTGACATTGTCACCACGAATAAGCCATACACATTAAGGCAAAAAATTACCAATTTTTGCAGCTAAAAGTTAAAAAAAAGATGACTTTTGCTAGAGAGACATAAAATAAGAGAGACATACAGAAATATAATGTTAGAGTTTCTTAACTGTTCTTGAGCGAAGTACTGGAGTTTCTTAAATCTTTGGTCATCGTAGTACTAGCCCCAGTACTAGTTTCTTATAAACCAGTTTCTTTAAAAAAAAACGTGTAATACGGTACAAAGAAACAAGCAAAGCTTTATTTAGATTCTCTTGATTAAATAACAACAGCTTCTTGACTAAATTCCTTTATCTGGAACTCAAGTTTCTTAACTTTTCGTTAATTTGAGAATCTGATTTCTGGTACAAAATTTCTTATCGATAAAACATCCAGGGGCCAAGAGATCTAAAGCAAATTTGACGTAAATGATTTTCATAAGACAAAAACCGATAAAAACCTTGCTTGCTGAATAAACAGCCTCGCTTGGAAAGATGAGATAAGAATAATAAATCAGACTGATTGCAATGAGTCCCAGTTATCGATGGCATGCAATCAGTCCAATAAGGCGAGCAATTGACAGTTCACTGCTGATACATCGAGCGGTATGTAGCAAGCATAGCATCTCACCGAAATCTACACAATAAAAATCTCTCAACATCATTACCCCTCCAGGCAAAACACATTGGAATCAGTCGGTTTCACAAGCAGTTTATCATATCTTCAAGCTTCAAAAGTGCCGCGTCCTATCCTCTTTTGCTTCATGTTCGTCACTAATCATACAACCGGAATATAAAGCAAAACTTTATGCCAGAATAAATCAATGATATCAAAATCATCAAGATTTAGGGTCTTTATCGCACTGACTATCTAACCACGAAATCGCAGTGGTGTGGCTCCCGACTGCATCATCTCTAGATGTACTCAATGGCAGAAACAATTGCTTTATCATTTACATCACAACCACGGATATCTTTAGACCATATGGGAAATTAAGCTTTTGTTATCAAAGTTTGTCACTCTGCTTCTCTTAAGAAAACCCTGGGTACGAAGTGATGTGTGTACCACACTGGTGGCCTACCTCTGTTTTCAATGTACACCAGGATGTCCTAAACTTACCCCAATCAAGGAATCAGGGAAAGTGCCGTAAGAGCTGACTCATGATGGAAGGATAAATTCGAAAACACTTTCAAAAATCAAAGAGACTCTTTAATCCATCTTTGGGGTTGCCTCTCCTCAATTTCGCAAAGCTGCTGACAATTCTTTGGTTCAAAAACATCGCCTTTTTAACGCTCGTGCAATGATGCAAACTATCTGCAATCTTAGCCGTGCATTAGAGTTATACATGAGTCCTTGTTTTCGCTCCATTCAACGATACACCCCACAATACCTGAATGTCATCAGTCTAGCCGTGCATACTCCTTGACTGTCTTATCTTATTCAACATAAGGATCTAAGACCGAGTTGTAATACCGATAAAACACTTTTTTTCGTTTGCGTGTTACTAAAATGCTTTTAAGAGGCCCTGGCAAAAACAGGCGGCTTATATTTCTCGTTGTAACGGTTAAGGGCAGGTCCATCCCAAAGTTGAAGAGGGGGATCCTTTAAAGGAGGCGCCAAAATATAATTTGCTTTCAAGAAAAAGCCATAAAAAATCCCTAAAAATCCTATGGTTTAAAAAATCTCGTGCGCATTTTCAGAAGAGTGATACACCCATCATCGAGTAAAAGCAGACTATAGAATAAAAAGAATGATTTAAAGAAATCGTCCGAGAAAAGACATCATCGTTTCGTTTCGATTCTTAGGCTGCCTTGCCTTTGTCTTAGAAAATATGACGAATACATAGCGATAAAAATTCTCACGAAGGACAAATATATCTGACCTAAGATACGTCATTTCATTGATTAGATTCAATTGACTAGATTAAACTTTCTGTTATCAGAATTGACCCCTGCGTGTCCAAATTGTCACCTTTTTTATCCTTCAAAAAAAGTTCCATACATGATTAATTGTTACCAAGAAGAAATAAAATGAAATAAATAGTTTACACTTGAGTCTAATACATCAAACTTACATTTCTAGAAATCGGTTCCTCTCTTGGCTGCCTGCAGTCAGTTGAATGAATTAACAATATCAGAGCTTCAATTTACAGAAACAAGTCTTGCCAGCAAATTTGTTCCTTCTAACTGATACTCTGTTTCAATCTTGCACAAAAACACTTATGTCACAGTGACACAACTCAAATACGACAATCAAATATGTTGAAACAGTACTTGTACATTCTTTCTCCTATTATTTCAAAACCATTTCAAAGTAATAGCGGACAATGTACTTTTCCGTTATCTCCCTATACTCCGGTTTTTCGCTATTCCGGAGTGAACAATAAGAAGGATAGAATGAAAGGACCTTGTGGAAATGTCATAATACACAAGTTTTATCTGTTTTTGCTTACGCTCTTTCCTGTTCGATGTTCAAATGTGTCTTGTTTTTAATCAAAGAAACAGGGTATGACCAATGGGTCATTTGATACTTTCATACTATATTTAGTGTATTTCATTCTCCGCAAAGGGCATTTTCGTTGTTGCCTGTTCTTTATCATTGTGTAACTCTTTCCTGTCCTCTCACGTACGCAAATGAAAAGAGAATTAAACCAACTGATGTGGATTTAGATGAAATTGTAATAAATTGTCGACGATCGATGCCCCTCCGCTGCCTAAAAATCTCCCATGCCTTTCGCAAGAACGTAATAAACGTCTTGCTACTTGAAAAAATCTCGTACCCTTTGTAGTGGGCTGGTACACCCCTAAACCTAAAAGTATCCATCATTCTTGTACACAGCACTTTATACCGCTTCTTCTTATTCTAAAGCATCAATTTAGATCAATGACTTTAGATATCTGAGGGATGTTACACTCTTCAGTTGCGGATATAACAACTTTTGATAAACTTGATAACTTTCACCTGGTGATAAGGCTCTTACTTCCTGGTAAAACTCTGATATTTTTGGTTTCCTAAAGATAGCATATTGTTCTTTGGATAGTATAGAGAATATACCAAAAGATCGTATGATTAAGAGTATATATATCCCCGGATATGGTCTACTAAAAAACTTGACAATTTTAATGGCTTGACGTGGTTCAAGGCAGAAAGTTAGCAAGCAAATATACCTGCCTTATGTTGGAGCTTATAAACTTTCCTTAGAGCTCTCCTATCCACGAGATCATAAGTTTTTTACCATTTTCAAAACCGTAAAAACAAAGCGCCTGGCGTTTGAAAAATGCTGCTCTCTGAACATCAAAGAAACAATATTGAAAACTGTCTTGTTTATTGCTGATATGTTCAGTTAGGTTCAGTAATTTACCCGGCTTTGATTGCTCATTGGTTCCCCGAGTATGATAGCATGGGGATAGCATGTGGGAAAGCGTGTCTAAGTCATTGCTGTGAGGTAGAAATTTAGGGAAACTTGCAAGTGAATATTCCACATTCTTGAAGGTTTTTCGAAGGGATTCCCCGAGAATATCCCTTGTAAAACCTGAACGGAGATTTGGGGAGCAGTAGCCTTTCAAACACGGGGGGGGGGGGTTCTTCCATAGTAAAGGTACTTGGGGATGTGACGCGAGCAAGGGTATACTTTTTCGGACATTTAGTCTAGCCAAGGGTATACTTTTTTGCAATTTTGGCCTACAACGGTCTAGCCAAGGGTATCATTTTTGACAATATTGGTCTAGCGAACGATCATGATATCATATTTGGTACAAATTTGACAATATTCGGCAAGGAAATCGTCAAAATTGGTCTAGCCAAGGGTACCATTTTCGTAAAAATTAGTCTAGCCAACGGTACCATTTTGAATATGCTCGCGGCTGACCCCTACCCAAACTTTGGCCAAGAGCCCCCCCCCCCCCCCTGTGCTCTCAAACGCCGGGTGTATCTTTTTACTCATCCGGTAGACCATTCACAGATTTGCGTCTTCCATTTAGTTTGACGGGGGCTGCCTCGCAATCACACAGGATGGAATCTTTGTCCAATCGGCCTACAGTTACGTTCATGAGGGAAAACTTAGCCCTGTTTTAAACTGCAGAAAACCAATGTAATTTACTCCATCATATAACATTTATTAGCCGAAATTGCAGCGCCAACTCTAATTGAAAAGCAGCTTCGATGTAATGTAATTTGCAACTTCTTCATTAATCGTCTAGGTCGAAGGGCGATACAAAATTTCATTTTTGCACAATAACACACGCCACACACGATCCGATCTAGCCAAGGTATTTGAAACACTAACTAATTTATGTCTAGGAGACTGATAAAAACTCAATCAAATAAGGAGAAGTCACTTGCCGCAAAGGAAAAAGCCTCCTTTCAGATTAGGAAATCGATAGCTTTTGTTTATGCGGCTGACAACAACATTTCATGGCACGGTAAAAGAAAACACTAAAATCAGCATTTCTATCTAGTAATAAAATTTTGTGAAACCAGAGACAAATCTAAAGCCTTTTATCTTTACCAAATAAAAGCAAAGACAATCTACTCTCTTCCAATCTAACAGAAACCTTGACTTTTGTGACTGGAAATCTCTGTAAAGAACCGGATACCGGTATGATGGTGATTCAACCTCATACTGATTAAGTTTAGCCTCGCATTGTTGCATTGTTATTGTCTCGGTTTTGCAGATCATGATACAAACTCATTCAAAAAAACTTTCGTTCCTGCTTTTCAAACTGATTTGTCGCTAAAACAATGAGACCAACAACAACAGCAACAACAACACCGAGTGAAAGTTAGACGGACTTGCGAGATGCGTCTAACTATGAAACATATTATGAGATAGGCCTGAGACTTGATATCTAAATCTACCAGCTCTAAGCATAGGTTTCAAATCTTTAAAAAGATGGGTGTAAAATTATGTGACCCATTTCTTTGAACTGAATGACTTCAAAGAAACTTTTGCTATTTCTCTATAATTCTACCGTTGGACTTTTCTGAAATCTTTAATAGTTTCAGAATTCGAGTGTTTTTCTTCCTTGTCAAGAATTCAAGAAAAATTTTCAAAAAAACTTAAAACCATCGTAATTTCTAAACCGTTTGACGCAACATGAAGTAATTTCGAAGAGAACTATAGTTTATGGATGCCTACAATATGGTATCAAGCAAAAGTCTGTCGCTCATCTGGTTTATGATTTAGAAATTTGATGATGTCACATCCTAAAATGAGCTGAAAGGTAAAATACGCTATAATTTTGAAAAATATTCAAAATTTCTGGAAAGTCCAACGGTAGAATTATAGATAAGTATCTAAAGTTTCTTTCAAGCCATTCAATCAGAAGAAATAGATCATTGAATTCTACACCCACCTTTTTACGCTGAGTTAAAGATTTGGAACCTATGCTCCAGCTCTAAGACTCCTGATTCCTGCAATTTCAAACACATCTATCAAAACTATGGCGGCAAACATTTTGGAAGGGTGAATATTTCAGAAGATAAAAATATTTGGATGATACAACTTTGAGACTACTGTTTTGTCCAAAAATGTCACCAACAGAGATTCTTTAGAGCTGTATGTGCCCCCATCGAATTGCTCTAAACGGGTTAAGTCGGAGGGGGATCAATCCCTTCCCCGGGGGTTTGCTCTTGGGTTAACGGGGGTTAGCACCGGTTCTCTTGATACTCTCCTTTTTGGCGCTAAAGTACAAAGTTACTGTAACCAACGTGACATAAGGATGAATTGGATCAGAGTTTCCGAAACAAGGAACAAGCCAGAGAATTATCCATATCTGACATGGGATAATCAGTGTTTTGTTATAAGCTTGCAGATGCGGTGCGTTTCGGTGCCATTTCCAGTTCTTTTAATCCATTACTCATTCGGAATTCTTATGAAAGAACACCTTGGCTTCAAAAAAGGCTTCAAAGAGAGCTTATTCAGAGTTCACAGTTGGAAAGATGCCAGGTAAGTTTAACTTTGTATCACATTGATGACGAAAATGCTTAAAAAATAAACAACTTAGGCCCAAAAAAAACATGAATTTGAAGACCAATAAGAGAGCCAGAAACAAAATTCAGTTAAGTATATCCTAGTGCAAAATTTGCGTGATTGGAACAAATAATTAGTTCTGCAAGGCGAGTTGGGGGACACATTATTCACAGGCGGCAAAAGAATATGTATGGATGTTTCTTCATAAATCATACACAGATTATAATGAATCATCGATCAGTTTGTAACTAGCGAGAATGTAAACGTCCAGTGTTTTCAGACTTTTCAAAAAAATCTTACAGGTAAAATTTTCCACAATTCTGAAATGGTATAACAAATTTAAGTCAAATACATTCCTGCATCTGAGTTAGTTTTTGCTGCAGACTAATTGGCTGCTCATTGAAATCAGTGTACAATTCGTTATGGTACACTCGGAAAACGACGATATCTTACTTTTGGGACACCTAAGTAAGAACATTTTCAAAAGCTAAGCTCAAGAATATTTTCAACTTGAGAGCTATATGGTCGGAAATAATAGGTGAACGTTTTCATTGTGAGGTTGGTCGGGACATTTTAAAGATTTACGGCTATAGGTGCGCCATATGACATGATTATGTATAAATTACTAGAGTAGTACTCTCATTTGATGATTCATGTGTTGAAACGATTTTTGAATGAGGAAAATTAGGGGAGAAAGAGAACTGGTGACCGCATAAAATCTGTTTCGCAGTTCTCTTAAAGAAATACTGTCAAATTTTGACTACGAAACAATAATTAAAAAAAAATGACCGAAAGACGTCTAACCGAACTTTACCCTTTTCAAATGATTCACTATCAACCGAACAGACCCCCTACGACTGATTTACGGGCTGCCTTGACCGGTCACACCATGGTCACTAAGTAGCCCTCTTCGAATCAGTATGGTGGCCTGGTTGAATTATCCTTGGGCAATCTGAGTTCAATGATAACAGTTCAAAATGCGACGGAAAAACCATAGTCATATGGAGAGAAATCTTTGAGGTTGCTATAACTGTTATAAATTTACTGCCAGTGGGTAACTACAGTTCCTATAGTTCTTGTTGGGGAGACCAGATACAGTTTGTCCGAGGAAACGAATGTGTCCCCCCCCCCCCGTGCAGTAGGTTAAAGCCCATGCGCAGTAGCGTTTTGAATTGGAGATCTGCCGGGTGCATCAGCATTAACCTACTGCACGGGGGGACACATACGTTTCCTCGGACAAACCGTATCTCGCCTCCCTAACAAGTTCCATGAGTTCCGGACAACTCCCTAGCATCCTCCTTAAAATGCGGCGGAAAGCCTCCAGACTGGTGCGGAAAATTGCTCAAGATTGGTATCATGGTTATAAATTTACTGCTTTGGAGTAACCATAGTTCCAAGCTGTCCGGACAACTCCCTGGTCTTCAATTTTCAATCGAATGACCGCAGGCAACGGAATAAGCAACGGAAAGCCTCCTGATTGCTACGGATCTATAATGTGACTATAATGGTAATAAATTTACTGTCATTGGGCAACCACATTTCCACGAGGTCCGGACAACTCCCCGGCGTTTTACGGATGGAAAGTAATGGGGCGTTGCCTCAAAGAGAAGTTAAATTGAAAGTTCATGTAAAATTGAAACAGTTATGTCATTAATCATAGTGATGGCAATGAAATGTTCCAGGGCAGTATATGCTGATTCCAACCTCTCTTTTTCAGCTTAGTTAAAAATTTTGCTGCACAGATTTAGTTATAACAAAACTACATTGCAACGTTTAGCAGTTTGATCCTTAATAAGATACTGCTGCTGTTGAGTCATGTATACCATCGTGAGAATATACAATATTTTGACAATAACATAATCAGTCGGAGAAATAAATGTAAGCAATTATGAACATTTCCCAATGCTTTCAGAGATATACCAGTCCTTGAATGTATATTTGAGAGGGGGGGGGGGCACTTACAGGTAATAATGCTGGATAATACTACAAAAATACTCTCAGAAGCAACTGTACACTTGCCAATAGATACACAGGAAATTTCAAGAAGTTTTCTTTGCAAAGAGAAAGGCAGGAGAATCCCTTCTCTAAAGAAACCATGATACACAATAGGAATCTTCAGACTGACATACTGACCTATGCTACAAGTTGTTACAAACTCAGGAGTAAGTAAAATGTGGCCAAAGATTGCTCAGCACGCAGAAGAATAGATATGACCAATAAGAACCACAAAAAGATGCATTTTCTTGCTTACTTAACATCACAGCATCAGCAAAAGCGATTCACCAAATCAATCTTATCAAAACCAACAAATGTATTATTATCAAGAAAGGAGAGAAAAGTATCTTTCTTATCTAAAATTGCTTAGCAAAAGAATAAATATGACCAATAAGAACCACTAAAAGATGTCTTTTCTTGCTTACTTAATATTTTCTTGCTTACTTGCTTACTTAATAATCAGCAAGAGCGATTCACCAAATCAATCTTATCAAAACCAAAAAACATATCATTATCCGATAGGAGAGAATTGCCCTGAGGCAATACGTATTTTCAAGTTTACAAAGTTACACCCTAAAGCACAAAGCACATGCTCAGCACAATTGTGCTTCTTATGCTTGACGCTGCTGAATACTGGTTCAAACAATGTTCGAACATGCTGAATACGACCTACATACAATCAGACCTTTCACGAGAAGTAGCTGCTTTAGTGAGAATGACCAGAAGGTGAAATTAATCTACACTCTATTCCAGCCCACGTCTGCGCTCTATTCAATTTCTGCCAAAATCACATAGAATATCTCATAAACAAATTGAGAAATTGGATGAAAAAGTCCTTTACTATTACCTCTGAACAACTTAGCCTAGAAATTTCCTATCTTACGAAATTCATGTTCACTTGCAAAAGTCCTTTTGGGATTTTCTCACCTTCAAGAGCCAGATGAAATGCTACGCTCTAAACCTTTGTAATTTTATGCGAAAAAATCAAACAATTTCGATGAGATTTTCCAGCAAGGCTTCATTTAAGAAATTATCTAAAAGAAATTATCTTTAAGCATTAAGGTGTCAGGTTTAGAAACTTTTCAGCGGGTAAATATTTTGACAGACTTCTAAGTTCTTCCCTAAACCTAACATGGCCAATATTCTCAATTTTCTTCCAACAGAAGCATTCAATAAAAATTTTCTTGTCCTTCCTTTCCCCATACACTGTGGTGAAGGCAATTTCAATAATATAGACCCCTGAAATGCTCAATCTGAATTTTGAAGCCCTGGAGATATATGCAAGGTTGCAAAAGAGGAAGTATGTTTCTTCTTGGCTGAAATTCACTTAAATCTATAGCTAGTCGAGATCGTAGAATAGAACTCTGTTCTCCATGTAAATATCCGAGGCTTGAAAGTAAACGTTCCAGTTTATAGATTGAAATTCATGACTATGACGAAAAATATGCGAAAAGACCCGCATAATTATTTGAAATTAGAAGACGTTATAAATTTCGCGCTCTTTTGTGTCAAGTCAATCACCGCAAAGTGGTAGTGCCTAGTATGAAAGCTTCTAACATATCACTCCAAATCTTTACAAAGTTCTTGTCGAAGCTTGAAGCTGCTGGAACTTGTTACTTTGTTTCATACTGCTAGACACAGCAGCAATTATACTGTTTACTATAAGAATAGTCTTGTCAGGGCAACCCTTTTTAATCATAAATTTAAATAGAATTTGCCTTTTCAGGTTAAAGCAAGCTAATGATCAAAACCTTGAAACTTTTTGAAGCAGGGAAATTGACGGATGATGCGAGAAAGATGTTGACTTCCCGATCAATGACAGAGTATTGATGAAATGGCAGCCGCTATCTTTCTTATCTAGAATCGGCAAAACAAAATGCAGAGTTTCATAAATATCATTATTAGCTCATATCTTAGAAAGTCTCCTCGAAAACCGTTCGCGTAGACATGAACAATTTTATCGGCTTTATAGAAATTATGATAGGCAAAAAAATGGTAACGATCCGCTTGAATTTTGAAAAATTTGATAGCCAGAACTGGCTGTTCAATGTTCGTGAGTTTGTGGCAAACTCGAAACAGCGAGCCAAGATTCAAGACTTGATAAAATTTATTAGATTTTATCTAAATCGATGTAACGTATAACTGTGTCAGAGTTCCTGCGATATGATAAAATTTTCTGAAAGCTCAAACTCATGTCAATCACCGCGCCAGCATAAATCGGCTGATACCTGGCCCCTCAAAAACTAACATTAACAAGTTAACAATAGCTGGTATCAAGATAAAGGCCTGATACAGGTAGCAAGATAACAAGCATCAAATAAAAGGCATTAGAAGCTTACCCAAAAGATGCCTCTGATCTTGGTATGAGCAGCTTATCCTTCAGCAGCAATTGTTCCTCTCAGTGAAAACTCTTGCTCTTGAATTGTCGTGTATCTGGGACAAAATGGTCATAAATTGAGATAAAGCGGGATTTATGTTCTTTTGACAAATTGTCGAGCCTCTTCAATTGAAATAAGAGGATTTGCTTTTGTCTACAACGAAACCTCCTCTGATTCGTCGTGCCTATTAGCAGAGTCCTGAATCTTATGTTTAATTGCCAAATTATTTCAAAACCAACTTCAAGCAAGCCGTTCAAATAAATCTGTAATCCGTAAGCAATGACAGTAAGGCTTAGCTGATTCTGCGACTATTCCTCACAAAGATCGAGTCTTAATGAATCAAGCACAGGCGAACCAACTATTTCATGGGCTACGAACAGGGGTCAGCTGATAGCAGGGAGCGCCGGCTGATAGCGTCTACCGCTCTCACAAATACTATAATACTCAATAAGGAACCGTAATGAGATTGCGGAGCGCCTTTTCCAATAGGAGATTTATCAAAATAAGATAGTTACAATGCACGCATACGGTCCACCGGTAGTCTCTCAAGCCAAGCTTTGCAAAGAATTTAAGTAAACTTATAATGTTTTGACTTCCATTTGTAGATATTACATCTCAGTTCGCGCGAGTTGCACGGTGTTTCTCATTGCTGCGGCAATCATAGAAACAAATTTCGTGGAAATCCAGCAGGAAATTTGAAAGCGCAACAGGGAGTGGATCCAGGAATCGACAACATTGAATGGTTGCAAATATGTTAGGTGGAGTTTCATTGATATTTAGGCCTTAAAAAGAGCTTGGAAAATTGTTGAACTTTGTGTCGGTAAGGACCTTCTCAAGCCGCTATTTTTACGTTACATAGCTCGCCTGGAGACGGTTTAAAAAAACATTTATTTGAAATATTACGTGGAATTGCATTGATTTTTAGGCCTTGAAACTGCATTGCTGAGCCACTGTCACTGTCAATAAAAATGAAATTCCTGAAACCACCACTTGGAGTGCAGCTAGCGCACCAGCAGAATGTTCGAGAAGAGAACTGATAAACATTTTCCACAAATGTGATTGAAACCCCGGGGGGGGGGGTACTTCACATATTTTGGGTACGGGGACGTGCAAACGGGAAGGGTATCGATTTTCGCGATTTTGGTATAAGGAACGGTATCGATTTTCACGATTATGGTATAAGGAACGGTATCGATTTTCTCGATTTTGGTTAAAGTATAAGATCGGATATACAATTTCGGAAAATTTGTATAAGGTCGGGTGTACTTTTTCGGAAAATTGGTATAAAGTCGGGTATGCTTTTTCGGAAAATTGGTATAAGGAACGGGTATGTTTTTGAAGCTTCGATGGCACGTCCCCGACCAAAACCTGGTCAAGTAACCCCCCCCCCCCCCCGGGATTGAAACTGCATCTGTATATTATCTACTGGGAGGCTGATTAGTTATACCACAGAAGTGATTAGTTAGGCTAGCGTTAAAAGTTGCCATGTTTGCGCCTGGAGGGGGGGGGGCTCGAAGGCCACAAACAGGTTGGGCCATTGATTGATATATGAGGAAGGCAGGCATGAAACTATTCCCTGTTCTTAACGAGTTCAGAACATCAAAGAACTTATATAGATTTCGTTTATGTTATCCTAACTTGCCAATCCCCCCATCTGATATGGTGATAAATAATCGCTCCAGACTTTGTGAAGAATAGCACTCCACTCAGAATTTGTGAATGTACGACAATATAAATGAAGCGTACTTCTCATAATTGAGCCCCCGCCCCGCCCAAGGCAAAAGTTTCTTGTTACAATTGCTGTTATATCCGCTCTTGAGCATTAACTGCTATTGCTGTGCCTAAAAGCAGCATACTATAGAACTGTTATTTCTACTCGAAGTGAATAAATTCTTCTCATAATTCGATTTGCACCCAGAATAATCACAGTGTAAAACTGCTTTCACGTGCTGGAATATTCATTTGTTAGTCTGGATGTCTAAATGATCGCTACATAATCCAACTACTCGCTTGCTTAGGTTTGAGGATAGATAGGTCAGTGTCGTGAGACCCTTCAAAATGAGACGATATGAAACAATGATTAATGAAACAATGAAAATCACACTAACTCAAAAGAAGGCTACTAAAATTTACTTAGAATAATCAAATATATCACTATTTCAAATTCTTAGACAATGCGAGATACTTTGCAGCTTTGCGAGGGTCCTAATATTTTCGAGGCTTTAGCACACTCGTCATGAAAGAAGAAAGCAGAATTATGGCAAGCAGAGTATCTGCAGAGGTGGGAGTGTAGCTGGGCACCAAATAATTTGGAGTCAGGAGATGGAAAAGCTAAAGCCCTCCTATATTTGGTAGACATTGCCAAAACCTGACAGCTTTTGACAAAATATTTGGGCAGAATTATTTTCAAATATATAGTTACGCTCTTGGCCAAAGTACTTGGGACAAATCACAACATTGCACTGCTTTCGACCCCCCCCCCCCCTATTCTAATGGGCTTGGATCAAACACGATTCAAACCTTGACAACATTGAATTAAGGGGAAGGGGGATCAGAAGGTCCTAATAACCTATGTTTTCGTCTCGATATTTTAGGAAGAAAATGACAACTTTGAAGTTTGCCCATGTTCCAGCTTTTTTGCCAGGAACGTAGGACTTAGGCAGTTCTCCCAGCTTTTTCATTTTGTAAATTTTGAGTGCTTCGTATCTCGGAAATCCGCTACCTAAAGGTATAGGAAGACTTGTTCTTTATGAAGGAAACAAAACATTGGTTCCTGACATCACTCCAAACATTAGGAATGACCTAGGATTCTTACACATAACTATTGACCAGATCTTTCTTTGAATTTTCACTGTTATCTCTGTTATGTATGGCATCACCCTACTCCTTTAAACCACAACTGTTATTGAATGAATTGCACACAAGAACATTATATACTACATTCTTTATGACGTTTGCATTTGCTCATATTTTAACGATCGTTGATTGGTCAACCGCAAACAATGATCTTAGATAACTAATCAGCAAGTATATCACACAATCTTCACCTTTATCTAACGTAAACTGATTTACAGACTGCAGCTGGGTCAGTTCTAAGAAAACATTGGGTATGCGGCGACAAATACTGCATAAACGTTGTCTCCATCAAAATGAGTTTTATTGGCGGACATTTCCATGTGAGACAGTCAAAATCAATTTGTATGCTACCAGGTGAGAAAAAAAGGATGACACTTTCATTCCCCGAAAGGGATAACGCATGCTAAGCATGTAAAGGCCACTACTGCTGTAAGGGACAAAATTCGGTCGTGATTTGGGGCTACTTTAAAGGTTTCTTGAAGGGGCTTTCGTGAGAAAATCCTTCATAATTTCAGAGCGAAGTAGCCAATTTCCTTCCAATGATTTTTGAGATTTATTTGAACATGTCCACTGTTGAATAATATACTTGTCAACATTATTGTCTTGATATCCAGGGAGCAATGGCGTTGCAAACGGGGCTTGTTTTTATATCACCCCGATCACCCGGGGGGGGGGGGGTACTTAGTATATTTGTCCGACGGGGATGTGCCGTTTTTAAGGGTATCGTTTTCACCAATTTTTTCTAGCTCAGGGTATCAAAATGAGGCAATTTTTCTAGAGCAGGTCGTCAAAACATGTCAAAGGGGAATATTCTGCTAGATTGGGTCGTTTTTCGGTCAAATTTCATGTTTTTGAGTATACTTTTCACCAATTTTTTCTAGAACAGGTTATCATTTTGAGCGAAAAATTCTGGAGCCGGGTAAAAAAAAATTTTTTCGTGGGCACACCCCCGTACAAATTTAAGTCAAGTACCCCCCCCCCCCCCCGGGCCCTATCATCCGGTAGAGCTGCGTTACTGCTCATAGCCTGAAGCTACAAAGTGGTCTTACCAAGTCAGAGCAAGAGTTCGTCGAATTTGTAAGCATATTCACGCAATTCTTCAAATAAGAGAAGCATCCTGGCACTTCTCCCCACTTCTCTCGTAAATTGCGTGCAGACTTTACATTCCACTGCGAAGGAGAGCCAAGGCGGAAAGCAAAGTAAAGTCTGCACGCAGCGCGCAGGCTGCTTCTCTCATGGAGGTTCCATCAAATGCTTCTTTTCAATTTTGCATGAATCAGCAAAAACCCTTGAAACGGTCATTTTTCATTCATTCATTTTGAACAACATTTTGAAAAGGTCGAACGTAGGTAGAATGAAAAGGTATAAGCTTCTTCAAAGACACACCACAAGTTAGATTCAAAATCCGTCAGTTTTTTATCTCGTTCTGTAATAGAAGTAAATTGTATCGAAGTTTCAAAGAGACATATCCTCATGCTAATCTTGACTTTAAAGAACACCCAAGTGAATGTTCAATGCTACAACAGAACGTAGGATGGATAAGCGGCATTAACTCGCATTAAATCATTGCTTCCATGAGTGCCAAGATCCTTGGAAGAAACACTCGAAGATGATTGAAATTTGCGCACATACATAAGAGGAAATTGGAAAGAAGGCGCCAAAAGTGACAATCCTTTTCTTGACTAACAACAAGATGAAAGAACACCCATGAGAGAAAAGTCAAAATGCAAACAGAACTTGCAATCATCGGCGTAGGGGAAGATAAAATTTGGGGGGCTGCCCGACAAAAAATCCATTTTTTGAGAAAATTTTGCCCGACTTGAGGCGGATTTCTGCCCGATTATGGCTGATTTTTGCAAATTTTTCTGACGTTGGGGGGGCTGCAGCCCCCCCTAGCCCCCTATCTCCTACGCCTATGCTTGCAATCGTTAAAGGAAATCTTCGTTTCGACTCAATACACATCGTATAGCTTCGCTCTCTGACTATTGATACCGCTCCAACTGCAACTGACTGATAAGCTACAACCGCACTGGAGAGGCAACAACAACATCAGTTCAATTCAATGAGATGAACGTAAGTTGTGGGTCCTCCTGGAGTGAGGCTAGATCCCCATCTATTCACCTATTCAGACATAAATAAGAAAATGCCCCCGCATCCCCTTGGAACCTGTTATTCGATTAGAAAGACACCCGAGAGTCAAACGTAAAAATTTCAGAGGAAACATGCTAGTTTTGAGTTTTCTAAGAGAGCCCCACCCAAATGAAAGAAGATCCTACACTACTCTCTGTAATCACTTGCGATGTGATCTTTAGGAGGGGATGGCTCAGTTGTAACACGAGCTTGACTACCAGTCTGAAAGTTGATAGTTTGAGTCGATGAGTCCCCACCTTGTCAAATCTGCTACGTAGGGTGAGGAGAGTCGCCAACTCTCTGTAATTTTTGGCTAAAGGAATCACAGGGTGTGGTCACATCGAGAAGAAGGACCAATGCGATCTTTAAGCTATATCCCAGTTACATAAAAAGAAACTAGCTAGGAGGGGAAGCGCTGAATGCCCCTCCCCCCCACCAGGCTGGATAAGGTTAAGATGTGTATGTGGGCAAAGAAGCTGTAAGGGAAATGAATGGGAACTGATGGAAAAGCTATGGATGAGTTGAATCACCGAAAATACTACAAACTAAAAAACAACGAAAGCTCACAGATTAGAAAAATGAGAAGTTGAAAAAATGTCAACAACATCCAAAGGAAAATCTTTCGGAATCCTCTCTTGCATATTAAAAAGAACAGAAATTAACCTTTAATAAAAGCATGAACATAGAACAGATTAAAAGGGCAAGAAAGTGAGCGTTGACAGCACCATTTATGGAAATGTCTCTGAATAACAATTTCCAAAGAGACATGTTATTCCCACAACTCACTCCCCAAAAACATAAAGAAGAATCTTTCAATGAAAAATAAGAATTTAAGAAATACTTCAAGAGAAACAGACAATTTGAAGTTTAGTCTTTATACAAACATTTAAGAAACCTCACAGTATACATGTTATTCCATGAATTCTATTGCTACAGAACACCCAGAAGAACTTTGATAATAAAGAGAAATATAGGAAAGACCATACAAGCAATAAACTTTCAAGTTCTCCGAACAAACCAAAACATCAATAAAATGAACGTAATTTAGGTCCACAGTAAATGTAAACAGGGGAAAAGATTTCATAACAGGAGAATTTTGCCAACCTACAATTTCAAATATGTACACAAAAAGAACAGTAGCATATTATCTGAAAAGAGTAACAGAACAGAGCCATTCTGAGGCTTTCAAGTAGCCTTTGATGTAAAATATTTGAAGTCAAACAAAAATTGAAACACTTGAAAAACAAGTAATGCCTGCATACAAAAAGCTTCTATTTTCCGATAAATGAATTCTTTGATACCTTTAAATTAGAAAACATGAGAAATTCACAAGTGGTAGAGTTCATATTTGCTTACCATGTTGAAACAAACGAAACAAATTTCTCACAAGGCTTCTTCATACATCTCTAAAATATTTGGAAAGTTTGCTATGAGATCAAGATACTACTTCTCTTGTTCTGGTTTGACCATTGACATTCATTCATGACGATCACTTGACAGAGGGGAGAATGCAACTTTCACAAGTACTGAGAAGTACAGCTGTCCAAAACAATGTTTGCTGTTTGTATGGCAACTGCAAAGGAGCCATGTATCCAATTTTCCCACTTTTTGATTTGTGCTAACTTGAGCAAGAAAGTCAAAATCACTGCATCCCACTGGGGGGGGGGGGCATATAACAGGTGGAGAGGATATGTGGAGCCTATATCGATGGGTTTCTCTGGCCCAGAATTCTCTAAAAAAAGGTTATTTTTCAGCAGATTTTCCTTAAAGGACAAGTCCGGGGTTGGTATGATTGATGATAAAATACAAGATAATACTGCTATGAATGATGTATGATACTTTTTTCCATTATTTTTCGCCTTCTCCTTGCAAAATTACGTATTCAAATAAGCAATTTGAGCGAAGTGACGTCATATCGCGCAAATGAAAACGAGTCTGCGTGATTGTTTGTTCGCATCTTTATGGTAGCAAGCCTCTTTATCGTGTTCTCATGCCAGTTTCAATGCATGAGTACACGATACAGAGGCTAGCAGCGATTAAAAGGCGAAAAACAATCGCACAGCCTCGCTTTCATTTGCGCGATATGACGTCACTTCGCTCAAATTGCTTCTTTGAATACATAATTTCACAAGGAGAAGGCGAAAAATAGTGGAAAAAAGTATCATACATCATTCATAGCAGTATTATCTTGTATTTTATCATCAATCATACCAACCCCGGACTTGTCCTTTAAACATGGGTAGGTTTGGCGAAAATTAGCAAAAAATAGTTAGAAATGGGTAGTTTTCCGCCATAATTCTGCATAAAAGTGGGTAAGAAGGCAAATTGTGGTCATTTGATAAGCTTTTAGCCAGGCCTGGAAGCATTACAATCCACCAAAAGAATCTACAAAGTCTTAAGATTGAAATTTATAAGACCATGAACCATCTGAATCCCTCATATATTTGGGAGTTCTTTGTTAAAAAGGATATACCATACAATCTCCGCACCACAGAGCTATGCAGGCTTCCATCAGCACAGTCACATTAGTATGGACTAAATTCTCTTCACAAGCAATGCACCCGTCCAGGACCCCCACCCTGGTTCCTACATCTATGAGCATCGAATCTCTAGATGCAACTTGTAGCATACTGAGACCAATACTGTCATCAATGCTACTTTCCAAACAAAGCAAATCACAAACAGAAAAGTTGATTACTATTCAATGACTATCCCTCTTGGTATCCCTCATAAACATTTTGTTTACCAAAATTCTATTTACAAGTTCGTTGGCGTCTGCAGCATTTTTGCTGATGCAACTATGATTTCATTGCATTTCAAAGGAGCTGAACAAACAAATTCATGTCAGATTTGAACAAAGCATCTCAAACTTGGAGGGGCACGACACTTCAAGGGCACTTATTTTATTAAGCTAAAGAGGCACTTCCTGAAAATAAAAAGGGCACTTCTTTGTTTATTCCAAAATCTTGGGGGGGCACGTGTGCCCAGTGCCCCCCCGGTTCCTACGTCTCTGAACGAAAGTACCGACACTTCCCTGTTTGTGTAGCTTGAATGTAATGAACTCTGTTGGTGAGTCAGAAGTAATTCAGCGTTTACTGCGAAATACCGATGTCACAAAAACACTCATGTTGGAAACATCACCAACATCATATTATAAGGCCGATCTTGAAATTTTTTTCATGAAAAGTAGATCAAGGAGCAAATATTTTTTCAGGCAAAGCTGACCCAGTGATTTGTTTTAAAATCAGTAAATCTAGCCCTTCTTAGAGCTACCTGGTTTTGAAACATACTGCAAACAGCACTTAAGATTGCCAAAATGATTGTTTTATATATCAAGCTTCAAGTTTGGTCATACATGTCAGAAAGAAACGCAATTTATTATCGTAAACTTGATGGATAGTGAAAAATTTCAATAAAATGGCTCTAAAGCAAGATTAACGATGTATAGCTCAGAATGATGGTTTTCAATGCATTGTTTCATACCCTTTCAGTAATGGTAACAAATTTCTTTATTCTGCACAAGAAAACAGCCCGAGGATAAACATCATCTTTTAGTACCTTGCCTAATTGAGGAGCAGTATTATCTAATGCAGACTAATTCTCTGACTTTGTTGTTTAGAAAAACAAATGAATGCTTAGCTCGCTGTGCAATTTCACTAATAACCTGGCAGTACAACCAGACTAATTTGCAGTATCTTCTGGCAACTTCTTCGTTTCTCAAACCGTGTGTGTTCCCATCAAAGAAAGGTCGTGGGATAGTTAACCTGCTTAAAACATCCCTCTAAAAAGCCTACCGAATTTGTATTCGATGTCGTTTCCAATGATCCGTTTACAAAGGCACGACTGAACATTACAATTCTGACTCCATTGAAATCAAATAAAATATGCCGCCATTCTTTCCCCTTTGGGAATATGCGATACATTTAGGAAAGAAGACGATGAGATATTTCAATGTTTAATGTCAAACATTCATGGCAAAGATATTTGCAAGAAACACCGAACGCCTTCGCTTCCTTAATTCTATTCAAAACAAGTTCGTAATAGAGGGCTGATTTCCTAATAATCGGACAATCAAAATCATCTACTTAAAGAAATAAACATCACCTCCTTAAAGGAAAACATGGATCCTATATTGCCAAGCAGCGCTCCTGCCCAACCCTCTTAATCTATCCTTCAATCTGAATCTGTTAGAATAAGACCAGATTTCCAGTAAATTATTAGGATACGAGTAAGGCTAGATTTTTTAGAGTAACATTGTATACACTTCCTTTCAATTAATGCCCATGGGATCAATTAGCAACGTTGTGTTGCTCCTGGATAACTTTGGTAACATTTCATTTCTAAAGTGTACGTAAAATTCGGGCAGGGAGAATGGAGCTACGTTGCCGCCATCTTACTTTTGTTGCCAACCAACAAAGCCCATCACACAACGAATGTACCGACTGATTATTGCCATTGGACAAAAGACGATGGTCTCTGCATCACGTGTCGAATCTGTCAATCAAAATCAACTTTCTGCTTTTCTTGGTGTAATGATTGTTACTGGGAGAGGTGCTGATTAAATCTGTCAATCAAAATCAGTTTTAAGCTTTTCTTGGTGTATTGTTAATAGGAGAGGTGCTGCTACCCATTGTACAAGTACCCTAGTCACTGGAAGAAGACAAGATGCAGCGGAGCGAGGAGGTCACAACGATTAATGAATCTCTTAAAAAGGCTTGTAAATGGGAAGTGGGGAAGACTGAACATGGGAAGTTGTTCCAGAGGAGAGAAGCTATGGGGATGAAAAAGCTTGAGTGTGGGACAGTTCGAGTTCTGATTGTAGCTTCAGGAGTGGGGTGGTTTGTCAGGGAAGATCTTATGGGAACATTTCTCTCTCAGAGGCTCAGGTCCTCAGGCTCCTGAGAAAAATATCCATGGAAGTCGTGATAGAAAGGGCATGTGAAGAGACAGCGCCAGATTCACAGAGTTGCACATGTTTCATTTATGGAAGATACCGCTATTGCCAGTCTTATGACCGGTTTTACTGGGAAATGAGCAAAGTATCTCGTTTTGAATCTGAATGATCAGACTGGACACTGAGAGGAGCTGTACAACTCGCCATCAGCACAGGGCTGGCAAGAATTACGGTTTCAATTTTCTTAGTTTCCGGACATCTGAAATATTTGTCAAAGTTTGATCATTCGGGGATCATTCGTAATTTTGGTTCCAGACCCTGCGACATAGTTGGTCCATTTGTTTCTTTCCAAGTGGTTAAGGCACCCTGGCTAGGGAATTTAAAGATGTTATGAAACGAAGCTTACTCATAACTGCATCATTCACTCGCAACAATTTCTTCGAAAAGAAACTTGTCAACATAATTTGAAATTAAACAGCAAATCCAACAGGAAATGGGTTTTAAACAACAAATCATACAAGAGCACATTGACTTTTCATCATTATTTGATCGTGTTATTTTGAGATCATCTCCCATAGCAACGAATTCATTTCTTTACTTTTTTATAAGCTTAAACTGTTCTTTTGACGTCATAAGACAATATTTTCGTACTTATGAAGGGCTTAGGTCAAGTTTTATCCAAGTTTGTTTGCATATGATTGTTTCAGGTTATAAGAATTTGTAACAAATAAATAAAAGCAAAATGATCTACTTGATTTTCATGAAATGCTTGAAACATGTGAGTAGTTTGAATGGCTCTGTGAAGGAGCCATGAGTCCAATTTGCCTTTTTTCGTAGTTGTGAATAGGAGAGATTTCAGCTTAGGTTTTGATAGCTGGTTGTGGTAAATCTGACAAGTACGTATAGCTGCCGATTTATGGAGAAAGTAAGCTAGAATCAATGATTGTTTTAAAATTAGAAAATTCTATCTCCATCTTCAACTCATAGCTCGAATTTTTGCATCATATGGACTTCAACTTTACAATTGTACCAGGAAACACATTTAGGAGTAATTAATGACCACATAACTCAAGAATATTTACCAGGAAGCCTATAGAAAGCAATGATGTTGCTTTAAAAGGAATTCATGAATTTACAGAAGCAAACAAACTACTGAATGCAACGGGCATTTTGCTCCGAAAAAAATTCTAACACATTTGGCAAAAATCCTTTCGTTATCGAGAAATATGCATCAAAAATTCGTAAAAATCCCTTTGTTTTGAAAAAATCTTGTACGCTTTTTTGAATGAGTAAAGTGCCCCCGGTGGACACGTGTCATTGCCTCAAGCACTTGTGCTGCATATCACCATTCCTAGCACCCTAGGTACGATGTCTTCTTCTTGGTTATCATAAAATCCGGATTGCTTTTTGCATCGGAGTAGTTTAAACCCATCTTCGTCAAAATTGCACGCAGTTACACGACGTCAGATTGCCTTGAACCCGTTGTTGATTGCAGTTACACTACACCAAGTCACCCTGCACTGTGAAGTCTAACTCTATTTTCTTTGACAACTGCGAAGCACAAATGGAGTGGGGCCACATCAGATTGGTGCAGTTACACGAGATGGAATGCGGAGCGGAGTGAATCGGATTGATTTTCCCCTCACCTCCAGAGCGGAGTGGTTTCACTCGGCGAAAACGGAGTAGAATGACACCGGATTGCCTCGGCGTCGTGTAACTGCAACCCCCTATCCGATGCGAAAAGCAATCCGGTGTGCGATGAATCCGATATCGTGTAACTGGGGCTAAGTTGAAATCTCATCAATTGAAAAATCCTTAGAGCGGGAAAATTGAATTCATAGCCGCTCCAACCAGGACAGATTTTGTAACACAATAGCATCAATTGCTGTAATTGACACCTCAATTCAAAGGGATCAGTGACTGCAGACAAAGAAAACTCTCTCAACCAATAATTCAAAACAAACAAAGCCGCAAAAGTTACCCGAAAACAGTAGGGCAAACGCTCGCCTTGTGCACGCGAAAGATGGTCTTTAAAAGAAGTTATGTGCTTATAACGAAAGAAGGAGGGTAAATCAAAGTTCTACCTGGTAGATTTTGTTTATTTGATTCAGGAGCCGAGCAGAAGGCATTGCAATTCTCGTGCATTTATGGCTTAAATGAAACGATTACACAGCTCTTGAACCAAATGAACAAAATCTGCTAGGCAGAGCTTTAGATTTACCTTTCTTCTTTCGTTATAAGCACATAACTTCTCTTACAAACCACTATTCGCGTGAACAAAGCGAAGAGTTTGCCCTCTGGTTTCAGGGCAACTTTTGCTGCCTTGTTTGTTTTGAATTACTTGTTGAGAGAATTTCCTTTGTTTGCAGTCGCTAATCGCTTTGAATCGCGGTGTCAATCAAAAGCAACTGATGCCATTGTATTATAAAATCTGCCCTTGTTTAGCCGTTCCGCAGCAGCTATCCAAACAGTGCACATGTTCTTGGAACACCCTATATTTCTCTGTTTGTTTGAGTTTCTTGACAATTTTTGGATGACAATAAAATATTTGACAACTTTGTTCTTAATTAAATCTTTGGTTGGATAGAATTTTGACGAGGATGAAAGTACGTCAATCTTAAGTTGTTCTCTGAAACTCGCTGAAACTCCATGCGAAAATAGTGTATAAACATAATTGTTGGACAGAGATAGCTAAACTATTTGTTTGAAAATGTCACCAATTTGTTTCTTTATTAAATCTCTGGTTAGATAACAGTTTTACCAAGAATGAATTTACGTCATTTCTAAGTCCTCTCCATAAACATTTCTACGTAAAAACAACCATGGTCTAATTATGATTCTGAGAGCTAGATCGTCTCTCTCGTTTGCAAATGCAACGAGGACTTTAGAGAAGATAACCGTTGTCTTTCATTGTAGAGAAAGCTGTGAATGTGTGGCCTGAACATTTTAAGCAATATTAAAAGAAGAGCCATCTTGCCTTATGATTTCAGATGAGCATTCGACTCCATAATAAAGCGATTGAAATTTCTGCTTAATGACCAGTCATTTTGCCGGGGCTTTATACGCAATCAAAGTATATATTTTTTAAGTAAAAGTTATGAGAATGTAGTTTAAAACTATATGTGGCCTATGGGGAAAAGTATAAGTTCTTGCAATTCATACCAGGTGTCCCAAAAGTACCCCTGTTTGAAAAGTCAACAAAATTTGTTTCTACGATTTTAAAATTTATTTTTTAGCAAGTGGATCAACCAAATTATTGTCAAAGGCATAGTTGATGTTGTGAGGGGTTTTAAGATCAGCAAATTTAGCTCTTTTCAGGGCTGCTTTGTTTCAAAGCATACTGCAAAAAGCACTGATGATCACCAGATCAACTTCTCTTTGGATCATCGGCGAAAGAGATCTAGTTATGTTTAAACAGAACATCTTGTGCTGAAAACACAGTTTGAATCGTCGTTGAGCTCAACTTAAAGATAACAGACATAGCTATATCGAGTGGCCGCTATTAATAGGCTAAAGAAAGCGCCTATGCAAGAATGTTTCCTTTAGCTACACAATGAAACGGCAAGTTATCAAGCATAGGGTAGATTTTTTAACTTGGCTAGGGCCAGCTTCTAACGGCACATTGTTGTGGCTGTGATTGGCTAGTCGTAATGTTGAAATCATTAACAAAGAACCTGGCCTCTGAATAAATATTAAGCCTTTATGCTTTTGGATCATATTTTGTTTATTCAAGAATAAAGGGAGTCCGATCGTTATCACCTTCATGAATTTCAGTGTAGAGCGTAATTGCCGTAGCTCGCCCAATTCTATCATTTTTTATTTTCTTATTCACCGAATCAGCGCCACGACAGCCGCTTCTTCTTGCAGCTTCTTTTCAAAGGTTAAGTCAAGTGGAATATGAAGAATCATTATTCCTGGCCAACGTAGATAAACATAGACAAGGATTCCCCGAGTTTATCACATTTGAAAAACCCCGGGGGATGTACCTTGGAGAGAAACAACGGGGATGCGCCTGCCAAAAGAAAATTTATGACCCTGTCCTGTAATAAACGTTTGAGAACATTGGATAATAACAGTCTCTTTTTGTCAGATATTTCAACTCTTTCACGTCTAATTTGACATGTCCTGGAAAAATTAACTTCAATTGACCTACCTTTCCAGGAGTAAAGACACAAAAGATATGATTCTATCCCGGAATTTTCAGCTGAAAATTGAACCCTATTGGCAGGCATGTCCCCATATGCTCAATGTATTGACTAGGCTTCCCGGGGAAAACCAAGGTTCGACAGTCTGTAAATGAAAGTTTATGCAGACAAGTGCTTTATATTGCCTCATGGCAACAAGAAATAAGTTGTTGTATAGCAGCAAGAATGTACAAAGAATGTGGTAGCATGCATTATCATAGATCTTCATATTTATCTTCGAAATATTAAAAAAAAAACCTCGACTTTTCTCAGCGTAAACTTCGTAGAAAACATGTACACAGAGCTGGCATTGTTTACCAAAATTAGGCACATATTAAATTTTTGGTTAAATTTTTGGTTGCAATGTGCAGAATCTAATTTCCTTAAATATGTTCATCCTACGTCATACAGATTCCACAATCCGAATTAAGAATGTAATCCTTGATCGTGGTTTTAGAGAACAAACGAAAGACATACTCAATTTTTTGGACATTGCTTTCTCTAATTGTCGGCACCGAAAGAGTTTTATTGTTGCATCTTGCAATATATCAGGAGAAACACAACTTGATCGTTCTTTTCTCTACCATTGATAGTAGCCAATAAGCGGTTAACTGGGAGATAAGTAGTATTAGATCAAAACTCTGTTATTTACAAAACAGAGGATGAAGGCGGTTTTCAAAAGAGCACCAAGACACCTTTGTAAGTTTGTATGCCATCAAGTGGCGCAAAGGAAGTTTATGGACAAGAACAGGCAAATGCTAGGCTCTAAGTGACGATATCAAAATATGTAAAAATGTGGCAGCTTTCGAAAAGAAAATCAAAACATGAAAGGGGGCAAACTGCATCTGTAAATTATGTTGTAAAGAGGATATTATATTATATTTCATATTATGGATTTATCTCAGTTTGTAGTTGGTTTGAACTAGTTGCTTTATATTCATATGCCTGTCACTATTTGTAAATGACGAACTTTAAAGAATGTCAAATGAAAAAATAAGCTAGAACTTATGCCTGACCAGAAGCATGCTCTGCATAAATTTGCCTTGGTTGTAAAGATCTTCAAATCCATTTTTGATCAAACCATTGAAGCATCTTGAAGTGATTGTTTTCCGGCTGAGTTAGCCCTCCGCATGGGCTACGAATGTTTAAGCGCGAGCGAAGCGAGCGCTTTCACTTCCTGTTGTCTATGATGCGTGTAAGAACAGAGCGGGCACCGATGATTCGGTTGCTCTACGGTTGCAGAAGCGATGAATATAAATCCCTTCTTTCGAGTTACAATGCCTCTACAATTGCCCCCTTTACAATCATTAATTTCATACCGTTACTATTGATTTCATGTCATGTCAAAGCCAGATGGAAGATGGGAGAATAAAGTCGAGAGTTATCTTGGCAACAGGAGGAAGTTTTCTGTCGTTTCACACCTATCATCATTTATTAGACAGAGAGGGAGGGCAATAATTGTAGCTGAAGTTGTATACGCTAAGTAAGGGGTAAAAGAGTTAAGTATGGATGATGTGATTAGAGACTGAATATGCTCCCTAGTATGAGGAGTTGTAATCATTATGCAATCAGCTACACATATCTCACACAAAGCGTCAGCCCATATCAGTTACTAGAAAAGAGAAATACAGAAACAATTCAAACTTTAGGGAGTTGTGCCTGGCAATCCACAGTCATTTGAGTGTTTACAGGTCCTAAAGGAAGAAAGAGGGACGTCAACAGCAGAGTAGCGCACCTGGCCATGATGGTCCATGGTCAGATGCACTACACTGCTGGCGATCTCCCTCTTTCCTCCTCTATCACCTTCGGCTCTATGCATCTCTGTTTTATGTAGCATAGAATCTTCACAACATTTTAAATCTAATCGTGTAAAGTTTTATTGCCTTTTTGTTTAAAATGAATTACTTGAAGGGAACCATACGTAATTTTCCATAATAACTCCAGAGAAAGCATCTTTGATATTGCCACCATCTTTGGCATTTGATATTATTGTTATTGCACCATAAATACTAAACTGACTGACGAAAATCAATATGATAAATACAAGAAAACCCCCGTTCTTGAAGGTCTGTAGCTTTTGAAGTCTGTTCGAAAGCGAGTCTGAGCAAGTCTGAAGTCTCCTCTGTTCTTGAAGGTCTGTAATATTGTAATAAGCAAAAGTCTGTGACTTTTAAGGAATTCGATTTTGCAGTTTGATGACATCTGACATCACAATTTTAAAAGTATAGCGGGAATCTTATAAATGCTGTAATTCTGAAAATAATAATGATTTCGAAAATGTTCTCTCTTGGATTATGGCAAATTACCTAAAGTTTTCTAAGAATAATTCATTTGAAAGAAAAGGGTAATGATATCTCATACGATCAACTCAGAATTTTGCAAAGAGTTGACGCCAATGCTTTCTATGTCCTAACCCACATTCCAAATTAATTGTTAAATTGTCTAAAAAGTAATTTTGCAGTCTGAAACATATATCCTTTGCAACAAGGGTGTAATACTGTTGATCTTCAAAGAGTATTTGTTTCCAACTCTTAATTGAGATTTGCATATTAATCAATAACAGCAAATTCATATAGTTACCAACATTAGTTCTGAGCTTGGTTTCCATATAATCCTTGAGCTAGTTTCCTAAAGACTTAACTGGCGATATTTTTATTGGATCCTGTTCAGTGTCTGCCGTATTAGCTGCTGGTCGTGGATGAGAATTTAAGAACATTAGAAAATGAGATGAAACACATCAACTATGGTTTACAAGTCAAAAGTTGTTGCAGCTGATTCGAGTTTCTGTATCTACATGATTTTCCTTCGCAGAGGATGCAGCTTTGAAGTGGGCGGATGTGAAAATGCTGGCCCGGACCAGGGGCAAAACAAACTCGGTAGTATCAACTATCAACTCCACAAGAAGAAAAATCTCTCCCATGATTGGATCGAACCTAGGAATACATATATATATATATATATATATATATTCATATAATAAAGAGAGAGAGGGGGGGGGGTATTTTTTATATATATATATATATATAACCATATAATAAAGAATACTAACAGCTCAATAAATAGGTACTACGGGTCTTTCTTTTACTTTAACATCCAGTATCTGAATGCAGCTTCTTTACCTCAAAACAACTGTCCTTACAGTAAATCAACGGAGTTAAAAGAGGCGCTCTCCAGTGTAACTGGGGAATCTAAATTAAGCCTATTATATTTGATTTTTCCCATAGATGATGTTTCCCAAGAACCAATCAACAGAAAAGTCAGCTGTGTGCGGCCTCTTTCTTCTATTTTTGGATTAGATTGCTATACCTCCGTTCATTTGCTTTCAAAATATTTAGTTACGCACCTCTGAATTGTTGCAAGAAGAAATCTTGGTTCTTTATCACTAGCGGTACTACGAGTGTGCCTGGTTTGTACCAATTTTGAAAATAGTGTACTAGGTACTAGCTCTGAAATTCTTAAAACATTGCTTAAATGAACTCCCTCGTTTCCCTGTGCTCTTTGACTTTATGATCTCGCTTCGTTGAAAGGAAAAAAAGCAAGCAGCAAGTCTAAACAAATATGAGATTGACACTTTCTGATTTATCGATATTAAACAAAGAAATATTTTTCGAATGCGCTTAATCTCATTCACAATCCTCAATATCCGATTCAATCTAATAATTTTTTTAACTTCTTGTGGGGTAGTCGACTCACAATGTCCCATCAATTAAGAGATCTCAAATAAGAAGCTAGATTTAATTTTGTGTGTAAAAGTCACATTGAAGATCTTGAAGATAAATTTAGTAAGGTACACGCCTACTATAAACTGTTAAGCATATTTGAGTAAAGATTCAGGAAAAGGGGCCCATTATTTGTAAGAATTAGATCTACAATATTTTTAGATTAATAATGGACTTTGGTGACTCACCACAAATTAGTGCTATTTGACCTGGCAAGAATCTCACCATGATAATCATCTGAAATTTAAATTGTGAAAAATTCCGGTCTGAACTGGCTAAGAAAACTGGGTCAACGCAAGGAGGGCATAGATTTTTATGGTTCAAAGCTGGTTTTAGTAAATGAATAGCCGTCTCATTGTTTAGATGGTCATCATTTCTCAAACCACAAGGCTTTACCCGATGGAGCTCCATGGTCAACCATAGAGTCTTCTCATTTCTGCTCATTGTTGATGTCAGGTAGCCAATGGGGGTATTACCATACACAGGGCCACAAGGACGTAGGGAGCAGTTCTCGCTGGAAGGGATAACTCTTAGAACTTCAGAAAGCCTTTTTTAGAACTGGACGGGCACTTTCACGCTAGAAACTTGCCGAGCAAAAGGAACTCTGACGTTGAAACATAGGACGTTGGAAAACCTGGAGGGGCATGGTGCCCTTTGTGGCCCCCAGCTTCTATGTCTATATCAACAAGAAGAGTTTTTGACAAAGTGTGGAACAAGCAAAAAAATTGAACATTTTCACAACTGGCAACTAGAACGGACCCTTATATGATTCTACGGATTCTTTACCACATAACAATGTCTCATTTACCTACGTGACCCTCTGAGTTTGTATATGGAGGGGAGAGGGGAGATCTTGTCGCCCCACAATTGCGTCGGCTAGAGTTGGCAATCATTTTTGAACAAACCGCAAATATAAGTTCAGTCGTTATCGAACGATGCTGTTTGCAGTTGCGCCAACTGATATTTCTTATGGTAAGTCCGTGAGTAGCCTGAATGTATCCTTTCATTTGCTCAAATGGAACCTAATTATTCAAAATTGAGACAAATGCCATGGATATACCATTCTTTGTTAGCAATATCTCATCGTACAAGGACCTCTAGGAATTTTTCCTTCCAATGATCAGAATTCCATAAAATGTCAGCAGACAGTTTGGGGAGACCTGAAACGGCCAAAAAATAACATGATACAACATACAACATTCATTCATACATTCATACAACAACCAAATACAACATTCTTGTGGTACCCTGGTACCAGACTCTGGCACCCAGGGTATTCTTTTATACACATTTTCTAACGTTCTAGAAGACGACTTGCAGTGCCTAGTATTGCTTTGTCTATAAAATTGTAATATTCATGAGGAAGTCACTAGATCAACTCACCACGGCTACCATGAAGAGAAGAGGGACTTGTTGCGACCCAAAATTCTGGCAACTGAAGCCACATTTCATAGTACAAAAGGGACAATTACGAAACTTTTACCATCAAATTGAATCGTAGACAGTAACCAAATCATGGTACAGAACAAGATTATTTACCTCCACCAGATATTGCGCGGTGAAGCAAAGCGGACACAACAGGAAAACATTAGCTCATATCATTGGCTCCATCTACCCTTCCCTTTGCAATGTGAGCTTGCGCAAAACTTCTTCAAGCGATAACATGATATGTTTGATAACCGTCTTACTGATGCAGATGCCATTACAAAGATAACCTCAGGGGTTTACCTAGTTAGTAGCCCACTCGGCAAAGTCGGGATGACTTGAACACTGATGTATTTATGATAAATGTGTTAGAACCTAGACTACAAATAGATAACGAAATTATGCTTCAAAACAGTGAATGTAACTTCCAGCTGATGTCGGGGATCCTACATTCCTTGAAGGTGTTGTGGTGCAGTGGTGTAATCATCTGACTTTACAGCAAGAACAGTCAGGCGGACAGGGTTCGATACCCGGTAAAGCCCCACCATTTGAGCGTCATGACAAGGGGTCGTAGACTCGATTAGCGCTTAGCTACTTCTGTGATCCCGGCGCTTGGCGCTAAAACCGCAACTTCACCTTCACCTCCCTTTACGTTCATCAATCTTATTTCTTCAACATAACTCCTCGTTACCCCTTCTGAACGTGATAAATTCAGGAGAAGAGTATAGTTATTAGCAATCTGAGAACATATTTTAAAAATCTTAAAGAGTTATTGTCAACCTGTATCTTTGCGGGGACACTGCAATTTCGGACTGCCTAAAAATAGAAGTTTGTCTGAAAGGAAACTATAGATGCACAGCAGTAGAACAGTTCAACTACAAAACTAAAACTTTTCAATCATTTCAACTACTGCAGTGTTGATCCATGGTCTCCACTTAGGCCAAATATGATTTTAAGAGAGTCTGAAATTTCAGCGTGCCCGCAAAGGAACCTGGGTGACAATGGCTCTTTAATGTTTTGGCTGCTGTAACATCCTTCTCGCGGAAAAGAAGAAAAAGCCCTCATAACTACCACTACTTAGAGAAGAACCTGGTTGGTACAAAATATCCACATAAGCAAAAGAAGAAATGTACGCATGGAAGTATTCATGCAGTTAGTACGGGATGGTCTTTCATCTTTTTCAATAGGTGATCAGGACATTGAAATGATTATGAATACAAGATACTTAGGTGTTCAGATAGACAGTCAACTCAATTGGGACAAGCATAAGACCAAGGCAAATCGAGCCCTTGGACTTATCAAGTATTCTATATCTTCCATCTGACGTACTCAACAAAATGTATAGAGGAATTGTTGAGCCCCATTTGAGTTACTGTTGTTCCGTTTGGGGCTGCTGTAGTGAATCTAAAATTGACGTCTTGCAAAAGATCCAAAATACGAGCTGCAAGAATTGTAACGAGCAGCCCATACGATGCTTCTGCTGCTCCGATAATTGAGAATCTTGGCTGGTCAAATATCAGTAATCTTGTAAGAAAAGAGACAGCCACGCTAACTTACAAATCTTTGAATTCGCTTGCCCCAGACTACTTGAAAAAATTATTCATAAAATGTTCGAACGGTAGAGAAAGGTTTCTGCGCTCATCAGAACCTGATCTTAAGATACCGCTCCTAAAAACTATCAATGGCCAAAAGGCTTTTTCTTATCGCGGTGTGAAACTGTGGAACAATCTAGAAAGAGAGACAAAATTGGCACCCTCCTTGAAAACCTTCAAAGAACAACTATAGACGGGACAACTTTTATTTTATAAATAGACTTTTGCATAATATTGTAAATTAGGCATGTAAATTTCTTTTGTTTCTAGTTTTAGTGCTTAGGATTTTCGTTTAAACAGGTCAGGTCGAGAAACATATTTATATATGAAACCTATTTTAACCTGTATGAATATTATAAAATGAAAGGAAAAAATGAAATGGTAGATTGGTAGATATTCTGCAAGATATTCGTCCAAGTTGATCATGCCTTAATCAATTGATCATGTCTTAATTATTACTGGATTTGTCATTAACATGGATTGGTCAACATATATACGTAGATTTCTCAAATAACACGCTGCTATATTTTCATTGGCTCAATCTTTTTTATCGAAAATAGACCTTCAGCTGTTCTACGATAGAGCCTGGATCGAGCGATATTTTTGTACATCTTTATACGCGAGGTTCGATCGAGTGGCGTTAGAGCTTTTATCACTGTCGTGCAAATTCGTCGTTCGATTCAGATTCTTTTCAGAAAGGCTAAAAGGTCTATTCTACAAATCTATCAAAACATCGTTCCATCTAAACTATTGTAGAATAGCTAAAAGGCCTACTTGTCCTTGAAAATTCCCAACAAGGTAGAGTCTCAATAGACGATTGCAATGAAAATGACATCGATTAATTGCAACCATAATCCTTTGCGTTCCATGGTAAATCGCCCAATCAAATCAAGTTGATTTTTTAAAGGTAATGTGTCCATGTAAATACAACGACTTTGCTATTTTCACGTGATATTTCATGTGATCATTTTACCGTAGATTTAGAAAGATAGCCAGCTCTAATATAAGCAGACTCGTGACTTACTTGCGGCTGTGATTCCAGAACTGAGACCGAAGTCTCACAGCAGGCAGCCTCGTTGTGAAATTTAAATTATAGTTTTGCATGTGTTCAGTAAAATTCTACCAATCACAGTGCGCTTCTCGGGCTCTTCATCAGCATCGTGTCAGCACATTTTGACAAGAGTGTATACGCAGCTGTACTTACATGGACACATTACCTTTAAGTTGCAAAAGAGCATGGTCAAACATTCCTCGATGCCGTCTTTGGCCCAATCGTCTATTTGGGTGGCAGCGTGTGTGGAGGCCAGAAAACTGACATCCAAGAATCAATAAATAAGATGTCTGTTATATGCTGGTGTTTTACTATTCGTATTAGGAAATTATTTATTACTTTAGAATGTTTGATTTGTGGGTTTCCTTAGCTACCTAATGGGTTACCTTACCAAACTATGGGACGAAAAAACTGCTGAAATTTGCAAACCAGTCTCCCCAGCAGGCAATTTTAGGTTGACCAATAATCAGTTCTTTTCTGGTCTCGCTAGGAAAATGAGCTGCTTGGATGACCCAGTCTGCTTCACAGATGGACATGTATATTTATGATTAGCTTTGATATTCTTAATAAAGCATACTTCATAAAAAGTAATTAATTAGCATTTTATCCTGTTCTTGATTCAAACCTGTTTTGCACTTCCTTTGTAATCCAGAATACCTTTATCTGCTTCAAGTAGTGATATATGCAGAGCGAACATGAATCAAGCGAACAAGCGCAGCTTTCACAGTACTTTATATACTTATTACTTGAGTTCTTGTTTCCCTGTGTTCTTGACAACGCGTCTCCAGAGTAATAAATTTAGTATTTGATATTTGAACTCGTTCAAGTTATAATAATTTCTGTTCTGGCATCTTTACCTCGAATTTACTCCAACACCAACACTTTCTGTTCCGAATCTAATTTTAGACAAGAACAGGGATGTTCTGCTTTGGGGCTCCTGTCACTAAAACAATTAGAGAACAAAAGAATTTTGGAAAAATAATAAGTATTTGTACTCCGTTAAGCTATAACAACGTATTTTTTCTGGTATTTGTGGGGTCTATACTGGGGTAAAATGGGTAACCTTGGGGTAAAATGGGCAGGGCACAAAATATACACACATCATGCTAAAATCTTAATCATGGGTTTCCTCCCACTTAAGCTGTTTGAAGTCCCCTCTTTGACACTGTCAATGTTGATTTGTCAGTCCCTGATCTACCGTTTTCCAGCAATAAACATTGCCCATTTGACCCCAGCCTACCCACATTACCCCTGCAGACCCTACTCAAATAAGCTCTGCCAATTTCTGTTCCAAATCTAATTTTAGAGAAGGCATGGTGGGCAAGAAAGATCTGTTTTTAAGGCTCCTGTAATTAACTTTCCTTCTCGCAATCACTAGCAATAATAAGATAAGCTTATTACCACGAAAATTCAACTTCTGATGTACCGCATATTATCCATAATGGGATCAATCTTTTACATGAAAACTGTATTTGACGTCATATAACATCTGAAACAGTGACTATTCATAGCCTCTGGCAAAGCCAGAACCAACAACCATAGCTGTGATTCAATGTTAAAGGAAAAGCTACTTGAGAATCCAGGAAAGCAACAAGAAATGCTCTGTAGGAGTTAATCCAAAAAGAGAGGAGAATCCCCTTCCTTTCGAACGAAGTCGAATCAATGAGAATATGCATGACGAAGGAGAAAGTGGAACGGAGGGGATTTGATATGACGAAATTGTCAGCAAAGATGTACATGACAGAACGTAATACCATAACAGGTGAACTAAACATGAAGTATTCATTACGGGGCCCTCGTTGATAACAGCACTTAGTGTGTTGAAGAGGTTACCTTGTAAAAGCGTTTGTTTTTATTTATTGATTTATCATAATGGCTTTAAAGAGCCATCGTCACCCAGGGTGCTTTGCGGGTGCGCTACAATTTCAGACTGTCTGAGAACCAATTTTGGCCTTGACAGAAACTATAGATCCACAATGCAGTAATTTAACTGAACTGATAGAACGATTCAACAAAAGCAAACTTTTCTATCAGTTCAATTACTCCACCGTGGATCCATACTTTCTGCTTAGGCCAAATTCGATTTTCAGACAGTCCGAAATCACAGCGTACCCGCAAAGGACTCTGGGTGACAATGGCTCCTTAAGTACTCATCACATTTTAGATACAATTACTTGACATCAGAGCAATCTTACAGTTCAAAAGGAACTGAGGATAGCTATATATATTTGTCTTTCACCTTCACCCAGAAAGTATTCCTTCTTGTTTGATTAATTTGCAAACGTTTGAATTTTGTAGATTCAGTACTAACATAGTTTGTTGTTTCTTCTAAGAGATCAATTCCTTGAAGAACAACGAATAACATCATGTTTTGTGTCCGTCTTGTGTTATATTCATTTGATTGACAAATGTTCGGCACATGCGCACTATTTTCTGAAGACTTAGCCTTGTTGTTGGGTGTTTCAAGGAGCTCTGTCACGCATGTGATTGGTTTAGAGAACGAAGCTTAAAGAAAGGAAAGGGGCTAAAGCCTAGACCCTTTGAATTTTTTGCATGATAAAAGTGCAGCTCGATTCAAAACGATCTCTTTTCCAATTCTCTTCTGGTAATCCTGCCATACAAATCTTTAAT
This sequence comes from Aurelia coerulea, assembly GCA_039566865.1. Taxonomy (NCBI): domain Eukaryota; kingdom Metazoa; phylum Cnidaria; class Scyphozoa; order Semaeostomeae; family Ulmaridae; genus Aurelia; species Aurelia coerulea. The sequence continues at coordinate 12,791,169 of CM076958.1, read as the reverse complement.
CCCCTTATACAATCTTCAGCCAATTATGAATGAGATAGATTGCCTTTAAAGGCCATTGCTAACCATGATCCCTTGCTCGACGAATGAGAAGCAAAACAAATAGAACCCAGGCCAGAAACGACTGTTATATCATACGAAAGTCGAGTTGGTGCCGCAAAGAATCCTGGTGAGCAGTGAGTCTTCAACTGAGAGAAAAATCGAGAAGAAACAAAAGAAAATCATGAAATTAGGCCCACAGTATTTGATGACAGAGAGGTGAATGATGGAGTTGACTTGGGTCTTCTGTTTCTTGGATCTTTATACATAAAATAATTTTGGGCCTAGGATCTTTATACATAAAATAACTTTGGACTAATTTTGGATGTTTCCTTCGATGGGTTAATAGTTTATGCATATATAGGTCATTGCTCAAACTGGAATACACCCTTGGTACTAGAGCCAACAGACAAAACAGAAAAGGAAAACCGAAAAAGGGAAAGAAAACATTATACTTCTTCTTTCTTTCCAATCTTTCCTTTTTGGAATATTTTGTCCAATTTGTTTTCTTTTTAAATTTGTTTCGATACTCTGGTACCCAGGGTAACCGACAGTAAGTCGATGTCAAGGCCTTCACAATTTATTGTGATAGCCATACATTGTGGATGTTCTGCATTGTGGTAGATTACGTACACAGATATAGTGTTGTGGTTTGGACTGCGTGTAGTCATACATGTTCGTGGGAAAATCTAAAAATGGAATTCCACAAGTTATCGTGCAATGCTACAAGAACATATAAAACACACAAGTTTCTGCAGCTATTGGTTGTTTTCGTTACCCAATTACATCAAAGAGATACAGGGTTGTAAAGAAGCTTTGTCACGTGACAGGAGAATTATAATTGAAGCGTATAAACTGCAACATAAAACAAACAAACAAATATTCCCAAATATCAGCATTGTGATTGATTTTAAATTAGCAAATTTAGATCTTTTTATGACTACCTGGTTTTGAAACATGTTGCAAAAAAACACTGATAAATACCAGATCAATTCCTCTTTGTGTAATAAGTTTCTGGTTTGGCATGAGGGGTACTTCGGGGGGGGGGGGGGGGTCCCAATACCGCAATACCGCACGAAAAAGACAAAATACCGCAATACCGCACTAAAAAATAGCAAAATACCGCAAACGCTAGAAAACTAAAAACAAAGCTATTAATACAGTACACCGGTCTGTAGCAGTTTGATTGCCACCTAAATCCACCTTCCTCCATCAAAATTTGTAGTCTGATCTATTAGATCGTAGTTAGATGTTTTACAGACAAAATAGTGATGTGAGAACGATGGGGAAAAATTTCATCGATGTGCTTTTAGTAAAACTGCATTGACGGCAGAAATTATGAATATATAGAACAGATCTTATATCATAGTCGTATCATTGATCTAAACTGTTTACCCTTTAGTGGTACTGTTAATATCCGGGTCAAAGGTGCAAATGTATTCGAAAGCAACATGGTTCGAAAGGAAACTTTTCAAAACAAAAAGTAATAATAATGATAATAATAATAACTAATATTTTGACAGGTTGACTTGTTCAGCATAAAACTATCTGTTATCATTCCAGGACCTGTAATCCTACCTATTGACAATCGTTGTAGTTGAAATTAAGGCAAAAAAGTAGAATAAAATGAAAATAGTTTAATGTACAATTAAAGGATAAGAATTTATTAGAGTCAAATACGTTTTTCTTGGACATCTACAAAGACTTCGATGGTTTTAGTTTCTATTTATATAGCAAGATGGATATTTCGTCGGTTGAAAATGCGGGCTCCCTGGTAGGCAAACGATTTTTTTCCAGTTTCAGTGCGCATTTTCGGTAAAACAACACAAGAGTGTTAATTTCATGCTGAGATCTTTTGAAGTGACCATTCAGGTCTTTGCTGTCCCATGACGTTATATTTGCTCTTGGGTTGAAAATTCTGGCTGCTCTATTTTGTATATACTGTAGCTTGTTTACTGTTCCTTGGGGTAGGGAAAGCTGTAGTGGGTAGCAGTACAACAGTAGTGGCCGTATCGTATCATTGTTATGTATATCGATTCAGCTATATAACGCCTGACTTTTTCGCAAAGACTTTTTTGCTTTTTTTGTACACATTTTCAAAATGTTGACGTAGGTTCAGATGCTTATCCAAATCTGCACCAATGAATAGTTTGATTGTAGATTTTGATGTCCACCTTTGGCTGTTTGGACAACTTTTGATGTGATCCATATAGCAAAATTCAGTTTTACCTTTTTTCAAGTTAATGAACAAGTTATTTTCATTAAACCAGTCTGCAACTGTTTGCAGTGCACTGTTAAGTAAATGTTCTATTTCATTTGAGTTCTTTCGTGCACAATATTAAACACTATCGTCGGCATATAATATAATGCCAGCATCAGTGAGCGGAATATGGAATGATGTCGTTGATTATCAGCCTGAAAAGAAGGGGCCCCAGGATGGATCCTTGTGGGACACCACATGTAACATTTTCTTCGCATGAGCTGGTGCTATCAAAAATTACTTTTTGTTTTCTATTAAAGACATAATCACCTATCCATTGTAATTCCACATCACCTGGTAATTTTTCCCGCAAGGTTACATGACATGCTGTGTCGAAGGCTTGACGGAGGTCAATATAGACAGCACCACTACATAGCCCTTTATCAATTTTCTGTGTAACCTTTTCTGACAGTAAGGTAACTGCATGTTGCGTAGATCTCCCTTGTCTAAACCCAAACTGATGTGGGCACAATAGGCCATTCGACTCAAGGTACTGGGACAGTTGATTATAAATGATCTTCTCCATAACTTTTGATAGAGGAGGAATTACCGTGATAGGCGTATAGTTGTCCAACATTGTCAGATTGCCTGATTTGAAAGCAGGGGTGATTTTCCCACATTTAAAGTTTTAATTCGTGCAAATATTTGATTCTTTTTCTTCAGATAAAAATGTTGCGTGCCCTCCTCCGCAAGTACCTTTTTCAAGGTTGAGCAGGTAGAGCAGGCACACAGAGAGAGAGATAGATAAGGGACTTCCCTCTCCTTCGTTGTTCTTTCCTCTATATCAATTCGTCTCCAAGATGCTTCGTTCCTCAACAGGAAAATGGTATTACAGGAAATTTGGATGTTAATTTTCGTACAATACCGCATACCGCGCTGTGAAAGTTCGATACCGCAATACCGCAAGTTTTTTCCGTCATTACCGCAATACCGCACAAAATTTACCCCCGATACCGCAATACCGCAAACCCCGAAGTACCCCTCCTGTTACACACCGAAATGTACACTTTTCTCCAGTAAACAGCAGTTAAACAGCAGGCAGAGCAGCTAGAGCAGCTGAGTGTCTCCAGATGCTGTATTCTCGTCGGATTTGAGGAGCTTTTGAAAAATATCAAAGATTTCTGAAGACGCAATAGACCCCATCTTCAGCGAGGATAACGATTTACTGAGTGCAGGAGGTGTGCACTTCCCAATGATGAAAACACCTAAGTCAAATTCTTCTGCGATGTTTTCAACTGGAGCAGTGCTTGAACTGGATTGCTTGTGATCTCTCTGAGGTCGGTCGACCTATGAAAATGCTGTAGAAATTTATGGGAAACGTTGCACCGAACGACTCTATTGTGGACACAGTGCTGGCTACGAATGCAATGGAAGTTATTATGCATGATGCAAGGTATTCATGATTCACTTTCAGGTCGATGTACGTGGCAACGTCTGCATCAAAGAGGCCATCCAAAGGATCTGGGAGCCCTATAAGACGCTTGTGTAGCGTAAAGCATGCATTTTTCGGATGCTGTTTTATTTTTTGCAGTTTCTTTGAAGACATAGCGAGTGTGTGTGTGTGATAAATAGTTTAAGATAGGTATCATGAACATATGTTATGTTATTCAAGCGAAGTATGAATCTTGCTAAAGGGGTCCCTTTGAAACCAGATTCAATAGTTTTAAAATGCCTTGCAAAGTGAAGGGCATTCATCACCAATCACAAAGGGCAGGAAATATTTTTCTAACCAACAGTTTTCTGCACTGAATGGAAATATGAAGAAATAGGCTAATTTTATCGCACTCAATTACCTGTAGCACATCCCCTTAACAACTATTCATTCCTTCTTTCAATCATATATGATGCAGGTAATATGAAATTCCCGGCCATTGAATGCATCATCCAATCAACATTTAAGGCGGGAAAACGTAGCTCACCATGGACCAATCAGTCACCAGGGCGAGAAAGTTTAACCAATCAGAGCCCTAATTCTTTTTCACAATAGATCAGATTGCTGCAGGAAAAATATTGAAGCAATCAAGTCAATTTCGTTCTTGCTTCGAACTGACGAACTCTCAAAACAACATGCCACCAACTCGAAGAAGCATGAGAGATTCAACGAGAGCAAGCACTCAAGCTAGTGATGCCGCCAATAATGAAAATCATTTAAAATCCCTAGCCCTCCCACCCGGATTGAAAAATGTAAATAAAACAATATATGTACAGCCACAGCCAATACTTGTAGAAGTTAAAATTGCGTTCATACTTGTTATGAGTTTCACTGTAAATCTTCTGAGGCCAGCATGGGAGGCAATTGTCCTAAAAGGCCTAATTTTGCCTAGACTTGGAAAATTTGCACGCATTTTCTTTTCTTTAAAGGCGAAAATTTCTTAAAATGTCCGATAGGCCCTTACATGTCTGTGAGGATTTAACCCTATCTCACCTGGGGGGGGGGGTGGATTCCACCCCCCCAACCAAACTTTTATTCGCCTATGCTATAATATGCAATGCAGGATGCCAAGACTCCGCTACTTTGACTTTATATCTATACTGTATCAAATGATGAAAATTTCAAGATGCTAAATATAGCCTCGTAACCATGGCAACCAATGTTTTACAGTGTAGTCAACAAAATTTGTATACTTTTTCCTTAATTGTTGCAAATTTTAATCTCAAATATATGCAAAATTATACTTACACATGTATTTGATGATATCCAACTCAATTTGAAACAAAAAAATTCAATTTAGTGCCTCATTTCATTGTTTCAATCATGTTGGTAACAATCATGATAATCATAACTTAAAATCTTCTTATTGTCATAGCAACGGGAACAATAGAGATAATTTGATTTAATCATGTGATTTTGATTGTTTGCATCAAAGTATATATATTTACCAATTTTAAAGATTGTAGCTACTACAACAGCGAAGAAAAAGAGGGGGGGGGGGGGTGGAATCCACCCCCCCTCAGGTATTGACCGCTTCAAAACGCCCAGGTGAGATAGGGTTAAGGCACATCCGTGAATGGAGCCTGACCTATCCATTCCGGTGTCATTCCGGGCCCCGCCTGAAAAATATAAGGACTGTTTTTCTGAAACCCCATCGGATAGACCCATACCTAGCCGATGGGAAAGGGTAATGATTATAATAATTTCTTTGTTTAAGGTTGGCTCTTTTCTAGCTAATGTGCTAATTAACGCCAAACAAAATTACATTTAATTTACATCTATATTACAAAGAGAGTATACAGTTCAAAAATTACAACTATAAAAACCGTAGATTATCAACAGACAATTTACATAGTTTACAGCTGCAACCAAAATCGTAGTTTTTAATTTTTCCTTGGAAATTGTTTAGTGTCCGGGACTCTTTTATAGAAGATGGTATTGCATGCCATATCCTAGATCCAAGAAACCGTGCATTTTCAATACCATACCCTGTAATTTTTTGGTTTTGGTGCCAAAAATTTTTGCCACTACAAAGGGTGTACGGTATATCTTTCTCGACGTAGATATATTTCATGAAACTAGGATTGAGATTGCTTTGAGTTTTAAAAATTTCCGTGGCAAGCAACTTCACTTTTTCTTGCACTTCGCCCATTGCAACTACTTCGACGTTTACAGTGAAAGCGGAATTCCCCTTCGCAGCTTATCCGCCATCTTCCAAAAGTAGCGCGCCGTCCCAGACCTCTGTGAAAAGGTCTATTCCGATTTATGATTTCTGTGATTTTTCAAATAGCACAATGTGATATTGTCTTCTAAAAATGAGATTTTAAAACTTTCGATACAGAGAGAAATCTTCCTCAATGCAAAAAACTGTGAAAGAATCATTCAGTTTAAAAGAAGTATCAAATAAATTCTTTTTTACAGACCTCACGGTGAATGAATAAATGCCTCTTCTACCTTCGTCCTTCAAAGTCGGTCAATCGCACAAAAAGAAAAAAGAACGAGCATTTTTTCTACTAATATCCCCAAGAGAATGGATTAGAAATTGTGGCGGAGACCACACCGGTAGTTCGTACAGAGGCTACACATAATAAATTGCGTACAACGGCATCTAAATCAAATCAAAATGACTTTGTACACATTTTACAATGCCGCAATACCTAACGTGATGTTGTTCTGCTGCAATGAGACAGCATCTTGGCATCAACAAAATAAACTTTAATTTCCACCCGAACAATTCTCTTTCCTGTCAGCAAAATTGTTATTGACTCGGCATTTGTCAAGGGCATGTGAACAATTAGATGTGACGTCATTGAGAACTGTAAGTCGACTGTAAGTATTGTAACAGGCATAGAAATGTAATAGACGAACATATTTCTGAAATGTCTCGCCAAAAATGGACGAATGCTACACTAAAAAATGTCTTTGTTCATTAGGCAAGTCCCATTCACGCCAGAGAAGGTCTGCACCAGAGAAGGTCTTTGGGTCTTTGTGTAGGTGCTATTCCCATTCAAAGAACCATTCAAAGTGAATGCTCATCCCGATACATCAGAATCATACTTCACAACATGAAGGAGACTTTACGAAGCACATCACGAGAGTTACCTTCAAATGCATGCACTACTTGGCGTAGTGCACTTTTGCCAACAGGTTGCCAAAATAAGTAGACATAAATACGATAGACATTTTTTCACAATCAGCCAATCGATACCGGGTAGCGATATTTCAAAATTTAAGTTAACTATCGTATGTTGCAATGTTGCATAAAATTCATGCTAGGAAACTCTGCAGATACTTTTGACAGCTGGTATAACTACGACAATCTGCAAAACAACATTTGCAAGACTTGGCTTAAATAAGATTAATTAATTGATTGACTGATTGATTTAACATTAAGCAAGAATAATGGCAACTGATCCCGGGAGGTAACTTCAATAGGCGGATGACAGGGATGTGCCATTTTGAATTGTAAAATCATACCCTAAAATTTATGAATTATTCAAAAACCATACCCCAAAATGTACGGGCCATTCAAAATAGATACCCTAACATTGTGACCAAAATTTGAAATTCTAACCAAGTATCTGAAATTAGATCAAATTCAATACCTGAAGCGTGTTTCTTCCAAAAGGACACCCCAAAATTTATGTTCATTTGTGATGTTACCAAAAATGACACCCTAAAACTTATTTTCAGCTTGAAAAAAGGTACCCCAAAAAATGGCACATCCCGTACTGGTACATATGGTAGTGACCCCCCCCCCCCCGGGCAACTGATGTAAAAATGGTAGAAGCAAGTAGCCAACTTTCTTGTGACCTGAGAAAGTTGGCTACATTATGTGACACTGTTTTAGATTGATGCCTACAAGGTAACATACCAATCAAATTCATGAAAAATGGCGTCAGTACTTAATTCTACATAAAAGCGGATTATGTTACAAAGTTGACTGCCGCACATTTCGTGACTCGTGCATGAAGGATATCGTGTCACGATCGAAAATCCGTGGGAATGTCTAAAAATAATAAAAACAGTCTCCTCGTTTTAATAAAGTTTAAAGCTGTCTTGTTTACGACTAAACAGCGAATCAGAAGGTGTTTTTAGACAAACATTATTGTAAGCTACCGTTACACATATTCAGATATCCTTTGTTATAACAACATATGGTGAGATTCTATCATTTTACTTCCTATACAAGCCTCAACTCTAATAATCGATATTTCCGCACCGATAATCGACTTTCACCGTTTTTCAACGTGACTTTTTGAAGTTCCCGCCTCTGGAATGCATGTGGTCCGTTTGTTGTGTTTATTTTGGTTTTTCTAATCAATTTCATGGTCTGGGTATTTTACTCTTCAACTGGTTGATGAATTAAAGGCAAGGCACAGACGCCATTAATTATATCATCTTAGTTCGGCAGGATTCGATTTTCATTCAGAGATTTCACTATTATTAGAAAATTTCGTTTCCTGATGAGTTGCTTGTCATCCTTTCTTTTATGGTTACGACATTGTTTTTCAGATCCGACCTGCGTTTCGTTATTTTCCGTAAGCAATGACAACCGAGGTGGAGTGGTGATTGGGTTATCACAAAAAGAAGTATAGTCTAGGTGGGTTATGATTCGTATGACTCGCTTTAACGTGTGAGGTCAAATGGGCCTAATGAAATTCCGTGTTAATAAAAAATGGCGACAGCTTGATAGATTCAATTTTACTGTTGAAAGTGGGGCAGGAAATCAGTCATCATTAGGGATAGAATTAGATCAGAATACCAGTTTCAATGTTAGACAGTTCCAGTAATTTTGGAAATCAAATTAAAAAAGACGCCTTGAAACTTGAAAAAATAACTATCCATTCCTACAAAAAGTCATTCGACTGCAGCAAAGCATGCGCTTTTACTGTCCCAAATGGCGCTATGTTCTTCCAAGTCCTTAGGCTATCTTCTTTCAAAGTTAATTTAGTACTTATCACAGTGCTTGGCAAGAGATCAAGCAAGCTCATTCTGTCATTCAAACCCTCGCAATAATCGAGATGCAACAAACAATCTTTCTTGATAGGGTAGCCCACTGCGGCGTGACGGAGAAAGATGGAGCAATCCAATTACACACTCTTATCAGCACTATTGGCACAAAAAGCACTGTTACAAAAATGCTCAGATCAGCTTCCTATAGAAGAAAATTTCACAGGGTTCATATCCAAACGATTCAAAAATTTTCAAGTTGTTTACATCACAAAGAATTCTTTCAATTTGGGCCTTTCTTCTTCACAGTCCTTGCTATATCTTCTTGAAGAATATACAAGCCTTTCTGAAATTTCTTGGCATGGAAATAAATCTCTACTCCTCTAGCCTGAGATCTTTTCCACGAGCCTGCTCTTAGGCTACTACTCTTCACTTTAAAGTACTGGCAAAGAACAATCGTGGTTTAGCAGACATCTTTAATTTGCTTGTGAAGCAATCCCGTCGACCATCCATAAATACGCTTGGCAGGCAGGGATGGCTGGGCTATGATATTGGGAAAGTACAATGATATTGCGTGCTTGGTACAAATACCAGCAGAACGCTTTTGGCCAGCAAATTTTTGCCGTTAAATATTCATCTAGACCAGCAAATCTTAAATTTTGCGAAATAATGCTCGTTTGCTTGCTCATTTGGCAAGAGTTCAACTCCCAAGGGCTAAAAACAATCTTTCTAAGTGAGGTAGGCCACTACATCATGGGGGACATGGTGCAATCCAATTAAAACCCTTTGCACGACTTTTCAAATAGTGGATACATTTTGAGACTTAACCAGTATATCTAACAAAGGAATCTTTTTCAACTAAAAGGCATACCTATCGACTGATTGTGATAATTTAAAGCCGTTGCTCATTTGTTAAAGCTGAAAGGATTATCAAAAACAAAACATTTAAAATGAAATAAATGAATGAGATTAGCTGTTATAAACCACGACAAATTTTAGTGGTCATTTTGATGTATTGAGGAGGAAGAAGTTACAATGTAGCAATGTATTTCGGAGATGTCTATGATGATAGAGTTTTCAAAATACCAGTTAAGCTCATTTTGATTTGAAGAAATCAATGCTAGAATATTCCTGCGTTGTCTATTTAGTGATAATAGGCATCTTGGGAGGTATAAGTAAGAGATGCTTGTGTCATGCTTTTAAAGATGCCGTCAAATTGGTATAGGTCACTTAAAAATTGTACGATACCTAAGAGTGAAGGGTCTCACAATCTAGGCACAGACACAATCTAGGCACTAGGAAAATCCGAACTATTGATGCAGTCTTATAGACATGCACGTAATCAAGTTAATAAATTAAATAGCGAACTAAAGCGCGAGTATTTCACTCACAAGATTGCTTCCTGCGAAGGAGACCTCAAGAACACATGGAAGACTATCAATAATGTCTTAAATAAGAAATCTAAAACCACCAATATTTCATCATTAAGCATCGATGGGAAACATATCTCTACCAGTGCCGGTATTGCAGAATCGATGAATAACTTCTTCTGTACCATATGAGAGACACTTAGTGACAAAATTCCCGAAGCAAAAACCCTCTCCTCGAGAATGATTACGAGGTCAATCCACAAAAAACTAAGTTTAATTTTCATGTTATTGATATTCTCCAGTTACGTAAAGTTTTTGGCAAATTCAAAACCTCAAAGGGATGTGGTACTGATGGCATTGCTAGTTGTTTTCTAAAATTTGCACTTCCAGTTATTTCAGAATCTCTTTGTGATATTTTCAATCTTTCAATTGCTACTGGTTGTTTTCCAGATAGCTGGAAAATAGCCAGAGTAGCCCCAATTTTCAAAAGTGGTCAACCTGATGACCGATCTAACTACCGACCTATATCAGTCTTGCCTGTTTTAGCCAGGGTCTTTGAAAAGCTTATTTATAACCAACTGTACGATTATTTGAACAAAAACAAACATCTATTTTCTAACCAATCTGGCTTCAGAGCTCTACACTCTGTTGTCACTTGCCTTCTTAACAACACAGATGACTGGTATGTGAACATGGACAATAGCAGATACACTGCAAATATTTTCATTGATCTCAAAAAAGCATTTGACACCGTAGATCATGACATTTTACTTGCTAAATTGAGGAAGTATGGTATTGATAATCTTGAACTTACTTGGTTTACGTCCTATTTAACCAATAGAAAGCAATTCTGCAAAGTAAATGGGGTAGGTTCCAAAACAGAAGATATTCGCTGTGGTGTGCCGCAGGGTTCTTGTCTTGGCCCTCTTTTGTTTCTGATTTATATCAATGATCTTCCGTTTTCTCTGAAGAAAGGTAAAGTGACCATGTACACTACGCTGACGATACCAGTATTTCTTACTCTTCTTCGAGCTTAGTAGATATAAACCAAACTCTAAATAGTGAACTGAATGATTTGAAGCGATGGTTGCAGGGTAATAAACTTTCTTTGAATGTTTTAAAAACTCAAGCTTTGATTGTAGGTTCCCAGCCCAAAATTAAGAAAATTACCGATAAGGCTGTTGATCATCCACTATATTTCATTGGTGACTCTCAGGTTGAAAATGTAGACCGAACAAAGTATCTGGGTGTGATAATCGATAGAAATTTGGATTGGGAAGAACACGTTTACAATCTCCGTACCAAGGTTTCTCGTGCAATTGGATTTTTGAAATATTCCAGGAAATTTTGACCTCAAAACACGTCGAGTGCAATGTATAGGGGTATCGTCGAGCCCCATTTTCGGTTCTGTTGTTCGGTGTGGGGTGCTGTGGGGTGACTAAACTGCAAACCCTGCAGAAGCTGCAAAATCGAGCAGCTAGGATAGTAACTAAAAGTCGATTTGATACGCCTGCTATGGCATTAATTCGCAGTTTAAATTGGCCTACTGTAAATGATATTATTAGAAGCAAAACAGCTACCACAATGTACAAGTCACTAAATGGTCTGGTTCCGGAGTACCTTTCAGATTTGTTCGAAAAAAATTCTTCTCGAAATGTCAGAAAACTGAGAAACACCGAAACTGATCTCTCATTACCATTACGAAAAACTAACAATGGGCAGAGGGCTATATCTTTTCGTGGACCTAAGCTTTGGAATCAACTCGAACCTGATGCTAAACAGGCACCCTCCCTTGCCACCTTTAAGAGAAGAATAAAAAACTAGCCATGACGAGAATTCTTATTTTGTTAATTATTATGTAGTGATCTTTTAATTAGTAAATGTTTTGCCACGGCCCCCTAAAAAGCAGTTCTTATGGATGAATTAAATAAATAAAAATGAATGAATGAATGAATGAACTTAATAAGAATAATTATACGTTTATTTATAGTTGGCAAAAGGAATAGTCTATAAACTAATAAAGGCCAACTGGTGTTACCTATTTACAATGTTCTGTTTCATCTACATATCAAACAATTACAATTGGCTCCCGTCCAATCTTTAATGCTGTGTTCAAATTGACTGTCGCTTTTTGCAAATTTAATTGTGTCAGCGAGTGTGTTCCAAAGTATGCTTCCTCTAAATGACAAAGAATCATTCCCGTATCTCAGAGTCCTCGTATTTGGAAGTTTGACAAGATCCTTTACTCTAAGATTATAATTTATGGGTTTACGTTTGAAGTGGTCCCATGGAGGGATTGCCTTGCATACTTAAGATAATTGTGTATGCCTTCAAAAGCTACCATCAAATTGGTAGGTCATTTAAAAGTTACAAGATACCTAAGAGTGAAGGGTCTCACAATCTAGTCACACACTAAAGATCATGTACAGCAATGTGTAGGTTAAAGGAAAAGTAAATTTTCATGTCAGATAAGATGCGAAGACAGAAGCAAGTGCCCATTCGGTGCATTGAATAGCGAGTGAGTAGAAAAAATGTAAAGACGTTTGAGAGCTTGTAACTCTTAAACCATTTATCGGATTCCTACAAACTGATAAGACAAATGTAGCTAATATATCACTTTGGAAAGGAAAATTAATTTGTCAAAGTCAGCTGTCTGTTCTCAAATTACAAGTGAGTTTATAAAAATGTGTAATCTGAAAATCTTCTAAAACAGGTCTAAAATGTTTGACCAACTTTCCTACGAATCTAGCCTGATTCAATTCCATGCCAAGAAATTTCAGAAAGGCTTGTATAATCTTCAAGAAGATAACACAAGGACTGTAAAGAAGAAAGGCCCAAATTGAAAGCATCCTTTGTGATATAAACAAAACAACTTGAAAACCATTAAATTGTTTGGATATATGAACCACGTGAAGTTTTCTTCTGTAGAAAGCTAATAAGCATCTTTGTAACAGTGACTTAGGTGCCAACCAATAGTGCTGATAGAGTTTGTAATTGGATTTCTCATTCGCCGTCACGCCGCAGTGGGCTACCCTATCAAGAACAATCGTTTTTGCATCTCAGAGGTTTAAATGAAGGAATGAGATTGATTTCTTGCCAAGCACTGTGATAAATACTCAATTAACTTCGAAAGCAGATAACCTAAGGACTTGGAAAAGATCTACGGTTATCCGCTGCACACGCATTGTCAGTTTATTGGAATCTGACAAATGGTTTGAGAGATACAGGCTAGGCTTCAAACCTTTGACTCAGCTGGTAGGACTAAGAAAACGCCTACATATGCCATTATTTCTTCAGCTACAAAATGCCCATGCACGTGTCGAAATCGTCAAATACAATAGGCTAACTCTAGACATGTAAGTCCGCAGATTTTGACTTGGCTAGTTTACGCCCTTTAGTAATGTCAACTTGGCCAAACTTTAAAAATTTAATGAAGACAAGAAAGTCTAATTTCATAATGAATTCTGCAGCATTGGCACCAGTAGAAGCAAAATCGTCACCTACACTAACAATCAGGGCAATGTTAATAAATAGGAATTAATTCCAAGCAAGTATTGCAGGTTGTTCGTATAAATACATGTAATTTGCCTAATAATGTGTTTTACTCGGGACGGATAATGCAATAACAAAAACGTTGTAAAACACTTAAAATAGCTTTTAAAGGTACACTGCCGTGGCATTGATTAAGCTCGGTGCATAGACTCTGCCGTTAGCTATCTGGCACAAACTGAGTTGAATTTTTCTATGGGAGGACGAACAATAAAAGATTCAGCTCAATTCGTGTCATGAAACAAACAATAGAGTAGAGTCTACACGCAGGAAAATTAGCCGATGGCCTACAAAATACAATGTCTTCAGTACACAAATCTTTGTCTGCGTTCAGACAGGCAGCTATGTCTATTCAAATTCTATCGCTATACGATCAGAGAAAACCTTGTGATGTTCCTTAATCCTGTTTCACAGAAGTTATGATACATACATCATAAAAGAATGTAAATTAAAAGGCTTCCCTGCCCCTTTCCTCGGTAGTTTAGTTTTCGGAACACCGGGCGTTCATCCGGACTTGAAACCAAACATAGACATGAAGTAGCCTATGGGCATTACTATTCATAAGACTATAAGCAATTAGGAAAGAGAACCATGCTTTAAGTTGAGAACTGTCTGGAATGTCGCAATGTCCTGTATGGGAAACATCTTATAAGGGGAAAGGTGCCGGCTAGGAGATTAACCCTTTTGAAAGAATAAAAGGAAGTTCTAAAGAACACTGTAACAAGTAGCAGGAAGCGAAATATATGGTAATTTCCATGGCTAAAACTGGCACCCAGGCTTTATGAGTATCGCTAAACTGAGGTTTTTTAATCATAAAGTGAAATTAAGAAAATTGGGTAAAAGGATCAATTTGATGTGATTTGCAAGGAAAGTGCGGCTTTACTGATGAATAATATCTGTTTTCACAGGCCTCAATGTAACAAGATGTCCTAACAAAACACCGTCAACTGGGGAAGAGAATTTCCCAATCTCCTCTCTAAATTTTCCTATGATATTTTATAAACTGCAATAATCCTAGTAACGTTATTGGATTCCAATAAAATGTAGTTATGTTGATAATAATCTTGGAATTAATAGAAAGGGAAAACGTTTTCTTTTCGTCTTGCCGAAGAGTTGTACTTTATGGCTATGAGATATTGAGTAGAGATCCAACTTTGCTTTTTAATACTCGAAGAAAAGTTGCGACATGATACTTTGCTGTTTGTCTCGCTCCTACCCATGAGTAGTTTCTCTCGGTTGCTTAAAAGCTGGAGCGACATAATCAAAATATCATCAGGCCAAATTTCAGTCACACAAGGCAATTAAACCCAACACATTCCACTTTATATGTAAAGATCATTTGACAGGCAGATGAATCATCACCTCTGAAGCAAGGAGAGGCCACATAATATCCAGGCATGGACATTTTAACATGGACGGTGATCGGTGATTGAGTGAATAAATGATGGATTGATTGCTTGATGGACTGATGAGCTGATTTGATGATTGATTTGCGGCTTCGTCATTCAATATCATGATCACCAACATTCATCAATAACTATCGAATTGATGGAATGATTGACTGATTGGTGGATGGACGGATGGATGGATGGATGGATGGATGGATGGATGGATGGATGGATGGAGTACTTTGAGCAGCTAGTTGCCTTGCTGACTGATCTGTTTATCTGTTGGTTGATTGACTGGTTGATAAACTTATGGAATAATTGATGGATTGATTGAATAATCAACTTGCTGACTGTATTATCATCCTCATTTATCAGTTACCATTGAATCATCAACAAGTTACTTTATAAGCTGATTGATTGACTAATTGATGGAGCAATTGATGGATTGATTCCGTAATTAACAGAGAGTTAAAGACTCTCCTCACTCTACGTAGCAGGTTCGATTGGGCAGAGCCAAAGAACCACCAATCTTCAGATTGGCAGTCCTGCGCGCCACCACTGAACCATCCCCACTTTTAGTTGCAAACATCACTTATTAGTTACCTCTGAATGATCAACAAGTTACTTGATTGATTGATTGATTGATTGATTGATTGATTAATTGACTGAGTGAGTGAGCAAGTGAGTGAGTGAGCGAGTGGTTGATTATTTGAATGATATTGACTTACTGACCTACAGACTAACCGACCAGGCGCCCGACACACAGACTGACTGACTGACTGAATCTGAAAGAACGATTGACTGCCATCGTTTAATAACCAAACGTGAATCTGGGGTATTATGGGATCTTCCGAAACATTGTTGAAACACAAAGCAATATATTTGACCGTAATACACAGTTGCAAAACCGTCTAAAACTTCTATTTTAATTCAAATCTCGCAAAGAGTTTTATGAAACACGCAATGTGTCCACGAAACGATGAAGTCATCACCGCAAACTAACAAGTCGCCAGATTACGAAGTAGCATGCTGTGCGAGAGAAATACTCTTAAAATATACAATAATCATTAAATATGGCTTTTGAGAAAGCACATTATTTAGGAAATAGAAGATGATACATTAATCCAGTGGTATATCCCATCGGAATTAAGGATGAAATTAACAAAGGTTTTGGCTAATTGAGAATGCAAAATTATTAGCATTTTATAATCATTTGCATGTTCTCCATAATTCAAATTGTGAGGTGCAAGATCAGATTTACGAACGACCTTCATTGAATTATCTGAGCATTGTTAAAAATGTCTAAGGTGCAATCTGTAGATTCCAACAGTCAATAGACCTTTTCAAGGGTCTGGGGCTGGCGCGCCACTTTTCTGGAAGATGGCTGCGAGAGGGAATACCCTTCTTGCTGCAATGGCGAAGTTTGGCTGCCTCGGAGGAGGTGGCACACGAATCTCGCATTTAGCCTAACTTAATCGGCACGCAAGGGATGCAAGGCATCGATCAGTTAAACATTGAAATATAAAGATCGAAATTTTCGTTCGAAATAGTACGACATTGCACTCGAAATCGAATGATAACGAAAACATTAACGTCTGTTTTTATTTCCGAAACTTCCCACAGGCAATCAGGCAACAGGTTCTGATCTAGTCCTTAAGTCGAAGCTGTTTCTTCAGTTTGTGAATCCTTCTCATCCCTTGCGTGCCGATTAAGTTAGGCTAAATGCGAGATTCGTGCGCCACCTCCTCCGAGGCAGCCAAACTTCGCCATTTGCAGCGAGAAGGGGATTCCCTCTCGCAACCATCTTCCAGAAAAGTGGCGCGCCAGCCCCAGACCCTTGAAAAGGTCTATTCTGTCAATCAATAATAATACTTGCTTGGATTGTTACTAGAAGTAATGATTACAAGGGTGTCCCAAAAATATTGTGTACATTTTCATGCGGCTGCTGTGGAGGAGCTGTTATTCAATCGTCCCATTATGTATACATTTGCACAGCATAGGCTTGAACTTAGAGTTTGAGACATTTTTCAAAGCAATCTAACGGGTGGTTACTGACTTATAGCATAGCTTCCAAATCTTTAAATCGGTGTAGAATGCTTTAAATCTATTTCTTCTGGCTGAATGGCTTGAAACAAACTTTAGTTACTTATCTTTAATTCTACCATTGGACTTTCCAGAAGGTTTCAATATTTTTTTACATTTCAGCGTATGTTACATTTGAACTCATTTGAGGGTGTGACGTCATCAAATTTCTAAATCATAAACCAGAAAAATGACAGACATTTGCTTGATACCATATTGTAGGCATCCATAAACTATGGTTTTTTTTTAATCATATCATGTTACGTCAAACAGTTTAGACATTACGATGGTTTTCATTTTTTTGAACATTTTTCTTGAATTCTTGAAAAAGAAGAAAACACTCCAATTCTGAAAATATTAAAGATTTCAGAAAAGTCCAACGGTAGAATTATAGAGAATTAGCTAAAGTTTCTTTGAAGTCATTCAGTTCAAAGAAATAGGTCACTCAATTTTACACCAGCGTTTTTAAAGATTTGGAACCTATGCTGGGTGGTTACTGATTTATGGCACATGAAATTCAAAAACAGTAATTGCTTCAAATACAGCAGGTTCTTTTACGAACGGTACCAAAATCAATTAGATATCGCAAGAGAAGGTTGCAGCGTTGTTTATTAAAGTTTCAAACATTCGAAAAGGTTTGCCAATAAAAAAGACAGAAACATTTGATTGCTTCCAACTTCCAACATAATTAAACGTGAACACCTCAATTTTGCTTTATTGTTCCAACAAATTGGACAGCGTTTGATCAAACAGAGAGAGCTGTGAAAGCTCAGGAATCCTTCCAATAAGAGGGAAATTTGGAGTTTTAAATTCAAGTGATCATCGTTTACAAAGCCTCAATAGTATGGCTACGCTTTTCAAAGCAAGAAAGATAAAGGAACTTCAAATGTCAATGCTTTCAACTATGCTTTCAAACAGCAACAGTTTTCCTCACATCCTTTTGATAGAAAGAGATATCACTCAAGATAATCTGAAAATGCTAACTAAAAAAAGTCAATCAAAGGCAAGGGAAGTTTCTGGGACACCCGATAGCTCAAATGCAAGAGAGATAAAATGAATTTATTTCTTAACATTGATCTCAATTAAAGGATTGAGCAAAGGCAAACCAATAAGAAAAATGCAAAGGTGGGAACAATAACAATGTGAAGGCTGGAAACCACCAGCCTCACTACATAAGGACCCTCTGGTTACGCTCATCTAATTGAGTTGAATTGCTGCTGTTGTCGCTCCACTGAGGGCCTTATAACCATAGAGCTGTAAAACCAGACAAAAATGTCAATCTAGTGATACAAGCTCCAACGCCACATAATCGAACCTTGTGTAGAATAGCGAAAAGGTCTATAAGTAGAATCAGTACGGAGTTATTATGTTTCTACAAGCGTAGGGGAATGAGTCTCTCTGTTGACCGAAGCACCATCATCAAGTCAAAGAGCACAGGGAAACGAGAGACTCCAGCTAATAAGTCTAGGAAACAACGTGCAACGTGAAGGGTTGGGAACAATGTGCAACACAACGTGCAACGTGAAGGGTGGGAACAACGTGCAACGTGAAGGTTGGGAACAAAGGAATAAATGAATGCAATGGTTTGGGAGAAATGGTAATATTATGAAATTGTATGCACACGTGAATTGCATTACAAGATGCAGTAGAGTCAGCATCCATGCACTGATTCTATTTAGTTAAGGCATCAGCCATTCCTTGAATCGTCTGGCTACATTAACTAATACAGGAACTCTAAACCTATTAGCACCCTGAGAAAGTATCTGTTCAGACCGAAATCATATTCTGAAGCATTGTAGCTGGAAGAAAGCCATAGCTTTAAGCAGTTTAAGTCAACTTAATAAACTTAAGACTCAATTAGAGAACGGAAAGAATAGATTTGTGGCATTTTAAGTTTAAAACAACAAATCAAGTTATGATATTAGTTATGATACGAGAATTTAAGGAGAAAAAGCAAAGCTTTGTTTTGAAATCTTGTAACATTGTAAATCTATGGATTAGGGGCAGTCCTGTACTGACCTTTATTTCCTTAAATGTGTTTCTCATGATACAATTTATGAATTAACAAAAGAATGATACAGAATTAGATGCAGGGAAGATTACCGGAGAACTGCATAATTTAGCATTGTAGAGTGGACTCTAAGTATACCATACAGGAAAAGATAAAAATATAATGTAGCAAATAATTTAGATGGACAATGCAATGTAGCAAATTTATTCATTACGTTGTAAAGATAGAAAATGCCTGTTTGAGCTTCTTAAGGCAAACACATCATTAGCACAGAATCTGATTGACATGTCCTAATTAAATCTGCAAATTCCATGTGATGTATGGCAGGACAATCAAGACTTTACTGATATCTACTAGAGCAAAATTAGAAAACCCACCAAAATTATATTAATTTCATCACCGTTATAGCTTTGCAAAAATGAATTAGGGCTGGCAGAGAGAGAGAGAGAGAAAGAGGTGGCATAACGGACAGTTATTAAGCGTTTGAACGTCGTCAGGAAGTTTTCCATATACCCCGACGGGGTATAACCAACCATGTGGGATAGATTGTCCCAAATGTCAGAAATTCTAGAAATGTTAGCGTGAGACAAGTAACAGATTTAGGGAGAGTAACAGAGCATAAATTGTGAAATAGAAATGGTCGAAGAGAGCAACGCAGGCAACAATAGTGCAAGTCACAATATATTTTCTCCTGTAAAACAGCAAATTGTATTTATCTTTAAATTTCGTGATTATTAACACTGCATATCACAAAAGCACAGCAGACCCAAGTTGCTGTGGACCCAAAGATTCCGCTTCAAGAGCAGAGCTGTATGCAAAGAAAAAAAAGTTTAAAACCTTAATCCAAAACAAAAAACTTGCCTTTAAGGATAACATAATAAGAGATACGAGAGAATCAAAACAATTTTGGAAGCTGCTAGAACAATTAAAAAGTGAATATGCTGTTAAAACAGACTTTTTTTCTTCTATAGAACCTGAAAGGTGGATAGAGATGTTTCAGGGTCTTCTTTATGACCCTAATAATCACACTGATTGCAATATAAAACGGGATGAACTACAAAAAATTCCATATATAGAGATATCCATCGAAGAGATAAAAAGCTCGTTAAAAAAGCTAAAAGGAGGTAAATCTCCTGGACTTGATGGGATACTTAATGAAGCGATTGTATGTTTGGCGGATAGATACCCTCACCTTTTTAAAAACCTTTTCAACAAATTATTAGATATTGGCATCTTTCCTTCAACATGGACAAACAGTGTTATCATACCTTTACATAAAAAAGGCTCCAAGTCTGATGAGAAAAATTACAGGGGCATAGCTTTACTGTCTTGCATAGGAAAATTTTTCAATGTAATCATTAACGAGAGAATTAGTGATTTTGCTCTGTCAAATAACATAATCCAACCAGAGCAATTAGGTTTCATGAAAGGAAATAGAACGAGCGATAATTTGATGATACTACACTCCACAGTGAGTAGTCAGTTTTCCAAGAAAGGAGGGAAAAAAGTATATGCAGCATTTATTGACTTCGAAAAAGCATATGATAAGATTCCTAGAAGTATATTGCTAGAAAAAATTAGGAAATGTGGCCTAAACGAAAATGTCGTAAATGTCATAGCAGACATGTATAGTTATGATAAGTCTTGTATTCGTATTGGTGACAAAAGATCTGAATTTTTTGAAGTAAATAATGGGGTAAAGCAAGGGTGCATTCTAAGCCCTATTTTGTTCAACATGTTTCTTAGCGATCTAGCCAGTATATTTAGACGCCAAGAGAATGCGCCAGCCAAACTAGATAAATCAGTCATTGGATCACTTTTCTGGGCTGATGATATTGTTATTATGTCTGAATCTAGAGAAGACTTACAAAACTCCTTAGACGAACTCCATAAGTACTGTATAGCGAACAAAGTGAAAGTGAATGTGGATAAAACAAAACGCATGGTTTTCAACAAGGGAGGGAAAATGTTGAAAGGTAATAGTTTTTACTTCAACAAACAAGAAATAGACATTGTACGAACGTTTAGCTATCTTGGCTTTCTTCTGACACCATCTCTAAGCATCAAAGAATTATTGATGGATCTTTATAAACGTGGTCTGAGAGCTTATTTTAAATTACGAAATTCATTGGGAGACGTATTTAATAAAGATATCAAACTAAC
This sequence comes from Aurelia coerulea, assembly GCA_039566865.1. NCBI lineage: Eukaryota > Metazoa > Cnidaria > Scyphozoa > Semaeostomeae > Ulmaridae > Aurelia > Aurelia coerulea. Next base: position 12,769,925 of record CM076958.1, on the reverse strand, counting down.
ACTAAAACTTTTCGACTGTTTGGTAAAGCCAGTTCTATTGTATGGAGCTGACTTTTGGGGATGTTTAAAACTCGGTTTTAATGAGACAAATCCAATCGAAAAATTGAACATAAAGTTATGTAAGGATTTGCTACGAGTAAAGAGAAGGACTTCAAATGTGGGATGTAGATGTGAACTTGGTAGACAACAACTTTTTATAATTGGAATTAAAGCAACTATTAAAAACTGGTTGCGACTTGAATTTGATGCGAGCAACCCAATTTTAAAACATACGTACGAATATATCAAAAATAACGATTTGGTGTCGTTCTGGACATCACTGTTAAGGGATATCTTGAAAAAACATGGACTAGGAGACCTTTGGTATACGAGGGAGACGGATAACAATACCTCATCAAGGAATAAACTGACAGCAATCATATACCAGCGAATCATTGATTGTAACAATCAAAAAACTTTGGCAACTTTACAAAGTCAACCTAAAATGCGATCAAACTGCCTTTTTAAAAACACTATCGGCATGGAAAAATATTTATCGGAAATTAAGGACATTAAGAAAAGAGTAGCGATAACAAAATTTAGACTATCTGACCACAAACTAGAAATAGAAATTGGGAGATATCATAGACCAAAACGAAAACCAGAAGAACGATTATGTCACGTCTGTAACGTCACTGAAGATGAGATGCATTGTTTGATGAGTTGCAAACTGAATCGAGATTTAAGAATTCGATTCTTCCAGGAGATTACCGAACGATATCCCTCGTTTCAACATATGGATGTTAAAAATAGATTCATCTTCATTATGAAAACAACAAAATTTATTGGTAACCAATCCACCTATGATTTTATGGACCAATGTTTATCAAACACCTACGAAAATAAAGACAAGGCAAAAGACCTTACCTAAATTTTCTTATCAGCCATTTGATAACCATTTACGTTCCGTTCATAACAATGTATAACGTTGTTGATTATTGTTCTGACTGATTATCATTCGCTTACCTACTGTATATAATATCGTATGATCTAGTTTGTTCGTTATTGTTTTGTTAATGCATTTATTGTTCTTGTTGTTTTAATTCATTCAATAGCTGTTAAAGTATACATGTATTAACTTGTACTAGGCTATTGTTTGAAAATGAAATCTTGAAATCTTGTGGAAAACCAAGGACTCACAGTCTCTTTGGGTGTAAACAATTGTTCTCTGATTGTTTCTAAATTTTGTGTAGACAATAAATCTATGGTTCTCGCCACTGCATATCACGTGATTTACGTCCTCGCGCAGTTGTATCATGTTCTAATTCGGCAAATACGCTCGAGGAACAGATATTAAAAATCAAGAAGTATCTTCCTCCATTTGTAGTAGATCAATTTCGACCAGATCTAAGCAAAGATCTGACCTTCCCGCTAGAAAGAAGTGCCAGCCTCTGCACACTATTATCAGAGTGAAATCTAAAAAACTATATTTGAAAATATCTAAGTCCATTTCCAGAGAAAAATTTTTAATGATAACATTTACAAACATCTAAGCTTATAACCCAAAGTCACCTGCAAAAATATGGCCAATGATGAAATTAATTTCTGCTAATAAATCAATGTTGTCAGGTGACCTGGCTCTAATTGACATAAATGCTTTAATGGTCTCACATATTTGATTGGTTTAAGCTACAGCATCCAATAGGATAAGGGAATTAACACAAAGCCATCTTTCAGATCGAATTTACTAAAATGTGATATGTAAAACATACAGGAGGTCATTAGCTCATTCTATTACATTGAGATTTGAATATTGATGTAACCTGTATCAGGTTCCTATGACCAACTGCGTATCTAATCTTAAGATACAGTGATGATATAAAAGACAGGGAGATGAGATGTTCTCAACTGGAGATCCTTGACATTGTTACAGAAGATCCACAAGGATTCTCCTAACATGAAAGTCACCAAGAAGGGGTCTGGGATCACATATTGAGATGCAGGCTGACTTAAACGGCTAGTCTGAACTTTAGCGGACCAGCTTTCAATATCGGTACATTATGAGTCATGGAGTAAGGGTTAGGGTCAGGGTAAAGTTTTGGAAAAGGGGCTTTTAGTACATTAGTCAGGGTCAGTTAGGGCAAATTAGGGCTAGTCAGGACAAGGTAGGGTTAAATTAGGAATGGTGCGGTAGTTGGTTAAATACTTTCCTAAGAGATATGAAATTAAGCTGAAGTGAAGTATCTCAATCTAACGATGGAACTATTTTCCCTTTACTGTTTTGTTGCTTTCAAGGATGAATTCAACTTCATATCTGTTTGCGTTAGCAAAAATTTAAAAGATTGAATTTCAAAATGACAGTGTCAAGCTAATGACTGTGAGAGCAAAACAGAGAAATTACAATTCAACAGCAAATTGCTCATATGACTACACAAAAGTGGAACCAAAAAGGTTTTCCAAACAAGTTTCCCTGTTCAATTACCTACAGAGAGATAATATCTAGAATTGCAGAAGAGCTGGAAAATTGGTCCGACAATATGAGCGAAAGAACTTATAAACTGTCACAAATTAGATGCTACCTGCCAATGCCCGCGAAAAGCAACAATAGAAGTGTTTTGCAAATAAATTTTGCGTGCACGCAAATCTCAGGTGACATCACATTTGAGACCGACTTTACTTTGTAAACTACATTTTTGAAGGTTAAGAAAAAAGCAGATAGAGCTGACAAGCTCATTGGAAAAACGAAGAGCTTTGCGGAACTCATCCGCCAATGGGTATCATATAGAATAACATTGGCAAACTCTTTGTTTAGTTTTAAGAATAGTATTTGAACGGTGGTTTCTTTCTTTTATTGTAAAATTTTCCCTGTCATTGTATATTTGTTTTGAACATTGTAAATAGGGTTGTATACCTTAATTTGTTAAATAAATTTAATTTAAAACTTTTGTAGATTGTAATTATTGCTTTATCGGAGGGCCCCTTGAAAACCAGCTTCTGCTGAAGGGCAACCCTAACTTGCAAGAATTAGATATGAAATATGAAAAATATAAAATACAGATGTCCGTTCGAATAAAAATCGGACAAAAATGTACAGACAAATGTATGAGCTCTAAAGAATGGATGAATAGATGAATCAATTTGTATACACCCCTGGTATACACTGATGAATGATCAACAGAATCGTTGCAAGTCCTACTGAAGAGATTAACGCATTGCAAAACTGAGGAGTACACACGAAGCTTAGTCCAAGATGGGACGATCTTTGCACCTGAGAATGTACCAGAATGCACCCTTGGTGATAAATGGCCTGCAATTTATAGATTCAAACTTTCAGCACCCAATAACAATAGAATTTCAAAACAACGATGGCAGTTATGTACCAGCAGAGAATGTACCAAAATGCATCCTTGGTGATAAATGGCCTGCAATTTATACATTCAAGCTTTCAGCACCCAATAACAATAGAATTTCAAAACAACGATGGCAGTTATGTACCAGCAGAGAATGTACCAAAATGCACCCTTTGTGATAAATGGCCTGCAATTTATACATTCAAACTTTCAGTATCCAACAATAATAGAGTTTGAAACAACGATGGCAGTTAATTTCAATGCGTTGTCAATAGAAATATAAATATATGATATCTTTTAAAGAAGAGCTTCATACCTTGACAATATTTGTATTGTTTGCTCGTTCAATGCCAAATGTCTCCGTCTTTCTCTCTGACCTGATATCTGAGCTGTAAAATAGAAGGATTCTCAGTCACATTTTGGCTGCATGTAGTCTAACTTTCCATTTACGTTCTCATACAGCTTTCAAGGATATTCTGATTTTTCACAATTTTGTGATCAGCCATTTCCAAAAAATACTTTGAAGATTCCAGCCTTTGAAATTCTCTTTTTCAATACAAATTTTACAAAAACCAGTTACTCAAGATACACGTATGAGGTGCTTTACTAAATTATAAGGAAGATACCAAGGAGAGCAGAACACCATGGCACAAAGACCATAAAGACCATGCAACTAAACTGCAACCAACTACAAAACTACAAAAAGCTACATTTAACGATTTCTACTGATAAAGACTAAAGCCAGCTTCATATTGGAAGCCAGGAAGCCAGTCTTCTGCGGACGTTTCTCACTAAAATTCTGTCTAACTGTTCTGCTGCTCGAAGCAAGCACAATAAATGTAAAAGAAGTGGCAAAAATTCAAATAGCATCTCGAATGTGTATTGCGATTTCAGCTGTTGCCATCAGCTCATTTGATCATCTGTTACGAGCAACCAAACGTGACAAAGTTTCTCATCGCGCAAACATAGCCTCCGCTTGTAGTAGAAATTTGGACGCAGAAAACTTTTGGTGTTTCACAATGTTTCGAGCTTAAGCCGTTATCAAGTGAAGCTAGAAGCTTATTAAAATGTAAATAACATACCTATATTTCTTCTTCTCCAATTTTCAATCTTCAATCTTCTTCAATTTGCTTGCTTCTTTCTGGACCCAGGAAGGACTGCCAAGAAAACATAAGAAAATAAGTTGTTTTAGCTTGTCCAGGAGCACGATCAACCGACAACATATGCTAAGGGATAAACGTTCAGGCTTACTTTAAAAAGATAAGATCCAGGTATTTCTCATCAATATACCCCACCGACAAAACGCGCATGATCTACAAAAGGGTGACCAATGTCCAATAAGCTTCACCCCGCCACAACAATTTGCGCAACCTCATTTCGCTTATTTCACTAGATTTTGGCGTTAAGAAGTGGTCTAATCGCTTTCTCACACTTAGCAAGGTGCAGGATTAAAAGCAAACCTAACACTTAACAAGAAATCTCAAAGTTTAAAGGTTCCATTCAGTGAGATTATAAGTTCATCCTCTCTAAGATATTCTACCGTCTTTGAGCGGGATCAGAAATCTTTTCGGTGAAGTCTTAGCATTTTGCTGTTCCTTTGCTTGACTTTTTGGCTGGCTTTGTGTTTGATTTTGTCGAAAGCTGCTTAGTTTTTTTTGGCAATTACAAGGTTGACTGAAAAAAATTGGCTTTTGATAAATCACCAAATTTGGACAATTCGTTTAATGCTGAATACAGATCGACTTTTGCATTAAAATTGCAAATCGAATGCTTTTGAAAGCCTTAAAGATGAATGCAGAATCGTTGCACTCAAGTCTAAGTAGCTATTTCATTGCTAGACTATATTACAGTGATGATCTAAGTATCAACGTGCGCTTGCAGCAGATACAGTTCTGACAGGGGAAATTTTTTCTGACTCACCCAATGTGCCTTCGCACATCTTAGCTGAAGCAATTCCTACTGGGGGGATTCTTTGGGCAGTGCAACGAAACACGTATCGAGCGAAAATTCCGCTTCAGAGCGCATACCAATGGGCCACATGTAAAATCCAAGTTTACCTATTGCGTATAAATTCAATTCAATTAGGTACAGGGAACCGAAGTCAACCTGTGGCGGACACGATGATCAAGATGGCAGTGAACAAGATGCAAAAGAGAAAGAAACAACGGTCGTCATAGAGATTTTGTTCAAACCTTCTATCATCTTGCTGAAGTGACGTGAGTTGCGGTTATTAGCACCAGGCGCTGGGATCGCAGAAGAAGAACAGACCTAATCAAGTCCACGACCCCTTGTCTTGGCGCTCAAGTGATGGGGCTCTCTCTACGTGAGATCGAGTCCTGTCCGCCTGACTGTTCTGGCTGCAATGTCAGAGGATTACACCACTGCGCCACAACACCTTTTTGCTGAGCCACACATTAAGTTCCTATAAAGCAGACAAAGCAATCCTCGGCAGCTTTCTGCATTGAGCGTAGCTTTGGTACAAAAATTTGTTTACGCCGCTAAACCTTTTTGAGCGGTAGACAATTGCTTTTATGGAAACCAATGAGTTCTTCGGGACATGTCTCAAAGCATGGAATATTTCGCCCACTGTGAATTACTCTTAACTACATACAAATGCAAACTCAGTGAAGGCTATATTTCAGAGACGAAACCTATGGGCTGAATGAATTTCAGTTTGAATAGCCAAGTAGGCTACTATGCCACCTATGGATTCACAGTGGAGGGACTTAACACCGAAAACCTCACAAGTCTTGAAGGAAACCAAATGACAGCATTTACACGCTGGCAAACATTCATCAAACAATTTGTTAGAAAAACTGAGAGGACCTCATACTGTGTTAAGCTGTGGTGAGCGCCTGGGGGAACTTGGGGGGGGGGGGCAACATAACAAATTTGGTTCAAATATGCTATTTGCTGTAAACGTGTTAAGAATTATGAAGAAAAGGTTCACTACTGGACCACCAAACCCTTGTCTAGTTATCAATTTCTGTAGCTATCTGAAAACGAGGAGAACACCGTTGTTGTATACCAGATGTCCAACAAATTGTCTATCAGCGTGTGCACCAATTTGAATGAATTGCCAATCATTTTGTACCAGAAAGCTTAACTTAGATAAAAACATTTATATCTCTGAAATTGGTTATTTTGCCGGGGAGTTATTTCTGAATATACTTCAATAACCAAAACCTTCCACAATTTGTTTCAGCTTGAAACAAAAATAGAAGCGAGCATGATCATCCTTCAAGATGGAGAACCATTATGAGCCTCTAACATATAGAAATATTTGGGAAGCTCATCTATGTTCCTTAAAAGATAACTGATGATCTTCTAAACTGACAAATATGATCGTAGCTTGTAGCTTTTCTCAAGACTTTCAATGTAGCTTGAAATAAAATAGTCCAACGCTCCAGAATGATATGGAGATCATAGGGAAACAAATCTCCACAGCAAGATAGCATTTTGCTTCAAGACTCAGATTGGACTTGCAACAAGTCTCTCTCTCTCTCTCTCTCTCTCTCTCTCTCTTCTCAGGGCAAGTCATAAGATGTTTTGCTCTGCGTTTATCTTGTGCTGACAAGAGAGAGAACGAGAGAAACCTGCAGCAAGTCCAGACTCAGATCGGTGCACAATTCATGATTGTCCTCTTCGACATCAGTTTGGGACACAGGTTCCAAATCTAAAGGCACACTGTCGTGGCTGTGATTGGCTAGTCATGATGTTGAAATCACTAACAAAAGACCTGGCCTTTGAATAATTACCAAGCGTTTATGCTCTTAGATCATACCTTGTTTCGAGGATAAAGGGAGTCAGATCGATATCATCTTCGTGAATTTCACTGTACAGCGAAATTATCGAAGCTTGCCTAATTCTATTTAGATTGTTGTATTGTTCACCCAATCAGCGCCACGACAGTGTGCCTTGAAATTGATGTAAAAAGGTGGGTGCAAAATTCTATGACCTATTTTGATTGATTCAATGGAAGAATGAGATGATTAGTTGGAAGAAACTTTAGCTATCTATATATAATTTAACCATTGCACTTTTCAGAAATATTGAATAATTTTCGAATTCACAGCATACTTTATATTTCAAATTATTTGAGGATGTGATGTCATCAAATTTCCAAATCATAAACCAGAAGAATGACCTAATTTTGTTCGATACTATGTTGTAGACATTCATAAACTGTGGATTTCTTGACAATTACGTCTCGTTTCGTCATAAAAGTTTAGCAAAGTACCATAATTTCACATTTTCTTTGACATTTTTCTTGCATTATTGAAAAAGTAGAAAACACTGTAATTGTTAAAACATTGAAGATTTCAGTAAAGTCTAAGGGTAGAATTATAGCGAAATAGCTAAAGTTTCTTTGAAGACATTCAGTTCAGAATAGAATTTTACACCAACTTTATTAATGATTTTGAACTATGCTACGTGGTATTGTCACTAACTAAGTTCACAAATCTACTACTCGAAACACATTAAAACTTATGGAAACTTTGGAAACACTACACTAACCCTTGTCCAGAAGCCCACTCGTGTTGAAACTTAACAAATTTTATCCATACAAGCTCAATCTAGTGAAGAGAATTTCTTAACATAGGTGATCAAAAACTGCGAACTAACTTCTTAAGAAAAAAGGATTGACTTATCATCAGTCATACATACTTATTCGGATTTGGCCAGTAAGATCTGGCTGCTACTCAGGTGATAACTTCCTTAAATAGCCACATCAAAGGCGGTACTTCAAGTGGCTTATTCCAATACCTAAAGGCTACCTGGTTTCCGCGTTTCAGATGATTCAGATGTTACTTAATGGCTTACTTGGCCTAGTATCCCAAAAATAAATTCAGCAAAATGTGCATTCAATTAGCACAACTTTTATGTTAAGAAAATATCGCTATTGCAAATCCTACCAGTAAGAATTTGAATAAGCTGTTAAGGTCAGTACGCTTTTGATCCTTATTGACTAATTATGATATATACCAAACGTTGAACAATGTATGCAAAGGCTTTGCAGTCTTTTAAGCAATACGTCATATTGCTCCTCCTATACAGGGTGTTCAAAAAAAATTCAGCCCGGCTATGATTGACAATTTTCAGGAGATTTGAATAGACGAAATGTATACCATCTGAACGCCAGGTTGTCTGCCTTCCAATGATATGCAGTTTGGAAGCATAAATTGAATCATTTATCAATGAATTGGCACTTAAAGGTAATGTGTCCATGTAAGTACTGCAACTTTGCTAATTTCACGTGATATTTCATGTGACCACTTTACCATGAAACTCAACAGATAGCCAGTTTTAGTACAAGCAGACGGATGACCTACTTGCGGTTGCGCTTCCAGAGCTGAACCCGAAGTCTCACAGTAGGCAGCCTCGTGGTGAAATTTAAATTATAGGTTTGCATGTGATCAGTTAAATTCTACCAATCACTGGGGCTCTGCAAGGCTCTTCATCAGCATCGTGTCAGCATATTTTGACAAGAGTGTATACGCGGCTGTACTTACATGGACACATTGCCTTTAAGTAATTACGGACAATTTCAAATGCAGCGTGTCGTAAGGGCAAAATCAAAACATTTTGTATCGTAAAAAGTTACAAAACAGATTTAATGGAAACATTTCAAGCCTAGGAGCACTTGAGGTGACGCACCTTCGTATGAAACATACACATTTTCACCCAAGAAATACATTTATTAAAACTGATAAATTAAGCTCCAGCAAAGATGATTTTTGGCCTATGCAATTGTCCTACCAATTCCTGCATCTAAAATAGGCCATACATATTAAAACGTCAATTAAATGATAAATAATTCCATTGATAATTCTAAGCTGGATATCATTGGAAAGAAGATAAATTGTGCTTTCACATGGTATACATTACATTTATTCAAATGTTATCATATTTGAAAACTTTCAATCAAAATTTGGTTGCGTTTTTCTGCCTGTAGTAATCTAAAGCACCTTCCTTGTAAAAGGATATTTTGGTGGCCCAGTGTTAAGGTAACAAATTGGAATGGAACTCGTTTGAATGGATTTTGAAGTTATCACCTCATTTTTGAAATATATATATATAGATACGTAGATGGGATGAGCTAGGCCACGCCTCACAGAAATTTACAATTTGTTGATACACATTTGAGATCGAGATTTGGTTTCAACTAAAAGCTTGAACTGTAACCTAGTTCGTGTATATTCCGCGATTCTGATCGCCTGGAGCCAAGCAGTGGGGGAGTTATAAAGATTAATGGTTATAAGGTTCCTTGTAAGGCAGTGACAGCTTAGAACACGCGGTAAATATTATCGTTAGCCAACATCTCAAAGCCCTTTTTCTTGAGCAGTAGAACTTCCTTTTGGGGGTAGTCACAGTCTTTCGCTCCCCATGGTATCGTCCCTGTAGTGTAGTATAGTAATCAGGAACGTACAGTAGAGTGTAAGATTCATTGTAATATTTCAATATGAATAAAAAAAAAAAACTTCCTTGTGTCGATCAATAAAATCTTACCCTTCGACAAATGGTTCGGGTTTCGAATCCCTCCTCGATAAGGCTTACTGGATTTCTTAGAAAAAAGCAGGATCCATGAGAATCTTTTGTGAGCACAAAAGTATTATGCTCACAAAGTTATACGAGATTATTGTAAGTTGGTGAATTCCCTCACATTGATTATCATTCATTGGGCAGCAAAGCTTGAATTGGCAGGTGTTATATAAGGATCTAGTACATAAGATAGCAAGGAGAACAAACGAAACATGGTTAACCAAATCAAACTGACGAACATCATCAACGCCAACAGCCTCTCCTTCGTGGGACATAATAGCAAAGCTGAAAACAGCAAAGAAAAAATGATCATGAACGGAAAAATGGAAGATAAATGGGCAAGAGGCCAAACCAGCACTAACGTGGTATGATAACATCAAAGCATTGGCAAAGAAAGATGGATACCAACTGAATGAAACTGTGAGAGATAGAGCTGAATGGAGACCTCATATGTAAAGCATCACCAGGGGTCGCAACACATCAAGGCCAATAACAACGACGACGATTAACAACAACAACAACAACAACAACATCAACAACAACAACAACAACAACAACAACAACACCACTTTCAGTTGCTAGAATTAGTCTTGTGTGCGACCACGTTATTCACTTGAAAACGTGAATGCATTGAAGGTTCGCTACATATTTACCGAAAAAAGTGATATTATTCTTCAGTCTCTGTTTGGCATCTTCTTTATCATTCTTTGACAATAACTCATTTGCAGCTCTCAAACTTTCCATGTCACATGAGCGTACATGACTACGTTCTGTGTTCGATTTAATGCCACCTGACTCCATATTTGACTCTTCGTGCTAAAAGTAATGGCAGCATGGTCGCCATGTATATCCGTGCGTGCTCCCTATGGCACCGTTTTGTAATCTTTGTATGTTGTTTGTAAACTTTATAGGAATAAGAAACAAAGTTTGTCTCTGTCCTTTTCCAGGCAGTATCTTCAATAGTCCTGGTAAAACTTCCTATTTAAATATCCCAACAAACTGAAATGCAATCCATTCATCAACAATCCATTCATGAACTGTTGTTTTTGTCATCTACATCAGGATGTCACACTACCTACACTGGGTGCATAACCCTTTCCCATTTCATTCAATTTTTCCTCCCCCGTAGAGATCGCACTGCAGACTAGCAGTCAGTTTATTTTGTTGTTGTCAGAATAGGTCATTTACCCAGTCAAAAGGTGACTCGAAATAACGAGGGTGGCCAAAACAAACAGATTTCAAGGATTTAAAAGATTTCAAAGATTTCAAAAAGATTTCAAGGGCACTGTCAGAAAACAAATCCTGCTGAACAGTTGCCTGACAATGACAAAGGCAGATTTTGTAACGATAGTATTGCTTGATGAACGAATACAAAATGATAGCGATTGTAGAGAAACGGGCTTCTATGGCCAATCAGCCGAGCCGCAAATACACATAATGAAAATTACAAAAGACCCTTTAAACCTTCAAAATTGAAGAACATGAAAGTCTTTATAAAAAGTAGAATAACACACCTAAGTAACTACCACGGCCATTTATCTACCTATTTCGGGAGCTGTGCATCAAGTGTTTAAATTGCCAAATCTATTTACATTGGACACGTTCGGGACTAACTGACTGTGCCCGCCTTAACAAGGTGTCTGCCTTATACAGAGAATCGTAATTGAAACTGGCCAATCAGGATGAAACGTAGTGTCTGCCTAGGGGCAGCTTCGCATCGCAGAAGCATCTGCTCAGAAGAGAGTTGACTAAATACAGCAGTTCTTTACCTCTGTTCAGTTTTTGAATACGACAAAAAATTAAAGCGACATTCATTCAGCTTGATGCATCTACCTGTGACATATAAAGTGCACCGTTGAAGATGGCCTAACCACTCGAAGAAAACTGGCATCAATTTTGTCTTTTGCACTTTTTGAAGCGCTTCCTGAGCCTTTGTAGCGGACCATTCGCGTCTGCATCTATACTTGATATTACATATAGTGTACCGTTGAAGAGGGCCTATATATTAATGTTTTCTGTGTAATAGCTCCTGTTCGCAGACGGCTTGAGTGAGTTAGCCACCTTGATGTCAGGTGGAAATTCTGGATTTTGCTTATTTACGTTTGTAGCATCACTAATCGGCAGTAGAAACTCTTTGTGCCTTTTAGTCAAATGATTTCCCAGCTTCATTTAAATGAAATAAAGGGTTTTTGCATCAATACAAAAATCTCCTTACCTTTACCTTTAATTATATCAACATGAACAAAGAAGAAACAAATAAGAATCAAGTTAACGCTTTATGGAGACAAAGGATTTGCAATAAGGCGAAAACATAAGGTTTACAAAAAATTTTTGCAGCGTGGTAGAAAGCAAGAGGACTGGATCAAAGTTAAGGACGTTAGGAAAGAAACCTCAACAATGATTCTTGATGCCAAAGAAAAATATTACTTAAAGCTAGGTAGGAAATTGTCTGACCCCAGCAGTGGTATCAAAACGTACTGGTCTACTTTGAACAAATTAATGAATAAGAAGAGCATTTCGGGAATACCACCAATTCTAGAAAATGGAATCATTGTTACTAACGTAGATACCAAGGCTAACATTTTGAATGATTTCTTTGTGCAACAGTGTTCCGCAAAATCAACCGGCAGCACAATACCGAACTTTTTGCCCCGGTGCAATTCACCTTTAACGGATATTGCCATTAACAGGGATAAAGTACTACTATTAATTCGTGCCCTTGATTGCAAAAAAGCTGGCGGCTGTGACAATATATCTGTTCATATGATTAAGATATGCGATGCCTCGATAGTTGAGCCCCTATGTTTAATCTTTGAAAAATCTTTGGAGACCGGAACTTATCCTTCAGTTTGGAAAAAGGCAAACGTAATTCCTATCCACAAGAAAGACAGCAGGCAGAACAAAACGAACTATAGGCCCATTTCGCTTCTACCTATATTTGGGAAGATATTTGAAAAAGTATTGTTCGACGAAATTTACAAACATCTTTCTGAGAATAGACTTCTAGCCCAACAACAATCAGGTTTTCGGCCGGGAGATTCCACTATTAATCAGTTGTTATCTATCACCCACAACATCTACAAAGCATTTGAAGCTTGTCCTTCTCTTGAAACTAGAGCCGTCTTTCTTGATCTTTCCAAAGCCTTTGACAGGGTTTGGCACGAGGGCCTCCTATACAAATTAAAGTGCAATGGTATAAATGGGAACGTCCTTACTTTGATCCAGGACTACTTAGCAAATCGAAAAACAGCGAGTTGTTCTGAACGGGAAAAGCTCAAAATGGGCAGCGATATGTGCTGGTGTGCCACAGGGCTCTGTCTTGGGTCCTCTGTTTTTTCTTGTCTACATAAATGATCTTGTTGAGAATGTGAACTGTGATGTCAAAATGTTTGCGGATGATACATCTCTCTTCTCAGTTGTTCAAGATGAAAGAAGATCTGCTGATGAACTCAATGCAGATCTTGACAGAGTTCGATTATGGGCATGGCAATGGAAAATGCAGTTTAATGTAAATAAAACTGAAGAGGTTGTTTTCTCTTGCAAAAAAGTAAAGCCATTCCATCCACAAATTTTCCGAGGCAATGATGAAGTTGAGAGAAAATCTCAGCACAAGCATCTTGGAATGCAACTTGATTCTGAACTGAATTTTCTAAGTCATATTAAAGAGGCTATTGGCAAGGCTAGAAGGGGCATAGGGATGATAAAATTTCTGTCCAAGTATGTGTCTAGGGATGTGTTAGATCAAATCTACAAGTTATACGTAAGACCACACTTAGACTATGGAGACATCATTTATCACAAATATGACCCAGACATGCGCTTAACATTTACGCAAAGGCTTGAACAGACACAATACTCTGCAGCCTTAGCTGTTGCTGGTGCTTGGAGAGGTACAAATAGGCAAAGACTTTATGAAGAATTAGGATGGGAGAGTCTGTACGACAGAAGATGGTACAGGAGGCTGTGTCATTTCTTTAACTTAATGAAATCACGATCACCAGGCTACCTTTTTGATGAAATCCCTCCCGAACGTCATCTCAACTACAGTCTTAGACACTCTCGGGATTATGAAGTACATGTTGCTAGAACCAATCGTTTTTCTAATACTTACTTTCATGATATCCTGTTTGAGTGGAATATGCTTGGGGAAGAGATCAAAAATTCAATGTCCCTTTCTCAGTTCAAAAGCAAATTATTAAAAATCATAAGACCTGAGCGAAATTCTGTCTACAATATTTCTGATATTGAAGGCATTAGATTACTGACAAAGTTGCGTTTGAAGTTTAGTGCACTGAATGAACATAAATTTAGACACAACTTTGATAGTCTTACTCCATTTTGTGCTTGCGGTACCGACAGGGAAGACAATGAGCACTTTCTCCTGCATTGCCCCCAGTTTGACTCGATGCGGCAGGACCTCTTTGATCAGCTCTCTGAAGTTCCTGGTTTAAATGTGAATTTAGATGTTAAACCTTTGTGTGATTTGCTTCTGTTCGGGGACTCACAGTATAATGTCATTATCAATCGAATAATCCTGGAAGCAACAATTTCTTTTATCAAAAATACGAAAAGGTTTTCAAATTAAATTTAAGCATAAAACAGCAGCAATATTTTCGTTTTATTTGTGGTATTTGTAGCGGGTGTCTTGTAAAGAAGTACTCCCATTTGTATCATGAATAGCAGATCTGATATATTACATAATCCTCGCGGCATCTTTAGGTGTCTCATCTATCTGTGCTCGTTTAAGAGTCAAGCAACTGCCATAAGGTCGAGGGAGTTCTTCTTTCTGAGACGCCTGTGCTGTTCTTTTCCTTTCTTTTAAAAAAATTTGATGTAGATTTCACCATTGATGTAAGTGGCTGCCGTAGTTGGAACTCGATGACATCATGTCCTTTCCAGCTATGGCAGCCACAGAATATTTATATTTCGTTGTAGTTAGTTGTTTTTATTTGTGATAAAAAAAAAAAAAAAAGGATTTGGAATAGCGCAACCTGCTTGCAAGGCAAACTGGCTAAAAAGATCATAAGCTGTCGCTATACGAAAAGGGGGTCCAAAGTTATATTGCTCAGTGGGAAGCAGCTTTGAATCACTCAGTACGTACTGAGGTAGCTGAACTTGAATATCATTTAATAAATCAGTGCACATTGCTTTAAATTTCAGTGAGAGGACATTGTCTTTAACGTATTGCAAAGCTTTGTTTGAAAACTTTCATGTTTGGTGGCATTTGCAATCAGTAAACAATCGCATATGATGTACATTAACATGAATTACAGTTTGCTAAAATAGGTATCAAATATCTGTTTTCCTTAACAAATGATTTAGTGGTATTGGCACGCTTATCATATAGCAGCGATCTTTCTATCCTCATTTTTTACATGAACTGGAAGCTGTTTAGTGATGTAAACCTTTTTACTCATAAGCTAAAATTGATCCTTTCCAATGAATGTGATTTTGTCTAGCTCAATTCTTAAAAATGTTTCGAAAAATCACTGCTTTTTTATGTCCATAAAAATTTGAACTAAAACATATCTACATTGCTATGTACCATTCACAACGGGAGAGAACTCAGGGCAGGGTATCTTGCTCCCATTGAGCATGGTACTTACAATTCAACAATGATATCTAGCATCAACAAACATGAGAACTCAGGGTCATCCTGCTCCTATTGAGCATGGTTCTTTAATTCAACAATGATATCTACTGGGCGGGTCAAAAAAGGCCTGGCATTTGAGAGGCTACTGCTTTCTGAATACATGAGCAATAATATTTTGCAATATGTGATTGAATAGCTAACATATTCAATTATTTTTAGAATTTTTCCTGGCTGAAATCGGTCACCCCGTTCAGATTTTACAAGAGATTTTCTAAAAAAGTCCCTTCGAGAAACCTTTAAAGATGTGCTAAAATCGTGAGCAACGTTGCCAAAAATGTTTACCTTACAGAATGACTTGAGCACGCTTTAACACATGCTATCCTCTTGGGGGAATGAAAAAGTATTGCCCTTAGTTTGAATAACTTATTCAGGGGGATTCCATTCTCCAAAGAGGATAAAATACATGAATGCATAAAAAATGTTGTAATTGCTAGGAAAGAAAAGGCAAATTTTGCTTGTCGTTTTAATTCGTTTTGCAGGTTTTCGGAAGGGGATCTCCTAAGAAAATTTCCCATATCGACGGGAAGAAATGGTCGATTGAGGCCGGGTAAATCACTGAACCTAATTAGACATATCGGGAATAAAACAAGACAATTTTCAATACTATTTTTTTGATAGCCGCATTTAGATAGGGAGCAGCATTTTTTCAAACACCGGGCCTTTTTATTGACTCACAGGTAGCATCAACAAACTTTACAACAAAAGACAGCAACGGTACATCAAAGTACAAATTGACAATAATAACAATGAAAATTACAACTAAAGACGACAACAATAAAGTAAAAATCGACAATAATAACAATGAACATTACAACCAAGGACAAATAAATGATACGTATACTTCATTCACACTTGCAAGCTAAACAAATGTCAACTAAACCATTATCAAACGGCCCTTTCTGTCACATGGCTATTTCTATCCACTACAAAGTAATTCAAATTCATCTACAACTAAATAAACTTCTCCACTCGACAACTGACTTAGCTTTCTTTATAAACCAACGACCTTTAATGAAAACTTTTTGTTATCGTCGTCAACTGAAATAGCTCCTAAGTTCTTAAGCTCCTTGATTCATATAGTAAGGGCGAACAGAAGATGCCTTGATTGAAGATATCTATGAAAAATTCTGAGTGTGCCTGTGCCAAAAAAGTATTTGACTTTAGCACGTTCCTCCTAGGATGTTTGTCGATCTAGAAAACCGTTTTTACCAGTCAAGGACTAACTTAAATGTTGTGCTACAACAATAATATTGACAATCAAACGAATGGCTTTATGGCCTCTCTTTGAGTCTTTAACGGTGCACCAAAGCGATTCGACTACCAAATATGCCACAATGCAGGATCCGCTTTGACTGACCATAGAAAATGGTCAAAAACAAAATAATTCAAAAAGAAACTGTATTGAGATAAGAACACTTGGAAACTCTATTTGGCATCTCAACTAGGGATAAATGTTTCAACATCTGCTATTGCAACACTGCAAATGCATCATTTACGAGGACCCGTCACACATGGAAATATTTTGGTACCAAAGGTAAAAGCAAAGGAATAAAGGATATTTCGAATAAGAAATACAAGATACTTTGATAAATAAAACTTACCAATTTCTTCAAATGCAATCTGCAAGGAGTCAATTTTTGATGAACTATGAAGAGGTAAGAATGTATGATGAGGCCTGTAGCCTGTGTGAGAAAGCGACACCAAGTCTTTGCACAACTGAAACCTTGAGAGTTTCTTGATCAATCTTATTGTGTGTGATTCTGCAGTTTCTCTAACTTGCGCAGTGTCTTGATCCAAAGCAACGATCCTCTACATTAACTGACATGTATTGCAAAATCCACGAAGGCAGCTAGAACGTGTTCTGTGGCTGCGAAGAGAAGATAGAATGCAAAGTATCCAGAACGACTTTTAAATGCGTGCAATAGAGGAAGACTGTGAAACCCAGGTCTCCGCAAAACATCTGATTTTGGAACGAAGCATACGGGAATATATTACCAGTCAAAATAGATTAACTATGTGCTCAAAGGCTGCCGGTTAGAAGCACAAGTAAAACTAAAACCAAAGAGAGCTCTGATTACTTAAATGAATAAATCAAAAGCGAGGAGACAAGCTGCGTTGACTGGGCTATGTTTTCACACCCTTTATCATCGATTTTTGGTTAGTCGTCTAACGTCTGAAGCTCTTGTCGAATCTATGTGGGTTCAGCTATTTTTCCTTCTAGTAGGTGTTACGCGTAAGACCTCGACATCTAAGATATGATAGTCTGGTTGTTGGAATTTGGTGAACTGGCATTAAGATGGGTCATTTCAAAGGCTAATTAGGAAGCCTGGATGTGGCAACAATTAACATCGGTTCCAGGGAAGAAATATACAGTGTGTTTCAGAAAAAACCCAATCCACCTTTATTCGAGATTATTTAGGAAACAATGACATTTGAATCAATTTGATGTATACCATCTGAAAGTACAGTCTATTTTCTTCTTATGACATCTAGGTTGGGAACATTATAGGCTTTCGTAAGTATGGCCTATTTCAAATGCTGGAAAGTGATAGGACATTTCTATAAATGCATCAGATGGGAATAAATTTGATTCTTCCCTACTTTAAGGCATCATCTCTGGTACTTCTAGGCCTGAACTGTTTTGATGAAATCTGTTTCGTGATTTTTTACGATAAGAAAAGTGATGATTCTGCTCTTGCATCATGCTGTTTTTGAAATCGGCCATACCTTACCTACTAAGATATCAATTAACTGATAAATAATTTCATCAATTTATCCAAACTGCATATCATTGAATAAAAAAACATTGTTCTTTCAGACGGTATACATTACATCTACTAAGATCTTGTCCTTTTTTCAAGGTTTTCAATTATGGTTGGGTTGCGTTTTTCTAACACCCTGTATATATAAAATATGTCAAACACATGCATTTTTTGTACGAAGCTTGGGTCAGGGCCTGGAGAAAGTTTCTTAAATTCTAAGACATTTTGCCACCAAACGTTTCTCTTGACTTTCTTACATTCTTAATGCTCTGAATGCAGAATTAATATGTTTTCGCCTAAACAGCTTCCAAGCTACCTAGTCAAATCTCCTTGTCAAATAGCAACAGAATTCGCACTGAGCACGATTTCAAAACACTTTAAAGGGAATAGACATAGCTATATCGATAAGCTGCTATAAATAGGCTGAAGAAACGCCCACAAACCCATTGTTTCCTTCACCACACAATGAAACGGCAGGCGTCAAAGTTGTTGAATACAATAGATTATATTTTTAACTTGGCCCGGGCCAGCTTTTAACTATGTCGATTCCCTTTAAGATTGCACTGTGCCAAACATTCTGGAAGTGACCATGGAAATCTACAGCTGCAGATTGCAAAAGTTTCCTTCCTATTTTAATCCATGTAGCACAGTTTTTTAAGTTTAACAACTTGAGCCTACAGTCTCTTACAAGCAGTTTAAAAAAATACATGAATTGCATTGTGAAATATTTTGAATAATGAATATTATGAATAGCCCCTAAATCACTTCTAATTGGTCATATACTTTTGGATAACAGAAGTGCACCAGTACCTTATCATATACACTTCTTCTTCTGTCAGTTAATAGACAATGCTTTGCGACATCCTAGCCATATCATATGTTGACCAGAGTCCAAATCTTCCACAATATTTCTAATACAGGTCACATATTCTGCTCTCACAGGGTGCACCTTTAATGATTGAGCCTAGACATTTATTCTTGAGTTAGTTGATGGACACTGCTCTGTGATTTTTAATCTGTGTCAAGTCAACCAAACCTGTTAATTGTGATCAAGCAATACCCTGAACCTACACACATTTGAGGTAGTCACTGAGAACTACTTTGCAACTTTCTAAACTACATCAAATGTCGACCAAATCTTTCAATTTTGATCCAGAAAACCATACAATTTCCTGAATCATTGTTAATAAATCGCATATTCTTAACAGTTGGCGTTGCACCTTATTTTAAACCAAATCTTCTTTACTCTAGATCTATAATTAAAAGATACTATCTACTTCAAGGATTGCTGATTTGCAACATGTGTTGACTAAATCTTTCAAAAATGACAAAGAACATAGTATTTCAAACCCCTGATATTGTTGCCAATAAGCAACATAATGGACAGTAAGCGGGTGCACCTTATCCTGAATCGATTCTGCTTGATTCAGTTGAAAAATATTGCCTACTTCATGATTTTCTCCACTACCAAAGATGTTAACCAGATCTTTCGATTGTAATAAAGGACAGTGCTTTAAAGACCTTATGTCATAACAGGGTGCACCTTGCCTTGCTTGACTCAGTTGAAAGACACTAGTTACTCTGCAACTTTCTAAATTGAACAAATTGTCAACTGGGATGAAAGGACAGTGTTGTAAAACCCCTATATTGTTGCTAAAAATAACATAATCTGCGTTAATGGGAGCTCAAAGTAACCATAAACCAGAACCATTATCACAGTACAACTGAACGCACCCTGGGCAACAGAACCTTGATTGATAGACAAACTGCAGTGAAACTTCACAGTAGCTAGTAGCAGACAAATATTTATCATAGTGATGGACAAAGTACGAAAATCATTCTGTTTTTGTTGATTTAAGGCCTTGAGGTACCAAAGAAACACCATACCCAAAAACGAGACATTTCTCATTGATATGACTGACATAAACTTTCTAATCTATACCAGATGTTACCCAAATCTTTCAATTGTAGTAAATGATAGTGTGTAAAGTCTCCCATATCGTTGCTAATAAGTAACATAATCTGCGATAATAGGGGCTCAATGTACCCTAAACCCAGAGCTATTATCACAGTAAGAATGAACGTACCCCGGGTACCAAGCACCAGAATGATAGACAAACTGAAGTTAAGTCTTTGAAAGACCACCATGCTGGGTGGAAATGAAAACTGGAATCACTCAGTTCTCAAATTTGACTGAGAAAATCTCATCGATAGGTAGATTATACATCGTATTAACAAAACTTGTATCTTGCCTCGTGAGCAAATAAAAGAATACAAGTTTAATTGTGTTTTCAAAAGTACACAAAATTCAAGCAAGGTTCTCTAATCATGATTTAATAGTTGCGCATCATGATAACACTTCAATTCAAAGTTATAAGCAAGATTTTTGTCATCAAGATAACAATTCATAGATATAAGTAAGATTGTTATACTTTAACTCGCATCTTCCCTTGCAAAATCCGTCCTTATGGAGGGGGGGGGGGGGCAGATAACTGCTCGTGAATGGTAGTGAGTAACCAGCCCCTCCCCCTCTAACGTTGGAAGACTATTCTTCTGAGCTGCACTCACTTAACGTCGTTAACAGCTAGTCATAGGAATATAAATCGGGTGAGTCAAAAATGCATATTCGTTTGAAAGCCCGTAGCTCTCAAATCAGATTCCAATAAATTGATAATGCTTGTCTAGCTAAAATATCAACGAGGAGAAGAAAACTCAGTTTGTCAAAATCGGCCGTATCTTTCTCATATTACAATGGATTATATTTAAAAGTGTTCATCTCAAAATGCTTCAAAACCGGCCCAAAAATGCTTGAGCAACTTTGCTAGCAATTTAGCCTCACATCATCTATAGTCTGTCTCAAATTGGATGTCACCTCAAATGCCCGCGAATAATAACAATAGAAGCGTTTTACAAAGGAATTTTACGTTATCGCAAATCTCATGTGACATCTTATATGAGACGGACTTTAAATCGAATTGTATAGGTCTATTTCGTCGTTCAATTTTTTTCTACGTATATGAAGAGGTTGCAGTATAATCGTATCCACTTGGATTGCTAACCTATTTGATCAAGAAATTTAGGTCTACTTTGAAAGATTTTGAGATGAAGCTTTTCAATAAAATCGCTTGTAATCTGAGAACGATGAGATTGATTATCAAAAACTAATTTTTTCTTCTCTAAGTTGATATGGTAGTTGCATAGGTATTAAAGTCCGTCTTCGTAATACGGGGACCGACTTGAGGTTACCGATTAAAAGGTCCACAAATGGCCAGAAATGTTTTTCCTATAGAGGTGCAAAACTATGGAATAACCTGTCAGCGGAGTCAAAGCAGGCAACCTCTCCATATAGTTTCAAGAAAACTATTTAGAAACAGATACTTTTTTCTTTCGTTTTCGATCGTAAATTCTGAACATTGCTGTACATCGGTTCTAAATATTGTAAATAAGGTTTTATTGTTCAATTTGATTAATAGCTCTTTACTTTGTTTCCTTACATTGTAATCAATGCTTTTATCAGAGGGCCCCTTGAAAACCAGCTTCTGTTGAAGGGTAACCCTCCTTAAAAGAATCAAATATGAAAACAAAATTTGAAAAAATACAGGTATCATTTAGGAATCTGATCAAAGGTATGGGAGCTACAGACTTTCAATAGATCAAACATTTGTTATTTCAACTGGTACAATATCATCTTTGTCACATATTCTTATAAAAGTAAGCGCATCCCCAAGGCTTGCTCAGCCCCTTTCACAGCTTTTCTTCTTAACGTAAGAATATGATTGGGACCATTTGCGCTAATTTCATGAAATGGCAACGTGCTATAGATAGTACTTTCATTTAAACCATCTTTACGTAGCGATGCAAAGGTGAACGATGGATGCGTCAATGCTGAAAAATTAGCTTCGAAGTAAACATAAACAACATTCTTATAACAACAAGAAAAGTTTCTGTTTACTTTGTAATTAATTAACTGTTTTAAATAAGCAATTACCTTATTCAATTTAAGATGGTGCTTCAAGCATCTGTCATGGCTCCTATCTTCGTTGATTTTCTGTCCGTCGCCTCCAGTCTCAGTAACAAATTCCAGCAATCACTGATACAAAGGCGAACTGTATGTATTCTCACGAAGCACTTTCTTCGCTTCCTTTTCCACCAGCAGTTCTAGAGAATGCTTTATCTGTTCTCTTCACGATCACTGCGTCATCGACTCCTCATACTGCCTGAAACAACTCAAAAGTAACATTAGCAACACCGAGAACAAAAATTTTCATCATAAGGTTATCTGCTTTCCTTCGGTGTGGAAATAAATTCGGTTGGAAGGGCCTCTAATTCTTTCATCCAATATGACGCTCACTTGAAAATTTATATTGTAAACTCGACTAAGTGTTTCCTAAGTACCAACTGAGTATTACTTGAGATAAAAGTTGCACTGCTCTAACGACCTGCTCACTGTTGACAGGAAAGGCCACTTCAATGATAATATCCTAACACTAACTGTTGCCCTCTGAGCTCTCTCGTACTAACTTCCCCTTAGAGCTACCTAATTAATAGAATTACGACATTTCCCCCAATATCATCTTGACTTCAAGTGGATATTTTTACCAGGTTTGCTCCTCAATATCAGTGTCTCAGCCATCCTTGGCTGCAGCCTGGAGACACGCCAGAGTGTGTCTGCCTAGCAAGCTATGCCTGTCGAGAGCTGAATTCCCGTTAAAATTACGTTCAAAGTTTTCCTTAAAATTAGAAGTGAAGTTGAGGTTTTTAGCATTAAGCACTGGGATCGCAGAAGAAGAGAAGACCCAATCGAGTCCACCACCCCTTGTCACGATGCTCAACTGTTGAGGCTCTGCCTGGATCGAACCCTGTCCGCCTGAGTGCTCTGGACACATTCATAATTTTTCCAGTACACATGGGTCAAAAATTGTTGGCAACACATATGCTAAATTGAGTTTATATGTTTGTATGCTGTTTCTAAATTATCAGCAAAATATTTAAGGAGAATGAGTGGTCTTTCCATTCTTGTGTTCCCTCGAGACATCATCATAAATAGTGAAACGTGTTGAATGCCTTTGTGTTCACGTGTTTATCAAACATGATCAACAAATGTGGGGCGAACTTGTTGCTCTGAAATTTTGGGCCATAAATTTTGGTCAAAAAATTATCTGTTGTATGATGGCCATAAAGCGACAGAAAATTCGAAAGTTAAGCGTCATAGCTCATATTGTTAAAATTAACATCCCAGACAGGAAAATGAAGAGCAAATCTTATGAAATGATATGAAATTAGGTATGACGTAGAAACAAGAAATCCTGAAAAGAACAAACATTTTAGCAGAAGATTTGATCAGAGACAATGTTTGAAGAGTATCAAATCATTATCATTATTGTTGCCGTTCATGTTGACGTTCATGGAGATGAAAGGAATGAAAGTAGATAAAATTCATTTAACCTCCTTTCTTCGCACATATTTGGAAAGGCGAAAACCTAACAATTCATATTCTCAGATTAACTACACGTTCTAACTCAACAATTGACATTTGCACGTGCGTAACACGTTCCAACACGGCCACAAGACAATTGATAAGATGCTGCACGTACATATACTTTGACGCAAGCTCTATATTCTGCAGCGAATTAGGAAATCCTTGTGGTGATTCAGTAACGAGGCTTGAATCGAAGCACCCGTTTCGAAAACCTGAAAACCCAACAATTCTTGATTTGATTACCCTCAGCATTGTTATTTTCACCGTCTGAGTGGCAATTTGCATTTGGAATTTCATAAACCGGTTGCAAAGACTTTGATGGAGTTTGACGTCATCTTTAATTGTGATATCTTTTCATTGCAAATATTTGTATGACACATAGCATATGGGCCGCATCGCAAATTTCCCGAAGACATCTTTTACATTGCCAGAAAACTAGGAAAATAAAACCGATTGTCTCTTTGAAGCAGTCCTCTCAAATTGGTCTTCCTTTTCAAGCCATAATTCTAAATTAGCCCGATCTTTATTCATCATCTTACCCTCTTACCCATTTTACCGACTTAGGTCAGTTTTCAGTTCTTCAGTGCAACACCTTCCATTCAGTCTTACAAGCTTGAGGATCAGAAACAAGCCATACGTTATCTCTAGCGTACCTGCCTTACAAGACTGCTTCCTGATTGTAACGAAACTGCAGTCGATATTTCAGAATTCTGTTGTAACACAAGCAACTTGCTTTCAAACGAGGCTTGAAGGCTGTGCATATCAAAAACCCATTATATGCTGCAAAAACTCATTTCAAATTACTGCACTGCATTAATCTTTTTTTCTCTCTCAGGTTCTATCTAACAATTTAAAGTGACCTTGTCAGACACAATTTTTTGCACATGTCTTGTTTGCTCAATGCAGTTTTCAAGTTCTGTACCACACAAAGCCTTTCATCTTGATACCTTTTGTAAAACCTTCATCATCAATTAATTCAAATGATTTTTAGATGAATTCCAGATAAAAAATATACCGAACGCCTAACATACTGAACATTTCATAACCAGGTTGATTTTGAAATAGGCACACAACTGAAGTCCGTTTAAAAAGTATTGAGACTTAATTTTCGCGTCAAGCAAAATGAAAGGCTCTCTAGTATACTTGGGAAGAATCTAAGTACGCCGTAAACTGAACTGAAAAGTGAAAAGACTGAAAAGAGACACAGGCTATGTAGCTGACTGTACTTTATGTGTTATATTCAATGTTGGTTGAACAAGAGGCTTTTTTCTATTTTCAAAGCAGATTTTCATACTTTCAGTGCTTCTTTTCGTATTTAACATGATACTTTAGCAGGGATTAATGTAAGATGAAAATATCAACCCGCTATTTCATGTCCATGATATTATTGGCATTCGACGATTGACAAAACTCTGTGTTAAATTTAGTGACTTATTCGAGCACCAATTTCGGCACAATTTTGACTGTAAAGCCCTATTTGTGATTGCGGCGAGGCAAATAAAGATAATTAACATTTTCTGCTGCACTGCCCTATGTATGACACATTACGGCAAAATCTTTTTGGTCATCTCGAAAACATTCCTGATTTAAACGTTTCGAGTATGGACTCCAAATCACTTTGTAATCTACTCCTTTTTGGAAGTTCTGATTTAGACGTGAATGCGAATAAAATGATTATGGAGGAAACGTTTTTTCTTTTATCGAAAACACGAAACGAAAGTAGATTAATAATTAATAGTTGGAAAGCAGCAGCTTATGTCTTATGTCCCTTATGTTTTGTATTCTGTTTTTCTTAACTGTTTTCATATTTGTGTTTTCTTATTATTGTATCTAATTCTAAGTAATATTGTTAAGTGCCAGTCATAGTGGAAATTTGACGACCTTGTGTCTTTGCCGCTATGATTGGCACAGTTGAATTGTAGTTTGCAGTTTTCAGCTTTTAAGATTTGATGGAAAAAGTGTAAGATGAAAATCTTAAACAAATAAATGCTTCAGTTATCCAACCCCCTCGAAGACTCAATGAAGAGGCTGTATCTGTCAAAGTCAACTGTCAAATGTGATCTGAATAAACAGTAAGACCCCATGCTATTTTATGGTTCCCTGTATGTCCCTCTTCTCAATTCCTTTGATTTCTGCTTCTCATTTTTAAGAATAAGCTTAAACAAAACCTTTATAGGAAGTCATAGAGTCTATCGATCATTGTCATTTTGCAATGATTGGAAAACGTTTCTCAATTATCAAGGACAGTTGTAAACGCTCAATACTAACTTGTAAATCAAAGAGCCACTAAAGTCTTTAACCACTATGGGGTGCTCTGGAAACAATATATCTTGTCAGCACTCAAACAAAGCCGAATAAAATCATGTCCTTCCTGACGTCAACTTTGTAGTTAGATCCTTAGCAAGATTATGGTGTTTACAAACTTTGGCATCAACTTTAATAGGACACATGTAGACGACGAAAATAACTACGAAAATTGTTGTGTTGAAGGGAGGAAATTTCTTTCTTAATTTCACACACAATTCCCTATTCTCCTCTCTCCAAAGAATCTGGTTTGATTTAAGACCATGTACTAATTCCCTTCTGTTAACAAACTTCCTTCTTGCAAGAAAAAAGTTGACAAGATTTCGAAAAAAATGAAGAGAAAAATTTCAATTCCGAGCACCGTTACTTGGCCCCGATTGATCTGTCTGTTATCTAATGTGAGTTTGCTTCGAGTTGTGAAAAGGAATAAATGGGTTATAAGTGGCTATACTATTTACTATCAAGCTTATTTCAATATGGATTTCGTTGGATTTCAATATGACGAATGTTGGCAATTCCTAATAGTGGCAATAAAAGTAATGAAAACCATCTTAAAACTATTAACATGCTAAAACAAATTCTTCAAAACCAAGATTTTAGTCAAATAATTTTCAGGGCATCAACGCCATTCCTGCCTCGTGCTGGTGCGTAGAACTAGTCACAGTTCAAAGTAAATATCCAATTTTTAACGAAAAGGGCTACAAATGAATTTCGAGAACATAAAATTTCTCTTCACTTAAACTCATTCTATGGATCTGAGAAGCTGCTTCTACAAGATTTAGTGTCTTACAAGCCAAATCACGAAATAATTAGATATAATGTCAGGACACCTAACTATTCTTCTGCTTAACAAATAGAATACAGCTCGATATGGTATTTATTCTCTGGCGTGCTGTGTCGATGACTGCGCAGGCTGTAGAGCATATCTGTCAAACTGTTGTATCCCTCTCCGCTCTTCCTAGCTACATCTTTGAACGTTTGATGGCAGCATAATCTTCCTTAATTACAATGATGATACTGCCCTGTATTTCGTTGTCAAAACAATACATCTTACAGCACAAGTTGTATCAAATATTAGTCATTTCCTTTATATTTCACAGATCTTTCAGGCCACATGAACAATCGGGATTTGACAGAACAGATCCTACTTGCCAACTCTTAGAAGGCTAGTTTCCATACATATTATTTATGTTAGCTTCCACCTGTCGAAATATGACGAATGCTGTTGAATTCTGCAAATATTTTACTTTCCAGTGGGCTGTAAACAATGCCAACCAGTATCTTTTGGTACAACCCATTTTCACATGAAATCTTTGAGCCTGGTATGTCTAATTGGCTGCCTATTTTGGATCAAGTTCTTATCTACAAAGTTCACTTTAGATGCACAAAGATCACTTATCTCGCCTTTGCTTCCAACATCTGAACATGCCAAAGGTCAGTAGATTCTAACTGGATCATCCAAACACCTTCCACATCATTTCTTCGAAATTATATTCCTGAAAGAACAAACGGTGTATTACTTTTAGAGACAATGATTATTTTAGATTAAACTTCAGATATCTGTGCCAACCACAGACCTGGGAACATGATATAAAGAGCAAAGGTAAATGACATAAACAGAAGCGTAAATATTCATGGTTCAAATTCAATGTAAAACTACAAATTCAAATGATAGGGTCCAGTCCTGCATTTTCTACAAAAGAAGTATGATGATGATAAAATCTGAGTCCATTTCGATTCATGCAGATTTAAAAAAGGCGTTATCGAGGACCTACTGCGTCAAGAATGCGAACTCATTCCCCGTTCCTAACTACAGCAAGCGATTCTCAGTTGACTAGGCCTTATCACTTACGTTGTTAGAAGGTTCTTTCCACCGCCACTTAAAACAACATACGGTGTTTGTCCTAACTGTTGCCTGTCAATCATCATTTGAGCTGTGTTTAGTGGTGTATCTATTGCGCTCATCTTTTTCATTTTCTGTAAAAA
The DNA here is from genome assembly GCA_039566865.1 of Aurelia coerulea. Lineage (NCBI taxonomy): Eukaryota > Metazoa > Cnidaria > Scyphozoa > Semaeostomeae > Ulmaridae > Aurelia > Aurelia coerulea. The sequence goes on along the minus strand of CM076958.1, from coordinate 12,741,869 downwards.
GATAGAAGCTTGAGTAACAACATAATAACATTAATCAGCGTAAACATTTTGAGAAAATTTTGGAATTTGTCATCTGCTGTAGGTTTTTCCTTGGATAAATCATCAAGCATTTCGAAAATAAGAAAGATCTGGAGATTGCTCAATTTTCAAGTTTTTAAGTCACAGTACATAGGCTGTTTTCTTTTCATACATTCCATTTAATAACTTACAATACGTATTACTTATTACACTACTTACAAAATACTATACCCTACTACTAGAACAATACCATTTGGAACGAAAAACTACGTCTACCTAATGGCAACATAAAACAGGAAATACGAACATAACACTACACGTAACTACTAGAGAGAAAAAGATAGTTCATAAAACTACACGTAACTGCTACAAAAAAGAAAGAAATTTTTACTTTAAAGGGGACATATAAATATTATGATACAGGTTACATTTTACTATACTTTCTAACAAATAAATAGGTTAGGCACAAGATTTTTGCACATAGGTTATTGAGCAGCCCCAACAAGTTCTTTGATCAGCTGATGTCATTGTAAAATTCAACCTCCTCCTGCGTGCAGACTCTAATGATTTCTTTTCAGAGAAGTTTCTCTGAAGACATAAGGGTGTTCTGCATAGGAAGGGGCAGAATGTCTCTTGAATTTTTGGGAAACCTGAAAAAGCAAACAACCATGTATGTACATAATATTGCAAGTATGGTAACCTGTCATGTCGTAATCTATTTTGTATGGCAATAAAGATGTTCCCACTTCACTGAATAGACATATCCTCGAGCTTACGCTACATTTTATCCATGAAACTGGTCGATTCGAGTGAACTTCTATAGTCACTTACCCATTCGATTTTGTAACTTGTTTGTAGGAATTATCGCGTAGTTAAAGTAGTTAAATGAATTTATATTTGCTTTTGAAGGAATTTTCTAACTTTTTTCTATAACTGTATTCCTCTGTGAGTTCAAAAGAATTTTTCCCGCATGCTTCGCGTTCCACGCAGGAATGCAATGACCCATGATGGGCCCATGATATAAAAAGAATGAACACAAACAACTCTCCATCTTGGCCTAATTTCATGCACAGCCAGGTAATTTTCTATTGTTAGGCCGTTCAGAATTCATTATTCGTTATTAATATTAGAGTTCGTCAAGATTTTCATTAAAAATAAATAAATAAAAGGCGCAGCTATTGCAGTGTTTCATCATTCGCTCATTCGCTGGGTTTAGCGTTATTTAGAATTCAATTTTGCAGTTGTTAATTGTTTGATTATTCATTGTGCTAAGTGTTAATTAGAATGTTATTTTGGCTGTGCATGATAACCAACATAAAACATACTCCTAATACATGATCTTTTTGGTGTCAATTCTCGGAAAATTAAAAGGTAAATACTTTATTTTCGGTTCCATTACGGAGTGATTAATAAGAAAATAAAGTAGTTTCTTTTCTTTTATTATCTGCCTCGGGGTAGACACAGCCTTTTGCTCCCTGGGGTTGATCGTCCTAGTAGTATTGTAGAGTAATTTTGTAAGTAGTGTAGTTCGTAATGGGTATTGTAAAATTTTATTTGGAATATATTATATATAAAAAAGACCTGTCGTAAGAATAGGTCCCCCTTGCGGGGTCCCTGAGTAACTGGAAAAAATTCTTGCAAACCAGTAGTAGATTTACCTGTTCTTCGGCATGTTTCTTCGTTCGCTTTTCACTCTTCATTTTGCCAGAGCCTTTGCCATGAAATCTATGCGACAAGAATCTGAAAGCCTGCAACAGAGATAAACTGACTTGAGTTCACGAAAGAAATAGGCAAAAGAGGTTTTTGTAACAGTGATGTTATGGATTTCAAATAAGTCTCTCTGGTCAGTTAGAGTAAGCAGCTTTTCTAAAACCTTTCATAAATAGTAGAAATTCCCTTGAAATAGACCATTTCGCCATTTTGAGAAAGGGGCCGAGGAGAGCGCAGCCAATTCTGCCAGCCTTGGCAACAAGTAAGAAATCTGGGGAATCCTCTCTTCTACATTGACAAGTGTATGCCTTGCGGCTTGGGCGTATCTCTCTTCAAACTTGAGTTATCTTCGATTTGGTTACTTAGTTAAGTTAACCTTCAAAAGATACACGATACTTTTTTAGTTTGGTGAGTGTTTTCTCTGGATCATGCAGCCGTCTTGTCATCTTTCACGCATTTGTGAGTGCATTTTGAGCCACTTTATTTCAGGTAGTCCTTGACTTTGAAGCGGCAAAGACCGTCAAGAGAAATATTATCCTACCTCCTTTTCGTTCATGGGCCTTCCTTTATTATCCACATATTCTAGCTTCACTTCTGGCTTATACGATTCTTTCTCTTTGAATACATATGGATCGTACCTGTTGCAGAGAAGATTATAAGTTTGCATCAATATGGATTAGGATCAAATGAGGCAAAAAACATGAACCCGAGTAGTGGAAGACGATGCAAAGATGTATTCAACTTTACTTTGTGCACTGTAAAAATTGTTCGTGCAAGTTCGTATTGAAGCACCCTGAAGTTGGTATGATATGAAGTGTATGTATCGTCTTATTGAAAATGAGATGTCACCTACTTTATTTCATACATCTAAATACAAAGTGAACGATGAAGCAGAGGGACAACATCCATAGAGAGCAGGCATCGAGTTGATCTTTTGAGCTTTTTTTATTTATTCAGTCGCACATTTCCATCTCCATTCCAATGAAATCGGCGTCGAGCAGAAAAGTGATCATTGCCAACAGAACTGGACCTTAGAGAGAGGCTCAGGAGGCTAGAATCCAGGAGACCACGAAGTGAATAGGTCCGACAGAGTAGAAACTGCGCGCGCATGCCGGAAAATTCACAAATTTGAGCCCCCCTAGCTCCCTGCATTTCCCAGATCCCGAAATTAAGCAACACTTCATATTTTCTTCCTTGATTCTTAAACTCTTGATTTAACATTTCAAAAAGCTTATACATCCAAACACTTCCTGATATCAGATTGATGATGACGTCATTTCACACAGTTTCTGCTCTGTCAATAGGTCAATAGGTGAATAGGTCCTAGGTCCATGAATGTGCTACAAATTCTGTACCCGTATAGATATAGATCTTCACTTCAACATGCGATTTGCTCTCAGAGTGAAAGTTTTAGGCATGATTCAAAATTTTATGCAGTTCAGTTTTCCATTAGCTTCGTCAGTTGCATCAACCAAGGTTCCAACAGAACGGAAAGGCTTTCTTTCCTTTATTTCTTTCCTTTTTATTTCGAGCCTTCTCTGAATAGCTAAAAACACAATAACAAAAAAATTACCTTTCTCTATCATATCCCCTGAAAGAAAGAAGGACAGTATATCACACTTTAAGATTCGTTTTGCGGCCATGCACCATCAAAATAAAATTTTACTGTTCCCTCGCACGACCAAATGAGTGACAGTGAAAAGATTTCATTAAAAATTAAGTGAGCGAAAAGACTTTGAATCAAATTGTGAAACAATTCCCGTTAAAAAAATTATCAAGATTTTGAAATTTCCTTAATTTCCAAGTAACTCTAGCATTTCCAAATATTTCCAAGTAATGAACGAATTGAATTTAGGAGTCTAAATTTCTAAAATTTCCTATGGCCATCGATCAAATGTTCATTCAATTTTCATGTACCGAAAGGTGCCCTTCTAATAAATTTCCGGTAGCACTACAGTCAATTTTTAGGTGCAAAGGAAATGCTAAATGTTCGCTTCCAATAGCATAGAAATTTTCCACACAAGGCAGATTTCTCGTTTAGCTGGTAACAATGAAATCCATCTAATGTCCTTTTTTGCGGAAAATGAGAAGGTGAAGTTGTCTAGATCTTCATGAAAATGCTCTTCTTCTGCCTTGAGATGGCTTTTAAGATATGAAAATGATCGCATTCCAAAACAAACTAAAATTTTATTTTAGAAATGGGAAATAACTAGTCTTATGTAGGTAAATTGCTGACTGAATGGCGGTTTGAAAAGGTTTACAAATGTTGAAGTCAATAGTAAATTTGACTTGCTAAAAGTCTTAATAACGTATGATCGAAGTTTTCCCTTCTTTCATCTCTTCCAAGGGGGCACATTCAGTCTTGGTCATCGCCTCGCGCCCTATTACTGCTGGAATTGAGGCTTGAAGCAAGTCAATTGACAAACATATGTTACGAAAAATACAGACCGTTAAACACTGCTCTATAAGCTGCCTCTTACCTTCGACCCCTATCTCTTTCTTCTTCCCTACAGAAAATGATATAGACTGTGAAAGAAATCTGGTGAAATCTATCAATCACAAGGGAGCGATCGTGAGCTGCCTTTCTACAATCAATAACTGACATTAGGTCTTGGAAAACGTCATTATTTTGTTCATTTTAGCCTGAACTTTCAGAGGTGGAAAAAGTGCGTTAAGCCGCGACGCAGCTTCGCTGGAAGCTTGCATCTTGAAGGAAGACAAGAGGAAGCTGAAAAAAGGAAGGAAACGATAAAAACAAGGAAGGGAGAAAAGAAGGAATACAAAAAGTGGACCAAAGGAACGAGGAGATGACGAAGAACAAAACTGGAAATGGAAAAGATAAGAAGAAGATAAGAATGCAAAAAGGAAGCAGGAAAGAAGGAAGGACAGAGCAAAAGAAAAGGCATTGTTTGGTTGTCTTTATTTTACTGTTCACATGCATTGTGCAGCAGGTTCAATAGCAGCTTGAAATCTCGCACAAGAAACAATTTATAAAAAAAATAGAAGGAAGAATTTCAGTTTGAGATCGCTCCGCAGGAACGTAAGTATTTTTCCATCAATGCGAAATTTCATTCTACAGTCATAATGGTAACAAAATTCCATTCTTTATTTCAATGTCAGTTTTTCGTGACCAGCAACATGGCATGGCAGGTATGAAATTTTAGGTATGGATATGGGGGAGCAGAGGGCCCCTAAATGCAAGTATTTGAATCTTCAAAAACTTCTCAACACTGAGGGCAAATATTGTACGGTAGAATATAAATAGCAACATGAAAATAGAAAATAAGTTTGAGTAATTCATTTTTAAGGAACTAACTAAAAATGAAAACATTCAGCAACCAATGCACAACATACCTCATTTTCTCTTCGTCAATGACAGCTTTCGTCTTCGGTAAATTTGAAGGACCAGTGTTTAAGACTTTTTTCTTGTCAGCCTCGATGAATCCTTTAATCAAAAGAAATCAGCGCTAGTTAGCAACATGTACATAGAAAAGATGTCATTCTTCAAACCAAAAACTTCACCTCTTCATTTATCAAGAATCACGATCTCTACATCAGCAAATCCATTTACAACACAAAATACAAAAACAAGAGGAGATTCCCCTTACCAGTGCGTTTACAATTTAGGCCAAATACAAAAATACAAATACAAAAGAGGAGATTCCCCTTACCAGTGGGTTTGCCATTTAGGTAAAAGCCCAAAAGCTCTGATTTGGAGGTACAGGGAAGTTTGGACTCTAAAGATTAATATTCCAACTCTCAATGGTGTGTATCTTGGGAAATATCATTAGGGATTGATTCGACTTAAATTCTTATGGCTACGTTAGCTTGGATAAATGCTTACTTTCCGAAGGTGCGCTTGTTCGCATGAGACTTCATTCAAAAATATACTCTGACTTCTCCACTGTCAAAGATATATTTCAAACAAAACGGCTACATCAACTAAAATTCCCCTTGCAACAGATTCTGAAATACTGTGTTCTATCTGAAACTCTTTTTCCCTCACTCAAATCGCTCCTCCTACCTACAACAACTCGTTCGACCTCTCTTCCGGGGTTCTATTTAATTGACATAAAAAGCATGATAATAGATCCAAAACTAAGGGGGTTCCTAAGGTTCTCACAATTACCCCAGATCAACTCTGTTACTTTTTTGGGACACCCAGGAGGTCCAAAAGATACAATTTTCAATTTGTCATTAGAAATACATCATCTACCGGGTAACCGTAATAAAATTTCACGAGGTACCGGGTGTCCCATAAAAAAGTACTCCTGTTTGAAAATCACCAACAATTGATTATCAAACCTTTGCTAAAAAATTTTATTTGAGTTGTTTTGTCAAAGACCCAAACATATTCACAGATGATAAAATGTTTGCCTTTGATACAGCAAGGTAGATAAGTTATACGTTTAAAAACCCTACTTTGAGCTATAGATTTTAAGCAAAATACTTAATATTGCGTAAGAGTCAAAATTTCAGATTTCTTATCATTATTGAAGTCTCCAATGATAGTGTGCATTTCTTTCTGTAATTTATGACCAAACTAGAAGCTTTACATGCACAAAGAAATTGATCTGGCAATCATCAATGCTTTTTTGCAGTATGATTCAAAACCAGGTAGCCGTGAAAAGAGCTAAATTCGCTAATTTTGAAAACAATTACAATAATAACTATATAATGGATAATAGTTTTGTCCTTGATCTACTTGACAAAAAAAGAAAATCAAAGATCGGCTGTGTAATCAAATTTTGGTGATTTTTCAAACTGGAGTATTCTTTTTGGGACACCCGGTAGATTTCACATGGTTTCCTGAAAGCAAATTTTAGCAACACAAACTATCCTTTGAGATGTTGCTTGGTCAATTTGAATTATTGCCTACTGTCCGAAAAAACATTTTAAAAATATGAAAATCCATTCATTTCTCGGGCTATTCTGGCTGTTCCCTCCTTTTACAGTCCATGTTTTGGAAGATATGAAAAAAGCTGAATTCTAAAATTGCTTTGAAGCATGAAATTTGAATGAGGAACAGAGGTCAATCATTTTGCAAACAAACAATTTCCCCAGACAACTTCAAAGCCATTGCCACGTTGAATTTTCATAAAATGGTAACTGAAAAATGATGGCGATTATTTCACTCAAAATGAGGAATCCGTAATTTGAAATTTTCTTTGAATCTGGTTATTCGGATGGTAATCATTGCTTGAAATGACCATGCATCATCTCAAACGTTAGCTAAACCTTGCAACTAAACTGTGATTCAAAGCATCTGACAATAGCTTTTTATTTCAGAGAGCTTATAATGATCTAGCTCGTGACGTTTAAAACATGTTAGTATAACAAGGACCATTCTATGTCACGTGCTATAAGCAGTTGTCTAAACACATGATAACCTTACGGTGCATCAACGCAAAATATTCTTCAAGATGACAACTTGACAATCAGACATTATCTCTTTCAACGGATAAGACAGAAAAGTCAAAGCAAAGTAGCTCAAGTTTCTTTGAAACCATGCAATCCAAAGAAAGATTTAATGGCCAGGAGAATAATCTTATATGATACGTGAATTGATTCACATGAAATGAAAAACTAATTCCACACCTACCTTTCATTGATGCCATTCTCAAGGCAGCACCAACACCAACTTTTAAATCCGGCTCTTCTTCAAGAACTGCTTCATATTTCTGCAAAAGATCAAATTTTTCAAATCGATAACAATAAACGCAACGCAACGCAACACAACACAACGCAACGCAACGCAACACAACACAACAATATCAACAAACACACTTGCCTAATCATAAACATTGCAATTCTAATACTCCATTATTACCCTATTGCCAGGGCAGCAACTCTGTTGACGTAATGATAGGGCATTATTGTCCGGTAATGCCCGCTCATTACGAAACGACTCAGCTTCGAATTCGAACCACAGATCAGTGCTTCAAACACATCGAACAACAATTTGAATAGCAACAAGTAACTTCGTCTGCAATGGCTTTGTGCTAGGCCGACGATCATTTTGGCTTTAAAACTATCTATCTTTATAAAATTATCCTTTTACTTTGTTAAAAAATGAAAGGCCTTCGCCCAGCCCTAACCATACGGCAATAAACTATACTCCAAATAAGGGATTTAATGAAACCCCCAACCCCCACCAGGTGAGATGCTTAATAGTTTTGCATAAGGAAGGTAAGTCCGACATCATTGAATAAAAACACCTTTCAACATATGATACCTTTTGGTAGCAATGCAATTAGATATATTGTAAGTGCAATTTCCCGAGGCAACTCGATGACCTTGTGTCCTGAATGGCACCATGAATGCAGAATGGTACCGTATAACGTGCTGCCTCGTTTAGGCTTTTTATTTGCATATGAAAATATTCTTAGGTGCATGCAGATCAATCATCAAAAGCATTTTGGATATTTGCTTAAAATCTTTTGAATAACATTATTTCAAATATCATTTAAATTGAATTGCGATGCATCTGTGCTGACAAGGGCAACCTCAGACAATATTAACGCAAGGCTACAACCTGTATATCGTAGAAATTTTTTGATATTTCTAGGTCAAAGTTGCTCAGATTTTGATATTTTTCAGTCTCTCGAAACTTTCTTGGACCAACCCCCCCCCCCACTCGTATAGAAAACTCTCGATGGTGCCCCTCTGGAATCAAACCAGTTTGAAAAAAAAACAAGATTATTTGCTGGATTAAGAAACCAGTAAAAGACAGCATAGGTTCCAAATCTTCAATCGGTGTAAAAAGACGGATGCAAATTTCTATGATCTATTTCTTCCGATTGAATGGCTTGAAAGAAACTTTAGATACTTATCTATAATTCTACCATTGGACTTCGCAGAAATTTTGAATATTTTTCGAAATTACAGCGTATCTTACATTTCAACTCATTTGAGTTGTGACGTCATCAATTTCTAAATCATAAACCAGAAGAGTTACAGACTTTTGCTTGATACCATATTGTAGACATCTATGTTGCGTCAAACAGTTTAGAAATTATGATAGTTTTAACTTTTTTTGAAAAATTTTCTTTAATTCTTGAAAACGACGAAGAAAATATTGAAGATTTCAGAAAACTCCAACGGTAGAATGATAGATAAATAGCTAACGTTACTTTGAAGTCATTCAGCTCAAAGAAATAAGTCACTGAATTTTACATCAGCCTTTTCAAAGCTCTGGAACCTATGCTGTAAAAAAGACAAGAATTTGAACTGGTAAGACTGGTTAAATCTTGTTGTGGACGCGCTTTAAGCGAAACTATTGTCTTCGTACTACTTTAAAAAGAGGTAAATTTCCAATGTGAAAGGGGTATCAGCCAGTTTGCTCGCTTGTACAATGATTTGGACAATACATGATTCCGCAATCCTTGCAGCAATGGTTTAGTATTTATCACTGCTTGTAAACTTTTGCGAGAAAAAGAGAGAAAGGTGACCAAGATAGCAAACCTGTATATCAACTTTTTCCTTTTTCTCTGTTGCTACAACTCGTTCCCATCCTCCAGTAGCTCCCATCTCAAAATCTTCATCCTCCTGAAAGGAGAATAAACTTTAGTTACAATTCTTTGCAAAAAAGCGACATCTGCAGAATATTCTTCAAAGGCGAAATGTCGGAATATTGCACCCCTTGACCGGAAAGCGGACTGAAAAATGGTAGGAACCAGTTCACTCCATTTTGCAGAATTTTTTTCAAGCAATCTGATCCCACTTGTTTGGATCTCAGAACTCCAAATAAACTTACGAAGTAGGTATCTTTGGCAGTGTCTACGACTGGAAGAAAATAGTTTGATTTCAGGATGAAAATAGAATTGAAAATAGCTGTACTTACATCGTCTTCCTTTTCTTCGTTGGCGGCTGTATCTGAAAAATTTTAAATGTGCTGACAATTTTCAAAATTCCTTATGTGACGAGGAAGAGATAGCCAAAGACGCAGCCTTCTATATTTGATAGTCTCGAATCCGTAACTTGTTGTTCTTACCCTTGGTAGCACAAATTCATTATTGTTTCTCAGATTATAATTAACACGACGCTCACAGAAAATCTCCCACATAAAAAGGGGGTTGATGTTCTCCTTAGTTTTAAACATTTCGATCATAAAAGTTTGCAGGTTCCTTGCATGAATTTTAACCGAGTCATCTTTTCCTAGCAGGGTGTCGAAGCTAGATTCATAATCCTTGTATGCGATTCTCAAGGCTCTTTGGTGTATTCTGGGACAAATTGATATGAAAATTCAATAAAAAACAGCTGGATTTTTGACGATACGAATCATCAAAATTCAAAGCAGACGGTTATCCCCACAAAAAGGAAACCTGTGATAAACTGCAGAAAGCATGTTTGGTTTGTGGAAAGAATGTGAGTGGAAAACCCGACCACAATCGAAACAAGGATTAGCAAAGAAAGAAAGAAAGAGATTATCGCGCATGGCAATAGGTTTCCCGGCTGTTGATTTGCTTGACAAAAATGGCAACCTTCGGTACCTTCAACAATGGAATACTGTATGTATGCTTGATGGTTACCCAATGGTTGCAACTTACCAATAGTTGGAATTTCACCCAGTGTCCTGCAAAACTCAGAAGTTGAATCTAGGACGATGGATCCACCTGAAGAAAATGAGGTATTCAGTAGAATATACAGTATCCAAACCTATCAGGGAAATTTTTGAAAAAAGGAGCAAATGATTAGACGAAACTTGCAATCAACTTTACAAATAAAAGAGAAGCTTTTATACATAGCCACAAAAACACAGGAGCAATTATTCTTCTAAGCTTTTCAAACTGTTGTTACATATCCTAGCCACTGGCCCTCGTGACATTGGCTAAAATGCCTTCTCCTTGATCATAGTAACGCAAATCCTCACGATTTACCACAAAAGTAAAATAATATTTATCCCTGAAACGACGGTCTGGTTAACAGGCTACCCCCCCCCCCCTCAATTTTAGCGACTAATTTAACATCACTGCTTCATAATAAACGAGTCTAAAATCACTTTAAGTTGAAGATTACAGGAAATATTTTCATAGAACCAAAAACAGAAGAACATAACAATCGACTAATCGACTAATTAGAATATTCGAAATCTCAATGAAAAAGTTCCAATTGTTTAAAAACTTCTTTCAGCGTGTATATACTGTACTATCATAAAATTGATTCTGAATCATGCAGAAACATCCTAAGAACAATAAAAACCAACATAGAACCATAACTTTTAAGAAACTTTAGGTAAAGATTTTGCAGGAAAATTTTCTGAAGTTGTACAAACTGCATTAAGCTGGATAGAAAGATGTTTCCTTGAGACTTTGGTTACTTTTCCTCGCAATCATTTTTATCTGACGTCTAATATGAAGCAGACTTAGATCTTAAATCGCATTTATTTTCTGTCATGTATTGTTTTAGTTGTCTTTCTTTCTTTTTTATAGTTATGTTAATTGCCTTGGGGTACACACAGCCTTTTGCTCCCCGGGGGTATTCGTCCCAGTAGTATTGTAAAGTAATTCTTGTAAGTAGTGTAGGTTGTAATATATATTGTGGCATTTTATTGGATTATATATAAAAGAAAGATGTTTCAAAGTGTTAGATGCACAAATCGTGTATCATTTTAGAATTTTCAATCCCAAAATTAAAAACTGTTGTAAGGCTAAGCTAAAAAGTGATCGTTCTTACATATGGATTTGTACTGTTTACCATGCCATAAAAACAAGAATTTTCACGAGCAACAGAATGTAAACTAAACACATTTTGAGATCCGCTACTAGCAGTAAAAAAAGAATTAACATCAACAGTCTAAAAATGCCTAGAAATCCGATATGTTTCTTCACCTTTGGATTTCTTTTTATCTCGCCTTTTTGAGTCCTCCTCGTTTGATGCCATTAACTTTTGCAACAGCTGCAGAACAATAACTAAATGTGAATGTGAACTAAACGTGAATTTTCCTGCAAAAACTGAAACTGGAGATATCTTACGAACACAAGGAGCTCTGACGGAAAAGGGATGTCGTGCATATGATACCACTAATCAACGGTAGTAGATCGGTTATATCAATTATATCACCATGGAATAATTGTAACACAGATATTGTCTTCATGCCTATGAGACAAACGCAATGTTCTTAAATAGAGCATTTCTGACTTCACATGTGCTAAAAATCTGAGGCAAAACAGTGACGTTCAGTTTTGCAATGCCATGTGCTTTTATCTATAAACAATTATTGGAAAAAGCCCGAACAAGAGCCAAAATTCCATGAGGATTTCCTGCGCTTTCTGCATTTCAGACATCTCTTGGAGAGTCTGAATTCAAAACATATGTGCCGAAAAGAAATTTGGTATAGAAACAACTCTGGAATCGAAACCAGCCCTGGTTCACTGCGGGTTCGCACACTAATCAAATACCTTTTGAGCCAAAATCTTCAGAGAATTCCGTGAGTCAGATGAAATATGGCTCCCATGCTTCCTTAACAGTAAAATCTTTGTAGTTTAAATGGTCTTAAATTGTATGCCTTTGTCGTATGACATTGCGAATAACAACGAAGTGAAATTCTTACCGTTTCTGGAACAGAGCTGTCTTCTTCCTCTTTCTTAACCTTGGCTTTCCGTGATCTAGCAAGCGCCATTTGTAATTCCAACTCTGCCTCGTCATCTTCAACTGGCGCATTTTCCAATGCTTGCATACGGCGATGAAATTCTACGAAAAGAGAGGAAACCAGTGATAAAGCCACTATCCACCTATACCAATGTAACAACAAATTACTCAATCTCTTAACTAAGCTCGATTATCTTTACTATCCAATAAACTAAAAGTACGTTAATCCCATGCCCTTCATTGAGACAGTTCACAGATATGAGCAAACATTGAATCTTAATTGAAACATCCAGCACACACTGAATCTTCAGATCAACAATATTGTGAAAAGAGACCCTGACCTGGTAGCATGGGAGCGGTGTCTTGAGCGATAGGGACTCTGAATAGGGAGCAGTGAAGGTGGCAGTTGTTATTGTCGTTGTTCTCTCAGTTGGGGTCCTGCTGTTCAGCATTACAGTCAAAACCCGCAAATAAGAAACTCACTTTATAAGAAACTGCATACTGACTCTTTTAAATTTATGTACCAAGATACAAGATTATTTAGAACAACATATTGAACAAAACAGAAGATTTATTTGTTTCACAAGAAAACTGTGCAGCCTAATCTGAAAAGAGTTTCTTATATGCGGGTTTTACTGTATAACCAACGTCAGCCCGACATCCAAAGTTTAACCGGCTTTAGCATTTTATCGTATATTGTTTATTTAATCTTAATTTGGTTGTATGTTCTTCATCTAAAGGCTACCGGGTAGCCAATGCGTTCTGCTTTCTGTGGTATCGTCCTTAATTCGGTTGTAGTGTCTAAAATAATTTGTTTTTGTAAAACTTTATATTGAGTATAAGAAAGGTCAAACAAACCCTAAATATTACCGCAATGAACTGTTCATAACCCCTTAAGTACCGGGTGAGTCAATAAAAAGAATCCCTAGATGCTGATATTGGGAAATATACTATTTAACAACAGATTTCTTCAAATGGACTTCAGCATTTACTAGACTGAAATCGGCCACTCCATTATGAAATTATGAGGGATTTTCTCCAGAAAGCCCCTTCGAGAAATCTTCAAAACAGGCTCAAAACAAATGACCAACATTTCCCGACCTTTCTGCCTTATCTCAATTAGTTCAACACATTCTCGCATGTTCTATCCTCTTGGGAAGATGAAATCGTCCGGAATAATGTTGTTTTCGTTTCAGGGATGACATTTTCATCTCCCAAAGGGATAAAACGTACCAAAGCATGTACAAGTCATTGCTATAAGGCATATACAGGCGAGAAATTTGGTCGTGATTTTATGTAGTTTTTGGAAGTTTCTTGGAAGGGATTCCTCAAGAAAATCTCTTATAATTTCAGAACGGATTACGGAGTGGCCAATTTCAGGTAAGAAAATTTAGATATATTTGAACATGTTCACTATTGAATGACATATTTGGCAACATTATTGTCTTGATATCGAGGGATCTGTGGTCTTTCAAACAGGGATTCTTTTTTGAGTCACCCGGTAGTTTTTAGCATGCTGCCAGCCCACTTAAGATAAAGTACTGAAAAAAGTTCTAAATATCTCATTCATCGGGATACAAGAACATGGAAGTTTAACCACTGATCTGAAAATTTTCAAGCCGTTTCATTAAACAGATAATTCCTCTCACCTCGCTCTTCTTCCAGCTCCTTAACCTCAGTGTCGTCATCTGCCTATCAAAGAAATTTAACGAAAACTTAATCAGGGGGATGGTATGATTCATTATAAAATGAAAGATTATACCGTTATGAATAGTGTCTTTGTCTCGCATTTGGTTGTCATTTAACACATGTTATCCCACTGGGAGAATAAAAGTGCCATTTTTAGGAGCATAACAAAATGATTCCGAGCGATTTCCTCCTCCTAAAAGGATAACCCTTGCTCAAGTCATTGCTGTACGGCAGAAATATTAGGAAATTTTGAAGCGAATTGAGGCCTGCTCTGGAGGTTTCTGGAAGGGACTTTCTCGAGGAAATCCCATATAACTTCAGAACAACAAGGACAGATTTTGTAACACAATAGCGATCGCAGACGAAGGAAATTCCCTTAACCAGTGATTAAAAAAAAACAAAGCCGCAAAAGTTTCTGTGAAACTCAGGTAGCTAGCGCGCTCGTTGTGCATTCCAGAAATGGTTTTTAAGAGCAAACATGAGCATATATCGAAAGAAGAAGGATATATCTACACATCTACCTCGGGAATTTTATTTATTTGGTTGAGAAACTGAGCAGGAAGAGTTTAACTACGCCAAAAAATAAGAAGACTGAATCCCAATCGGCTTTAGAACCAAACAAATGAAATGCCCGAGGCAAATGTCCTTCTTCTTTCGATCTATGCTCATTTCTGCCCTTAAAAACAATTTCTGGAATGCACAACGAGCAAGCTAGCTACCTGTGTTTCAGAAATTTTTGTGGCTTTGTTTGCTTTGAATTACTGATTGAGAGAATTTCCCTCGTCTGCGATAGCTAATCGCTCGGAATTGCGGTGTCAATCAAAAACAACTCATGCTATTGTCTCACAAAATCTGCCTCTGTTCTTCAGAACAGAAAAGTAAATTTCAGTCAGGTAAATTGCAAAACATATTTTGAGCATGTTCACCATTAAACAATATATTTGCCAATGTTTTGATATCCAGAGAGAAATGGCCTTTCAAACGGGGGCTGTTGTTTTTTGCTTGACCAGTATTATGCTCAAAGAAATATAATTTTATAGTTCAATGGAAATGACTGACATAAATCTGAAAATAAACGACTTACATCTATTTCCATGTCCTCCTCTGTATTTTGTTTATTCTTCAAGATACTTTTGAGTTTCTTCCTGAAACAGAATAAAACAGACCCAGCTCAGTGAGGATGCTTGCATAGTATTTAGTATTCAGTATTCAGTATTAGACTGATTGCAAGTTCGTAGTTATTGCTGTTGATAGGCTGATGGACGCTATAACTACGACTCATGGACTTTCACATTGAAAATTGGGACGAAATTGTTTGCCTTGACGTCACGTCCGATATGGAAACCATAGCAACGCAGTACGAAAAGGCGAGTAATGGCGGTGAGCCTAAATTGTCAGCTCAATCGTCAGATAATAAAACGCCTAAAAGTTCAAGTTTTGAGTGATGTTAGCAATGAACAAAAGCCACAAGTATTCGCATGAATGTTTCTTTAATCTAAGAATTAACAAACCTTTCAGTTTCAACAAGAATTTCCTCATTTTGAAGGCAATCTTCATCTAGCAATAGTGCACGCCAACTCTCCAACTACCGAAAAGAGGCCATTAACCTCGTTTCAAATGGCATAGAAAAATCTGTGCGCCCATTGTTTATCTTCGTCCCACTCTTTGATGTGAAAGTCCATAAGTCCCAGTTTGAGCAGAAATATATATTGTTGTTGTTGTTGTTGTCATTGCTGTTGCTGTTGTTGTTGCGATAACTGGGACTATTTCATGAGTGTAATTCAGTATTTTCCCTGGAATTTTCTTTTGCTTTTCAACTAAATCTGACGACAAGAGCTGTCCAAATTGCCCACATAAAATAAAACAATCAATAGGGTGGGGTGAACAATAGGGTGGGGTGAACATAATCCGTGATTGAATACAATGTTCAAGTTCCCTGGAAAAGGTTTAATACCAGGAATGCGAATGCGTTACCCACGTTACCTCGATGAAAGTTCTTGTCTTCGTTCATCAGCAAGTGGAAGCAAATCGTCTGCCTGTGTAAAATAATTTAGAGATTTTAAAAACCAGATACGGATATTCCTTTATGCACAGTGATACCAGACTATATGTAGTGCTATATCTAGTCTTCTAGTGATATATTTAGCACATCCAGCCTTTTTTGATGTTTGCTCGATGAGTTCAGTAAGACTGGGGCGCCCCTGGCAAAAATTCAAACCATTTACACAGAATCAATATATGAAGTTATTTTTGCGGACCAACAATGATCATCAAGTTATATCCATCAAAAACATGCATGCTGTTAACTTTTCGGTTAGATTTTGACGACATAAATCATTCGAGCCAACATTAAATACAGTAAGGCCCCGCATTTAAGAAACCAATTTCTCACACCTTAGCCTTAAATGTTTCTTATATCTATGGTACTTTTTCACTTTTTAGGCTAAAAGTTTCTTAAGTTTCTTATTTCTTTTCTGGAAAGTCTTTGAACAATAGGTTACAACAGAACGGGATTGTTTATTGATATATTAGCCCTGTGTGTATGTCTTATCAATGATTGTTAACAAAATCAGTTCAAATTTTTGTAAAATCCGTTAGATCAAAGATATCTTGGTAGCAACTGGTTATGAACTCTGCATGAATTGGAATGCCCACAGACCAGGACCAAGTCTAATATAATAGAAACAGAAAAAAACCAACAAAGAGCTCTCCTCGCCTCATCTCATCCATTTGTAAGTGCATCAATATTTTCAATGAAAAGTTTCCTGCATAATAATGTCTGCAGTGTCTGATCTCAAGTTGCTCAATGCTTCTCTAACTTTGGAAAGATATCTGATGCCTTTGATCGAATCTGCAATGAACCTGTAGTCAATGGGAACTTCTAGACCACCCCTGTCTAGGAATCTACAGAAAATTTTTGACTGTTCAATCGGAACATGGCCAACAATTGTGGATTCTTTTACGACTTTAACTGCATATTTATCATGATTGTTGTCTGGCTCTTGGTAGCACATATAGACTTCTCCAATCACCGTTTGAACATCCTTGTAGTAACAATGATACCCTCTCAGTGAACTTTCAAAGAAAAATGATGCAAAACAGTCTCCACTCATACTTGCATGAGACAGCAAACTAACTATTTAATGCTTCTGTATGTGCACAACAATGCCAATTGCCTAAATGATTCAATGTTACCATTCATAGTTCCATGAGAAGACCACACTGATCCGGCCTATTTAGCTGGCCTCGCATAGAAACCTAAAGGAGGCAGATCAGAATGGCCTTGGTGTTTGTTTCCAGTTTCCTTCCGAGTTTGTCAGCTATGCGGCATGGCAGGGAAGGAAAAGCAGGCGACATCCCGGGGGGGGGGGGGTACTTCCATTATGGCCTAACAGGGGGGTCCAGTCGGTTTGAGGGTCTTACGAAATGGCTACCAAATGGCCTTATTTGTCAAACATATACTACCAATTGGGGATATTCCAAGATTCTTGGTAAGTTATAAGATTTCAACTCAGTAGGCTCCTCCGCACGGCAATGTGGTCGTTTCAGCAGTAGTTATCATTGAATTTTGAAGTTTTTTGCTTTGTTCAATCAATTTTTACAATAGAAAATGTTGAAAAACTGCAGAAAATTTTTGCTACCACACGCTACCAAATGGCCCAATTTTAGGTCCACAAACTACCATTTGGGGTTTCTATAAAAAGATACTACCATTTGAGGGTAGTTTTCAAAATTTTTGCTTTGGCCCTCTTTAACCCTGACTGGACCCCCCTGTCAGGCCACAATTGGAGTACCCCCCCGGGGGCGACATAGGCATTCTGTGGATTTACAAAGTCTGTTGTTACGAAAAGAGGAAAGTTATACCAGGTAAATTTACCAGAAGTTGTAAATGAGGAAAATAAGCACCAACAACAAGCAGAATGTACCGTTTGTAAGCAAAGATTCACTGCTTCAAAGTATTTGAAACAACACTGGATTTTCAAGCATCCTAAGCTTGACTTCCCTGAGGTAGAAAATTCATCCTCAGATCTGTCAAAGCTGAATCCAGTGAGACCTGTTTGTGGTGATGTATTAAATTCTACACCAGATCATGATGCCTCTATCATCATACCACAAACTAGTTCAGACTCGAGCAAGAAAGCCAGAGGAAGATGTGGCCAAAGAAATCGTAAAACTTACACACTTGATTTCAAGTTGAAAGCCATACAGATGGTTGAGCAGGCAATGACAAGAGCCTTCAAGAAGAGAGCTCCCATGAACTATGTAGCAAGCAAGCTGGGAGTGAACAAAGCCCTTGTTTCAAAATGGTACAAAGGAAGAATTAAACTCAGAGATTACAGAGATTCCACCGTTGGGAGCTCAAAGACTCCTTGTAGAATTAGACGAAACATTGAGACAACTATAAACTGTTCAAAAACCACACGCTATCCATTGGCAGAAGCTATGCTCTTGGAGGAATATAAGCAACAGCGAAGCAAAGGAGCAAAGGTAACAAAGCATTGGTTCAGAAAAAAGATGAAATGTGCACTTAAAGAGAAATATGGTGAAGATGTGGCAAACAAATTTCAGGGGAGTAAAAATTGGCTATATCGTTTTACAAAGAGGAATGGAATATCAAAGCGTAGAAGAACCAATAAGAAGCAGCAAAGTTCAATAGAGAAGATAGCAGTCATTCAAGATTTCCATCGAGAGCTGAGGAAAGCAGTCCAGTCCAAAAGACGACGCAGGCCTACTTTTGATAAGAAGTGGGGAAGATGGTTGCCGACTAATCGATGGAATGTAGACCAAGTACCACTGCCATTCATTAATGAACAAGCAACAACATATGCTGATAAAGGCTCAAAAGCTGTTTGGGTTGCACAGCCTAGCAGTGGGTTAGATAAAAGGCAAGCAACGCTTCAGCTGATGATTTGTGCAGAAGGTGAACAAACAGTTAAGCCAACTGTTGTTTTCAGAGGAGCTGGAAAAGTGTCACTCGCAGAAATTGAAGAACATGACAAGCGTGTCCATGTGCTGTTCCAAAAAAATGCATGGATGGACGAAGCAACAAATATGAAATGGGCCAATGAAGTTCTCATACCTGGAATATCAGATAAGAGAAATGAGAATATTCTTTTCGCAGACAATGTTTCATTTCAATTACTGGAAGGATTTCATCAAGTTTGCAGAAAGAAAGCTAATATGATTGTTTATATGCTTCCTCCAAACCAAACCGATAAAGTGCAGCCAATTGATCAAGGAGAGGGGTATCTTATGAAGAAGAAGATTGGAGAGTGTCTTGATAGTTGGCTTGAAGATGAAAAGAACTTAGAGGAATGGAACTCAACTATTTCTGCAAAAAAGAGAAGGATTTTGTTGACAAAATGGGTAGGCGAAGCATGGCAGGATCTCAATGAAAACTATGGATCTACCAGGAGAAAATTTTTCTTGAAAACTGGCTGCCTCATTACAGCTGATGGTACTGATGATAATAAAATAATGCCACAAGGCATAGAAAACTACCATTTTTGATAGAAGTACTATGTAGAACTGTAAAGATCTGTTTTTGTTGTTTTTTAAGATATTTTAAGAATTTAGTTCCATTTCTATTTTATCAACTTAAATACAAGAAACTTTATTTTGAGTGTGAGTCTCAAGAGTTTCTTATAAGTACGGGGACAAATCATTTTTCAGTAGCCTAAAAGTTTCTTTTAGGTGGTTCTTAAATGCGGGGCCTTACTGTATTCTTGTGGCTACTTGTTGGCAAGCTGGATTTTATGGCAACCTTCGTGCTCATAATTTCAATCTTTGCGAAAGTTTGTCATCCATCATGTTACTCCAGCAACAATTCTCACAAATATCAATATTTATGGATGATCTAGCAAGCGGATGTCAACGGTAAAGTTGTTCAGCATAACAAGGATTGGAGATTTCAAATTGAAGTTTACCTTCACAACCTCTCGTTTGCGAACTTTCCTCTTCTTTCTTGGTTTCTTAAATTGAACCTTTTATTGAAAGAAAGATCCACGTTAAAAAGCCATCTCCGATGGGAAAAAGTAAAGCCACATACTCAGTTTTCAATAAAGAAAATATTTCCTTTATGATTTTGATAGGATATAGTACAAGTGCCCCAACTGAAATCCAGTTTCAGGCAGCAAAAATTGATCTCCAAGGGGACACTCGAATTTGAACCAGATATAACTTGTCATTAACAATTTTGTTGCCAATGACGTTACTAAATTCGACAAATGGCGCCCTGAATAAGATTGTGTTTACACGATACCGGCGCAATTTGAAAACGCTGAAATCTGTGACGTATAGGCCTTTTTGCCGGCAGATTTTGAAAGCCGTAGATTTTGAGAACGAAACTCTTACCGGCAGAATTTGAAAGACGGCATCATCTGAACACTCGAAAAGGGGATATGTTTCGACGCTTTCAAAACGAGGCCGATCGATTCAAAAGGCGTAGGTACATTTTTCTGCATCAGATTCTAAGGGAGGTTGCCACGAGTTTGTTACCGTTAAATTTCGTACCGTTTTCAAATCGTGCCGGTATTGCGTGAATGCAGTCTAAAGTAATGCCCGGATTATCCTTTTCTTGTAAATACCTGGAAATTATCGTAGTTGCACTAAATGTTTCAGGAAAGACTGCGCTTTCCTCCAGAAATCTTCCTCTTTTAATACTCTTTGAATCATTGATTGAAAACAAACACTGATAAAAAGTTCAAATTAATGGAAAATTCCATGCTTACCATTTCTTCTTGCGTGTAATAATCTTTTGCAATCTGAGGGGCAGATACTGCCAGTGTCACCTGCAAAATCAAGCAACTTCGTAAGCAAATAGTTAATCAGTTGATTAGTTGATTAATTAATTTAATTAATTAATTGATTGGTGAATTGACTACTTGATGGGTTGATTAGTTGAATAAAACTTCTTTGAATGAAGGGAATCAAAACGAACCTACACGAACCTTTGGTAAAATAAGAAGCAACTAACTTACTTGTTGAGCTTGCAGATTTTTTCGTATCTAAAATAAAACAACACCAACGTTAGAACCTCATTTTGATAGGCGAAACATTTGTCTTCTGCAGTAAACTTTAGTGAGCGGCCTAAATAATTAGTTTAGGAGTCCCGAGCAGGAAAGAGTTGAGGGCAGTTTCAAGATACGTGAACCCCTACATTGACAGATCTCTCCTTAAAATGATGCTGAATAGACTTAGACTATTGCAGACAAGGCAATTCTACGAAGGGGGATGACATCAAAATAAATAAAGAAAGAACTGCAGTAAATGTTTTAGATAACAAAGTTGAAGAGGATGGCTCTCAAAAAAGGCCGCTTGTTTTTGTTTTTTCTCAGTTCAGCAGAATTTGAAACGACAAAGAGAAAATTCATAGCTTTCATCAATACACGTAGATCACATAACAGCACATTCAGATGAAATCAAATTGATTTCGAAATTCAAAAAATAGAGAACAAACTTCCCAAGAGAACTATTCTTTGTTCTTGGATTGAGATGTCTACATACCAATGAAATCAAATTGAGTCCTCAAGGTAGATGATTTCGTAAAGGTATTGATTTTATGAAAAAGCAAAATCAAAAATCAAAAGTAAGACTTTCAAAGTAAGCCTGAAGGAAATTTCTTATTGATAGAACGGGTATCAAACATTCTAAAGGGTATTTTTATCATTTACCTATGCAATTCATTTGTATCAGTAACAATTTTCGCATCAGGTCACCTTAAAGATAGACTATAGCTTGACTGCTTATATTCGATCGAATTTGTCAGCGTTTCTTTGTACCGACTTCATCAGAGCGGCATTGCAAGAGAAACAACAAAGTTTGCTTCCAATGAGGCAATGGGGGCAAGAAAGTATTTTGGAGGACTTCAAGTCCTTTGCAAGGCGCAAGCACTTTTCTTTGGAATTTGTAAACGGAGTAGCAGCTGGTGGCCTAACAGGTTATGCGACAAAACAGAGGGGCTGCTAGATACAGAATGCGCAACTTCAGTTAACAGTAATCATAATATCAAGGACCAAGCAATAAATATACCCTTTCAAGTTCGTATTCATCATCTACGTCACCATGTCCAGAAGCATCTACGAAATAACAAAACAAATTGACAATGAAAGCATGGCTGTTGAATTCAGTTTCTAAACAAAACACGATGATTTTTGTCTTGCTGTTCAAAAGCTGCATTCCTTAAACCAGCTGCATTCCAAAGCTGCATTCCTTTAAAGCTGTTCAAAAGCTGCATTCCATTCCTTAAACCAGAGACGTAGGAACCGGGGGGGGGCATTAGGGGCACGTGCCCCCCCCAAGATTTTGAAATAAACAAAGAAGTGCCCTTTTTGTTTTCAGGAAATGCCCCTTTAGCTTAACGGAAAAAGTGCCCTCGAAGTGTCGTGCCCCTCCAAGTTTGAGATGCTTCCTACGTCCCTGCCTTAAACCAGAGGCGTCTGGTGGATTTTGTTACATTGGTTGCCCCATTAGATAAATTTACGAAGAGAATGATGCTTTAAAAATAGACCTTAATCATAAAATGAAGCTATGTAAAGACATGCTGTCGTGTACATTTCCACAGAACATTGCAAACGAGCGAATTCGACGGTGCATTCCTATTTTCGGTAGGTATAATGACGATTGCTTCCGGACAACTGTCAATGCAAGATAACATGTGAACGGGTAGTCGAGTGACAAATTGACTCAACTTTAGTTGAGCATAGAGTTCAGGCCTAAAATCTTGATCGATTTGTGTTACAATAGACAGCTAGGGAATATAGCTGTGGAAATATAGCTTTGGAGCTAAATTGTTGGCAAATTAGCACATTGATTTTAGGTCTGTTTTCAGGGATACACTGTTGAGGGCAAACATTCTTATAAAATAAATTGTACTATGAAGACGATACGACTGCTCTTGACGGACTGAATGTTTGTATCTAAGTTGATATACTACCTACACAAATATCAATAGTTTATAGGAACATAATAAAAAATTCCTGTATGTATCTAAGTTGATATGCTACCTACTACTTACAGAAATATCATCAGTTTGTGGGAATCTAGCAAAAATTTGTCTTGAAGGGCACTTTCGCCAAACTGTAAACAGATCTGATAACACCACACGTGTCCAATTGTTCTCCATTGTTTTCTGCAGTTTGTTTGGGGGCTTCACCCAAGCCACCAAAAAATGCTCATTAAAAATCTATTTATAACAAAGCAATCGTAAAGAATATGTATGAATGTTTGGTTTTTTCTTCTGTGAAGTACAAAAACTTTATCTTTAAATGACGCTTTCATTTTTGAAAAAATAGGTAAAAGTCTGTTATATAGCCTGCGTGCAGCCTCAACTCCTCCTCAAAGGAAAAGTTTTCCTCTGAGAAAGAGTTGAGGCTGCGCGCAGGCTAGTGTGATATTTCCCATCAAAAAACTGCAAAATCACCGTTTCGACCGAAATTTGCAGAAGGAGCCCCTTTAAAAATTTGCTGATTAGCCCGTTAAATTCATTGATTCCCTACAAAAAACCATCCCTTGTAGACACTGTAGTTTTGCAAAGAAGTGGCCTTTCCCCTTAGTATGAGCTATATCTATACTTACCAATTCGCACGAAATTTTCTCTTTTACCATCAATTTCATCGTCGTACTTTTCCAAGATACCTTTTACTTTAAACTAAAATCAGAATCCAAAATTGCAAAACATAAAGGAAACGGCCAATAGGTTTGAATTTAAAATGAACACATTGGTAATTAGACATAGGAGCTTAAAATAGAGCACCTTCTGTATTTTGAAGCTAGGCTTTTGATGGGTTACTATACCTAGATCATATAAAATGCATGTTTTTCACAAAAAAGGAGTAAAACAGAAAGGTAAGAGATTCCCCTTTTGTTGCCTTACTGTCGAAGACTAAATTACACATGCATGTACTCCTCCGTTGCCTCTATGTGGTCATTGAATTTCAACCCATTTTCCCACCATATTTCAACTTGAGACCGCTGGTGCAGCAAACACCCTAGATTTCAGTTTGATGCGCTCGTTGAAAAGGTTACACCAACAAGTGACCTTTCTACGCCACGTCGCATTGCAAGCATAAATCAAATTCTAGCAACACTGTAAGACAAGAAATCGTGTAAAATTTGCAGCATACCATTCCAGTTTCTTCATCAACTTCATCATATGGTTTGTAATCCGGTCTTTTCTTTCTATTCTCGATATTTCTAATAGCCTACAACATAAATGGAGCGTGTTCAAAGTTTTAGCATGTCCCTTGAAAACCATCAATTGTTATTACTATCATTATTATCAATAAATTTGAAGTAGGCATATATACAATAGCTATAAAATAAAAGCTAATTCAAGCCTACTATCTAGGAAAGTAAAATTTGCGAAAAAAAGAAATAGAATACAGAATGGTTAGCTAAAATGACATAAATTTACAGATTTTCTTCATTTAAAATATTTTTGCGTGGCATTTACAGAGCAGCACATTTATATCAGCTCAAAAACCCAACCTGCGCTACGAAAAGTCTACATAATGTTCAATTACATTCTTCTCCTTTCCAGATTTTGACTTTCCTTTTAAAGCTGGAGAGGGTATCTGACTGCTTTATATCATTGGGAAGTGCCTGCCATAATCTACACCCACGAAACGATATCGTCTCCAAGCCATTGCACGTTGTGCGCGCTTGTGGCAATAGTAGATTATGGCAGCTTCTTAACCCATAAAGACTGTGTTTTCAACAAAGATCTCCTTCATGAAACTAGGATTAAGCTACCGTTTTGTTTTATAGATCTCAGTCATCAGCAACTGTAAATTTCTTCTGTGGACTTCATATCAATATTTTTCTGAATGAGAAGTGACAAAATATGCACTCTAGGCTCAATGAAATCCTCATCGATTTGGCCTTGTGCCTACATCGTTCATTCTACAAGGTACGACATTCCCATATTTACGTTAAAACAGCAACAATTTTCTAGAAAAAGGCAGACAATTTTCATTACCAGTCAGATCTCAAGTGAACTCTGTTGAAAAGTGTTCAGGAGGAGAAAACCACACAAATCGGGCTTTTGTAGTTCTGTATTATTCTGAGCCTTTTCTGAATGTAAGGTCCCACAAAATGCTGTATAGCTAAAAGACCAACGTAGTACAAAAGTTTATTGATTACCTTTCTTGTATCAACTAAATTTACATTTTCGAGAACATCATCTTCATTTTCAAGAATACCTGGAAATAAAAAACAAGTTCAGTAAGGTCAGCTTTGAGCGTCGACCTTTGCGAATGAATTCATAGAGCGTTTGCCTTAGATGAGAGTTGCAAAAAAAATAACAATGTTATTGAAAAGGCTGAAGCTATCTTCCATAACAACCTTTAAAGTTTGTGCCTTACCATTTTCCTCAATTAATTTTTTCAAGTACCATGGGGTGCACTGATTTGTAACTCGAAACATAATTCACATTGCAACAACAGCAGGGTGTTTCAAAGCAATCAAATACAGTATTTTTGTCATTTCTAGGTTGGGATGATAAAGTCCCTCTATTCTGAAGGAGCCTCCTTCAATCATCAAGGATGCCTTCGAGTAGACCCATTATCCAAAAGAAGAAATGCTCTATGAAACAATGAGCTACGGCCGCCCAATTAATTATTTCAATTCTCTATTCAAATAACGAGTGAACGCTTCTCAACAAAGGCATCAAAATGTAAACAAACATTGGGTCAGACATGCTGATAACAACATTTGTATGCGAAAATCCCCGTTTTATTAATCGAAAACAAAGGCCATTGTTATTTATCAGCATAATTTTCGTCCTTAGGTGAAAGACCTTTTCCAACCCTTCTCAAAGTCGGTTTGTATCCCCCAATCTTTGGAACAATTGAATATTTTAAAGCATAGACAAAATCTGCGATCGTAGACTGTTTTTTATTTCAAAATGTTTAAAGTAGCTTCAGGAAAATAATTCTAATATACATCATTTCCTAGGCTCTATATAATCCAATAAAAATTACAATGACATATTACTAGTTACACTACTTACAAAATTACTCTACTATACCACTAAAACGATACCAGAGGGAGCAAAAAGCTGTGTCTACCCTGCGGCCATAACATAAATTCAAAAACGACTAATGAATACGGAGCAAAAAAAAAAGAAAAACAGACAATACAATACACGTAACTACTCTGCAATAAAAATAAATCCCCCTTGTAGGTTACAGCAGCTAATTATTAGTAGCAGCATTTTATTCAAACGTTGTGCTGCAAATATGCATTTCAATGTTGCCTTAAGAATTTCTGTATTAGAATCAACAAACAACAAAATGTAAACAACTGATACACACCACTGTCTTTTAACGTCACAATCACAGATGAACCATCCTCAAATTCGCTTGCACCATGCTCGATTCTTAACCCAGCTAGGTCCCTTGAGCCATAGCGCTGAAATAAAACAATTAACTTTATAATGCAACTAACCACATAACTTTCTCTCATAAAAATAACTCAGTATTAGTATGATCAAAAATAACTCAGTACAACTCAGTGTTACCCTGTTGTTGCCACGTTTACCCCAGTACAATTTAGGTTTATAGGAAGGCCCCTTATTATATAAGGTTAGTTCTGGTGAAGCGAAACCGATGCAACCGTCTATATTCTTGAAAATCAGTATTAGGAGAATCACTTAAGAGAGAAGAGAAGTGGTCGAGAAAATGTTTTACGTCCTTTGGAGCGAACATTTCAAGGTAAAAAGCCCCATGGTAGAATTTTCTGAAAATAAATTCATTTGACTACATCAAAGTATACATCACGGAAATTATGGAGAGTCTATTTTGTTACAAAGAAACAATACAAGGAAGTATTGAATAGTTTACTTTTTACAACTTTGAGCATAATTTTTTGGAGGGCAAGAACGACGACAAAAAGAATCATATTTGCCATATCTTCTTCAGCATATCTTTTTGATTAATCCATTTGCAAAGATGACAGTTTGACAGTCCAAGAGTGTAATTAAAACCAAGTGACGCAAAACAAGTAGCTAAGCAATGATTACATTAGAACGCTTCGGATCCATTCCAAGATCCATCATCAGCGTGTGAAAGTGGGCGCAAATCGTCATTAAATAGCGCAGTAACACAGGGTACCAAAAAGGCAAAAATGTGCGAAAAACATTATCAATAATTATCATTACTGCTAAACTGACTTGTCAAAGGTCGAAAATTTTGCTCATTCACGTCCGGTAAAATTCATAAAAGGAAGAAAATTTTCCTGTGGCCTAACAACCTTCGGAAAATTTCTTGGAAGCGGTGCTCCCACACCTTTTCGACTTACGTGGAGAGCGCTCAAGTTTTTAAGATACAGGGCGAACCAGAACCTTAAAAACAGTGCGAAGATTATGATGCACAATGATGCACAAAGTTCTATAATTCAAATCATTACAATATCTTCGAGTGACACAGAACTTTGAAATAGCGTTAAATATGTGCATTTGAGAACTACTTCATTTGACACCAGCCAGAGCTAAAGCGAGGCTAAAGCGAGGCTAAAACGAGAGAAAAAAGCAAAAACTTTGAATTTGTCAATGGGAGAAAGGCACAAGCTTTGAGTTGTGCTATTGAAACGAACAAGGCAAAACATGCAACATGCAATGCACCTCTGTAACGGATACCACCTAATGACTTTTCTGTAGCTAACATCAGATGACAGAATTTGGTAAATCACAAAACTTAATCAAATGAATTTTATAGATACAATTTTTTCAAGATAACAAGCCTGCACTTAAGTTTTCCTTGCAAAACCATCAAAGTTTCCAACTGTCGATCCAAACACTCACCGCCTCTTTTTTAACCTTTTTCCTTCCAATATCTCCCATAGCTTCCTGTATCACACCACTCACACCAAATTCACTGTCCATTTCCTCCAAAAGCTTTGCCTGAAGAAGAAGAAAATACAGACCAATTTTTGTAAAAAACAGATACCAGACAAAGTTAACAAAAACGGAGGGATGGAGATGGTGCCTTAAGCCATCAATGTGATCCTTTTATCGTTGATACTAGTTTTATCACGAGTTGTAGTCGTTGCTGAAAACGTATGATCAACGAAAACGATATTGGAAGCCTCAAGAGATCGAAGTAAAGAGAGACAGAAACTTATTTGAATTATCGAGTTCTTTACTTATCCGTAGCTTAACTTGTACTTAAACCAAGCAAGGGCTGAAGGAATATCAAATTAGTTGAGATATCCAGCAGTTTGCAACAACTAAGTACGAGTTATCCTGTTTCTGTTGTATGTTGGTATCTCTCTGATATTGTTAGCAACCTGAAATCAGCCATATGGTTAAAAGTGTGAAAAGCATGCAGGAACAAATTATGCGTTTGGTTCACCTTATGACCTCGAGTCCCTTGTTTCCTGTGCCCTTTGATTTGATGTCACTTCGGTGAACAGAGACTCAAAATATTACTCTGAAACCTGACCATGTTTAGGCCCTCCACAGACTGTTTTCAGGCGGACCAATTAGGTTGCGGGATTTGGTAAAGAACAATGATTTTAAAACTTTCGATTGAAGCAATTGATTAGATTTGAACCAGGGAGATATAGACAAACATAGACAAGTGATTTGAACAAAGTTGTTGCGGCAGGTAGTTGAAGATTTCTCTGGTATGTTTTGGCCTTACAAACATGCAAATTGTAGCGTTAAAAGACTTTTTTTCCACTCACCACGTAAAGTAAACGTTCGTCTTCGGATTCAGAACAGGTTTCGCTGATTAACTGTTTGCTTAATGTGGTGTTTATTGCATTTCATTTCTGAGGAGTAGCCCTTAAACAGGGCCGAAGCAGTTGTTCGATCATGATTCGATTGATCAAATGCAAAAAATAGGGTCAGCTTTTGACAGTTCCATTATGATTCCCTGTTGACTACGGTTTACCGCAGGGATACAAGGGACCCATTCCCATAGTAATCAGTCTAGGTTCCCCACATGCATGCTTATTGTCTTTGGAACCACTTGACATGAAGGATGCAACAAAAACTATTCTCCCTTGACAGAAAATATCTAAATAATACTATGTTACCCTTTTCTCTGCCATCCTTTTCTCTTCTTCGCCCTTTCGCATTTTGGCAACCCATGCAGCTGCACTTTCAGCAGCAGGGTCATCATCATACTCATCATTGCCAAGAGCCCTTACTTTCCTGTTGGCAGAGAAGTACATATACGACGTCAAACTGACATTCAAAAAGATGATCATTCAAAGTGATAAAATGACAAGGTAGCATCTGAAGATGATAAAGAAGAGCAAAATATGCTTCAAAAGACGATAACACTCAGCCCTGAACCTAGACTTACGACATAGTCCCAGTTATCACAACAACAACAAAAACAACAACAACAACAACAACACTTTTACACACTTTCTTACATTTTTTAATAGAAATAGATTTTTTCCTCAAACTGGGACTTATGGACTTTCACAAAAATAATTGAGACGGTCAGGCACCAGAACACTTTTCAGCCAGTTAACCAACGACAACTTTGCTCAAATTGACCTACCAGTGAACTCTGTTTATTCACTGGCAAGCTTTTATTTGGCTCTTGGCCATGCTTTCTCATTATTTTAATTCATCGTTAGCTGATTTTGTTGTGTAACGGTTTCAAAACAAAGTGATTTATTTTGCGAGTTTGCAAATTGAAGTTTGCTGTTTTCAACCGTTGTTATTCAAATGAACGAAAAGTCAGCTAAAAATGTAGGATAACGAGAAACAAAGCAAAAAAGACCAATAACACTTGTCTGTGTGTAAACTAAACTATTCCTAACACACTTTGCGTCGAGTGGTACAAAGAAGGGCTTCGTACCATGTCCGCACGGGTAGACACAGCCGCTGACTTGACGATTTTTGCCGATACGTATAGAATTTCTTTAAGTGTAAATCGGTCTTAAAGACAGTCTGTCCCCTAAAATTCACTTTTAATGGAGCTAAATTCATGCCTCACTGAGTCTTATGGCCTTGATTTGTTTAGATAAAGCAAATTAGCACACCCTTGTGGAACATGAAATGGGACCTCTTTAGGGGCTCTTTGTCATCTTATTTCAATTCATCAAGGGAACAGACTGCCTTAACGCTGGTCTTTGTGATCATCAGATGTTAATTTCATTGAAAGATAATTTGGCAGGCACTGCAAAATACAAGCTAGGACTTATCGCGTAATATAGCTATTTGTTGGCACAAACACTACTTACTGTAACTTCTTGTGAATTCTTCTCTTTTCTCTTAATTCTTCCATCTTTTGTTTCAGCTAAAGTTAAATTAATTAAACCATGTGAATTAACTAACTGGCCTAAAGTAGATCAGTAAAGACTGTACATTGTGATTCAATGAAATGGGTTTGAAAGCTGAAAAATGAGGCAACTTACACCATTCAGATTTAGAAGCGGAACTGGGATTAAGGAGGCACCATAGTCAGATAGCTGTCTCCCTAGTACTATCAATTAATTTGGACATAACAGTCTTGCAAATCCATAGAATGTTATGTTCACAAAGTTATGAGTTGTTGAAATTCGTACAAAAGCTGTAATCCAGAGGCTATTTGATTATAGTCATTGTGTTAGCATTAGTAATACAGTAAATCCCCGCATATAAGAAGCTACTTTTTGAGAACCACGCTGAAATAGGTTCTTATTTTAAAGGTACAAAGTCGAATTTCAAGGTATGCAGGTTCTTATTTGAAGGGTGCCTTGTATAGGCCCTTTTAGAGTCTGCATGAAAGATGTTTAGACATGTAATTTATTTTGGTAGAGTTGTTATGGACCTAATAACTAAACCTAAGCTTACAAACAGCAGGGGAGGAGATTCAAACTTTAACAGCCAACTGGGACAAAAATCAGCTTAATAACGACGATCAAGGATCAACTTTACTACCCCTGCAATACGAACATATTTTTCATCAAACTGAAACAGGTTCTTAATTACAAGGTGCATAAGTTAGGGAAAACAGCCTCTAGGTTCTTAATTTTGTAGGTTCTTATATGCGGGGATTTACTGTAGTGAAAGTAGCATGGTAATATTCTTTGCTCTGTTTCTCGTTATTTCAGAGCAAATAAAATGGAATTGGGAAAGACTTACAGTAAAATGAATTCTTCAAAATCAATTAAAGCATATGAATGCTTTGAGGCATTCTGTTGAGCAACATTTGAAAATGACTCTGTTTCCAATTGATTAAGTTTTTGATTCAATTTTTTCTGTATGTTTGCATTCATCAGCGAATTTTGACAATGGTTACGACAGGAATTAAATTACTTTGAAGTCCTTCTTGGCTTGCTGTGATATTAATGAGAGGTATGATACTGGAAACTATTTTTTTACCTCAATTCTTGATCTGTGTGCATATCAGATCATTTAGAGGTCTAGGGTTTCAGCTGTGGCACAAGCTTGATCTTTAAAAGCTCATAACATGGTGAATTTTTAATGGATGTGCAAGATACAAATTTGAGGTCATAGATACAAGGTTATCTTACAAAGGAGCATGTTCCTTTTGTCACTATTTTAGTTTCTAATCAAATGTAGAACAATTTCTGCTGTCAAACAAACTTGATCTTTAATAGCTCATAATTCAGTGAATTTCTAGTGGATTTGCACGAGATAAGTTGCAGGTAGAATAGAGACACAGTTTTATTACCAAGGAGACTATTGATTTGAGCATTACTTTTCAACATTTAATCAAGAAAGGAACAATTTTTGGACACCCTTCACAATACCTAAAAATCACAATTTGTTTTTGCATCACATTTTCAACAAGTTTTGTGGCATATACAGGCATATAAATGCTGCTACAGTATGTAGCACACCAAATGACAATGAAATTGTTGGATCCATCTGTCTATTAGCAAATGCAATTTCAATTCAAGTTAGAGAATCAATTTCAGGCTAAAGTCAATTTCCTATAGACTGTCAAAAATATTTCAAGAAAGTATTAACCATGCATAATTTAGTAATAACTAAACTTACTGATTCTGATTTCTTCACACTTGATATATTCTGTGCTGGTGTGTGGACATCAGGTCTATCAGAATATGATACCTCTTCTTTTTCTGATAAAGCAAGTAAAATTTATCAAGCTTTCTGCACATTCGCAAAGCAATGGTGGATGAGTAAATAAACACATTAGTTCCAAAGGCAATATTATTGTAATTAGCACATCAATCCAATCAGCCAATGCTTTGTTGAATAGACAGTACTTTAAAATACATTTAAGAGTTCATATTGTCTAAGTTGCTGGTGATACTTTGACAAGCCACTTTTTCACTAAATTCAACAAATGCAGACATAGCCATTTAAGGAATGCTTGAGGGAAGATGTGGATTGCTATCCTGAACTGGTAGGGATATAACAACTTATCACTTAAACTTTTCCTTAATCTTGTTTTCTATTCACATTCACACAAAATTTTGCTTAAATCTTTGCAAGTCCACATTATCGTTTTGAGTGTTGAAAGTTTAGATCTGCAGCAGTAACAAATGTATGTGATGACGATTATCATCATCATAATGTTGATGGTGATGATGATGAAGAATAGCTTGCTTCAAAACTGCAAGAGAATTTGCAGTACTATCCCTGCTAAAAAAATTATCACCATGTCGGAGAAAAGGTAAGTGAATAAGTTAACAGATATCAAACAAATATCATTCATTGATACCTTTTTTTTCTCCATCAGCTTGAAGTGGCTTCAGACCTAATTTTGCTCTCAGTTTACTAAAATGAAGCAAAAGAGAGTTTAACCAGCTTTCTATTCAGTAAGGTGTATATACATGATCAATAGAGTACAGTATGTATATAACTCACTGAACCCTCGCACAAATGTGTTTATGATAACATAGTCATAATGATAATGATAAAAATAGAGTTACAGTACAACAGGCCTTGTGCACATTAACATGGCTTTCCTGCCTAAGAATTCTTGTTCAGAAAAATGTACAGTATTTCATATGGCTCGAGAATTCATATCATAATGCAAAGAATCCTTGTCAAGTAATGTGAACACGGTCTGTACAATAATGATTAATGTATCATAAGAAATTTAATAAAATTGAAATATTTTATGAAATTTATCTTACTTTGTTTCTTCAATACTCAATGATGCACCACTTCCTTGTTTTGGTTTGCTGCTCTCTGTATAAAAATTAATAAAAGGTATCTGTAACAAACTCAAAATGTAGAAATCGAAGAAAGCTAAAGGTCCTCTGCTGACAGTCTTGAATAGTTCAAAATTATCATCTTTCACACCACGAAAACTGTTTGGTTTGAAGGAAGGGGCCAAATAACAGGGCAGGAAAAATGGTTTGTCTTACTGGCAATACAAATTGAAAATGAAATTTCCTGCAAAACCTAGCCTAAATTTCTTCAAAGTCAAAGATATAAGGTATTTATAGGATACTTATACAGCAGCACATGTTTCTTCGAGCATTCCTACTGTATATTCTATCCAAAATGAACTTGCATACCAACAAAGAGATAATTTTCTGTGTACCAGGTGAGCGAGAAAAAAGTTCCCATTTCCAACAGGCCAGGATAAATCATACTATACATTGGACCAAATTAGAAAACATTTGACTTAATCTTTTGTCAGTATGCTACAGTGTATTATTCTTTGGTTATTTTTTCCAATTTTTCCAATGCCTACTTATTGATATATTTACAATTCCTTCAAATTTGGTTGCTGACAGACTGCCCCAAAAAAGATTGATAAACAGCAATCAAATTTTCTAAAGACTGAACTTGGCAGAATAAAGAGAATGCTCCTCAAAATTACTAGGGAATTTTGAAATGGAACATGTCGCATGAGCGGCCGTTTGATGATTGCACGAGTTTGGTATCACTTTTATCAACACAAAGACTTTCAGTCTTTTATCATTTCTTTGAAATGATACTTGCTGGCTACTGTAGTTTGTGCATCTAGGGAATAAAGAAAAAATTCAAACAGCCTGTGGATTACTGTAGGATGTTTTGATGTAAAGACCTACTACTTTATTTGGCGCCTTCTTAGGCATCATTTGGTTTGGAAGCAATAAAGACTTTCTTGTTCCACTTGGAAGCAAAAACTCCCCAGAAATGCATCTGAAACGAGTTTAAAAATCTGTCAGGGTCAAATGCAGTTTAGCAGACACAGCTTCCAAGGAAAACAGAGGTGGAATTGAATCATATTGTTAGAACTGATTGCTGATTGACTTGTTAAACAAGAGCAATAAAAATCCTATCATATGATTGGATACTGCAAATGTTGTGATTTGAGTGATTTGCACTACGACACTATATACTACGACATTGTATAGGAGGGTGCCGAGGCTCCAGCCAATGGCTGGGGCTTGGCTGGAGCCGGGCCAGAGCCAAAGGCCAGAGCCTTGGCCCTTTTTGTATATTTTTCACCAGCTCCGGCCATTCAACAGACAAATTTAAAACTCTAAGATATCTTGTAATAACTGCTAAAACAAAATTTGGTGTTGATATCTAGTGTGGTTTATCATTAACAGGCTTTAGTCCCACGTAGACTTTTGTTTCCCATCATTAACATAGAAT
Source organism: Aurelia coerulea (assembly GCA_039566865.1). Lineage (NCBI taxonomy): Eukaryota > Metazoa > Cnidaria > Scyphozoa > Semaeostomeae > Ulmaridae > Aurelia > Aurelia coerulea. The sequence continues at coordinate 12,707,329 of CM076958.1, read as the reverse complement.
CCAGCCAATACCCTTTTACATATTTGTTTTCACCTGGGAGCTTTGGCACTCTCCTCATTGTAGTAAAAAGTATACTATGTTTGGACTTGACTGAACGGATACCCATCGAGTATTTGTTACTTGATCAGGTATCCGTTACCCGTTTGGTTCTCTGGGCCCGGGGACTGTGTGTGTGTTGCTAAGCGTGTATGTGTGTACCTCCTTCTGCAACATTTCTACTGGCTTCGATTCTCCTTTCTTTTTGCTGTACAGCCAATCGTTGTCTCTCAACTTCATCTTGGTAGTCTCTGTCTCTCCGCTTGTCATCTAAATCCCTCGAGTCATCCAGTCGCCTTGCTTCTCGCCTTCTATCCTCTTCGTAGTCATACCTCGAGTCATCTCTGCCACCGTCTCTCCGAAGTGGACTACGACTTCTGGGCCTACGTCGTTGATCATCGTACTTGTCAACTTGCTTGTCCCTGCTTCCCGATCTCGAACGCTCTTTCCGCTTTTTCCGGTGCTTTTCTTTGTGCTTCTTTGAGCTTCCCATACTTTTTAGAACGTCTAGGTTTGATTTAACAGCACCTCAACTGTTAATATATCGCTGTGAAAGAGAGCCCAGGTAATTTCATCAAAATAGAACACATTCGCACATTCCGTGATTTAGGCCCTATCAGTCTCGTCATGAAAACGAGTGAAATCGAAGTGAAAACATCCTTTGCGCGTGCGCACTACATACATCTAAAGCCTCTAATTTCAGGAGACTGGAGACTAGTAATCAAATCGCGCGGGAAATCTTTGCTGACTTCAGTTTCATCATGATTTAGACTTGCCCCAAGTCTATTTCGTCAACTGTAATAAGTCTACCTGAAAGTATATTACGCTTTTCACTTTTCCCTTCAATTTTTTTGACGAATTTTTTTTTGACGAAATAACCCTGGTTTCGCAAATCCTAGTTCAAATCTTTGTGCTAATTTCAGAAAAGTGGATTTATCTCCAAAACTACTAGAAAAATGTTCGATTTTTTTCGTTCCATCTTTAGCTAGGTTGTTGATACACAACTTTGCCAAGTCTGATTGAAAAAGCTAGGCTAGATTTCCTGCAATCGAATTTCATAATTCTGTTTACTTTTCGACAGAGAAATGGAGAAACCTTGGTCAACAGATTACCATGCTATGAAGCACGCTTGCTAAAGCTCAGACTTAAAATAACTTTCAGATATTTTTCCATTGGCAAACAAATGAACATCATCTTTTGGGAATACCATATGCAAGTCTCAAAAGACATCCTTAGTGCGCTTGTAAAAGTATCATTTGCATCTATATTGATTAAAAATTACTGATTTTTACCAGCAACTTCACGAAACTATGCTTTGGGTGTCTTTTGAGACTTTCGTACGCATTCACAAATTATCAATTACTTTTATTAGAGTCCACAATGAGCAATGAGCATAGATCTTAGATCAAGAACTAACGTTTTTGCGTTTTTGCAAAAACATTCTACGGGCGTTCAAATCGTTTTGCATGGGCTAAACTGTTGACCGACGCTTTTCCCCTTCGATGTCGAAAAGTAAACAGAAATGTAAAATTCGATTGCACGAAATCTAGCATAGGTCTTTCAATCAGACTTGGCAAAGTTGTAGATCAACTACCTAGCTAAAGATGGAATGAAAAAAAATCGAAACTTTTTCGAGTAGTTTTGTAGGTAAATCCACCTTTCTGAAATCAGCAAAAAGATTTGAGCAAGGATTTGCGAAGCCAGGGTTGACGGAAACATTGCGATTGAAGATTGATACATCTTTCGATTGCCCAGATATATTATACAGAACAATATCCTTTTTACCGTTTTTCCATAGGCCGAATAATATTGGAGAAATTAACTGTTTTCTGAGGAGAGTGGCTTTGGCGAAACGGCATCTTGCTGTGCACTAGAGCGGAAAGCAGAGTTACCTTAAGATGTTTTTGCTGTTAAACAGGCACCACAGCAAGTTATTTTGGCTACTGAGGATAGAACTTGGTTTCATTAAGGATACATACCAATACTAGGTGAGCTCTTGATAAAAATAAACATCAATCATCTTCAATTAAAGCTCATATTCAATCTTCGATAAGGGACAAATCACTACTAATGTGAGGTAGGGGGCTAGAAGATATTTTTATTAGGACCAAAAGATTTTCGAGGCCCCTCAGTTCCTTTAATGAGATTTCAAAGGTTCAGCAGTAATTCTGCATGCCCTTTCTTTGCTCTGTATGAAAAGCAATGACATGATTCTTTGCAAAAACCCACAGTTTTTAGGGGACAAATTGACAGGGGACGCAAACGAGAAGAAAGAACAACTTTTCATATCTATAATAAGCAAACGGTAGCTAGAGACTCGCCGGCCGTACTTGATAGAGGACGTTATAACTTTTGCATTGCTTATTGAATGATATTTGTAGTGAAATATTCACTCAAGTTTTTGGTGACCCCCTCTTTTTAAGACTTAAGTTTTAATAGCCCCTTTGGGAAACCCAGCGTTTTTGGTGGCCTCTCTAAATATCTCCCATCCCCTACCCAGGATCCATAAGGATTGGTCCATAAAAGCTTAGAGAGCAGAATATATGGAGATTCGAAGAGCACCAAATGGCTCTAAGCAGTTACTGCAACCATACATTCTCGTTGAAAAGAAACTTCGAGAAAAGAACATTAAGACATCACTTTGTGAATTCCTCACAGAATTGTCAAAAGAAAAACTGTAACTAATGAGTTCGATTGAAGTGAATTTCTTATTTCTCCTTTTGAAGTAAATTTCATTAACATCAATAAGGAGGGCAATTCTCCTTTCTTCGAGAAATTTGTAGCCAAACTTCTGACTCCTGAGGAAGTAACCAATGGGTCCCAAAAAGTTAGAAAATGAAAATCGTCAAAATTTGATTTTATTATAAAATTGGTCCAAGTTTTTCTGCTGAAGTCTGTCTTACCGATCCATATCTCGCAGTTCCTGAATCCACAATTCTGGCATTCTGCCAAGGCACAACAGAAAGTGAGAAAGAAATATTTTCCCATGAGTTGTTAGACACCGCAGTTGCACTTGAGCACTGCAGCTTGTAAGCTACTGCGGAGGAACTTTTATATACCGGGTGTCCCAATAAAAACGCAACAGATTTGACAAATTATAATGCAAAATTATTCATACTCATGATCCAACGATCATTTTTATTCAAAGCTGCCATAATTAGATTAAATTTTGATATATTTTTCAATATTTTTGGTGAGTTGATTGTAGAGTTAAAAATCAGCAAACTTCAAATTGCCCCCAGGTCAAAACCAGAGCTGCTGCATTAACAATGGTGAATCATAATGTCAAATTGTAAAACATGAATATCTCTGCAATTACAAGGCATTGCTGACAAACGCACGATTTCATTAAACATGGAACAGGCACTTTCATAAAGGTTTTTGTCAAAACACAGTCGCACTCTGAAGTGTATATGATGGTTGCTTACTTTTCCTTAAAGGGAATCGACATAGTTAAAAGCTGGCCGGGGCCAGGTCAAAAATATAATCCATTGTACTCGACCACTTTGACGCATCCGGTTTCATTGTTAGGTAAAGAAACAATGGGTTTGTGGGCGTTTCTTTTGCCTATTTATAGCTGCTAGCCATTATTAGATGTATACTTTCAATAATAAATGAAAACTGAAAGTTCTCTTGAGAATGGATAACTCATGAATCAGTAAGAAATCTCTTTGTTCAGTTTCTTAATGAAGTTGTGTACTTGTTCGTAATCATGCAAAGTTTCAGATATTGCCGTGCTTTTAATTTTACAGTATACTTTGCGTTGCACTAATGCTGGTAGCTCTGGTTTTGCCCTGACAGCAAATTTGAAGTTTGACGATTTTTAACTCTTCAATCAAGTCACCAAAAATTCTGCAAAACATATCAAAATTCAATCTAATTATTGCTGATTTAGATAGAAATAATCATGTTATTATTGATCTGAAAAAGCTTGCGTCAGAATTTTTTGAATCCGTTGCGTTTTTTTTTTGGGACACCCGGTAATCCGCGCTAAAGCATAACTGCGTTGTTTAACAACCCATGGAAGGACATTTCTTTCTCTATCTTTCCTTTGTTCCTTTGCAGAACGTTAGAATTTGCGATCCAGGAACCGAGGAGAAGAATCGGTCAGACAGAATACGAATGAAGAAAATGTCTATAGGTCCAGTTGTGTCATTGTTAAGGAAGCACCTCTGAACTCTTGTCCAGGAGTTACACGAAGAGAATATAATGCCATGTGATTTTTGGAATGCACCACATGGAAAAATTTTGGGTGTGTGACACAATCGATAGATTTTGGGATAAAGTTTGGGGTAGATCTGCAGTGACATGCACCCAACAACTATCTATTTGCATTACCCAACAGGTTACGACAGGTTACCCAACAGGTTACGACCAGGATATCTTTACCACGTAAGCTATTGTACACATAAATAGATCTCCCTTAAAATCCTAGGTGCGTTGTCTATTTTGGTGGCTTCCTTCCTCCTTTGCCACCACCAAAAGATTGCGCTCCTTGCTGAAATTGTTTCATCATATTTTGTAGTCCACCCATTCCACCTACGACAGAAAAATAAGACTTAAGACGGAGAACCAACATAAAGTTAACCAAAATACAGATCGCATCCTTACTGGGCTACTTCTTAGTTTATTTTCTCTGGCATTTAAAGTATCTTTTAGATGTAACTTATCAGTTGTGTTTGCTATCTACACGTCACCACACGCTGCACAGCTATTTGAATCGAATCTTTACTGGTTGGCAGAGCATGCAGAAATCATAAATGTCACGCTAATTAGCGAATGATACCTGCTGAAAATGAACCAGGCAACAAAAACGGGAGCTCGAAATGAACGTTTGAGTACCCCCACGAGAAGTGAAATGACTACTAAGTTATAGCAATGATAAGGAAACTTTTTGATAAATTAGTAGGAAGGGTATTTACATGCTTGGACAATCTCTCATTTAAGGCCGAAATTACATTCGTTTTCCGGTCAACTTTGACTTTTGTCAAAAAATCGAGAGAAATCGCTGTCAAAAAGATCCCACACAAATCTCAGTGCTTAGCACATTGCCCTAAGCAATAACACATTAGCTTCTATTTGAACAATTTGCAGTGACTTCTGACACAGAAGACATCAAGGTCTACACTTCTCCTCCATTAAAAATCACTCCATGGCCCGAAAAGGTAAAGCTTATATTTCTAAGCTGACTGATTCACTTAACCGATCACTCGAGCACCAATGTTTGTTTGTGATTTAAAGCGCAGCAAACTTAGATGAAAAATGAGCAACAAATTTCTGCAAATTTCCTCATTCCATACTTGCTCTGCACGTGCTATTTATCAATAACAGTACATAAACAGATTCATGCCTCCAATATATTAAATGATTCGAAATACCATTGAATAAATTTCACATATCGGATTTCACTCAATCAATTCACACGAACAAAAAGGATAAAGCATAATTTTTGGTGTTCGATGCACTAACGAACAGATTTGATACATCTGATTCCACACGATGAATCAAAATGAATAAAAATAATAAAACAATATTTTTGGTTGCGTCGTAGGTATACCATTTTTCTTAAAGAGAATCCACATGGTAAAATTGGTTATGTGCCACATTTATTTCTATTGGTCCAATGAGATGGCGTTTGAAAGCGAGGTCCAATCAGAAAGCGCATTATGTATTCTATATTTAACTCGCGTCTCTTATCAGTGTCAATTCTCTTTCATATTTCCTGAGAGACATGAAGACAAATGCTAACACTTACCCATTTGCTGTAAGACTCTTGGATCCATCATTCTTGCCATTTGTTGATTTAATTTTGCCATTTGCGAAGGATTGACGTTCTTTCCCATATCTCCCCCTTTGAATAATCCTTTAATACCACCCATTTTCTTTACCATTTGTGCAAATTTCTGATACTGAGACAACAGTTCCTGAACTTCTCTTGATGATACCCCCGCTCCTCTTGCAACCCTTGATACCCTTGTTGGGTGTTTTGTGAATAATTTTGAGCCATTTGGACTATCCAGTTCTACAAGAAAGATGAATAAAATGTAATTTAATAATAAGTACGAATTTGAGGAAAATCATGTTATAGGTCCAGACCAGATGACAATGCAGTTCCAAATTCGATGACAGATCATTTCAGTTGATTTAAAAATAAACAGTTGATATTTGACCAGGCAATGATAAATTGTGAATAAATAATAAGTGGGCAACCAACAAACGAAATCAACAAATTCAATTGACTAAATCATATTGTTATTTCAGGCTATCTCAAGATGACCGCGTCTCATCCACAGTTAAGGAACTGAAACACGGCTTAAAGCCAAAAGTATTCAAATACTACAAACTCAAATGCAATGTGTTATGTTTCATTGTCAAACCCGCACATGCCGAATCTATCCGTACCGAAAGAAACAATATGACTTGCGGGGAGTTTTCCGGACTTACCCCATACATTTTCATTTTAAAAGATTTCCATGCTATAGATGCCACATGGGATATAATGAAACACTTTTGCAGAATATTTAGAATCGTCATCAGTATCATTTATATATATTTTACAAAAGGCTAAATAAAAAAGCAGTAGGTCAAAAATAACTAAGGCCTGCTATTGAAAATTTATAATTTCCTACAAAAATCGATTAAAAACGCACAATGCATCTTTAGAAGATAAAAGTAATCAGACCCTCCAACGGAGACCCAGAACGGCGCACAGCCCCCCCCCCCCAACATGGAAAAGGATGGCAAAGGCACAATGTTTTTTTGCCTCGGAGAGCAACAACTATGATAGTGGCGGGAGGAAAGACGTAAAGCAAAAACTACATTCGATGGGGAAGAGGAATCCAAATTCGATAAGATGAACAGTTGTTACAAGGCGATGAAATGTTAATGATTGACCTCAATAAGTAACTAACAAAGCTAACGCTGCGTTTCATTCATGCTACAGAGCGCTTCTAAACGGGCTATTGCTGCAAACTCCTACACATTAACATCCTCTTTTGCTTAAATGTAATAACTGCATTCGTGATCGTCTTTTCCGTTTAGATTACTTATAATTGTACTTTATGTAAATGGCCACGAGGTTGATATGTATTTCCATACTCCTTGTGAAATCGTATTTGTAATTTTGTCATTGTAATTATCTTATAAGGATATATATAAACAAGGGCAATCGAGTTTTTTGGTTTCATTCTTGGCTGCATTTCTGAAGGAAAATAATTCACTTTCAGCTTACCTTCATCACTCATACTATCCATTATTGTCATCAACTTCTTAAGTCGCGCTACTGATTCCTGTTCACTTCCTTTTGAAATGAAATCAGCACTAAATCCAGGTATCATTCCCTTAAAAGAACATCTTCGATTATTATTATTATGTAATTTTTAATTCCTTTACCAAAAGTTACTTTCGATGAACAAAGATTTTAACACAATGCAATGCATTCTAAAAACTGGTTTTCATTTAGGCCCAGTTTACATGATACCATTTTCGTTTCATACCGGATTGGTTTCATGTCGGATTGGCCTCCTGTTTACACGAGAACGCACCAATTCGATATGCTTTATACGGTTATCGCGTTTTCAAACGAAAACGCTCTGAACGTGGTATGAAACGAATCCGATACCGAGTAAATGGTCGTATCTATTTTATTTTACCACTCACTGCGCATTGCACAGTGAGTGGTAAAACAACGTGAATCCTCCACAGCACAAGAAAAAGCGTGTCCGTGTACACAGAGCGTCAATCTGATATGAAATGAAAACGGTGTCGTGTAGAACCTAACTCCGATATGACATGAAAACGGTATCGTGCAAAACGGGGCCTTAATCGTTACAATCATTTGGATGAATGAATGAATGAATGAATGAATTAATGAATGAATTAATTAATTATTGAATGAATGATTGATTGATTGAATGAATGAATGAATAGATGGATGGAATGGATGGATGGATGGATGGATGGATGGATGGATGGATGGATGGATGGATGGATGGATGGATGGATGGATGGATGGATGGATGGATGGATGGATGGATGGATGGATGGATGGATGGATGGATGGATGGATGGATGGATGGATGGATGGATGAATTTGTTGGACAGGGCAGCTGGAGTATGAAAATAAAATAAAAACGTAATATACAAAACTACCGAAACAACGAAAAAACCAATGTCTAAGACCAAATGGATTAAAAGATAAAGACTCTAACTTACCATTATCTGACTGAATGGTCCCATTTTCATTATATTTTGAAACTGTTCATACATATCTCGAATGGTAAATACACCTTAAAGAAATAAAATGCATAATAAATATATATTCAAAATAAACAAAGTCGTACTGCAAATCAGATTTACAGCTTGATGCAGTGAGTATATATTGAAACAAAGGAAAATCTAGCATTTGCCTTCATACACAAGTTGCCCAAAGTTCTCTATAGTGCTTGAAATCTTGGTTCAGTGTTGCTTGCTATATAGGTCACGCATGATAAAGCGACCAAAGTCTGTTGACAAATATGAAGATATTCTCTTCATAAAACTAAATCATATCATCACTTGGTTTATTGGGTCTGATAGAAACATAAAAAGCTTTTTAGTTCAAAACCAAGAGTTTCTGGCCTAAGTAAGCAAGCATTAAGTACGCAATTCTTTGTAGTCCCTTGCAACAAGAAAGGCACGATCTCCATTGAGGATAAATCTTTCAAGTATGATAATCGTTGCTGCTACACGTGACAAATAAAGGAGCCATAATCATTTCCATATCACCTTGTTTTAATTTTCCAATAAGTTCTTCATTTTCATCCAGTTTCAGTTCATTTACTTTGTCTATCAATCCTTCGAGATCACCCATTCCTAGAAAATGAAATAGTAAACATAGGTCATCAAGATTAGGTTTACTAAAGGCCAATGATTTAGTAATTCAAAACATAGGGCTCAAATCTCTAAAAAGGTCGGTGTAAAATGATATTGCAGATTTCTTCGAATTAAATGGCTTGGAACGAATTTGGGGTTTTTGCTGTAAATCTGCCGTGGAAATTTATTGATATCTTGATTAGTTTCAAAATAGCGGCATTCATTAAATTGGAGGCTATGACGTCATCAAATTTCTTAGTCCTAAACCAGAAAAGCTACCGATTTCTGCTTCCTACCATATTGTAGACCTTCATAATAATAAACCATAGTTTTCTTGAATGTTAAATAAATTTTCCTCTATTGGTTTAGGATTTAGGATGATCTAATTTTTTTTCAAATTTTCCATGGATTTTTTCAAAAAGAAATGATTGCCGCCGTTTTGAAAAAAATCAAGATATGAAAAACTTTCCAAGGCAGATTTACAGCAAAGCACCGGGTGAGCCAGATAAAAGTTCCTTCTTTTGAAAATTAATAGCACCGAGAGTACTTGCTGGATTGGAGTGAATCAAATTCTGAGTGATAGCTGAGAGATTCAAGTATTTTCGTAAATTTTCTTGCGTTTCTATGAACACTTTAAAGTACAGGTGGATTCGACTTTGCGAAAATCCTTGGTTGCGAAATGCTTGAAAAAGGCGAAAAACACTTGATCAAATCACCAAGCAATTCCTCTCACAGAACAATGAAGAAAGTACACTTTTTCACGGGTGAGAGATATCGTATGCACATTTATTGCAATGGGATTAAAAACCTTCAGTATTTTTCTCAAATCTATTTCTTATCAGTCCTGAGGGAGATAAAACGCTGTTGCATATTGATCTATGTGAGGAGATTTTCTTACCATTTGATCACGCGTTTTAAGCCCTTTTCCAGGCATTCTTCAACCAAGAAATTTTCTTGAATCAAATTCACCTATTTTTGAGTGCTCATAAAAAGGCAAGAAAATTCACAAAAATAGTTTAGTCTTTCGGCTTTCAACTAGAATTTGAATGCTTCGAATCTGGCAAGTACTTTAGGTGTTATGAATTTTATTATTATTTAGTTATGGCTCACCCGGTAGCATAAGTTCCTTTGAAGCCATTCAATACAAATAAAAATTGTTATAGAATTTTACACCCATCTTTTTAAAGATATAAAAGATTTGAGCACTATGCTGTAATGCAATGATTTAGTATTTTTTTCACTGTGTAGTAAGTAGTAAACTGATATATTGTCTTCAGTACTAAAGCTTGGTTCACATTGGTGTAAAAACATGTTTGCATCGGGTTAACGTATTTTCTAAACTCTTTTTAAAGCACTGTTAGTGAGTTATTCTTGTCCAAATGGAATGCAAGCTTTTTGATTCCATCCAAATGTGTCAGGGCATTTTCAAAGGCGCTGAAAAAATTTCAACGGCCTCATTTGCAGCAGGAATAACATAGCATTAGAATTGGAAAGACCCATTTTCTACAATTTATTTCAACGCATCGTCCAAGAGTTAACGTTTCAAAATGAACTCAAAATTCATTCCACCCAAATACAGGTTTCTCCTCGCAGTTTACCACCAAAAACACTAATTTGTCCAATATGCAAGAAGTGCTTTACGCTTACCTAAAAGTTTACTAATAAAAGGCTGTGTTTTGAAAGATTCAAAATCGTCTATATGTTCACCAGTTCCAATGAAAATGATAGGACTCTTTGTTGCAGCGACCCTGGATGAGATATAACGAAAATTAATGTTTTTCGTGAATATGAAGCGAAGTCCTTAACACCAAATGAGAAAAGCAACATTCTCTCACAAAAATACTACTTTCCCCGAAATATACCCCTCTCCCTCATGCTAATGTTGCTTTAGACTTGTCTCAAGTCTATTTGGTTAAACAATTTCAGACAGACTTATTACAGTTGATGAAATAGACTTGGGGCAAATCTAATGTTGCTTGGACCTTGGACCGGCAATACTTCGACTCTGCTGGGGGACGGAAGGCAAAAAATCGATGCATTTTCAAGGGGCCCAACAATTTTGTAAAGGATCATAGGCGAAAACAAGAAATATTTGCTCTTATTGAAATGAACTGGAGTCGTCCCTTAGATAACTTTGCAGCCAATGCTAGGTTAACCAGCGTTGATAGTCAATCAATTATTTGATGTTGCACCTCAAAAAGGAACTCTAAATTTGTAAAATGTTCGATTTGTAATGATTTTCAAACCAGTCGTCCGTTGCAGTTCTAAATGTCAATCATTTTTCATGTAGTAGCCATATTTTACATTTAAGATACAGTTGCATCCCAAAGAAAGAGTCCAAAATTAAAGTTGTCCATCTTACGTAATTCATTAAAAAACCGAAACACAATTTTCTGTAATAATATTTAGTAATCAAGAATATGTTATCGTATGCCATGAGAGAGCAATCATAAACCAAAACAAATATGGGAAGTTGACTCAAGATGTTGGGACCTCACTGTAGCTACTGTCATTGTTGCACTTAGCTCAAACAAGTTTTAAAAAGAATTGTTGTAGGCATTTTGCAAATACATTTCCCTGGTTGGAGTCATTTATTCATTTTTTTTTCATTTCTTTTAAGGAGGGTTGCCCTTCAGCAGAAGCTGGTTTTCAAGGGGCCCTCCGATAAAAAGAATAATTACAATCTACAAAATATAAGTTAAAAAGTTATTAATCAAATTAAACTATAAAACCCTATTTACAATATTCAAAACCGAATGTACATTGATATTAAAAAATTTCTAAATAAAAAAGAAACCCCTGTTTTAAACAGTTTTCTTAAAACTATATAGAGAGGATGCCTGCTTTGACTCAGCTGAGAGGCTATTCTACAGTTTTGCACCTCTATACGAGAAACATCTCTGACCATTTGCTGACCTTTTCATCGGTAATCTCAAATCGTTCCCCGTATTACGTAGGCTATATGATGAGCATTGCGAATTGCGGGTGAAGAGGTCACAGAGGTATTGTGGAGCCAGCTCATTCAGGGACTTGAAGACCATTGTCTTAGATTCACCAGTAATCAGTTCGCCAACGGTCTTCCATCCCAGCCCTTCGATTAGAGGTCTGCTTGGGGCGTCAAAGCTGCTATTCGTAATAATCCAAGCGGGACGGTTTTGAAGTTTTTGCAAGTGACTAATTTCTGTCAAACCGGCGCAGCCCCAAACAGAACAACAGTATCGAAAATGCGGCTCAAAAATACCTCTGTAGAGCGTAGAGAGTCGCCAAAAATATGTTCAAGCCCGCTCGCACGCTGGTAAATGGCAAAATATTTGATTCCCATTCTGAGCTCATGGTAGTATTGAAGCGTTTTGAAATGGAAGAAAGAAGAAGGGATGATAAGGGTGACAAGAGTGAACAAACTTTTGAAAACAACACGGAAGTAGACAAATTGTATCACTACTTACGCACTAAGAGCTCCGCCCCCTCTTGCATGGCCATCCAATTTCGTAACAATGACAGAAGCAACGTCAACTTTATCTTTGAATGCACGTGCCTTGGTAAGAGATGGATGCTTGAAAATACTTTCTCCGGGAGGGAAGATGGGTATCATAGTATGTTGATTATTATTGTTGTTATTATTTATTTATTTAAAGTTGGCTTGCCTAACTGAATAGCTAAATACTAATTAAGGCCAACTAAAACTAAAAAGAAATTATAATTTACAGCGAAAAAAATACCTGGAAAACTACAAATGAAAAGTAAATTAATCGAAAATCTTAAAGCTTTTATAAAAACTTTACACAATCTGCAAGTGCATGAATCACAGTTCCACTGCTCTTTCTCTTTTAAATTTCTTGAATTATTTTACAGTCTTTCAAAGAGTTTGGGAGTGAAGACCATAAAAGGCAACCTCTACCTCTATACTGAATATTTTCTGTACCATTTATCGCTGTCCTTACTTTCGGCAGCTGCAAATGATTTATATTCCGCAGACTACAATAGCTGTCTTTTTCTGCAAAAATATCTTTCATAAAAGTTTCGTTAAGATCGTTCTTTGCTTTGAAAATTTCTATCATAAGCAACTGCAGATTGCGCTTAGGGGTGGTTATTGAACCATTTACCCTGGTATGGGAACGTGCTATTTTTAGAGGTACTTTTTTGAAAAACTTGCAGAACTATTGGTATCATTTTCAGAGAGTTTGCAGGATTATAGGTGCTGTTTTGGAGAAATGTTGGCAAAATGAAACACAGGAATTGCTTTATAATTTGCGCAATTATGGCTTAGATTATGGCATAACAATTTTACACGAACTCTATGTAAATCTCCAGGCTAAAGTGTAATTGAAACACACAAAATTCGCAAATAAATGCTGTTCGTGATTACCTGTGCCTCACAAGCTTGACCAATGGAAGCATCCATCACAAAAATGATATTATCTGGACTCTACAAGAACAGAATGAAAATGGAATAAAGACATTTTATAAAGAGAACAACCGAAGCATAAAATAAAAGATAAAACTTTTAAAAATATTTTGTTTGGTGGTCGCAGTGAGTTTTAGAATTATTCGTCTCCCATCACATTCAAATTCTCGCTGATTATTGCATTCTAAAACAATGTGACCAAATCAATTACCAGGCAAGGTCCTTTTCAATAAACTATTCTGTGTACAACAAGTTTCTCTGATGAAATGATGAAATGACACGGCCGAGCAAAATTAACCACGGCAACATATTGAACATTTGGAACATTTCAGGCTTTTTAGCAAATATCAAATTGATCTTGAAATCATTGCGGATCGAAAATTTCGAAGAAATCTTACAGGACTTAAAGTGAATCGACATAGTTAAAAGCTGGCCCGGGCCAAGTTAAAAATATAATCTATTGTATTCAACAACTTTGACGCCTACGGTTTCATTGTGTGGCGAATGAAACAATGGGTTTTTGGGCATTTCTTGAGCCTATTAATAGCAGCTTGTCGATATAGCTATGTCTATTCCCTTTAATCTCAAACATTGTCCTCAAAAAGAAAAAAAAACTGAGATTTTGAAAAAAGTAGACAATCCGTTGCAGTAGAATTTTCAATCATGCTTCACTGAAAACTACTTGACAGTTCATGAAAATTAAATCCTAATTCTGATTTGAATCGAGGGGACGATCGTTACTGTCTTGAAAGATCTGCTTAATATTGAAATAAGATATACCAACCACTGCATTGGAAACTTGCAACATTTCTTCAAACAAAGATTCTTCTTGTTTGTGTCGGCCGCTGAAATTCAGAAGATCAACTACGTTAATGAATGAGCAACGGGTGAGCCAAAAAAGTAGCAGACTCTTCTGAAATATAGAGCATAAATCATTGAACAGTTCTAACGTACGATATGGCATCTTACCATGGAAAGGCTAACGATGATGGTACGAAAAATTTCAATGAAATCGATCACATCACTCTACAGACTCTACCGGGTGCGTGACTCAAAAAAAGGGAACCGAGAAAACCTTTTACATGCGAAACAGTAATCCACAGAAATGAGTGATTCAAACTTTGTTTGGTAGCTTAGCTACATCCCTGTTATTTTCTATATCTTTATCGACAGAGCAAATTGGCGAAAATAAGGATTTTGTGAAACCACGGAGATCTAAAACCCGTCGAAATTCATCAAAAATACGTGGCCTAGCTATGTATCTACCAAACAACGTTTGAATCACTGATTTCAGTCGATCATTTCGTTTTCGGTAACGGATTTCCTCGGTTGCCCTGTTTTGGGTCACCCAGTATGGTCTGTCTCAAATTAGATGTCCCGCCAGAATGCCCGCGAATGACAACAATTGCAGTGTTTTGCAAAGAGTGTCATCGCATATTTCAAATGACAAATAATTTGATACAGGCTTTAGAGCTACCAGCAATTTTCTATTCAAGCTGGCAGGAAGCTTGAAAATAGAGTAGAAACTGACAAAAAGTTTTCTCCGTTTTCGGCTATAATTTTTTCTGGAGCAGTTCTTTGTTCAGATTAAGAATCTGAATATTGATCGGGCGGTTGATTGGGGGTTTTCCGAGATGGGGCTAAAGCAGGGAGCGCTTCCTGGGCTAAAGCAAACAATCTAGACAGTACAGTATTACCTTGTATCAACGATAATGATTTCGAAGTTTTCTTTTTTAAACTTTTCAACTCCTTCTTGTGCAATGACAACTGGATCAAGTTCTGTATAACTACAAGAGAATTTAACTCGTATAGAGAGAAGCATGGATTTGCATTGGCATTTCACAACAGGGCATTCAGAATTCAAGTATTAGCAGATAATTTGTGAACAAACAATTTTTTGGTATGAATAGAGTTAAATCTAATACTGTATTGGCAAGTCATAAGAATAAGTACAGTTGTGGCCAAATGTTTAAGACCATATCTTAGTCGGCAACGTTTGTTGGTGCAATGAGATTCGATGCTATTGCGGTGTCTATTCTACTCCCTTGGAGTTGTTTCAGGTCAACTGTCCATGTAGATTCCGAATTTCGATGGACCATTTTGGTATGACACCACAATGAAGTTCATAGACATTCTCGGAAATCGTTGTAGTCCTGTCGACAAGGGAGTTGACCCCAAAAATGTGCAACTTAGCTGGATTCGTTTCTCTGATCTGTTTACAAAACATCAAAACTCTGTGAAATATACAGCTTCTGGTAAAGTTAGTGGAGGGCTTTCCGTCCATAGCTATGGCCATAAATTTAAAGCCATAGCCACCCTTGGGGGAAAACGTAAAGGAGATCCCGTATTTATAGGAAAGCCTTTGACATTCGATAATTTGAGTAATAAAATCAATTCTTGAACATTGATTCCGAATTTTGTTGTTGCTTCAGACTTAAAGTCAAGGGTTTTGGTCTTCGAGCGGAAAACGTCCCATGAACAGCGTTGGGGAAGCGGATGTCGGCAGTGACGTTACTGCTATTATTATTGTTATTGTCAATTTTCTTATTTTCAGTAGCTACAAAAGTATAAAATATAGCTAATTACAGCTTATTAAAGACTAACATTTAATACAATACTATGAAAGAGAAAATTCAAAACTTCGTTTCTTATTCATTATGGAGATTGGAAGCACGGAAAAAAATACCCAATGACAACTTTCTATCATATAGCGAAACCCCAAAAGTAATTCACACTCTTCAAAAGTGAATTCAACATTACAGTTTTCGTGTTACCTGCCATAGAAGGGAATGCGAGCTTTGGTAGCATTCTGCTTTAGTTGATCAAAGGCTCCTGTAAATAAACAACAAAGAATGAATAACGATACTTGAAAAGCAAACATTCTTCTATTTAAGGTTGAGGAAAATTTGCATGAAATCGACTTCTTATCTAAAGGAACGGTCATTTTCTGGGCCCTGTCTTTGGAATTTTCTGTGAACTTTCTGTGAAAATTCTTCTTTAAAAAATTTATTTGAAACAAGGGCAAAAGCAAAAAAGCCAATCAGAATTTCATATTCGAAAGCATAGCCATCAGGTTTCTGCATTTTCAGAAGGGTAGGAAATTACTATGAAAAGGAACTTCTAATGAAAAGATGAAGCTGTGCGAGAAAGTACCCGTTGAGTTAAACTTGATGCGACAGAAATTATTCGGCAAAATGCTGTGTAGATTCATGTTATCAACTCTGCACAGATAATTTGAAAAATTGATAAACCAATCAACAAAATGACATCAATGATTGAACTTTGAAAAAATGTTAGTACTCGTCTAAAAATAGAAAATTTCGCTGCATTTCTAGGTAGCATCCAATGCTAATACAAATGATGGATTTAAACGCTTCAAATTCTAGTTCAGAGCAAAAAGACCAAAGTATTTTTGCAATTTTTCTTGCGTTTTATGAGCATTGAAAAGGTAGGTGAATTCGACTCTACAAAAATTTCCTTGTTTCAAAATGCCTAAAAAATGGCCTGAAACACTTCATCAAATCGTAAGGAATCTCCTCACACAAAGCAAGGCACGAGGGCATTTCACCTCTCTTAGGAGTTCTTTTAGAAAAAGATCTTCAAACAAAGACTGAAGAGCAATAAATGTGCAAACGACAATTGTACTTTCTTTATTGCTCTGTGCGAGGAGTTTTTTCAAAAAGTGTTTAGGCCTTGAATCATGAGATTTTCGCAGAAGTCAAATTTGCCTATATTTCCAGTGCTCACCACACCAGAAATATAAACACGCCAGAAAATTACAGAAATACGTCAATCCCTCGCCTATTAAGCAGAATTTGATTAATTGCAATCCATAAGTACTCTCGGTGTTATGAATTTTTAAAAGTGACAACTTTTCTAGCTCACCTCGTACTGCTACTAAAAATGAACAGCTTAGAATACATGCAAAAGCGTGGCTAAACATACAAATAACTGTCAATGGCATATTTTAGGCCTTGTCCAGTGAAATGAGTGATGCATTGAACAGCTCTTGGAGAACATGAGCGAACACTCTTAACTTGCAAAATTACGAACATACCCGCACGGAAAGTATCTGCACATATTAGACATGTTTTCCATCCTTTCTTCTGGTAATAATATGAGAGCTACAGTGGAAATAATTACATAACTATTCATTTATTCATTTATTCTGATACCTGAAACAATCAAATAAATTAGTAGCAATGAGCAAGCCATTTATGATGACTGAACTGATAGAGGAGAAACTGCGTGAAATGACGTCATCGTGCAATCTGACACAAGGAAGTGTTTTGATATAAACGTATTTTTGTCATAAGAAACTATAAGAATTTGGGCCAGGACTGAAAGTTTCTTAAAAATATCAGATTTTGAGTGCTCAGAGTTTCTTACGAGTTTCTTAGAGGTTCCCATAACAATCTTCATGTTCGTTACCTGTTCCACTCTGAACATTTCAAAACGCGGTTTTTAAGCCTTTCTAATATTTAGATAGTAATCAAGTGCTTTCTTAGTAATATGACACAAGAAACATGTGAAAAAAATAAAACTATGTCGAGGATTTCCTTTACCAATGGCAATCTAAGAGTTGAGTTTCTTATGGGCAGCTTCTTAAAAGAAATACGTGTATATGCTTTTTGAAATGCTAAATCAAGAGTTTAATGCCCAAGGAAGAAAATATCAAATGTTGCCTACTTCTGGGACACAGTGATCCAGAGCAGTACAGAAATACCAAAAAATAAATTTTGAAAAATGATTTTTGCTCTATTTTTACTCCAAAGATAACACATGGATTAGTTTAACACAAAAAACCTCATTCTAATCGGAGTTATACTCGTAGAGCTAAAAATTCACAAAGTTAACATAAACAAATGAAATGCAACATTTAGTCAATTTCAGGATGAAATCCACTATTGCCTGCAATAAAGTAAATTTTCAAATGTCTGTAGAATCACTTTGCCATATCGGATCTTTACAAACTTTTTTTTACTTGAATGAGAAACACTTTGACTATATTGTGACTTAAAAGATAAATTTTCGCGATTTTCGTTCCTTTCAATTTTTGCGAATGCCGAAATGTACTTTTTGTGAATGCTTAGGCTTGAAAATTGTTAATATTTTGAAATTTGAGTTAAAAACATGAAATACATGTCAAAACATGTCTTCACAACATACTTTGTCGTTAAATTTGAAGCATTGGCTGCACTTTTACCAAAGGTTTCGTACATATTCGTACCCAAAAATTTTTCATGCAATTTTCTTCTTTTCTGGTATTTCCGGGGAAATTGGCAAATTTCTGCAACAATTGTCATATGATATGAAATGTGTTTCTGAAGTTCTGATATACGTAAAACCGTGCATGAACCAAATGAAGATATACTTGCAGACAATCTAAATGCCCTTTCATGCTACTTTTATCAGCATATTGTACTCATTTTGTTCGTGAGCAGCGTTCAAAAATCCAAAATTATGAATGGAGATATGGAAACTAACAAGAAAAGAACAGATATATTTTTGAACGTATACTGTAACCGTTTCAGTCAGCAAATATGCATGGAGTTTATGACAATTTCATTTTTGGTTAAAGTATCGAGAATTTACGTTTTAAAACTTTCTGATGTCTTTTGGCTATATCTCTACAATAGTACCCATTAACTATTTGTATACAGTTTAAGCCTCATTAAATTTTGAGCCGTTTCTTTGTCCAGTTGTGTATATCGTTTCATGTAAATCAAATTTTTGTCCTTTCATCCTGCAAATCGTGTTCGTAAGTTACCGGGGAGTTAGAAAGCACGCAGTAAATAAGGCAGCGCTGACTAAAGCAAACCTAATGGAAATGTTTTAGTTCAACAACTTCTTTAAAAAAAACATGGTGCAGCTAAAGCTACTCGAAAATTTTTTATTCTTGAGAAGTTCCAACCAACAACTGCTTGGCTTTGGTCCGAAATAATTTAATAATTAATAGATGTTACTATAAAAGCTTCTTTGCTGATTGCAGAATCCGAACACAAAAGGAGAAGTCACTTCATATTGACCTATTTTTATATTTCTCTCCTTATGAATTCCCTAGAGACATATTCTGCAAAACTTACAAATCAAATGAAACCATACAAATTGAGCTTTCAGAGCATCATTATTCAATTTATTTCCGTTCAGAGCTTTTGTTCCGGAGAGTGTCAGTCTTGCAGTAACCCTTTGTTTTGATGCACCCAATGTATCACCATTGCATGCTACGATTTTAAAACACTGCCTCGCGAACAAAATGAGTATAATATGCTGATAAAAGTAGCATGAAAGGGCATTTAGATTGTCTGCAAGTATATCTTCATTTGGTTCATCCACGGTTTTATGTATATCACAACTTCAGAAACACATTTCATATCACATGACAATTGTTGCAGAAATTTGCCAATTTCCCCGGAAATACCAGAAACGAAGAAAATTGCATGAAAAATTTTTGGGTACGAATATGTACGAAACCTTTGGTAAAAGTGCAGCCAATGCTTCAAATTTAACGACAAAGTATGTTGTGAAGACATGTTTTGACATGTATTTCATGTTTTTAACTCAAATTTCAAAATATTAACAATTTTCAAGCCTAAGCATTCACAAAAAGTACATCTCGGCATTCGCAAAAATCGAAAGGAACGAAAATCGCGAAAATTTATCTTTTAAGTCACAATATAGTCAAAGTGTTTCTCATTCAAGTAAAAAAAGTTTGTAAAGATCCGATATGGCAAAGTGATTCTACAGACATTTGAAAATTTACTTTATTGCAGGCAATAGTGGATTTCATCCTGAAATTGACTAAATGTTGCATTTCATTTGTTTATGTTAACTTTGTGAATTTTTAGCTCTGCGATTATAACTCCGATTAGAATGAGGTTTTTTGTGTTAAACTAATCCATGTGTTATCTTTGGAGTAAAAATAGAGCAAAAATCATTTTTCAAAATTTGATTTTTGGTATTTCTGGACTATTTTCTCATTTCTGGATCACTGTGCGGGATCTGTTTCAGGGAGCTAAGGGGGCTAAAAACCAATTTTCGCGCACTGCTCTGTCGACTAAACTATCTTGTAAAACCACATCTAATTGTGGTAGAAATTTCACACTTGAAAATACATAAGCGGATTGAAACAGCGGCTAACAAATTTGTTTACTTCTTGTGCGAGTACACAATTTGACTGCAGCATGACTTTCATGTGGAACAATTTGCACAGAATATCGTATGCTTGCTTGGCTGTGCATCAGATAAAAAAAACGAGGTTCAGCTGTTACTCGATCCAACTTGAATTTAAGAAATTGCGCGGGGTCGAATTACTTTTTGGTCCCCCACAATTTGAAGTATCAGGGATCTTTTTTGGTCTCTTCAGGATTTGCAAAATCTGGGTTCAGCTTTATTTTCACCCTTTTCACAGTTCAACAAAATATGACTGAAACTTAAACTGAAACTGAAAAATATTCAAAAGTTTAAAGTATCATTGAACACCATAATGTATTAAATTCTAAAAGAATACGGCAATAATACCTTTGTGCATGTTATTGTTTTGCCACTACCCTAATATTGCCACTTCCCTATATTTGCCACTCCCCTACAAAACTAATTTCGGTTATTGGCCTTTGCTCTCTCAATTGGTCAGGCTTTCCGGTAGGGTGATCAACCGATGCCAGAATTTCATACAAAGTCTGTTACAGTTATTAAGTCATTTATCTTCATAAACTATAAATCTAACCAAGCTTCATTAAAATATTAGTTCAATTGTACGAAATGTTTGTTGGATATCTTGGAGGATGCCGAAGAGTGCTGGTGCTGCACAGAAATGGAGGGCTACAAATAGTGCTGCTAATTAGCTGTAGTTATACCTTTGTGCATGTTGTCGTTTTGCCACTACCCTGCAATCCTACAAACATGATCACATTGTTCTTTCCTTTGGTTGGTTGCCATGCCTTCACTGCTGGATCTACAAGCTGCAAATAGACACAAGGAGTTAGAAAATAAGTCCAGTGAAGTATGTTTCTAGTCTGTGCAGAAAGGGGGGTAAAATAATGGGTGCGCTAGAAAAAAATCCCACTTCCAACAGGCCAGAATAAATCATACATTGGACCAATTTCAAATAATTTCTATTCAATCTTTTTGTTAATACCCATATATTCTTGGTTATTCTTTGTCGATCTTTCGGATGCCTGCAAAATGTGAATAAATTTCCCTATAATTTTTGATGAGGAAATTTCATGGAAA
Source organism: Aurelia coerulea (assembly GCA_039566865.1). Taxonomy (NCBI): domain Eukaryota; kingdom Metazoa; phylum Cnidaria; class Scyphozoa; order Semaeostomeae; family Ulmaridae; genus Aurelia; species Aurelia coerulea. The sequence continues at coordinate 12,685,803 of CM076958.1, read as the reverse complement.
AGGAATTTCCCCTGAAAACACACAAGGGAATTTCCTTTTTTACCTCGAAAACCATTGGAAATGGCCTAAAACGCATGATCAAAGGCATCTCGAAATAAAAGAAACGTAACCTGTCAGTTGTTCTATTGTCAAAAGTCCTTTTTTCTGAGCAACAAATAAAATATCATATTTTCAGTCATCGGTGTTTTGAGCCAATGATTTGATGAGATCCGGTGTGCTATATGACAAATTGTATTTAGGTAGCTTCATACCTATTTCGAGTTTCTATTTCGAGTTTGAATTGGAAACACACTTGCACTTTGATAACTTTGTTCTCATAATTTTCGCTGCTCTTCTGCAGCCTCCTCAGTGAGAATTAAGTTTTGAATTTTGCGTTCTTCTAATGTTCGTTTGGTTCAGATTTGATAGATTTGTTGCGTCGAGTGTAATTTTTCTATCGTGTAGAGCGTTCGAATTACCCCATTTTTCCTTGGTGTTTAATTCCGGGTTCATTTCTTTAATAACTACGGCCTCTGTCACCTGCATAACATCGCGTCATTAACACAAGGCGAAACTATTCTTAATTGCACATTCTGCCTCTCGCCGTCGTGTTTCTCTTTTACGTGTTTGTGGAACACGGAGTTTTGTCCTTTATCCCATACTTCACTAAATGTTCGCTTATTCTTTCTCCTACGCTTCTCGTCGTTTCTCCAACATACAACGCTTCATTCCATCTTTTTTCAATGCACCCTTGGCATTTCATTTGGTAAACAGCACTTCTGCCCTTACAGTTTGAGTTAACATCTGAGTCTAATTTGCATTCCTTGCTTTCATGTTGATTGTACGCTGTTTTTCGGAATTGATCCGATTTTGCCAGTGTTCTTTTTAATGATTTTGTCGCTGTTTCAAAAACATGAATTTTCAGTTCAGCTTCTTTTAGTACTTTTCTGCATGTTTTTACTAACTTGTCATTTGGTGTTGCTTCCATCAACATGACCGTTTCATGACCCTCCTCTCATACCACCTATTTTTCTTGTATCATTCCCCAGTTTTATCACGTTATATTATCTTCTCAAATACTTTCTTGGCATTCTTATAGGCCAGCACCCTGTCCTCTTGTGGATATCCCGAAAACTGCATCCTGTGAATGTAATGTTGCACGTGCGTTGATCTTTCTCTTTCATTGTATTGTTCTGATAAATTTCTCCATTTCTCATCACTCGTACAAGGTCTGAAACTAAAATATGCTTATTTTTGTTTGTATAAAGAGTGCTGATTCTTTGCTGCTGACTTTTTGAATAGCAATCTTTTTCATATAGTAGTGGGAGTGAAGAATTTGGTACTCATATTCGCCTTCAATTTCAATCTGTTCTATCCATTGTCCAAGGTCCAAAACTGGCATTCTTCAGTTCTTATGGTTTGAAGGGTATACCGTCAAGGATATAGTTGATTTTTACTTGAATACTCTTGCGAGTTGTATTGGCAATTTTCTGAAGTGATTTTAGCGCTGTTTTATCCACTTCCTCTCCTTCTACTTTTATATCCATTGCTTCAGAGACGATGTTTATGTCGTCGACGTAGCTAGAATATATCATGGCTTTTATTTCTTCGTCTTGTAGTTCTTTTTCAACTATCGATCCCACCATACCATGAAGAGATTGGCAACATCATCTGCTATCCCAACGCCTATTGCTCCTCCCTTTGTCCGTCTCAAGAATAAAATATCAATTTCAGTTTCCGTCTCAGCTACATTTCATCATCTTGTTAGTCATGCTAATTCTGAAAAGGATTTGGAATAGATTTAATGCGACCTGAAAGATTTGACCGTGCGTTTTAGGCCATTATTGGGCTGTTCTGATAGAACGATATTTTAAGCCTTCTGGATTCGCAAAGAGACTCTTTGATTATCATGCAACTGTTTTTGCTGTGATGATTTCTAAAACAGGGGGATATATTTTTGAGTCACCCGGTATACTTCTAAAAAGGAGCAGCATTGAATCCTAAATTGTATACCTTACAAAGTTCTTGAAAAACAGTGTGCTGAATAACCCTTCTTTTATTTATTCCAGCTGCCATTTCATCAAAGTTGGCTGCAGCTCTATAAATGAGAATCAAATAAAATATAAACAACTAATCTACAGTACAGGCCTTGTGCACATTACCAAGGTTTTCCTGCCCATTCTCGAGAGTTCTCAACAATTCTTGAAAAGTTTCTAAATCCTTTTAGAATTTTTCTTTACAAATTTTACATCCTTTCATACAAGATTTCTCATAAGAATTCGAAAAATTCTTGAAAGTTCTTCAGAAGTCCTAAGAATTTAAAGGATTTCTGAGAATTCTTGTCATGGTAATGTGTGCAAGGTCTACACTGCATTTTTTAAGAAACATGTGCTTAAATGTTAGTTCAAAACATTATTGTTTTGCATCCAAACATATTTCACATACTGTATTCAGAAAATTTACTTGCTAAACTTTCCAGCATAAAAGGTCTATCATCATACTGCCACCAATAAATCCGAGGTCAAATCCACTTAGACGACAAGCATCCATTTGCATTCATTTTCACTTTTGCATCTTTATTACAATAATCAAAAACACAATATTGGCTCATCCAGGAAAAAGGAGACTTTGGAAAAATGTTTATCGAATGTCTGAAAGCATATATATCAACCATGCTGGTGTGAATGGCAAAACAATCAAAACCAGATGCTTTCAAAAATGATATGATGTAGAATGGGACATGACAACGAAACATCCTAAGATGCATTAGCCTGCGTGCAGACTCTTGGACAGGACAGGAATGAGAGAGAAAAGTAGAGTCTGTGCAACCCACACACTTTCTTGCTCACAGGTTCCCAGAAATCAAAGAACCAAATTTGATTGGTTTGGGGAGATTCAATGTCATCTTTGTTAGTTTTTAAAGTGGCATTTCCAAAACAAACATTTGTATATCTGGAATCAGGAAACTTTTGACAAAGCATTGAAATTATGAGTGAAATGATTCTACAGACGAAATTAAAAGCAGTCAGTCCCCTATTGTTCGAACCTTAGGTACTGCTTTATTTGCCTTATTTACCACTGGAGCTGAATTCATGCATCACTGAGTCTCTATGACCCTGATGTCTTTGGATAAAGCAAATTAGCACAAACTTCTGGAATATACAATAAAGATCTGTGTTGATTTTATTTTCATTCATTGAAGAGGATAGTAGTTGACAAAAATGCTGATGTCATTGAACGAGAAAAGTGGCTCAGTTGTGCAGACTCTACCGGGTGTCCCAAGAAAAAGTTCCAGCGTTTGATTGACCGCAGACAAAAAAGTTCGTTATCTGGCAATTTCTATTCATTCTAGGTACATGCTGGACATTTCAACTTACAGTTTGGCATATCGTAGGAAGAAATCAGTAATCTGAAGATGGAGTTATTAGTCCCAACATCGCATCTTCATGTTGAAGGCAAAACCAGAGAGATTAGTACGCCTTTCTATCATCGTGGTGGAGGGGGAATCTCCGGATGAGCAACACAAAAATGGGGTTGACACTTTGTTTCAATGCCTTGACGACGTGCAAGAGTTCCACTCATTGAGCATATTTGAAGTAAAGGTCTGAAAATCGCATCTAATTGGTCTCAGGGGGAAAATACTACGTTCATACCTTGCCACTCAATTCGGACTGGACGAACACAGAAAAATGCATTATTGCATAATATGGCAGACCTGTCGACCTGTCGAAAAAGCAATTGAAACTATTCTTTAGTTAATAAAAGATTTTACTCTACTCCGTGCCGTGAAACCGTGAAACAGTAAAAATTCCCATTTGAAATTCCCAGTTGGCACAAGACAACAATAACAGCAGCAAACAGTTGTCCTGAGACCTATTTGTTTCAATTCTTCACACCTTAGGCTAATTCACACGATCAAAAATGATTTAAATCTAAAATCCGTTCAATTACAAAGCAACGCTTTCTCTTGTGAATAAAATTTCTGCCTGCTCTGGACGTCATGGTAATGGACGAAAATTGTCAACTCAATTTTTGTGTTGCTCGTCGAGGGAGTCCCCACCATCACGGAAAAGGAAGGCGTAATAATCTCTCTGGTTTTGCTTTGAACATGAAAGTGAAATGTTAGAGCTCATAACTCCATTTTCAGATTACTAATTTCTTCCTGCGATATGCCAAACTGTAAGTTGAAATATCTAGCACGTAACTAGAATGAATAGAAATTGCCAGATTAAAAAGATTTTTCTCTGTGCTCAATCAAACGTCGTAGGCTAAAGATGCATGGGATGGGAACAAAATGCATGAACACCATGGATTGTGAACATAAATACTGTGATGTGTTTACAACTAAAAGTGAAATGTAGACCATATCTACGTGAATGGATAATAATAAAAACAGGTCTGTCTCTGACTTACTTTATATTTTCTCGCAACCTCTTTACCAACTGCACATTCACATCTGCTTCAAGGAGTGCAGCACATATCTCCTTCAGCATAGCATTCAGAACCTAGGAAGAATTTTTAGATTGTTTTATTTTGCTGCTTATGAATAGACAATCACAATAAAGATGGTTTTGGGGAATTTATTACATCATGCTTTTTCACGGCGCAAAGAATTTTGAATGATTTATTATGTAAAATGGATGAATTAATCCAAGAATCAAAGGATCATTCTAAAACATTGTCCAAGTACATAATTTATACCACAAATAATTGTATATTGCTGATAACTCTCTAAAGTTCTGGAAAAATTTTGGTGGTTGGCCCACAGTAGGGTGCCAGCGGTGGTAATTGGATGCTTAATTAACTATTTTCAAAAGAGAAATTAATCACAAACAAAAACCAAAATTACCAGGTGAATCAATAGGTATTTGGGCATATCTTGCCAAAGTGTGTTGGTTTTTTACTTGCCTGGTTTCTTTGGCAATGATGTTTTTGAGAATGACGTTGGCGATAGTTTTTGGACAGTGACTGTGGTTTTGGACAGTAGGTTTACAATGCAGAATGTGCCAATAAATTCATTATTCTTATACATCTTTGGCAAGTATCCTGTCTATGAACTTATCTGCTTCATTTTTCTTGTTTGTTTTCCTGTTCTTAAATGTGATAGCAATTGCTCCACTGTTGGTTCTCGTAATGACATTCTGGAGAGCTCTCAGTAGTGTGCACAAACCAATCTCTAAACTGGGAGATGCAAGAGAAAAATATTTTCCTGATCTCATTACAATGTTTGATTGATCTATGTACGCAAATCTATGAAAAAATATGAAAATCCAAATCACATTTCAAATCTGAACTTTACTCATTCTCCCAAACAACTGATTAATTTGGTGTCCAAAAACAACCACCATGTGCTTTAAAGACTACTTGATTTGGCATCCGCTGCCCTCCCTTCAGCAAAGCTGTTTTCAGTCTTTGGCACAATCTTTTGAAGTGTTATTCGCATGCTAGACATCCAATTTCTTTGACTGTTTAAGATATTTTGCTTCGTTACGCAATGGATTCAGAGAGTTTTGAATCTGGGTGTGATGTTCACAACAACAACCTCTACACTGCCAAGAACAAGCAACTGGTTCCAGAGTGCTTTACAATTAAGGCTGGCTTTTCGTAAAAATGTTTAGTATCTATAATGTTAGCTACCAAGAAATACCCTCTTTGATGGATTTTATTTGTAACATACTTTTTTGTTGCTTTTCAAGAGTTTTTTGCAAGTGTCCGATCAGGCCCGTAGGAAGCGGGGGGGCAGGGGGGGCTCAAGCCCCCCCAATAATTTTTCAAAACAATGGTGCTACGTCACATGAATTAATTAGATGTATTGTTCTCTATTGTTTTGAGAACAATTGCCCCCCAATCCGAAGCTCCTTCCTACGGCCCTGTGTCCGATTACCATCGCCGTTCAATTACCAACACCAACACCCTAGCTATCTCCTTCTTGCTTTCATAATTACTTTCAGCCAAATTCAACTGTTCATAGGATTGGTACTCGTCAGGCTACCAGAGGTGACCTCTTTAGTGCCCTTAAAAATACTACCTCGTATGGTCTTCAATCCATTAAATATTTTGGTTCTAAACTCTGGAATACCCTTCCAATTTTCATTCGCGTTGCCACATCGGTAGCAGCTTTTCAGTCAAAATTAAAGTCTTATTTCATTGATTCATATTGCACATTGGTGTGAAACTGAAATGTTATTGAAATTACTTCTCTCGTGTTGAAGTATCTGGTTAATGGTCATTTAAAAAAAAAATTTTAGTATTTGTTTTTCGTTTAAATGGGGGGGGGGCTCTCTCTCGATTAGTTAACCTACTTAGAGAGCTCCTCCTTAATCGGTCAATCTTAAATACGATCATGTATAGTAACTTATGTTTTATTATTTTTAGTCAGTGTTGTTAACTTTTAGTTTGTAATGTTGTAATGTATTTAGTTGTAGAGTCTATTTATTGAGAATTGTATTTAGGATTGATTGATTGATAATAAATGAAAACTGAAACTGAAACTAGCATGCACAGGCATAATGGTGTCAGTATTTCATTCAAACTAGGATCTTTGTTTCATACACTGGAAAGTTGCAGATGCAATAAATGAGCAATGGACTTTTTATCAGCCTCTGAAACTTTTCAACCAAAAGCTGGTGTCCATATTCTTTTTTAATTTCCTATCCATTTAATGAACCATTATTGTTCCAGTTCATTATAATTTTCACAATATTTACCTCGAATTGAACGAGATCTCAGTCTCCGAGGCAAAGCAAACTTCACCAGTTCATGCTCTCCTACTGTAATATATAATATACTTACTGACCTCTGACCACAACATTAAAAAGATAATTATATCTCAGTCTCACCTCTTCATTGATGACCGTTGCATTGCTAAGAGACTTCAATGCTGAAGTTATCTTTCTTCCCAAATCTGCTAACACCATCTTGACTCTGAATAGCGAACTTCAGTCGTATTTTTGAAAATGGTGTTTTAGGCCACCTCTCTGCTCTGTGAAATAGTAATTCTGCAAAATAATGGGCCTTAGGCCCAAAATGGAGGTGTTGATTTCTCTTTAATTGTTCTTCAGGGCAATGAGCCGACTCTTTCCTTGCAACTTCTGGCTTTAGAGAAACCGTCTTCCAGCAATAGGAGAGATTTTTAAAACGGAGCAACTTTGAATGTGTCTTTGTCTTCGAGTCTTCCGGTCCGCTACGTAACCTTTTATCAAGTGACAAGAATGTTAGCCTCGTTTTCATGGGATTGCTTCCAGTCAAAGTTTTTATCCAAAACAAAAATATGTGTAAAGTAATTTTTGAATTTATTTTTTGTCTTGTGTCTGATTGTATTATTCCCATGCTTTATGAATGCACAGATACCACCAACAAACAAAATTATATGATTGTACTGATTGTAGTTAGAAGAGACAGAAAATCAACAGAGAATTGCACAATGTTTTCTTATAAAATTTAGGTTTCCATATAGCCAACTTGACAGATTTGGAAACATAAATAATTTCAACAAGCACTGCATAAAATCATGAGTCAATAATTATTACTTTGATATTATTAAATTTTTCTTTATAATCAAATGTCCCCCTTTGTAAGCCTTATGCTAGCATCCATAAAAATTAGCCCAGGCTGAAAATTTCTCTGCACAGCTAAACATAGCCATCTTTAGACGCCAAATCATACAGCTTACTTCCGCTCTCTTGCAGCCTCTGATGATACTCCACATGCTCATAATTGCATTTGGGAACACCCTGAAAACCATACATTGCACCAAAACATGCACCAGCTATTACCCCTGTTGAATCATTGTCACCACCATGTAACATACCATGATGGCACAGTTTCTCCCAATTGCTTCCTGCAGCTAATAAAGCATCATACGCTATCATAGGTGCATCATGCCCACTTGAGCCAGCCCAGTTCTGAAAAGCAAGTGTCTTGTAAAAAGCATCCCTTTCCTCTACACCATAAGCCTCTGGAAAACTGGGCTCTGACTGCCCTGCAGTCAAATTTCTCACTTCTAGATAGCTTTCCCATTTGGTCTTGAAGTAGTCCCAGGCCTTTTTATTCTCCTCCACATCATATCCACTTTCTTCTATGTAAGAAAGAGCTTTTGGGAGTGTTCCCATAAGGATGGAGCCCCACTGTTTGACAGGAACATGACCGACTGCCAAGGCTGCAAATAGAGCAGTAGCCATACCCCCAAGATACCCTGTTGGATGATTGTGCGTCATTCTGCTTGACTCAATGCTAACTTTGAGCAACTTGTTCAGGCAGATGTCATCTTCAATTTTTGGAAACCTTAATCCAATAGACATGGTCCTCATTGCTGCCCCACAACCACCCCCTCTTTTGTTGAAGGGGGTGCGGTAACCATTAGGCTTTCTTGGTTGGAGTTTTACACAACTTGCCATTGTCGTCATCCCTCCAGCTCTCCCAGCCATGTCTTTTGCAAAGTCTGCTTGGTATCTGAAAGCAATTTCAGCAAACAGTTCTTCATCTCCGGCATTGCTTTTAGAAATCAGAGATTCTGCAGTTGACAAATTCAGGACGGTATCATCACTGACTTTCCAGCCATCCAGTTTTATGTTCAGTTTACTTAGGCCACCGAGGCCTTCCAACTCCTCGTGGATTTTACTTCCATTATAGTTGAATTCCCATTCCCCATTTTTGTATCCCATTGCATCGCCAACACCGCTAAGTACCATGCAAGCTTTAAATCTTGTTTTCAAGTCAGGACCTTCCATTTTGGCTTGGCTTGGCTTCTGCAAAACAAACCCGGAAAGCAGGGTTGCCATATGTCTGAAATGGTCTGCGGCCAAAATTGTTACGGTTCGCGGCCAAATTCGGCCAAACAAACAAACTGTTCAAAAACAACCAAATTTCGGCCAATTATATGCAGTCATACATAGTGTAATTTCTCTTTGAAACCTTCTATCATGTTTTACTTCTTTTTGTTATTTCTCGCTGGCAATTTTGAGACTTTCAACGTGATTTTGAGCATCAATTGTCAAATAAATAGTTGTTTCCTTTGTTTCGACCTACACCTATCACTAAATTACTCTGAGGTGAATATGTATGCAGATGACACTAGCATTTCGTTTTCATCGGATTCTATCCCCACCATAAACGAAAGTGTCAATTCCGACCTTCTTTGTTTAAAAACCTGGTTGGAATCAAATAAGTTACCTCTCAATGTCGCCAAAACACAAAATCTCCTCATAGGAGGTAGAAAGAAGTTGAAAGACATTGAAAACTCTGAAACACAAAAAGTGCAAATTGTTATTGGTGAAGAACCAGTTTCGGAGATTAAGCACACAAAATACCTGGGGATCGAAGTTGACCAATTTCTAAATTGGGATGATCATATTTCCGCTATAATTAAAAAGACATCAAAAGGAATCGGAATGTTACGTTATGCGAAAACATATCTCCCTCTAACTACGATTCAGTCAATGTACAGAAGTCTTATCGAGCCATATTTCCGATCCTGTTGTTCCGTATGGGGAGTCTGTAGTACCACTGCCTTAAACAAACTACAGAAACTACAAAACCGTGCCGTGAGGATAGCTACAAACAGCCCTTACGATGCGTCCTCACAGCCACTTCTGAAGGAACTAGAATGGCAAACGGTCAGAGAACTTATTGACATGGAAACCGCAAGGATGGTGTACAGGTCAATTAATGAGGAAGCTCCCAATTACCTTGCAACTTTGTTCGAGAGGTTGTCGGATAATGGTATTAGAGTGCTTCGAAATACAAATACAGACCTGAAGCTGCCTTTCCTAAAAACGTCCAGTGGTCAACGTACCCTGGGTACCAGCCTCTCTAACATAAAAACAGAGAGTCTGGTCTAGTGCGCCCCTCTCCTCGTTCTGATGTGCCCACATTGACCAATCAGGAGCCAGTATTCATATCTGTGTAAGTGCAAAAGGTCACAGTGAAACAATAGGGAGCACTTGCGATAAGCTTCGATGTAAAACACTGAACGGTCGCGTGACTGAAGAAGGCAACTGACTGCGAATACGGATTGCGAATAAGTTTAGAACATTTACAGACACACGGGACACACTTGCCAAACTGCCCATGGCTTTAAAGATCAACGACATTTTGTCAGGCTGCCGCTCTCATCATCGCAACGAAGTTGGGCCTAAATTTCACTGTTCTGTTAACAAGGGTGGTTCCAGTTAATATCCGTACCCCCCCTATGGAAGAGAAAATCCGGAAGTGTGCGTCAATCCCCAAATATCCAGGGGCATGCAGCTGCTGAGACACAAAAATCCAGGGGAAATGACAAAAATTTGGAAAAATCCAGACCTACAAGTTGTTGGTAAACTCTTCCATAGGGGGTAAATTGTCTGCAAAATCGAAAAATCCGGACGTTCCTGTACTTTGAGAGGCAAAATCCGGATCTATCCAGCAAATTTTATCATAAAAAATCCGGGACCTTCCAATTTGGTGAGCAGTCTTCCATAGGGGGGGTCCGGATTTTTTCTGGAACCACCCCAACCACCATCGTCAATGGGCGCTCCCGTGATGCTAATATGCTAATAAAGCCTATTGCCCGTCATCTAATATGCAGCAAGTCATATTTACATCATAGAAAGGACATTTGTATCAGTATACTGGAAACAGGTAAGTTCGATTTGTTATTCTTCACTCACTGACCTCCCGACCCAATCATCATGGGCTATTCCATTTTAAAAATTCATATAGGTTTATGATGGAGGCACCTAAAGTTTAGCCCTGGACCTTTACTACTAGCTACTGGCTGGAGTCCCTGGACTCCAGGGCCAGGGAGTTCTTCATTTTTTCATCATGACCCTTGATTTCTGGGAGTCGGGAGCTTCTGTAACATCCCTGGGTTTCCAGGTTGGTTAGAGTTTTGGATAAGCACCCTGGAAATTATATGTAATCTCACCCCTGAAATTTGCCTTGCCACCCGTACGGATTAAAAATGGAATAGACCAATGTATTTGTGCTCAATGTCAACTTGTCTAGACAACACAAAGTGTTAAAATTTAGGCTGCTGTGAGTATTGAGCATATACCTACTGTATAATCTAAAAACAACAACAAACTTGAACAGTAAGAGAAGAGTAACTTGTGCAAATGGCACAAAATTTGGACTAGGTAGGCCAAGCTGCCATGGAGAGTATTTTGGCAATTCCACACTGGAGAATTTACACAAGACATTTTTGGCACACTTTGAACAACAGATTTGCAAACCTGAGGTGATTTTGTTGAAAACTGGTGTACTGTGCACTTGTGCAAGGGGCAGAGCCAAGTATCCTTCCCATGGTACTTTTGCCTCTGAAAATGTGTTAAGTTTAAAGGATTACAGGGTTGCGCCATTTTTAAATGCCTTTTTCAAAACACCATATGAATTTTTCTTTATGCTTTTTCTGTCAATGCAGTATTTTTATGAATGCTTTTCCTCAGTTCTTCTGGATTTAATTACAGTATGTCAAGATGGGCTAATCTTTAATAATGACTCAACTCTCTATTATTATCTTAGGTTATCCAACAAAAGAACACATCTGTTCTACCAAATGATCATCAGCATATGAAACCATCAATGGAAACTCTTAGCAAAGAACTATGTTAATAAAGGAATCACACATCAATTTATCCTGAAGACGTGCTGCTTGGATTTATAAAATGGTGGCTGCATTATCAGGAGAAAGCAGCTGTAATTGATGTTCGCTTATTGGCCTTTTCGTGTATTGGTCCACATGCTCATTGCAACTAAACAAAATTCCCGTCATTGTCTTGTGAAAGCACAATAAGGGAGTATCTGGCTTTAGTTGAAGAGAACTTAAAAGTGCTGTTTCAGATATAAACTATCACCATTTTGCTTGTGCAAAATACCAATATCATGTCTTGATATGATAATGCCTCAAACATAAATACTGTGTAGTTTTCTGCTTACTTGCCTCATCTTTTGGCCTCATAAATTTACAGCACAGGTCAGTGTACATTGGTAGTGTTCTGTTAACAATTTTATAGAGATCAATGAATTGCCAAATTTTTTCACACTCCTTGAAAATTCTTGAAAGAATTTATGTGGAAAATTCTTGCGGATCATTGAGAGGTCTTGTGGTGTCAATGTATACATGGCCTGTACTGTATACTAGTGAGATCTAGCAGCTGTCACTGCAACTCAGACACTAGAAATTCATTGTATCAAACAGATCAGAAACTTTTCAGGCTACACTCAGATATATTTCATGCAATGCTTACAGTACACATATTTAAAACAACTAAGAATTTGGACCAGTACTGAAAGTTTCTTGAAATTATCAGATTTTAGGTATCAAGGATTTCTTAAGTTTCTTATAGGTTCCATAACAATCTTCATGTTCCATAACAAAATGGGCCAACATGTGCCTTTGTGAACATTTTAAAACAAGGTTTTTCAAGCTCAAGAGTAGGGCTCTTCTGTGCTATATAATGTACAGCAGCAACCAATGGATGATTAAAGGGAATCAACATAGTTAAAAGCTGGCCCAGGCCAGGTTAAAATATAATCTACTGTACTCAACCACTTTGACACATCCGGTTTCATTGTGTAGGTAAAGAAACAATGGGTTTGTGGGCATTTCTTTAGCCCATTTATAGCAGCTACGAGATATAGCTTTGTCTATTCCCTTTAAAGGTACAGCAATGTCTTCTCAAAAATTCTCACACACAACCAACAGCTGATTAGGAAGGAAGAATATGTTGCTGGCTGGGAGCATTATACTGTCATGCTCAAAGATAAGGAACTATATGGTGCCAACTTGGAGCAAGTTTATCATAAAAATAGATGATCATTATTGGGTTATAAACATCTTTGAAAACAATTACCATTAAACACTCTCAGTTGGTGGATTTTCTGCTCTTGCCTTCTTTTCTTACCATTCAAGGATTGATTAGCAGGTTTTTCACAAGAAACTTGTCCAAGAAACTCCACACTTAATGTGATGGACTAAAAATTTTAGGAAACTTGACTAATATGGACAAGAAGCAGTAAGAAACTATAAAAGTTAAATTCAAGGATATTAATGGCAAATTTGACATTGGACGTTTATTCTTGCATAATTTCCACTCCAATTTTATATTTTGAGTCAAACAGTGTTTTTCTTGCAAAATGTTGCTTGCAGAAGTAGAAGTGGTAGAGATCATTCCATAATCCTTGTACCGAAAGTAAGAAACAAATTAAGAAACTTTATGTATAAGAAATTAAGAAACTTTTTTTTGGTGCTATAGGATGGGCTGTTACAAGTTTTGAATGTATGGAAATTGTTTCAAAACTCTTCCAGCACTCACAACAAAAGAATCCAACAACCTTTAGTCACAGTGCTAACATGAAGAACTCAGGTATAATAAATGGCAAGATACAATGGTGTGATGGGGCTGACTAGTAGCTGGCGAAGCAACTTCATCAAAAAGACCCTTTTATAATTGTTTCTGCAGCCATACCTGCTCCTGACGACTGTGAGCTAAATGGTGCTGCTAATATCTGACCGAGCTTACAGTACTTACATTAACCAATGCATTGATTAAGGAGTGTGCTTTAAAACTTTAACAGTTGCTTAAAATATACTCAAGCCAAGTTTGTAAGTTGTCAAATTGTCATTTTCACTTAATGAGTTCATTTTCATTTCATTTTCATTTGATTTATTTTAGGAGGGTTGCCCTTCGGTAAAAACCGTTTTTCAAGGGGCCCTCCGATAAAAACTATTACTATACAAAAATACCAAATAAATTACCTTAACCCTAATTACAATAGAAACCATAATATTAAAAACCTATTTACAAGAATTGATTATTTATATACATATTAGAAATAAAAACAAGAAAGAAAAACAAATCCTAAGTCCCTGACAGGGGCAGAACCTGCAGCGCCAGCACCGGCAGCCCCCCGGCGACACGACAACCCGGAGCGAACGGCGATCGAAACCATGACCTCCATTCGCCCCAAGCCGGCCCGCCACCCAAGGACAACCAGCGCCACCGCCGCAGGCCCCACCCCTGTAGTTATCTAAATAGATGATTTGAAGCTATTCAGAGAGGATGCCTGCTTTGACTCAGCTGAAAGGCTATTCCACAATTTTGCACCCCTAAAAGAGAAACATTTCTGCCCATTTGCAGATGTTTTCTTTGGTACCCTCAGGTCAGTCTCGGTATTTCGAAGGCAACGGGTGGAGCATTGTGAATTTCTTTTGAAAAGGCTACTCAAGTATTGCGGAGCCAGGTCATTGAGTGACTTGAAGACCATTGTTTTTGACTCATTACTGATGAGTTGTTCAATGGTCTTCCAGCCCAGCCTTTCGATAAGTGGCCTGCTTGGGGAGTCAAAGCTGCTATTCGTAACAATCCTGGCAGCTCGGTTTTGAAGCTTCTGTAGCTGCTTGATTTCACTAGAACCACAACAACCCCAAACAGAACAACAGTATCGAAAGTGTGGCTCAACAATACCTGTGTAAAGATTCTCAAGAGTTACCCTTGGTAGAAACTTCTTGGCATGCTTTAAAAAGCCGATGGCCCTTGAGACCTTGGCAGAGACAGCCTTTATTTGCTCTTTCCAATCTAAAGAGAAATCAATTTGGACACCAAGGTATTTTGTTTTTTGAACAACGTCAAGCTCATTGTCACGTATGTTCAATTCCAAATTCTGATTTGTACTTTTGAGAACGTTACGTTTTTGCCTGGTAGTAATAAGCATGGCGTGTGTTTTTGCAACATTCAAAGAAAGTTTATTGCCTTGAAGCCATGTATCCAATCGCCTAAGATCATTGTTAATAGCACCATTCAGCTGAGTCATATTCAATGCCTGGTGACACAAACTGGTGTCGTCAGCATACATGGACACAGTTGAACCCTGGACGGCCAGTGGAAGGTCATTGATATAGATGAGGAAGAGAAGAGGGCCGAGACATGAGCCTTGTGGCACACCGACTTCTACATCCCCTATGTCTGAGGCAACACCATTAACCCTGCAGAATTGTTTACGGTTGGATAGGTATGACCTAAACCAATACAGCTCTCGCTGCTGAACACCATAAATTTGAAGTTTTTCACAGAGGATGTCATGATCAACAGTATCAAAAGCCTTTTTCAAATCAATGAACACTAATCCCACAAGCCGTCCAAGGTCCAAGCCATTGTACCAGTCATCAGTATTTTTGAGCAAACACGTAAGTGTAGAATGAAGCCTCAGAAACCCAGATTGATCAGGGGAGAAGAGACCATTTTCTTTCATATACTGATACAGCTGGTCAAAAACGAGTTTTTCAAAGAGCCTTGAGATAACGGGTAAGACTGATATCGGACGGTAGTTTGATTTTTCAGTCTTGTCTCCATCTTTGAAAATCGGAGTAACTCTAGCTACTTTCCATGAATCCGGGAACTGGCTAGTTTCAATGGAAGTGTTAAACAAGAAAGCAAGAGAGTTTTCAATGAAAGGTAAGGCCAGTTTCAGAAAGTAGCTAGAGATATTGTCAATCCCAAAGCTCTTTGCAGTTTTAATCTTGGCAAATGCAGCCCTGATCTCTTTAACTTCAATGGTCTTGAAGTTAAACTTAGCCTTATTTGCATTGACTTCATATCATACCATTGACTTCATTCAGAGTTCATACCATTGATGATAAGGAGATCGCAGTGCAATTTCCGAAGCTTCAGTTCTTGTCAAGTTTTTAAAGCGATTCACACCACAATAATAATAATAGGAAGGAAAAGCACATATTTTTTTGTTCTTTGCATGACCGTGCAAGCACCCATTTTCCTAATTTTTGCACCGAATGAAGAAAAACGTCTGACGGTGTTCATCGCTGATTATTCCAGGTTTACTATTTATCCCTGGTGTATTCCATCTGGTATCGGTGTTCTTCCTTAGGCCCATTTCGTTGCATTTCATTTTCAGCAGCACGAGAAGACTTCTTTCACTCTTGACTGTGTGTGATATGTGAGTCAGTTGCGATTCTTTGACAGTGCTGGATGAAAACTCCTTGCAAAAATCCTCTCACAACACTTGCTCATCCCGATAAGTTTGGCAAATGGCGAAGAAGTTCTTTCTTCGTCTTCGATGTCATTCCAGTAGGCCTGAGTAGCAGGCCCAGGCTCTCGTGGAGTCTGATTCCAGTATTCCAAGATTCCAGTCCGTTGAATAGGCTAAGCTACTTTTCAAATGAGCTCAGCCGATTCGCACCGGAACGAGGTTTGGGCGCACTAGACCAGACTCTCTGTTTTTATGTTAGAGAGGCTGGTACCCAGGGTATGGTCAACGGTGCTTTGCTTATAGAGGAGCACGATTATGGAATAACCTTAACGCTGATGTCAAGACAGCGTCGACCTTAAATCGATTCAAAGCTGCATATAAAACCAGCCAGTAATCTTTTCGGTTGAACTCCTTATTTACATACCAGTTTTATTTTCATCTTTATCGTTACTTGTAAATTTTGATTAGATATCTTTATTTTGTTATTATTTTACAGGGCAATTTGGAAATCAGTATTTAACTGTATATTTAACCCTGTTTAAAGAATTTAAAATTCATGATTTCCAATTACGGCCAAAATTCGGCCAACTTTTACCTTTTCGGCTAGACTTATTACAGTTCGTCCCTAGTTTTCGCTCGCTTCTCTCAAACAGGGACTCATAATCAAACTATTTCAAAATCAGGACAAAAACTCGTTTTCACGTCAAGTTCTTGACGTTACAATCAGAGTGCAGCATTCGGAGCTGCTCGGCTGTGATTGGCTCATTTAAATTTCCCGCGTAAATTTTTGAGTTCTCGGTAACATTTTCGGTAGTTTTTGGAATTTTCGGTGCCCACAGAGTTGGTCGCCCAGTCAAGAGGACCGCGCTTCGCGTCGCGTTGCTTTTTGCCAAAATGGAGGTTGTTATCATCGCAGCTACGGACAGAATAAAGACGAGGAATCTGACTGGCACTGTGCGAAAGAGTCAAAAGGCACTCCAAAGGTTCTCAAAAGGCACTGTACGAAAAAGTTTTGAAGGGAAAGGATGCATTTGCAGGGGCGGATCCAGCCCGAAGTTGAAGGGGGGCAACTTGCACAGAGGGCGCCAAAAACACTATGGAAAATGAGCGCGCCGAAGGTGCGCGAAAATTTTTTGACACTTTTTAAAGAAAATTCTTTGATTTACTACTAAATAAAGCCTTGATTTATTCGTTTCGCTTGCATTTGAATCAAAACAGGTAGAGAATTGTTTGTTAGAGTCGGGATAAGGGGCGCTTTTCTCGCTAAAAAAGGGGCGCCAAGCTGAGTTTTCATCGTGAAGGGGGGGCAGTTGCCCCCACTTGCCCCCCCCTAAATCCGACACTGTGCATTTGTTTGTTTACCAACTTGCTGTGGGAAGACTTGCTGTTTGGCGAATTTAAATCGTGAAACACAGGATTCCTTTTTGGCCTGAGCAAAACAAAAAATGGGGGCCCGGCAAAAAGTTAAGAGAAAACTCACACATTCGATGTGGAAAAGATACCGAGATTTCTTGAAACATTCCTCTATAAACAGCAGAAGTATTCGTATTTGAAATTCTATGCAAATTATAGTAAATTTGTCAAAGAGGCTTGAACCTTGAAAAAGTTTCTTCGTTCTTGCAAAGTGGATCAATTTATCTTTCCTTATGAAGTTTAAAATCACAAAAGCTGCTTAAACAGGAACTGTTTTCAATCTTATGAAACAAATGTGCCTTAAGAGTTTTGTAGATAACTGCAAATTTTTAGGAGAATTAATTATAGTTTTGAGAAGCCTTTGTGGGTGTTTTTCTTTGCGAGAATAATTTGTGTTCGTTTCTTGAGCTTCCCCGACCGAAGAACATTCTAGAAAACATTGCAAAATTCCCCTGAAGATAACGCCAGAAAACTTGCGCATTTGAAGATAAGAATAACCGAAACTTGTTGAAACGTTTATGCTTTGTTAACCATAGTATTAACAGCAGAAATATTAGTGATTGAAATCATTATAAAATAGCTAGTGCAGGTTTTTTGCGTAAAACAGTCTCACAATAGGTTGCAGAAAGGCTTCAGCAAAAAATTTCTGAAATATACCTTGGGTTCCTTTGGAAATCAAAACAATCATGATTGTATTGTTTTAGATTTATCATTGTTTCATTTGAAAGAAATTAGATCCCACTGGCTGGCTGAATTTGACGAAATCTTTATTGTTTTGATTGTCAAAGGAACGCAAGTTTGTCTGGTTCACTCATTCCGAAAAAGTTTGAAGGCGTGGAAAAGTCACATTACCTCTATCACAGCTAGGAAGTCTCCCTGCGGCACGACCGATCAATCGAATCCATCAATCAATCAATCGACCGACCAAGTTTCGGTCAAATTCTCGTACATTAGTTTTGTCCTCGTTTTCACATAGCTTTTTTATGAGTCGTAGATTGAGCGAAAAGGTTAAAGTCAAAAATATAAAAAAACGAGCGAAATGTACGACAAATTGTTATCAGTCTACTTTTCAGCCAAATCGTTTTTCGACGGCCAAGAGTTTTAAAAAACGAGCAGAATCGAGAAATTTGGCCGTCAAATCGGCCAAATGGCAACCCTGCCGGAAAGGTGCCAGATTTGACATATTGCCTCGTTTTCAACAAGGCGGTTTCTGGACTAGGTGACAAGGGTGACAAGTGACATTCGTAATCCCGGGGGGGGGGGGGTACTCCCATTGTGGCCTGAGGGGGGTACTGTCAGGGTCAAAGAGGGCCAAAGCAAAAAATTTGAAAAATACCCTCAAATGGTAGTATCTTTTTACAGAACCCCCCCAAATGGTAGTTCGCAGAGCTAAAATTGGACCATTTGGGAGCAAAGATTTTTTGCAGTTTTTGACAATTTTCTATTGTAAAACTGATTGAAAACTTCAAAATTCAATAATAATTATTGCTGTAACGACCATATTGCCATGCGGAGGAGCTAACTGAGTTAAAATCTTATAACTGGCCAGGAATCTTGGAATACCCCCAATTGGAAGTAGGAGTTTGACAAATAGGGCCATTTGGTAGCCAATGGACGAGACCCCCCTGTTAGGCCATAATGGGAGTACCCCCCCCCGGGTTCGTAATTGACAATAATAAGTTTGTGTCTTGTCTTTGTCTTGTCTTATTTGTTGCACCTCACCTCTCCGCAACATTTCTCCACAGAGCTGTGTTTTGTTAGCCTGCGTGCATCCCCTACTGTTTCCGCTGAGAAGAAATTTCCGTTGAGTTGAATTCAAAAAAATGAATTCAATTCAACGGAAATTTCCTTCTCAGCGGAAACAGTAGGGGATGCACGCAGGCTATGTTTTGTTTCAACATCTGCACTGCATAAATACTGACAACGTGATTTCTGGTATTCGTTCGACATTTTTAATCTCCTCAATTGTGAAACAATAACGTCATCGGTCATCCACTAGGAAACTGAGACTCATGTAATCAATCTAAGCGGCATACAACTCAGGAAGAAGGAAGAGATGCCAGAAAAGCAGAAAAGTATGTTGAAATGATGGACAAATACATTGAAAATAGCTGGTGGGAAGAGATAAGAAGGGAGAAGGGCAGGTAAAAAAGTATGGTATTTGATAAACAGAAAAAATGAAGAAATGATGAAATTGCAATCTTGTAAAATGTCAGTTCAAGTGATGAACAAAAGAAGTATCTCTCAAAATTAACAGTAAATGAAATTGAATGGGCAATTAAAATAAAACTGCACATGTTGCCAGTGAATTGCCCGTTATGCGAAGAAGAAACGGATACAACGGAATATGCTATGAATTGTAAATGTGTGAAAAAAGTCGCGGGGAGATGTGCTTGTGATGAAGGGTATTGGACAATGAAAGGAACTCATAAGCTCAACAAATGAACATTTGAAATTGAGAGTAATGGTAAATTATGCAAACATAGTTATGGAGATGACGAGAAGATGAGGAATATTATTGACCTTGAGGAAAGAAACAAAAACGTAGAAACAATGTTGTGCGCATTGCACTCAAGTAACGAGTGCCTATTGGCAACAATAGAGAGGGCGCTGAGAAAATCACGAAAATCACGAAAAAAACTTGGTTCCGAGGGCCAGTTTCCTACGTCAGTACTGAGGGTACTGACCCTCGTACCAGCCAGGTCAAATTCGCAGTTTGATTGGCTATTCGATAACAAAGGCCTCATTAATTATTCCAAATTCCAAAGACTTGTTGCTTGGCAGAAAATCGGTCAACTTTGGGTTGCTGTCACATGAAAACGGGACAAAGAATCGAAAAACCGATTTTTGTTATACCTTAAAAATCATAATGATCCCCACCTGATGGAGGTTTCAACCCCATATCAGTCTGCGCTTGTGGGAGAAATTTGCCATATTTGGTCAAGAATATGGAAAATGAAGAAGGTGGATGTGATACCGGTAGTCATTGGAGCATTAGGGATAGTGACAACGAATTTGATAAATAGTTTAAAAAGTTAGAATTTGATCTTACCGTAGAGATGCTACAGAGACCATGTTTGCTTGGAACAGCGAGAATAATACGGAAAGTATCAGATATGAAGTGAAGATCAAGGAAAGAAATGATGCCAAGTTATCTAAGACTGCTATCGTGGGTGTGGTCTGCTATCGTGGCAAATGAACCAGAAAACAAGACCAATCCTACGAAAAAGACATACGATAAAGAAAGTTGGCATACAAGTCTAATAGCAATGTAAAAAGCTAATTTATGCCAACTTTGTATCAAAAATATCAAAGTGTATGTTTAATACGAAAAAATTTAAAGTAAGTATAAGCCTAATAAAACCTAACCCAGAAATAAATACTTTACACAATCTATTATTGAAAGGTTAGCATTGTTTGATTTAATCAAACTCCAAGATGTGCTTTCATTAAGTTTGGGAAACA
The DNA here is from genome assembly GCA_039566865.1 of Aurelia coerulea. NCBI lineage: Eukaryota > Metazoa > Cnidaria > Scyphozoa > Semaeostomeae > Ulmaridae > Aurelia > Aurelia coerulea. The sequence goes on along the minus strand of CM076958.1, from coordinate 12,664,983 downwards.
GAATCCTCAAAAGCAATTTTGTATAAATCCCTTCCCGCCTTGGACAACTTTTCATGATACTCAACATGCTCATAATTGCATTTAGGAACACCTTCAAAACCATACATTGCACCAAAACATGCACCAGCTATTACCCCTGTTGAATCATTATCACCACCATGCAACATAGCATGATGACACAGTTTCTCCCAATTGCTTCCTGCAGCTAACAATGCATCATATGCAATCATTGGAGCATCATGCCCACTAGAACCTGGTGAATTTCTAAAGGCAAATGATCTGTAGAAAGTTTCCCTTTCTTTTACACCAAAGGGAATTGGAAACTTGGGTTCTGATTCTCCATTACTGATTTCTCGTAATTCTAAAAACTTTTCCCATGAAGTTTTGAAGTAGCTCCAAGATTCCAAATTTTCTTTCACGCTATACCCACTGTCTTTGATATATTGCTGTGCTTTTGAAAGCAGCTTTAAGAGAATGCAGCCCCATTTCTTGACAGGTACAAGGCTGATTGCTAAAGAGGTAAACAAAGCACTTGCAAAAGCTCCAAGATAGCCAGTTGGATGGTGATGTGTCATCCTACCAGTCTCTACGCTTACTTTGATAAGTTTGTCAAGACTGCTGTCATTTTGCGTATCAGGGTATCTTAAACCAATGCACATTGCTCTCATTGCTGCCCCGCATCCTCCACCTTTGGGATTAAATGGTACTCTGTAGCCATCAGGTCTTAATGGGCGCAGCTTGCCACATATTTCCCTTGTATTAACACCAGGAGATCTCCCTGCCATATCCCTGAACATTTCCTTTTTATATCGACTCGCTATATCTGCAAACAGCTCTTCATCGTCAGCTCTGTATTTTGCAATGAGTCCCGTGGCTGTTGCTAAAAGCAGTACAGTGTCATCGCTGATCTTCCAGCCATTTAGCTTTATTGTCAGTTTACTTAGGCCACCCATGGCTTCAAGCTCTTCGTGTATCTTGCAGCCATCAAGATTGAATTCCCATTTACCATTTCTGTACCCGAGAGCATCTCCTACCCCAGCTAAGACCATAGAAGCTTGATACCGTTCTTTCATGCTGTCATAACCGAAGCCTTCGCTTTCGCAGTTCGCCGCAGATTTTAGCCTTTCGTTGTCCGCCATTACGCTAACCACATAATGTTATTGTTTGCATATTTTCCAAGCAACCAAGATCCTCCGCAGGGGCGTAACTAGACCAATAATTTCGGAGGGGTGGAAAAGGTTTTTGCCCCCGGGGGGGGCACTCCCATACTTGACCTGACGGGATGTGCCGCTCAACAGGGTGTCCTTTTGCGGTAAAAATTATGCGACAGGGTGTCATTTTCTAGCGAAAATTATGCGACAGGGTATTATAATAGGTAAAAAAAATTATGCGACAGGGTATCACAAGCAAAAATTGCGTTCTACACCGTATTTGAGAGGCAAAATTTTTATGCGACAGGGTATCACAAGCAAAAATTGCGTTCTACACTGTATTTGAGAGGCAAAATTTTTATGCGACAGGGTATCACAAGCAAAAATTGCGTTCTACACTGTATTTAAGAGGCAACATTTTTATGCGACAGGGTATACTTTTGGCCTATTTTTTATGCGACAGGGTGCAGGGTGTGGAGAGGTTTTCCGCACACCCCCGTCACTTCCCTAGTCAAGTACCCCCCCCGGGTTTTTGCCCTGCAAAAGTGAGTGGTGCCCTGCAGACCTCGAGGCAAACGTTCGTCTATTGGTTGCTACTTAAGGCTTTACCACTGTAAATTTGTCATTTAAGGATGAGTTTCTAAGCAATAGCAACAGAAACAAAATTTGAAACTTAACTGCTGTGCAATATCTATTTGTCTATACTGGACATGAATTATTAGATGTCAGTTTTGATTTGGCTTTGTAATAAAGTTTACATCTCGCATCATATATGAGGAGCGGTGAGGGATGAGGGGGATGAGGAGGATGAGGGGCGCTATTCTCGCCAAAAAAGGGGTGCCAAGCTGAGGGAAGGGCAGTTGCCCCCATTTGCCCCCCCCCCTAAATCCTCCATTGATGGGTAGGAGGAAAATAGCTTGCAAATGTCTTCAACTGTTTGCTTGCTTGGCCTCTTCATTGGTGGCAGAGGCACGCTTTCATATTTTCAGAACTCAGCAATAAGAGAATCAAGGACCAAGCACATTTCCTTCCTGTAAAATTCTTGGCACGACAACACAGCTGTTGTTGCTAGATTTTCGTCAATTCGTATGGGTGGACTTCTCACTCTGTAGTGACGTTGGTATTCTGATATCGGATCGATTTCTTGCTTTTCAGCAAAAGCAACCATAGAATCCAGCTGCACATTCATTGCCGTTTCGTCATTTCACATTTCCTCGAGATTCTCTACAGTAGCATCAATGAGCTTTAACTTTCATTTTGATTTTCAAGTCTACTACATCTGCATTCACTACTTCATCAATCGTTCTTGGGATGGATTCATAGCTTCGCCAGACTGAATCAATTGATTGTGCGCAAGAGAGACTTTTTTGAGAAGTTTCTCAGCTTCATGGAATTCTCGACCTCTTTGGTGGCATTTCCAAAAACTCTATGTTGTTGTTTACAGCTTTCACTAAGAAATACGTGAAGATCTTCCAGTTCTGCATGCATGGAGGTTACAACAACGCTCCGCTTGCAGCAGTACTCGTTAAAGGTATTGGATCGAGGCTTCTGGCAAGAAATGTAAGCTGCCCAACATGTACTGTAAGCAACGCTGAGTACCGTTGATCAGTCCAGACATTGATGCAGCGAAATCATAGATTTGGAGAGATAAACCATCAATACCAATGCCGTTATTCTCAAGTGAAGCAAGAACAGCTTTGGTAGTGTCTTTTCCATGCTTATCAATGCATTCTTTCATTTTAACAACTCTCTCACGCGAAGCTCCGTCATTGGCAACGAACCTTGAGGCTACAATCAATTCATCTTAGTGCCCTTTCTATTTTCAGCAAGTGCCCCTTTGGCTTAATGAAAAAAATGCCGTTGACGTGTCGTGCCCCCCCCCCCCAGTTTGAGATGCTTCCTACGTTCCTGATCGGCAGACACAGATTCCTGGCGCAGCAATTTCAGTTTTTATCCTGCTTCGGACATCCTCAGCAAGCAAATACACCAACACTCATTTTGAGATCCTGCGTTGATGTATTTAGTGCTCTAAGGCTTCAAACGTTTGTGTTCGAGCCATTCCTTCTGTGTAGGACAATGCCTGGACCTTAGATTGATCAGCTGAGCAAAGTTGCCACGAAAGACAGCGATTGCCTCGAAAGGGTTCTTGCCATATAAAAAAGGATTGGTTAATATAGTTAAATGAGTGCTGCACACAGCATCTTTGAAAAGACCTTCTCTACCAAGCCGGGGATGTCAGTCACTACGACTAACCGGCAGTTATGTGCCCCTAATATGGGTGGGTTTTGCCAGGGGAAATTTGCGTTTGAAAACATTCCAAAATTGACAACTGATTGCAAATTTTAAGACAGCTTACTTAGCTTAGATTGATTAGCTTAGCATGACTGCAAGACTTGTTACGCGGTTGATTCACTGTAATAAAATTCTTCTTGGTGCCCTGCAAAATCTTCGATTGCCCTGCGAAATCCACAATATTTGAGATTGGGGGGGGGGGTGTCACACCCCTCCATACCCCCCCCTCAATTTTCGCCCCTGATCCTCCGCAGGTAGCTACTGTTTCCTTGCCTTTCATCAATTCGTGCTTGGCGAAGCAGAATATTGAACAAAGCTAGCCTGATAACAAATGCGAGAAGAGAAATCGAGAGAACGAAAGAAGCCAAAAATATTGTGTGGAGTGGAGATTGTGTTGGTCAAATCTATATACATATTCGTTGCAGTCGGATGTGGCGTCATTCCCTTTGTCCCTCTCGCGAACGTTCCAATAGACCACTTCACAGAAAGAAAAGGATCATGGGTAAGTAGGGCAAAATTTGATTCTTCGAACGCATGTTTCAACAAAATATTTCATTCCTTTCATCTCGGCGTACTATCTAGTTCTGGCTCTTATTCGCTCAAACTTTTATCAAACTTCATGCAAATAACACAGCACTTACCTCCAACATAGGGCTTTGTATTTTCAGTTTCCTTTTCGGTATGGACTTCGCTAAATTTATGTGCTTCCTTCACAAACTGCGGTCTTCTTCGTGATTGACACCCAATCACGAGTCTTTACTAGTAGACCCCTGCCCCTCTTTTCGATTGCTAGAACCATGTACAACACAGCATACGGTTGATTTTCAAAATGAAGGCCCCTCATACCTTTGTTTCAAATTCCAAAAAGTCTCATTGCCGTATCTTTCTTCCTTCAAACAAAATATGCTTGTATCATTTCACTTTCTGTGTTTGAGGCTCTGTCTGTTCTCAAATCGATTCGAACGCATCTATGAAACCCTTCTGAAACTGTCTGGAAATGTCACCAAATGCATCAGGGGGTAAGCCAAGGGGTGAACCAAGTAGGGGACAGGGACAAAGTTTCCAGAAACAGATATATTCTTGATAAAACTTGACCAGCCATTTTCCTTTTGAGCATGTTTAAATGCCAAGAAACATATCTGCAGCAGTATTGGAGTGGAGACAGCATGACAATTCATGAATTAAACAATAAGAAACAAATTAAGAAACTTGCGATACTAAAATGCGAAAAATATCATGTTAAACTGAGAAACCTTTAATACTATCGCCTGATCCAAAGTTCTCATTAGAAATAAGTGATACCTTTTAATTTTGTACAACAAAGATGACAACAACAAAAGAAGGGCCCTTAAAATCTTATTGAGGAGATGGACAGGGTCCACGCAAAGTTTTTCTACATCAATAGAAATACACTCATTTTTTTTATAAGAAACTGCTCATAAGAAACGGTAGGCTCAATTTTTCGAAAGCTAAGAAACAACCCTACCTGAATTGAAAAAGCTAAGAAACTTTTGTAATTTTCAGTTTTAATTTTCCTATCACACTCAAAAAATATTTTGACATTGTACAGCTAAAGCAACTTTTTCGAAATTATTTTGAGTGCGAATTGTGTTATTTACTCGTTTGAGAGACTTACTAAGTAATTTGGGAGCCCTTTAGACAAGACAAAATCAACTCTAAATTTCCCGCAATAAAAATATAAGAAACACGTAAGAAACTTTTGGTAGCAAAAGGATCCAAAAACTTAAGAAAATGCCTACCAGCCGCGGACCTTAGTTTCTTATAAAAAAATGAGTGTATCTACCTCCTACCCTGATCCTCTCGTACACTCTTTCTTTATAAGAATAATATTTATGAGAATATTCAGGCTTAGATTCATCCAACTTTTAAGAATATCATAAGAATATCGCTCAGCCTCAGCTGGCATATTTGTGTCTCATTTTTCATATTTTTCAGCAGTTGCCTGCTTTGCGATGTTTGTTATAGCTGCTTAAATTTATCTGTCGTTCCACCATTTCCTCGTACTATTTTTGCCTGGAACCATATCAGATTTGAAAAAAAAACAAGAATACTTTAATAATGTTTTCAGATTTATAGAGGCTGGAATTAATAGCATTCTTTTAAAAAAGGAGCGAATGTAGTTTCTGTTGGAAGAGTTGTTGAAGGATGCTAGAAATACGAGGTATCGGAGGGGTCAAATGCAGACGGGTTTGAATGAGAAGAGCAATTTCAAGTGATAGGAAACGGCCTGCAAGAAATAGTCTAGAAATGGGGTTTAGTCAACTCTGATGAAGCTCCATTTGGGTTTATTGAATGTGCTCTTTTTATAAGAATAATGTTCATAAGAATATTCAGGCTCAGAATCATCCAATTTTTAAGAATTCTAGAAGAATATTGCTCAGCCTCCACTATTTATGTCTCAATTTTCAGCAGTTGCCTGTTTTGCGCTGTTCATAACAGAGAATAGCATGACTGACATACACTCATTTTTCTTTATAAGAAACCGATTATAAGAAACGGTAGGTTCAATTTTTGAAAGTTAAGAAACAACCCTACCTGGATTGAAAAAGCTAAAAACGTTTGTAATTTACAATTCTATTTTTCCTATCAACTCAAAATGTTTTGACAGTGTACAGTTATAGCAACTGTACTATTGACATTATTTTGAGTGCGAATTATGTTATTTACTTGTTTTTGAGATCTTACTAAGTAATTTGAGAGCTCAAAAAATACGTGTAACTGTACACTTCCATAAAAAAAGATAAGAAACTGGTTAGAAATCGTTTGTAGCGAAATTATTCTAAAATTTAAGAAACTACCTTCCAGCCCTGGGAACTTTAATCTCATATTAAGTATACTCGAAAATGAGTGTACATTTCTTCGCAAATCTTTCTTTCTAACTTTCAGATTAAATTTTATTTGACCCTTTATTCAGCAAGAAGATACTGAAATTTTCAAAACTTGAACTGATGCAACAAACAATACCCGTATTTCTTTTCATAAGAAACTAAGAATTTAAGCCAACTGAAAGCTTTTTAAAATCATCAGATTTTCAGTTCTTAGAGTTTCTTGTTAGTTTCTTAGAGATTCCACAACAATCGTCATATTTACTTCCTGTCCCACCCTAAACACTTCGAAACAAAGATTGTTAAGCCCTGCTCAAATACCTTCCAAGAATACAGTAGCTACAGGCCGTTTCGTTGAAAAGTATGTGTTCGACAAAAAAGGCTAGAAAAGTCTAAGATCTGTTTCTTGAAATTTTGTCCCCTTTGTCACCCGCACCCCTTGGCTTTCCCCCTGTCGCATTTGGTTGACATTCCCAGACAGTTTCAGAAGGGTTTCCCAGGTGCGTTCGAATCGATTTGAGAACAGACAGAGCCTCAAACACAGAAAGTGAAATGATACAAGCGTATTTTGTTTGAAGGAAGAAAGATACGGCAATGAGAGTTTTTGGAATTTGAAACAAAGGTATGAGGGACCTTCATTTTGAAAATCAACCGTATGCTGTGTTGTACATGGTTCTAGCAATCGAAAAGAGGGGCAGGGGTCTACTAGTAAAGACTTGTGATTGGGTGTCAATCACGAAGAAGACCGCAGTTTGTGAAGGAAGCACATAAATTTAGCGAAGTCCATACCGAAAAGGAAACTGAAAATGCAAAGCCCTATGTTCGAGGTAAGTGCTGTGTTATTTGCATGAAGTTTGATCAAAGTTTGAGCGAATAAGAGCCAGAACTAGATAGTACGCCGAGATGAAAGGAATGAAATATTTTGTTGAAACATGCGTTCGAAGAATCAAATTTTGCCCTACTTACCCATGATCCTTTTCTTTCTGTGAAGTGGTCTATTGTCTAGACAGTTCGATTGGCAGAACCGCAACATGGGCGAAGTCGAACCGCAGGTGAAAACGTCGCCCAACATTCCGTTCCTCCTCAAAACGTCCTCCTTTTCCAGTCAGGACTCTGGTCGAGGGGTTATTCGCCAAATTCCTCACCCCACTTTCGGCTTGCCAAGCCCTTTGTTTCCCTTTGTGTTGAGCTCGAAGTCCTTTGTCATTCGATTGTTCTCGCGCTGCTCATGACGTCAAAAAATGGGTGTCCTTCAAAACCCCATTGAGGGGTTTTCTGATTTTTTAAAAATCCCAGTGGGATCTCTATTCGCTTGATATGCATTGGCACCCATTTGGAGAGGGATTCAGGTCCGGGGATTTTCTAGGTGCTGGAGGGGGGTCGAGTGGAAATTGCACATTTCCCACCCTTCAAAGGCCATTTCCCCCAGTTTATTTGCTAAATGTTGTCTTTTGACAGCCTTGCTATATTTAAGGGATTTCTACCTCAAAATAGGAGTTACTAGGAGAGGGGTTGGCGCTCCATTCTAGATGCCTTTTTAGCCCTTTCTCGGGGACTCCCCCTTCTCTCAAGAGAAACATCCCCTTTTATGTTTTCAACTACCATCTGAGTTGTCACGCAAAAAGGTTTTGACATTGCTGTGCAGCATGGAAAATTGCTTTCAAACTGTTGATAGTTTTCAGATTAAAATAGTACTTGAATTGTTCCTCGAGAGGATTAACATTTATGATACTCTCGACCAGCTTCTGGCAGCAAATGGCCACTAAACCAAACCTAGATTGGCTAAGTCTCTTATTAAAAGAATAGGCCTTCATGAAATAAGAAGAGGGAAGGAAGAGTAAAATGGGGTAAAATGGTGTGAAATATTGGACGATAACTGGAAGTAAGGGATCGGCAACGAATGCGTGCATTCTGTTTTTGACAGAAACCACATGTGCAGAAATTGAAGCTGAAGAAAATCCTTCAAAGAAGACAGGGGCCAGGTCTTGGGCCAACTCGAAATAAAGTTTAACTATGGGAGTTTTTCAGACTCCTGTCGACTCTTGTGATTTCCCGCAGTCTTATTTTAGGAGTCTCCGTAAGTTTTATTTTTACCTGCTGTCTTTTATGCTTTTATGAGCAATGATTAGGACTTATCTGCTATTTTACAAGGCAGTTTTACAAAGAAACCAGCGATTTGCACGTCGCCCTTTGCCTGATTAAAAACGTGAAACGAGTTGAGGGGTGTTATCACTCTTCCGAACTATCCTCGGCTGAACATGATGGGTGATCTGAATTGAGAGGCCTAATGTTTACAAGCTATTCTGTCTTCAGAGGTCATTGAAATTGAACAACAACACATTAAACATTACATTACAATTCTATTTGTACTTTCTTCATTGGAAGGCAACACCGCTAATTGCCCTGCCATTCCAGACACATATCTGACGTCAATACTTTTCAAACCAGAACAATTGCTGGAAAGAACAATCAGAAAGTGATTTCAGAGCCTCTGTTTGGGATGAGAGGGCTAGAAAGCAAAGGGCGAGGGGGTAACTCCTATAGGGTCTGGTATATATGTGTCTTTGAGAATTCAGAGTTAGGACCAGTGCCGGACTGGCTCTGATTTTTGCACCGGCCATGGATGAGTTATGGGGGCCCTAAGTGGGTGTGGCCTACATCATGAGGGTGTGGTGATGCACAACATTCGTCGCAATTCCTCGATTTCTTACCAATAGCAAAGCTAAACTCACTTTCTTTGAAAATGAGGCTTATAGCTTATCATGGCATGATTAAAATCTTTACGTAGTCTCTATTTTATAAAAGTAACTCTGACCTTTTGAGAGTATTGTGGGCCAGATGATCTTTTAGGTTGTCGTTTCACAAACTGTTGAGCAACCACTTCTCGAACCTCGCCCAGCAGTGTGGCCAAGGAAAATTTACTGATGGCAGCGGCGTGGCCAGGGTAAATGAAGTGGGGGAATCTAAAGGAGGGGTTCTGGGGGCGAAGCCCCCAGGAAAATTTTTGGGGTCACGCCCTTTGCTTTGGCTTAGAATGCATTTCCCAATATCATGCTTGCCATTAGCTACAAGGAAACCTTGATCGTTTTGTGACAGTTATCCTATGAATCAGAGCACAAGGAAAACAGTGCTAAAATGGAAGATTTAACATTTCTCGGAAAATTCTTACCCAACCTATACCCAGTTATTTTCTCCTCGGTTTTAGAGGAATCTCGAGGACCATCTTTCGACAAAAGTGGGAAGGGGGGAAATTGCCCCCCATACCCCCGTTGGCCACGCCACTGACTGATGGAGTATCAAAATGAGGTGTCTGGGGGCAAAGTCTCCAGGAAAATCTCTTAGGACACTCCCTCAACTTTGGCTTAGAACACTTCTTCCAATCCCATGTTTGGAGGATTTAAAACGGACTTAATTTTATCATATACGAAATTATCTAGCTGTGGTTCACTTCGCGACGGCAACGCGCAATGAATGCTGGTCAACAGTCGTTCTTTAAATTAAGTTTTTATCAAGTGTAACAGCAGTTTTATGAATTAGCATCCACAAGACAATTTTGTGAATAAATATCTGTTCTGTGGCTGAAATTTTCAAACTTATTTTAGCAGTTTTCTATCAATCAACACTCTTATAAACATTTTCGCGCAAAAGATTTTACATTGCTGCAGCAATCCAATTTTTGCGTGCCCCCAAAGTGGAGGCTTTGACAAAGTTTTTCCCGGAAAATTTTTGAAACTGACAGCCTTATTTTGGCTTAGAACGATTCTCCCAGTCATTTTCTGGCATGTTTGAGACAGTCTTACCATACACTACCAAAACTCAAACTATTTTCTTTTAAAGAATCCCTAGAAGCATCTTTTGACAGAAGTGGACGGGGCCTTTACCGTATCTTCACTCTCGACTGTATTCATTTCTTTGAACAAGTTCACTGACATGGTAGGATTCAAATGTGAAGTGAGATGTCCATTATTCAAGAATGCAGATCTACTAAAGAACTTCCTAATTTCGCAAAAGGGCCCTTTTCCAGCAAAAAAGGGCCCTTTTTGCAAGATTTTGAGGGGGCCCACCGGCCACGGGCCCGTGGGACGGTGGGCCAGTCCGCCACTGTTAGGACCCGTAACCAGGGCAAACTTTTAAAATATGACCCCATAAACCGGGAAAAATCTACCACAATAATCGTAACATACAGAGTAAATTGAAAATTTATAGAGCTATATTCCTTTTTATGAAAGTTTTTTGTAGAATCTTAGGAAAAAACGGGGTATTCTTCTTCAGAAAATATTCCAACCCAAAAACAGTGAAATGCTGGCTGGTGGACTCGGGGCCCTGAAATAAAAGTCAAAATTCACCTGGCCCAAGTTTCATACCCCAAGTTTTTTATGGAATTCTACTGTTTTCCAACAAAGAGAAGAGATATCAGTATAAGTGAATCGTAATAAAGTGCCAAAATCCCAAACTTTTCTCTTAGAAACAGTGTTTGTACTGTACAGATTACTTTAGGGCTCAGTGATACTCCTTTAAAGGGGGGTTACCTTCAAAATTTTCCATGATAAGGGGTTTTTTCATCAACTAGAATGTCAGAGAAAAGGGTATCCTATGGAATGGTACGGACGAGCGTGATGTACCTTTTACTGTTGAATTGCACCCACCGGGAGTGTGCAGTACAGTTGGGGATGTTCAGTACAGTGGGGAGGTATGTTTGAGTACAGTGGGGCAATTCAGTATAGTGGAGAGGCATCCGGAATTAAGTGGGGGATACCTTGAGTGCAGTGGGGGACGGGGGTGTTCAGTACAGTGGGGAGGCATCTGGAGTACAGTGGGGGGGGATATCATGATGTGCGTGGTGTGTGGTGAGGCATCATCAGTATAGTAGGGGGATATTCAGAACAGAGAGGGGGTTGCCAGGGTAGTTACTAGGGGGCCCGGGGCCTCTGTGGGCCAGCAAGAAATAAGGTATGCGTTTCTCTTTGTTGTAGTTTTCTTTCAGGAACGTTTGCAGGCCTGCAGGCCCATTGAGATTCTAAAAAAATCTAAAAGCAGTGTCTTACCAGTGCATAGGGGGGCGTGGCCCAAGGATAAAAGTGCGTGCTGCCCGGCCTTTCTCTCGACGGCCCTGGCGGTAAACACTCATGTTGCTAAATGCTCCCTTGCGCAACTATGAACAGCAGCTTTGTAGATGTAGAATGAACCTATGACGAAACTTTGGTCACATAAAGTGATAACAGAAAACAACGTCAAGAAGTAACAAATTCTTCCCCAAGCAATCACTCGGTACGACGGCCGACCGGCAAGCCTAGTAAACGATATCCATCGGTGTCTTTTGGAGGCGCTGCGATGGAGCGGAAGTCACAAGACATCACGTGAACTCGATTCACTTCTTGGAAAATGGCGGACGAGGAGCTTGAAGAAGTCCCGCAATCACAACTCTATTTCACATATCGATTCGAAACACGAAGAAAGCTGATAGCTGGTATTCTTATCGTGATTGGTATTGCATTGTCATGGGTGGGATCATCACAATTTACAGAGAACACATACACCAAATCATTCAACGCTCCATCTTTTATGATGTGGTTTTCGACATGTTGGATGATGTTCTCCTACTTGCCGGTCGTCGTGACTTGCCTATCTCGCAGGATTAGCATCTTAGAAACATACAGGCAAGGAAACGTGTGCATATGATTACTCTCTGTTATCTTTAGAGTAGAATTACACTATAAGACCTTGTACCTCAACGATCGACAGAGGGAAGAGCTGTGCCGGCCGAGTCGTCTTTCCAAGGGCGGGCATGTCACACTGGGAACGATGGTCCTACCTTTGTCCGAAAACCGGTAGTTAACGAAAAAATTTTGCACCACCTTTGTCCCAAAAACTGGTAGTTTTTGATGGCAAATTTAGGCAGTTATTTTTTTCAATTTGGCGGACAATTTCAACATGATTTATCATTGACGATGTTTGTCCCAAAAAATGGTAGTTTCGACCAAATACTGTTTTTCGAAAGCAAGTGGTAATCATAGATATGAAAGTACAAGTGTCCCAAAACCGGTTGCCGGACAATGGTAGAGCCGCTTTGGTGAACATTTTGAAATTCTGGCCTTTTTTTCGGAAATTTGCCGGAAAAATTGGTGAAAAATTGGAATTTCTGGTCTTCTTTCCGTAAATTTGGTGGACAAAGGTAGAACCGCTCACGTGAAAATTCGAAATACTGGTTTTTTCTGCTTAAATTTGGCGGACAAAGGGAGAACCAGCTTACAGGTAAACTTCAGGATTTTGATCAGATAGGAGGTTAGAAAACTTGATATTTGTGACAAACTGATGGAATAGGAAGATTGATATTCAAATTTCACCTTTGTCCCAAAACTGGTTGTTTTTGGGCAGGAAAGTCGTACTATGTGACAAAAGAACCGGTTATTTTTTCCAATTCCTCTGGACAAACAGGGGGTCAAATATTTTACAGTACTTGCCCGCCCCTGTCTTTCATTAACAGAAGTAGCGAAGCCACTGCGAAGCCTTGCAGTGGAGTGGAGGGGACTATTGCCAGAGAAGGGGGCTGAAAGGAATCGAGCCCCTGTTAAAAAGCTAAGATTATTATTCGAAGAATAAAGCTTAATTTCTTTAGGTAGTTATTTTGTTTCAGTTTGTGTCAGTTTCCAAAACAGGAAACTCCCGGGGGAGGGGTACTTGACCAGGTTTTGGTCGGGGACGTGCCACCAAATCGTGAAAATAGATACCATTCCTGATGGCACATTCCCATACCCAAAATATGTGTAGTTCCTCCCCCCCCCCCAGGAGGAAACTATTTTGGAAATTTCAACTAAATGCTGTAAAAGGTTTTTTGTTGTTCAAACTTTGACTGCAAAAATAGTTTTCAATCAAAACAAATGGTGCTGTCATCAATAATACAAGCTTGATTTATTTGCATTGCCGTTAACCCATCTGTGAATTCTGACTGTTTCACATTGCACTCTTTTTTTCTTACAAGAATACTATAAATTTTGTCCAACCTCAATATTCTTATGAAATTTTCATTTTGAGCCTGGACATATTCTTAAAACATTCTTATTGTTTTCAAATCTGATACGGTTTCAGGGGAACATAATTAAAAGAAACTTCATGTCATTACGAGGAAATGGTGGAACAAAGGAAAATTTCAGCAATTATAGCATATAACAATTATAATTCTTTGCTATTAACGTTGCAAAACAGGCAACTGCTGAAAACTGAGGCACAAATATGCCAGCTGAGGAGGCTGAGCAATATTCTTATAATATTCTTGAAAATTGGATGATTCTGAGCCTGAATATTCTTATAATTAACCTCATTCTTATAAAAAAGAGTGTAGATGTAAAGGCACTCCAACACAATGAATAAATTCATGGCTCAACCTGTTGGCCAACCCACAAAAGGATACCTGCAAAAATTCTTTGAAATGTGGTCATGTTGTAGATCTATGGAAGACTTTATAGACAACAGACAAGAACTGAGAGCCCTAATTCATACCATTTGCATTTGCGAAAGTCATGATGTAAAAAGAGTGTTGGAGGATGGGAGACAGAGAGAAAACAAAACACTTCAAGACACTAAACTACAATAAAACTGTGATGTGTAATGCCAATTTTTTGTTCGTTTATAAGGCATATTGTACATCAGATGGTCTACACTACACCATCTGCACCTAAAGACATCTTTAATTTTCAGCTGCTGATCAATTTTCTTACAGGTCAAATCAAGAAATATTTGGGCCAAGTGGCTTGAGCCCCAAGACTCTATTCAAATTTGTAATGCCATTCTGCGTTCTATGGTCTGCTACAAACTACTGCTATACAAGAGCCATTTCAAAAGTAGCTGTAACTGACGTCACTGCTATGTTTGCAAGCTGTAATGCCTTTGTCTACATATTTTCTCTACTGATTCTTCGTGAACCGTTTCTTGTTTTGAGGGTGAGCTCATTTCGATTAACCTCATTGTTATATGTGTAAGCTATTTTATTTGACCCAAAAAACAATGTAATGTATATGTACATTACTTTGTCAGATCCTTTAACCCTCTCAGGCGCTGTGTCCCACTTTTGACTTTTATCGTCCCACTCTAGTGAAAAAATCAAAGTTGTCAGAAATCAATGAAACTTGGCACAAAGCTCAATTTCAGGGCCCTGATTTCGAATCTGCTTTCAATTTTTTAAAATTTTGTAACATTTTGTCTCTACGTGGCTCTAAAAATGGAACAAATAATAAATACCTTGTGAATTGACAGCGATGGTCAAACATGCTCGAAATTGCACGAAACTTTACAAAAAACACTATTCCTGGCCACTGAGTTAAAATCTACTGTCACTTTTTGAAATTATTGTCCCTCTGTGTCTCCATGTGGCTCTAAAAGTGGAACAAACAGCAAATGCACTGTCGAATTGGGGTCAATTATCACAATGGCTCAAAATTGCGGGAAAATTCGAAGGAAACACAGTTTTACGTCCCTGAAATCAAATCTGCTGTCACATATTTAAGATTTTGTCACCTAATGTCTCTATGTGGCTCTAAAAGTGGAACAAGCAGCAAATACACTGTCGCATTGGGGCTAATTATCACAATGGCGCAAAATTGCTAGAAAATTCGTAGGAAACGCAGTTTTACATCCCTGGAATTCGAATCTGCTGTAATATATTTAAGATTTTGTCACCTAATGTCTCTATGTGGCTCTAAAAGTGGAACGAACAGCAAATACACTGTCGAATTGGGGCCAATTATCAGAATGGCTCAAAATTGTGGGAAAAGTCGTAGGAAACACAGTTTTACGTCCCTGAATTCCAATCTACCGTCACCTATTTAAGATTCTGTCACCTAATGTCTCTATGTGGCTCTAAAAGTGGAACAAACAGCAAATGCACTGTCGAATTGGGGCCAATTATCAGAATGGCTCAAAATTGCGGGAAAAGTCGTAGGAAACACAGTTTTACCTCCCTGAATTCCAATCTACCATCACCTATGTAAGATTTTGTCACCTAATGTCTCTATGTGGCTCTAAAAGTTGAACAAACAGCAAATGCACTGTCGAATTGGGGCCAATTATCAGAATGGCTCAAAATTGCGGGAAAAGTCGTAGGAAACACAGTTTTACCTCCCTGAATTCCAATCTACCATCACCTATGTAAGATTTTGTCACCTAATGTCTCTATGTGGCTCTAAAAGTTGAACAAACAGCAAATGCACTGTCGAATTGGGGCCAATTATCAGAATGGCTCGAAATTGCGGGACAATTCGTAGGAAACACTTAATGTCTTTATGTGGCTCTGAAAGTGGAACAAACAGCAAATGCACTGTAGAATTGGGGCCAATTATCTGAATGGCTCAAAATTGCGGGAAAATTCGTAGCAAACACAGTTTTACGTCCCTGGATTCGAATCTGCTGTCACATATTTAAGATTTTGTCACGTAATGTCTCTATGTGGCTCTAAAAGTGGAACCAACCGCAAATGCACTGTCAAATTGGGACCAATTATGAGAATGGCTCAAAATTGCGAGAAAAGTAGTAGGAAACACAGTTTTACGTCCTTGAATTCGAATCTGCTGTCAAATATTTAAGATTTTGTCACCTAATGTCTCTATGTGGCTCTAAAAGTGGAACAAACAGCAAATGCACTGTCGAATTGGGGCCAATTATCAGAATGGCTCAAAATTGCTGGAAAATCCTTAGGAAACACAATCTTACGTCCCTGGATTTGAATCTGCTGTCACATATTTAAGATTTTGTCTCTATGTGGCTCTAAAAGTGGAACAAACAGCAAATGCACTGTCGAATTGGGGCCAATTATCAGAATGGCTCAAAATTGCTGGAAAATTCTTAGGAAACTCATTTTTACGTCCCTGAACTCCAATCTACCGTCACATATTTAAGATTTTGTCACCTAATGTCTCTATGTGGCTCTAAAAGTGGAACAAGCAGCAAATACACTTTCGAATTGGGGCTAATTATCACAATGGCTCAAAATTGCTAGAAAATTCGTAGGAAACACAGTTTTACGTCCCTGGAATTCGAATCTGCTGTAACATTTTTAAGATTTTGTCACCTAATGTCTCTATGTGACTCTAAAAGTGGAACAAACAGCAAAGTCACAGTCGAATTTGGGCCAATTATCAGAATGGCTCAAAATTGCTAGAAAATTCGTAGGAAACATAGTTTTACGTCCCTGAATTCGAATCTGCTGTCACATATTTAAGATTTTGTCTCTATGTGGCTCTAAAAGTGGAACAAACAGCAAATGCACTGTCGAATTGGGGCCAATTATCAGAATGGCTCAAAATTGCTGGAAAATTCTTAGGAAACACAATTTTACGTCTTTGGATTTGAATCTGCTGTAACATATTTAAGATTTTGTCACCTAATGTCTCTATGTGGCTCTAAAAGTGGAACAAACAGCAAATGCACTGTCGAATTGGGGCCAATTATCAGAATGGCTCAAAATTGCTGGAAAATCCTTAGGAAACACAATCTTACGTCCCTGGATTTGAATCTGCTGTCACATATTTAAGATTTTGTCTCTATGTGGCTCTAAAAGTGGAACAAACAGCAAATGCACTGTCGAATTGGGGCCAATTATCAGAATGGCTCAAAATTGCTGGAAAATTCTTAGGAAACACAATTTTACGTCTTTGGATTTGAATCTGCTGTAACATATTTAAGATTTTGTCACCTAATGTCTCTATGTGGCTCTAAAAGTGGAACGTAAAGAGATACATTTGCAAAATGGGACCGATTTTTGGAAGTTCTCAAAATGAGGCCAAATTCACCAGAAGATGCAAGGACGCAGCGCAAAAATCAAATCTGTTGCCATTTGTTGAAAAAGTTGTCACCTTATGTCGTTATGTGCCCTTAATGTGGCACAAAGAGCATACAAATTGGCCAAATGGGACCAATGATCAAAAACACTTGAAGTTGCCTGAGAAGTTGCAGAGCGGACAATTGCTTGGTGCTAAATTCGTATCTATTGTCAATTTTTTAAATTTTTGTCACCAAATCTGCTTGTATGACGTTTTCATCTTGCAAATTCTGCAACGCAGGTAGCCACAGGTTGATTCGAATGAAGAGAACAGATGCAACTGGAGCCAAGCGGCGATTATATTGCGTTGCAGAATTTGCAGAATCTGCTTGTATGACGCTTTCTTCTTGCAAATTCTGCAACGCAATAATCGCCGCTTGGCTCCAGTTGCATCTGTTCTCTCCATTCGCATCAACCTGTGGCTACCTGCACGAGAAAGAAATGTGTGAGAAATCTATGTTGCAAGAACAGAAATACCATGGTTTAGGCACAAGCAAAGAGATTGGCTACATGCAGTGGGGTCACACTCATAGTATCCTTTGTATAGCACATACAAAACTGTTGGTAAAATTCATTGACAAATCTGCCATTACCCATTTGGCTACTCAACAAAGGCTCTTACCATTGGTAAATTTTACTAGGAAAAAGGTTAAGATTTAGTCAACAAGATTTTTTTCTCGTTTTTTCGTACCTTTTCTTGGTGAAAGCTGCAGCTTGTGTAGCTTGAAAGCTGCATACCAAATACGGATAAATTCAAAACGAAATGATGCACTTGTAAATTTCTTCGCTCGCAGGTTGCTGCTTTCCCCTTTTGCTGTTTTCATAATTTGCAAGACGAAAAGTTCATAGAAGTGCAATAAATGTTCCAACCCAGGGGAACCATTTGCGATCTGCAAGTTATCTCCACTGAGGTCTTGCTGGAATTATTACCATTTCCAGAGAGCATATGATGTACCGAACAGTCAATCACAAGAACAGTAAATGGAAGACTGACTTGTTGAAACTTGTTGATGTGACTTCATATTCATGGTTTAGCTTTAGCTTTATCTTCTCAAACAATGTTTCATTTGGATGAAAAGAAGTTTTGCAGAGTTCCCATTTTGTCACAATAGGAAACGGTCAAAAGTGAAAAAACAGGCAAAGTTTCAAGTTTAGTCGCTTCTCATTTCTTGTTGGTATTGATAGGATAGATTTCTGTTTTTATCTTCGTCACTTTATTGAGCGATATGTCTCTGATTAGTGTCTCGTTGAATTTCAAGAAAGTGAAACGACAGCTTATGCCACTCTTGGTGCCATTTAGAGACACTTTGTACCATATTTTCCCAAATTGATACCAGAATTGGATTCAGCATTCCAAAATTGTGCTTTCTGTAAAATCGCATGTAATTTTAAGTGTTGTGCGTATTTGGCCAAATATTGCATCCCAATTTGTTTTTGTTCCACTTTCATCGCCAAAGAGAGACAAAAGTGACAACATTTTTACAATGTATCAATAGATTAAATTTTGGTGGACTGGAATCGTCTACTCTGCAAGTTTTTGAGCATTTCCGAAATGTTTGCTTTTGTTCCAATTTTAGGGCCAAATAGAAACAAAGGTGACAAAATTTTCAAAAATTGACAATAGATACGAATTTAGCACCAATCAATTGCCCGTTCCGCAACTTCTCAGGCAATTTAAAGTATTTTTGATCATTGGTCCTACTTGGCCAATGTGTATGCTCTTTGTGCCACATTCAGGGCACATAACGACATAGGGTGACAACATTTTCAACAAATGGCAACAGATTTAATTTTTTGCTCTGCATCCTTGTATCTTCTGGTGAGTTTGGCCTCATTTTGAGAACTTCCAAAAATAGGTCCCATTTTGCAAGTGTATCTCTTTATGTTTCATTTTTAGAGCCACATAGAGAAATTAGGTCACAAAATCTTAAATGTGTGACAGCAGATTCGAATCCAGGAACGTAATACTGTGTTTCCTACGAATTTTCCAGCAATTTTGAGCCATTCCGATAATTGGCCCCAATTCTACAGTGCATTTGCTGTTTGTTCCACTTTCAGAGCCACATAGAGACATTAGGTGACAAAATCTTAAATATTTGACAGCAGATTCGAATTCAAGGACGTAAAACTGTGTTTCGTACTACTTTTCTCGCAATTTTGAGCCATTCAGATAATTGGCCCCAATTCTACAGTGCATTTGCTGTTTGTTCCACTTTCAGAGCCACATAGAGACATTAGGTGTTTCCTACGAATTTTCCCGCAATTTCGAGCCATTCTGATAATTGGCCCCAATTCGACAGTGCATTTGCTGTTTGTTCCACTTTTAGAGCCACATAGAGACATTAGGTGACAAAATCTTAAATATTTGACAGCAGATTCGAATTCAAGGACGTAAAACTGTGTTTCCTACTACTTTTCTCGCAATTTTGAGCCATTCTCATAATTGGTCCCAATTTGACAGTGCATTTGCTGTTGGTTCCACTTTTAGAGCCACATAGAGACATTACGTGACAAAATCTTAAATATGTGACAGCAGATTCGAATCCAGGGACGTAAAACTGTGTTTGCTACGAATTTTCCCGCAATTTTGAGCCATTCAGATAATTGGCCCCAATTCTACAGTGCATTTGCTGTTTGTTCCACTTTCAGAGCCACATAGAGACATTAGGTGTTTCCTACGAATTGTCCCGCAATTTCGAGCCATTCTGATAATTGGCCCCAATTCGACAGTGCATTTGCTGTTTGTTCCACTTTTAGAGCCACATAGAGACATTAGGTGACAAAATCTTAAATATGTGACAGCAGATTCGAATTCAGGGACGTAAAACTATGTTTCCTACGAATTTTCTAGCAATTTTGAGCCATTCTGATAATTGGCCCCAATTCGACAGTGCATTTGCTGTTGGTTCCACTTTTAGAGCCACATAGAGACATTACGTGACAAAATCTTAAATATGTGACAGCAGATTCGAATCCAGGGACGTAAAACTGTGTTTGCTACGAATTTTCCCGCAATTTTGAGCCATTCAGATAATTGGCCCCAATTCTACAGTGCATTTGCTGTTTGTTCCACTTTCAGAGCCACATAGCGACATTAGGTGTTTCCTACGAATTGTCCCGCAATTTCGAGCCATTCTGATAATTGGCCCCAATTCGACAGTGCATTTGCTGTTTGTTCCACTTTTAGAGCCACATAGAGACATTAGGTGACAAAATCTTACATAGGTGATGGTAGATTGGAATTCAGGGAGGTAAAACTGTGTTTCCTACGACTTTTCCCGCAATTTTGAGCCATTCTGATAATTGGCCCCAATTCGACAGTGTATTTGCTGTTTGTTCCACTTTTAGAGCCACATAGAGACATTAGGTGACAGAATCTTAAATAGGTGACGGTAGATTGGAATTCAGGGACGTAAAACTGTGTTTCCTACGACTTTTCCCACAATTTTGAGCCATTCTGATAATTGGCCCCAATTCGACAGTGTATTTGCTGTTTGTTCCACTTTTAGAGCCACATAGAGACATTGGGTGACAAAATCTTAAATATATTACAGCAGATTCGAATTCCAGGGATGTAAAACTGCGTTTCCTACGAATTTTCTAGCAATTTTGCGCCATTGTGATAATTAGCCCCAATGCGACAGTGTATTTGCTGCTTGTTCCACTTTTAGAGCCACATAGAGACATTAGGTGACAAAATCTTAAATATGTGACAGCAGATTTGATTTCAGGGACGTAAAACTGTGTTTCCTTCGAATTTTCCCGCAATTTTGAGCCATTGTGATAATTGACCCCAATTCGACAGTGCATTTGCTGTTTGTTCCACTTTTAGAGCCACATAGAGACATTAGGTGACAAAATCTTAAATATGTGACGGTAGATTGGAGTTCAGGGACGTAAAACTGAGTTTCCTACGACTTTTCCCGCAATTTTGAGCCATTCTGATAATTCGCTCCAAATCAACAGTGCATTTGCTGTTTGTTCCACTTTTAGAGCCACATGGAGACACAGAGGGACAATAATTTCAAAAAGTGACAGTAGATTTAAACTCAGTGGCCAAGAATAGTGTTTTTTTGTAAAGTTTCGTGTAATTTTGAGCATGTTTGACCATCGCTGTCAATTCACAAGGTATTTATTATTTGTTCCATTTTTAGAGCCACGTAGAGACAAAATGTGACAAAATTTTAAAAAATTGAAAGCAGATTCGAAATCAGGGCCCTGCAATTGAGCTTTGTGCCAAGTTTCATTGATTTCTGACAACTCTGATTTTTTCACTATGAGTGGGACGAGAAAAGTCAAAAGTGGGACACAGCGCCTGAGAGGGTTAATTTCCTTTTTGTAAATTTGTGCCAGCATATGATTGTGAATGTGAAGCTTCAGTTTTTAGCACAAAGTGTTGATCGCAGAAGTAACTATAGAGTGCTGTCTCCCATTATGCCCATGTCGTCGATAATATTGGAGTTAGATCCTCAAGGAGGTTTGATGAAAAAAACAGAATGAATTTGTAATATTGTAATATCACTAACTATATTGAGAAAAACATGTGAGCGTTTAAATAAGATCAATCAACTCTAAATAGAGATTTTTGATGAAGGTGAAAACGGCATTTTTGCTGGCGTCGCCTATTATGACCAACGGGCAACAAGTCACACTGCACCGCGGTGAAAAGTTTTAATGAGAAAAAAACAGTTTTACTTACCATTATTTGTTTATCATTGAGTTAACTGAAGGTTCCTGCAACCCTTCAGATGAAAAATTCTCGATGTTGCGTTTTTATCATAATCTGATGGTACAGATATTTGGGGACCGTTTAAACCAACTCACTTCCAGAAATAGCCGAAATTACTTGGAAATTTGAGCATCTTAAATGGAGCCATCCTGTTTCTCAAGAATTACGGGAATATACATTAGGGGACTCAGCCTGATTTCTCGAGACAGGATTCGGAAGTACTGGTGGGTAATAAAAAAATCTTTGTGTACCCAACAGGCCAAGCGAGTCGCTTGAAACTTGGCACAAATGGTCACAAAGCATCAACTACGAAACTGTGTGAGCACTTTGTGATAGATCCACTGGTCCGATATTTAGCTTTGGTAAATAGCTAAATTGATAGTCGTGGTCCAACAATCATCGATAGGGTACATAAAGGTTTTTACGCAACGATGGTCGATTTTGCCTAAAATCTAGAATAAAACGTTTGTCATTTTATTGAATCAACAAAATATATTTTTATGATATTCTGCGTTCAATTCTGCGTCGAATGGTGCATAAGTTTGTTTGGCATATTTGACAAACGACCGTGGTAACCGGAGTTTCTTGATCACCGCCTGAACGGCGGGCTGAACGGTTACAGTAACCTTAAACTAAATCATCTTTAGCAACAATGTGGACATTTCTAACTAAGAATCCTTATCTAGAAGTGCGTGAAATTTTTAGTATCAATAAGTTTTTAGTCACAGAATTTTTGTAAACATTCTGTGAAAACGTCTGAAAATTTATTTTCCAAAAATATTTTGTACGAAATTGGTTTGTCCAAACTTTTAAGCATTTGGTGTAAGTACTAATCGAGTCCACAAGCCATCGTCATGATGCTGATTTGATGAGGTTTTCTGCAATAGTCTACAAATCATAGTTGTCAAATTACATATTTCATCGAGCATCTTTACATCACACCTCTGGTGCAGTGCCTGAGCCATTCACAAGAGTGTTATTTTTTTATAGGTGATGTCAGTCGTATTTTCAATATCTGGTGTTGTATTAATGGCATATGCTGATGGATTTAAAGGAGCATCTTGGGAAGGAGTATCTCTGTCACTCTTATCAGCAGTTGGTGCTGCATTGTATAAGGTTTGCTGCTTAAGAATATACTTAACTTCCTTCCAGTTCATATTGCATTTTTGTAAGGCTCAAAAAATTGATTCTCTAGCTTAACATAATCTAAAACAGCCTGAATAAATGATGAGATATCATTTTTTCCATTTGTTTTTAATCATTTAAACATGGTAGCCCCGGTTCATCAGTACTGCTTTTCAGGGGGCCGTGGCAAAAGTAATCTAAAAATCAAATCAACAAGGTGCTAAATAATAGTAAAGAGAAAATGAAAAGTTGTGTCAATTTTCCTAATCTTTTCTTGAAGGTGGCAAGGGAAGGTGCCTGTTTAAGATCAAGTTCAAGTTGATTCCAAAGCTTATAGGTCCACGAAAAACTATTGCCTTTTGCCCATGGTTAGTTTTTCCCAGTGGTAGCGAAAGATGAGTTTCAGTATTTCTCAGTTCTCTGATATTTCGAGTCGAATTTTTGACAAGCAAGTTGGAAAGAAACTCTGCTACGAGGCCATTTAGAATGGAAGTAGCTGTTTCCCTTCTAAATGATATCACTTACAGTTGGCAAATTTATTTGTTTATTACTGCCATAGCAGGCGTATCAAATTTATTTTTGGGAACAATTCTAAGCCGCAGCCGCTCGATTTTGTAACTTTTTAAGGTTTGTAGTTTGGCCGCCCCACAGCACCCCCATAGCGAACAACAGTACCGAAAATGGGGCTCTACAATAGTTATAATATAGCAAGAAATTTTTGGAGTTAGCAATTTAATTGTATGGTGCTCCTGATCACTCAGCAACCATGTTTTTCTTCGATCACACTAATGATGATGGCAGGGAACTCTTAATCAAGATCCCGGGATCAAGATGCATTGCGTTCTTTTGATAAAATTGCTACAGAATTGTAGAATCGTTATAGATTTTTGATTGTAAAGGCCAGTTTCCAGTCAGTGGAATTTTCCGAGCGGACGGAAATTCTTTTGTTTACAAGAGAAAATGTCACCTTGTAATTGAATAGAAATTTAGGCTTGAATGACTTTTTATTGTATAAAATTCCGCCCGCGCAGAAAATTCCATAAAAAGTTCCTTATCAGTCATGGCTTTGTTTAGCATAATCGTCTTGTGGAGAACTCAGAACTACTCCCATTCCTGCTCTTAGCGACACTGAAATGGCAAGCAAGGTTTCCAAATGTGCGGATTTTCAAACTGTAACTGAAGGTGAAGTTGCGGTTTTAGCGCCAAGCGATGGGATCGCAGAAGTAGAAAGACCTAATCGGGTCAGCGAGACCCCGACGCTCAAGTGGTGGGCCTCTACCTAGGACTGAACCGTGTCCCCCTGACTTTCTGGCTGCGAAGTCAGTTGATTACACCATTGCGCAACAACACCATATGCTTTACTAACACTTTACCACCACTTTACCACCACTTTACCAACACTGAGCCACAACAACTTAAATTCATTTAAAAGTTTAACAGATTTTCTCTTCCCTTTTCAGGTTATGTTCAAAAGAGTCTTCGGTGATGCCAAAGTTGGTCAGGTTGCACTCTTCTTGACAGCTCTGGGACTTTTTAATCTTCTAATGCTTTGGCCAATATTTGAAATTCTCTTCTTCACAAACGTAGAATCCATAACATGGAATGACATCCCCTGGGGTTATCTTACTGGCAGATCGGTTTTAGGCTTACTGTTCAATTTCCTTATTAGTTTTGGAATTGCATTCACATTCCCATTGTTCATATCATTGGGGACAATACTTGGCATCCCCATAAATGGCATAATTGATACCATATTTAGGCACCAGTCGTTTGGGGGTCTTAAAATTGGGGCCACTTTTCTTATAGTCGGTGGGTTTCTGTTAATGTTGGTTCCTGCGAACTTTATGGACAAGTTCAAGGTCAAGTCACACTCAGCAGAGAATGAAAATCTGATAACATGAGCATAAAAGTAATGAGAACAACCGTAGCCTCGCTTGGTTCCTCCAATGGAAGCCGGGTATAGGAAATTTAGTAAACGTTGTCCTCGAACAAGTTTGCAAATTTACAGATGAAAGTGTTTCCTAAGGATGGAAGCGAATTCATCGCGCAGTCTCCACTGTCTGTAATACATTTTACATAACAGAAACAGACTTCTACTCTGTTATATAAAATGCATCGCAAACATCGGTATCCTTCCATAGTTTCCTTCATGTTCGATTTTTAAATGAAACAAGATGGTCAAAACAAACCAAGCTTCTTGAATTTTTGATCATGCTTTTAATTCTCGATGTAGAGGTTAGACAACAATTTTATATTAATGCTTGAGTTTACAAAGGTCCTGCCCTTTGACAATGTAACCGACAAATTAGATTGTAAGCCGTATAAGTCAGAATGGAAAAGCTTATCGTAGATATGTAATCGCTACTATCCACCCACCCTACTCGCTAATATCGGGTGACCACGAAAACAGGTCATATGATCACAATGAAGCCCTGTGATAGGCACCATAAGAAGTAGTGGGAAATGGCCTAAATAGGACCAAGCCATGAGTCCTAATATGAGCAAGTATGAGTAATGCGTATGAGTAATACCTGGACCAAGCCATGAGTCCTAATATGAGCAAGTATGAGTAATGCGTATGAGTAATACCTGGTAGCGATCACTAGGACTCAACGTAATTAGTCCAGATGGGAGGTAATGATTTTCACAACAGTTGTTTACTCGTTTTCAAGTTCTTCGATGACTTATAGTCGCAGTGGAAAGAAAAGCTTTTTGCTACACCATTTATTTCATTATACGTAGGCTAAATAAAAAAATTGCTAAATCAAAGCTAATTGCACACACACATTTCACAAACTTCTTGCAAAAAGTTGCAAATTCGTACTTCCACAGTAACGACATAATAACGAATTAGTTCTGTGGCGGCAGACTCCTAACTTAGTAAACTCTAAAGCTGGTCGGGAGACAGGTCTAGACTACGCTTGAAAATTGCCAAGAAACTCTTTATTACAGCAAGATGCAGTTAGTGCAAATCACAGCGGGGCCAGATGACTGAGCGTCCTTTCCTTCTTCCTTCTTCTATCGGACGTAAGGTCTGGATAGTCTAAGTTCTACTTCGCCTCCTCTCCGCATCGAGCATCTCTCAGGGTCGACGATTTAACATAAAGCTGTTTAGAATTTGCTAATTGAGCTATTCAGGCACCGGAGTTTGTTTATCGTTTTGCTTTCTGAGACGAAGCGCAACTTTTTGAATGTTAGCTTATTCAGTATCATAAAATGATTTTTAGCAAATGAAATGAACTAACTAGAAATAATTAAAGTAATTTTCGATTACCATATAGGTAGATTCATATGACAAAATTGACTGTTTTTTATTCGGTATCGCTTTTTCCTTACTCAACCTGTATGGGATGGATCCACAGCTTGAAAGGCCATCTCTACCGTTCTGACTCCAAAGAACGACTGCAATACCTTGACAACAACAAGCTTTCCAGAGCTTGCGAAATCCATGAAATTTCCACGCACAAAGTCCATCATGCTATCCAAACTAAAGTCAACTGCTTCAACTAAATCGTGCTCAAATTTATCTTTTGGTCCTCCTGTGAATCTGGATTGTAACTGTGTATATGTCAGTCGTCTTTCAGGGGCGATTCTCTTATCTGAAAGGTCAACAAATCCACACATTCCCCATTCATGTGTGTCATACTTCAGATAGACGGTCGTAAGACAAATCGTGTTGACTTCTTCGCCGACCAATTCCACGCGTAACTCCTCTTCTAAGCCACGAGATGCCGTCTTCAGCAGTTCCACGTATGTTTTCCCATCAGCTGTGCTTTCGAAACAATCTTTTTTCGAAACGCTTTCGACAGCACCGCAAGTGTATTCCCGCGGAGACGCCATGCCAACTATGAAACGGAATAAATTTTTCAGTCAATTAAAAATGCATTAATTCTTAATAAATGGCTTGGAGTGAACATTTCTTCTCGCTAGCATGAACATGGAGGAGAGGAGTAAAATAACAGTATGCCTTGGTATTTCAAGAGAGGGAACCTACCGGGTACATCAGAAAAAATGTGCGGTGTTTGTCGATTTTTTTGAGGAAAATTACTCGGTAAATGTTGTTCTTCCAAAATTCATTGTGTAGGAAAAAAGGTTAACTTAGATATGAAAATGTCATTTGGTTGAATATTGAAATCGGTCTGTCCGTTCCATAATAAACCTTTTCACGGAAAGCTATGCTTCTCAGGGCGTATGAAACCGTACGTAGCTAAGTTTAAAAACAATTGTTTTCATAAATCATCATCATCACGCAATTTCTTCATATTTTTGGATGAAAGGACGTGCTCTTATATCTCCATTCATACGGTAAGTAACATGATTTCTTAGCCGATTAGCCAAGCCAAAACTGAAAATAAAACAGGAAAAAGAGATGCCCGAAACCAGGATTGTTGATTCACTCATCAAGCTGCAAGCAAAACCGAGATAACGCCCAGGGGGGGTACTCCCTAACTTTCAATACGGGGGGGTCCGTGCCACTTTTTCTTTGCTGACCCCTAAATATTAAGCCTAATGATTTGGGGACCCCAAATATTGAGTCTAATGTTTTGGAGACCCCAAATATTGTTATCTATTTCTGGGGCCCCTTACATGTTTTTGAATGATTTCAATTTGAGCCTCTTGATTTTTCTCAGTTTTTGAATAATACCAAAGCATTTATTTCGTGATTCGCAACTTCAGGGCCAAATTGCAGGATTCTTCCTTTCCTCGGATTTGTTGACCCCAAATATTCAATTGTTGTCCATGTTGTAATTCACAGACCCCAAATATTGATTTGATGTAAAATTTCAGACCCCAAATATTGGCACGGACCCCCCCGTACTAAAAGTCAATGAGTACCCCCCCTGGGAGATAACGGGCTATTGTTGAAGAATGACAGGAAACATTTTCCGCCGCAATTCTGTGCATAATGTTTGAATTACAAAAATAATTCCATTGCCCATTGTTCGGTATCTAAGGTTGACAAAAAATTCCCGTGATATAAGTTTAGATATACCGGTTACCCTAAAAAGTACTGCTGGCTGTTTGAAAAATCATCAAAATTTCATTACTTGACTGCTTGACCGATCTTTAAATTTCTTTGTTTTTGCAAGTAGATCAAAGATAAAATTATTTTCCCAGGCATAGCTGACCTTGTGATTGGTTAGATAAAATACCTGAAAATTTTGGTTCTTAGGGCCTGTTCATATGGAGAAAGTTTCCCCGGCATTTCCCCGGTGAAGCAGGATTCCCGGCTAGCCGGGGAAATGTTCATCGACCTTTCATATGAGAGAAGTTTCCCCGGCAAGCCGGGGAAATAAAACAAAAGCGCTTTGTCTCTGACGCCAAAGAATTCGGAAGGATTAACGTTAAACAAAAGAAGTTTCCCTGCCTAGCCGGGAAAAAGTGTTCATATGGGAAAATATTTCCTCGGCTAGGCGGGATCCCGGTAGAGCTCAAGCGAGATCTCGGCTAGCCGGGGAAATGCTTTCTCATGTGAACGCTCGTTCTATTTTACGTTGTAACGCTATATGAGGCGAGATCTCGGTTGAACGGGAATCCCGCTTCACCGGGGAAATGCCGGGGAAACTTTCTCCATATGAACAGGCCCTAAGGCAGGATTGACCATGTTAATTGAAAGGCCATAAAAAAGGATTTTCAGCCTTTTCAACCATAGCTCAAAAAAGGGATTGTCAACCTTTAACTATTTTGAGTCATTGACAAAAGACAAACAGAAAATTTTATCATATGTTGGATGGTCGAACTTTGGTGATTAAGAAATGCACATTTTTCTTGCAAATAGGCAGTAAATAAAATCCCCAAAAACTAACCTCGATTAGCTCTTCTGCAGAAAAGAAACTTTGGCGGATTATCTGCAGTCAGCACTGCAACATGCAGCCCAAAAGATGTGCTATATGCTTCATGGACTTGACTTTTCGACGGCACGAGTTGCTCCCTCTCAGCATCACTTAGCTGTCTCCAAATATCTCGCATTGTCCGGTGATGGACATATGTACCCTCTGCATATCGAAGCAATATTTCTTGCTCTTCTAGCTCTCCTTCTCTAGGAGTTACGAGGCTCTTCAAAGCAATTGTCGGGTTGTTCTCAATGACTCTCTTCTCGACTTGCTGAAAGACGGAAATACCAATTGTTATGAAATGTTGGACTGGGACAGTGTAACTCGTGGGGTGGGGAGGGGGTTGGGGCACTTTATTTTTAAGTGATACTGGAACTGGACGTGCCGCTCACATGGGTGGATTTTTTCATCTGAGATTCCTTGCATATGAAAATATGAGATGTAATTTGTTAATTTTTATTCATATTTTTAATTTGTTTAGACATACGACATCATAGATTTTCACGACATCATTGTTTGAATAGGTGTGTAAGAAAATAAAAATAGATACGTTACTTTTTGAGAAAACATGATATTGTTCTAGAGTTTTAGCCGTTTACAAGAATAAACTTTGTTTTTGTTGAAATATAGGACATTATTGTAATTCCCATACATAACCTTATTGCAGACTTCACACAAGATATCTAGTTGCCTAGCAAAAGGTGACGTGCCTAATCAAACTTTAATTACTTAATTAGAAACACAATAGGCTGGTAATGCTATGTACCAACTTACAACTTCATTGCTCTATTGGGTTTGGAAATAATTAGGGGGGCCAATCAACAGAGCCCTGTTCAACAGATGATCACATGATAATAAATTTCTTCCAGTAAAAATGCCAAAAAGTAACCTAATACAATACCTATTTGATAAAGAATTTGTGACATTATGTTATCAAAACAAACCATCAAAATAGTCCAGTATATTTTTGCATCATACAGTAGATTTCAAATCTCTAAACATTGATCTAGTTACATAGAAAAGTCTACCCCTACCCCTAAAGCCTACCCTTAATCTTAAAAGCTATAGTACAAAGTAGGAAACACCCCCCTCCCCAAGGATGGGAATTAAATGTTTTGCATTTTTCTAGCCTACGAGCCCCCCAGTCAAGCTCATCTGGATGAACCAATCAGATTACGTAAATTTTGATTGGTACAATAGTAATGGGTCAATTTTACCACTTTCGATAGAACGGAAAAACAACATGATGTTAGTTGAAATTTCAAGGCATAAACCAACATCTGTGGAATAGGTTTCTTCCAAGATTTTCTTGAAATTTCAAATAACCCGGTGCTGTTGTTGCTGCTTTATGAAGAGTGGTAAAATTGCGCAATCAATATTGTTCAGACCAAAGTGCAATAACTGAGTATCATCCTCCCTGCCAATGAATTGCAATTCAAATTATTCATATACTGTTGCACAGAGGTTCAATTTCTCAAATTTTTGTTTTGTCAACCATGAAAATGCTCCCTTTGGAAGAAAATATAATTTAGATATAAGTTAATTTTTCCAATTCATTTCATGCTCTGGATCACTGTGACATCTTGATAGAGAGTTCCCTCACTTAGGAGACTCCACTGACTCCAGTAATTTTGGAGGGCCAATGGTAGAACAACAGGCATCATTGTATCACCACAGCTTTGAATCTTTTGAAACAGCAAGGTTTGAAGTCTGGTTTATTCAGAAAAAATTATTCTCAAGAGATTCAAGGGGGGGGGGGGCATCGATTATCTGACCACTGCACTCCATTCTTTGTATCTGACCACTGCACTGCACTGCAAGTGTGCATGTGTGTGTATAGTAAAAATAATAATTGACAGGCACAGAACAAAATGCAGTCTGTGGGGGGGGGGGGGGGGTTGCAAAATGAAATACACTTGTGTCAATTTTTCATTAATTTCATTTTAAAATTCTTGATCCATGATAGCTTCTTGGACAAACTGTTCCAGTAGTCCATCCTATCAACATCCATGGCCATTCAACCCAAATAACTTTCTGCTATATTTTCTTTGCACTGACGACAATACAGGCTCCCTTTCTGAGCATAGGCAGTTCTGCCCTCCAGTGACAGTTTAACACCAGCATGTTTGCATTTGGGACAGTGTAGAATTTCCAGTAATCGATTTAAGGATGACACTTCCACGAGAAAAGCACCGTCAGACTGCTCTACGTAAGCTTCATTCTTTTCTTTCTTTTCCATCAGGTTAACCTCCATCGTGCTTGACGAAGAGGGCCTAGTTTCTGGTGAAGGGGTTTTTGACGTTTCTGTTGTTGCTGGGATCTTTTTTCGTGCCATGCTCTTACGTCTACGCCTTCCTATATATGGGTGGCGGGTCCTGTACTTCGTTCTTGCCATATAAAAATGAAAAATCTCGTCCTTCCCTTCGTATTTCTTCCTGTTTGTACCTGTTTCGTAGACTAGCTACACTAGTCCCTCGATTTCGCTGTTGTTGTTGTTGCTGATGGCCAGCTCAATGAGGGACTAGTTGCCAGAGAGTGTCTCAAATCGGAATTTTCAGAACGAAAAACCTGATTGTAATCTGATTGGAGCATTTCGGCTAAAACAATAGAAAAATTTTTTGTAGCCAATCAACTTTTCCTCTCTTTACTTATTTTTACTGGAAAACCTCCCTTTGAAGTAGAGGCCTGTTTGGTCT